>CAKAOJ020000032.1:3410000-4625833 GCA_916701645.2 Sebastolobus alascanus
GACTAATCCTAAATATCTGACTGTGTGTCTAGACCAGGAGTGTGTCTGCTGCATATTGTAAAGGTTGCACTGTGTTTGTATGTGAGACAGTATTTGCATGAGGAACATGAGTGGACTTTAGGAGGATTATCTGTGTGAATGTGGGCATGTGTGCTCCTGTACTTGTACCTTTGTGAGGACCAATTTGCGTTTCAGGATCGAGATATACTGTACATGCATTTTAGATCAGCTGATCAGTTGATTAGTTGACTGACAGAAAATGTGAAAGTGATTTTTTCAAGCTCAAATACCAACATCAACCAGTTTCAGCTTCTAAAATGTGAGCATTTACTGATTTTCTTTGTGTCATGTGGCAATAAACTGAATATCTTTAGGTTGTGGTCTGTTGGTCGAAAAAACGAGCAGTCATCTCGGACTTTAGGGAATTGTGATTAAGATTCTTCCCTATTTTCTGATGTTTTATTGACCAAATGTCAATCTAGGAATGAGGAAGATTAATCATTATTGAAAATAATCGTTAAGGCTTTTAACTACACATATTTTGTGTTCCTGTGGAGCGTTACTTGCATGCATCCTCAGAAATGAATAGGCCTCATGCAGCAACATGCTCCTAAATTTCTCATATATTTTCTCTTAAGAATTCATGTTCTGAATAATGAATCCCGTGGCATGTGGCCGATTGTTTATTATTAGCATATACGTAACGCCCCCCAAAACACTATACAAGGGCAGGAGTTGTGCCGTGTGCAAATACTCTGGCACATTCTGGCACACTCTGGCATATTGTAGGAAACCATTACGTTACTGGTGACAGAAACTTCGGTTATTTTGGTTAAAGTGGCTATAAACAATGGAGCACATGGCTCTGTGTACCTTTATAGGAACTTTGGTCCTCTTGACCAAACAGACAAAATCCAGTTGCTTAAAATTAACTACTTCACTTGTGTCATGTAAAACTAGAGGGTTCCTCTGCTTTAAGAAGACAAGGAGAGTACTCTTTTCTAAAACTATTACATTATGCGCTGAATTATTACATTATTCAACTTTTTTTTGCTAAGTTTATAATGTAATAATGTTCTCATAATATAATAACTTATTACATTATGAACAAAACGGTTATTACGTTATGCGCTCAAGGTTTATTACATTATGTGCTGATTATTACATTATGAGCTTTTATTACGTTATGAGTTGCTACACAGGCACATATGCGAATAATGCAGTTTGCATCGCAGCTGGTTGACTACAGTGTGCGTCCGTGTTGGTAGATAGCGTGAAAGTGTATCACAAACTTTAGAACTAGAGTGAGGACATTTTGTCTGGTCTGAGCGTCAAGGTTAGACTCCGTGTATGTGTGTGTCTAGACTACACTCTATCACCTCTTGCAAAGCATCCTCTGTGAATCCACCTGAGTCAGGAGAAACTCCATTTGCATCAAAGCTAACACTGTTAGCCAAACACCATCTGTCTTCTGTCACATCATCTCCTCTCCTTTCTCTCTCTCTCTTCGAACAAACAACCACGCACATCACGCTTGGACTTTTCAGCCTCGACTATCTTCAACCCATGATATACACGGCAGAAATGTGGGTTTATTCCTAAATAAGTATCTGCAGTTAACTCGAAAAATGTGGAGATGACTATTTGTGGTGACACATAAATGCTTACATGCACAAATGCATGTGCATGTGTGCATGTGTGTGTCTGTGTGTGTGTGTGTGTGTGTGTGTGTGTGTGTGTGTGTGTGTGTGTGTGTGTGTGTGGCTAAACGCATGCATACACACACACACACACACACACACACAGAAAGCCACAAGGACACAGATGGCCACTGCCCAAGGCCTCTTTTTAACGCATGAGAACACGCTTGCAGTTAGCCCGAAAATAAAAACGTGCACTTTCTCCCCACGTTCACATTTGGGTTTCATAAGTGGAACATGAGAGAGAGAGATCATAGAGAGAGAGGGGGGGAGGGCGGCCCGAGGGTTTCACATAAGATATGACCCCACAGACAGAGTGTTATGAGGAAGGGAAGAAGGCCAATAACGCTAAAGTAAAGGGTTTAAAGAGCCCCGAGATCTGCCTGATTTCAACACACTTACTATCTTGACTCGGTGTCCCGGCGTGGCCGTGATGTCCCAGGTGCACTCCTTACGGCTGGGATACTTGTCTGGCCAGTTCGGGCTGCTCAGGGTCCCACTGGGGCTGTGGATCTTATGCTCACACTCAGCTGAACACACATATCCACACACACACACACACAGAAACACGCAAGCACACAGAGAGGAAGTTAAAATCATGGCTGCACAGGAAAAGGTCAGAGGAAATGGAAAGGGAACAGGAAGGAGAGAAACGAGAGAAGCAAAAGAGAGAGAAACGATTTCAAAGAAACACATCCTGATGACAAGTTCAGTGTGAATTTCACATGGACGCATGCACGCATGCTTTAAACAAACACACCACTACAGTCAGCCTTCTGGATTTTGCATGGATGGAGTACAGCACATAAGTACAAGTCATCCATTACCTACAATATTTAAAGTTAACATTATTTGTCATTTGAACCTTGAATGCAATCTGTATATATAGAAGCAAAAGCAAAAATCCATAATATGGATCCAGGCCAGAGAAAATATAATTTTTTCGCTTAATAGGTAACCATTCCTTCAAAACACAGCACTCATTGCAAACACAGCTATCTAAAATCTAAGCCCTTGGTTGGATTGGATGTTTAGGAAATGGATCCAAACATCTAATAATTGAGCTTCAAATTCAGTTCCTCGAACATGTTTTTTGAAGGCCACAGTTATGAGATTGTTAACGCATCCAGCAATTACAATCTAATCCCTTTACGATCCAATTCAGAAATGAGCGACAGATGAAAGAGCGATAGAGATGGACGAACATAGCGCAATCAGATGCTGCGATACATCGTCCGAGGGATCACTGAATGATTTGATGAGCATGAAAATGATGTGTCACACGCTTTGGCCTTCACAGTCACCACATCTCAACCTAACTGAACACTAACATCTCTGATTTGCACCTCTGACGGGGGTTTTCTCCAAAGCAACAAAAATTAGCTTTTGTTCTGGGTCGTGCAGCTGTGCCCACATTTCTACTCTATAATGCTACAGAAACAGTGCTGCGACCTGCTTGTGCTGCATATTTCGGGGAAGACCAAGTCAAGTGTCCAGTCTTTCAGAGTAGGGGTTGTGCGGCGGTGTGGGAGAGTCACCTTAATGCCCCATTGATGGCACGACAATTAACGTCTTTTGTTCCATCATGGCTGCATTGTACAGCTCTGGATCACTGGTTTTGTGATTGGCTACTATAGCATGACGCAAGATGGTTAAGGTTAGGATAGGTCGTCGGGCATCGAGCCTCGCGAGAGCAGCTACAATTCTTTTCGGCACCCCCTGTGGCCGCAGTCCAAACACATTACCCTCATTCACAATGAACGGGAGGACTTGCGTTTTCGCTGCACTGCCGGATCTGGTGTGAATGCAGC
This sequence comes from Sebastolobus alascanus, assembly GCA_916701645.2. NCBI lineage: Eukaryota > Metazoa > Chordata > Actinopteri > Perciformes > Sebastidae > Sebastolobus > Sebastolobus alascanus. The sequence continues at coordinate 3,413,512 of CAKAOJ020000032.1, forward strand.
CTTTTTCAGTTTCAAGTTCTACAGAGTCTCAGTGAACAGAGTTTTAGTGACGAGCAGCCAGCGCTGTTATTAAGCATTTTGGGGCCAATTTAATTTGAGTCTCGAGAAAAAATACCTTCGCTCACATTGCTACTTTATAATATTACAGAAACAGTTACTCAGTAGTCAACATTATTTATGTATTTATTAGTCTATTTAACAGGGACTGCACATTAAATGCGCCAGAGCCAAAAGTCTATTTTTCATCTGTAGTCAACTGCTCTGTTCTTGCTTTGTTAGTTACGCTAAATTCACAGCAGAGCAGCAGCAAAGTGCGGCCAGAGAGGACCCGCAGCCAATCAGTAAACAGATCCTGTGACTTCTGTGACATGGTTGTGTCTAGAAGGTAACCCGCAAATTGCAAAAACTTGCAAAAACTCTTGTGAGATTTGCTGCCCGACGACCTATCCTATCCTACCCAACCTAACCTTAACTATTCAAGGTCAATGCCTAACCTTAACCAAATTGTTTCCCAAATTATGGGTTACCTTCTAGACACGACTCTGTGACATGTTGACCTACAAAGAATTTCTTCCCGCCTGAAACACATGAACACGCCTCCTGGCCACAGAAATATTTTATTATTGCTGCCTCGTGCAAATTCTGCACGGCTGAGCAATAGCAACTTAACTCACTGATGGGTAACTGACTATAACTCAAATACCTTACATGACAGCACATCAGCTGTGGGCTAATAATGTAGCATGCTAACAATTGTGTAGCAACGCTTTCTGGTTGAAGTTGCTGACTGGTTTCCTCCTAGAGAGATAAAATAATAGCACTTAAAGCTATCCACGGCAGTCCTTACAGTCACTCACGCATTTGTGTCTGTGTGTGTGTGTGAGTTAAATGAATGGCTTAATGATGGTGATGGGAGGCAGGAGGCATGCACCAGACAACAGGATGTATTCCAGAGTGACAGTTTTTATTTAGAGTCAGACAAACTGAACCCACGTACAGAATGAGATGGATGGATTTACAACAACAAAGTATAAATGTAAAAGAGAGTCTTCTAACAGGCAAAGTATTATATACAGACACACACACTGTTGTTACAGAAGACCCTCACACCTTTAAAAAAAATCCAGCTACTGACATGATACAGATTTAAGCTCTGACAATAATAATTGTGTCGTCTGACATAGCAAACTATCTTTTCACATTATCACGCTATTGTCGGTAATAATTTACAATGCCACAGCATCATAACAAGACAGTTAAACAGATGTCTTCCTTTCATGGAAAAGATTAAACGGGATCCCTGAGACCATAAAAAAAAGTACAGATTTTAAGTTTTTCTTGCTTTCTTTTCGTTTTCACTGCTGCTGTCACACACGTCTGTCAGGTGACTGCTATCACTAAAAGGTGATGTTTGCATTAATCCAACATGCTAACAGCACATCAGTCACGCTATCCAAATGTCCATCTCCACATGTTGAAACTTTCACACGCACATACTGTATGTATGTATGTATATAACACACACACACACGGACACAAGCTGTGTGATGGGAATATGGATTTACATGACTCTGCAAGGTTACTGGGTCAAGCTGGTCTAATGCACACGTAAACACACACACACACACACACACACACACACATACACACACAGGAAGACGGCGCTACATGCGAAGCTTTCAAGCTCCCAGATGTTTGAAACATGAGTGTTTTTATGAGCAGCACAGGGAGCCTTTAGTGAGGTGAGTATGTGTGGGTTGATGTGGTGTGTGTGTACACGTTCAAAAGTTCAACTTCAAAGAGTTGAGTATAATATGTCAATTCAACAGTTGTGTGTCTGTGTGTGTGTGTTTGTGTGTAGGGGAGCTTATAATAAATAATGTTTTCTGTCAAACCGAAACCTTTTACCCTCTCTGTGTGTCACACAAACACAAACACACGACACAGTGAACACAGCTTTAGTGACTTGCAGGCAGAGCTGTTTTTAAGTCTTCTTGGGTAAGTTCAAGTCTCAAGTCATTTCAGACAAGTCTATTAACGCCAAATTCACACCTCGCTGCAGTAATTATATTTTTCTGCGACTGGGAGGCGTGTTCATGTGTTTCAGGCGGGAAGAACTTCTTTGTAACATAGGTCAACATGTCACAGGAGCCACGTGATCTGTTTACTGATTGGCTGAGGGTACTTTCTGGCCGCACTTCACCGCTAAAAGTTAAACTTTTTCCCAACTTTTAGTTTGGCTGCACTTCACCGCAGAATCAAACGGCCGCAGCTCGCTGAGCTCGGGAGCGGCCCGCCGCAGCTTTACATACACATTGCATGGCAGCTTGCTGCAGGCCGTACTTTGCCGCTGCTCTGGTGCGAATTCGGCGTAAGAGTGAGTCTCAAGTCAGGCAAGTCATTTGAGACAAGTCCAAGTCAAGTCTCAGTGAGCAGAGATATAGTGACTAGCAACCAGCACTGTTTTTAAACATTTTGAGGTCCAAGTCCAAGTCCAAGTCAAGTCTCAAGTTCAATGAAGTTTCAAGTTGTTTAGGACAAGTTCAATTCTTAAGTCTTTCAGAGCACACAGCATTTGAACATTTTTCTTAAAACCTGTGTTAAAAGGAACAGTGTGTAGGATTTAGGTTGATCTATTGGCAAAAATGTTTTCTTTAGTGTATAATCACCTGAAAAAAGAGTCGTGTTTTCATTACCTGAGAATGAGCCCTTCATATCTACATCTACAGCGGGTCCTCTCTTCTCAGAGCCGGCCGCCATGTTTCTACAGTAGCCCAGAACGGACAAACTACTGTGTTAACTTTTCCTGCTTGGGCCGGAGTCGATAACGTTACTCGCTCACTCACTAGAGTTAACCCCCGCCGTCACTCCACTCAGCCGCCGGGAAACAAGACACAGGAAACCTCTGTTGGTCTTGAGGAGCTGCAGCATTTATTTCTGCACAAACTGCAACTTCCACTATTCATTCACTTGATATTCTCAGAGCTAAACTAACTCTGTCTTCTGCTCCACTAGCTCACTTGTTCGCTCACACACATTCGCCGCCGCTCTCTCTCTCTCTTGCTTCAAAACTCACTTCCCACGTACACACACACTCTACACACTGGCTCTGCTATTCTCTAAAACGACCTATGCTACTATTACAACAACTGGCTCTAGATGGGGCCTACTGCGTTTTCACGTCACCTTAGTTCTCCTAAACACTTAACACACGGGAGAGGTTGCAATCTGCAACCTCACCACTAGATGTCGCCAGATGTTACACACTGGACCTTTAATATCCGAGAGCAAATAATTTTAATGCATACGCCAACAAAAAATAATAGATTAAATTAATTAAATAGTTATTCAAGGCATGTTGCTAAGCCTGCCTGACACGTTTTTTTGTTCCAGGATCTTACCAAGTCAAAGCTTGAGATTCGAATGTTTTCAAGTTTCAAGTCAGTCAAGTCTCACAGCCTCAAGTCAAAGTCATATCTCTAGTCTTCAACTTTGTAACTTAATGTGACACATGCCCACATCGTAAGCCTCAAGTCTACAGCTCTGCTTGCAGGCACCAAGTATGGAAATGTATGTATGTACAGAAAACACGATCCTCAGATGGAAAGGACCAGTCTGTTGTCATGTGGACTCTGATGTGGATAAACAAAGTACGGGCTGTATGATGGACGATGGCTGTTCTTGTGAAAGAGCACATGCTTGTGTGAATGTGGCAGCACGTGCATGTGCACTCCAAGGCTTTTTTGCCGGTGTGTGTGCTGATGTGAATGGACGTGAAACCCACCTTCCTTACAGTCATGTTTGTTCTCATGCAGTACAAAGCCATGGCGACACTGACAAACGTAAGAGCCCACTGTGTTGATGCACTCGTGCTGGCAGCCGCCGTTGTCCTTGCTGCACTCATCTTTGTCTGTGAGAGATACACATGCAACACATCACTCATGTGGAAACAGAAACAAAAAAAAGGCGGGGTGGAGGGAAGCAAGAGGTCAAGCAGGGGAGAGGAGTGGAAAAATGAGACCTTAAGGAAGGGGAGGAGAAATTTTGAAAAAAAATAAGAGATGATAAGAAGCAGGGAAAAGGCAGAGGTGGAGAAACAAACAGTGATATAAGGAGAGGGCCATAAGATGGAAATCCAATCAAATTAGGAAGGTAAAAAAAAAAGGTACAGTACATATCAGAGAAGGTGACAAATAAAGAGAAACATGATCATAAATATCCAGAAATCATGCTAGGCAAACATGATCACCCTCAACAACAGTAAGACTGCAAGATACTGTTCATTATTCACCTGTCAAGAGTTAGAGCCAAGAGAGATGATCAATGGACAGTTCGCTAACCCCCTCCCTAAAACAGCTTTACTTGGCACAGCCAACACGTTCTCATCCCAACTCCTCACATCGCAGTAAACACATGCTTAACGTTGGTAATTAAACAAAAACACTTGCTTAGGATTAGGCAACAAAACAACTCAGTTAAGTTTAGGAGAAAACAACATGGTTGGGCTTAAAATTACGACGTTTGTACAGTGAAAATGTGAATTGACGTTGTGAACACGGGACACGAACGAACAGCTGATTGTAACGTGAAAGTGAAACTTAACGCACGGGACACGAACAGCGGTCTCCTGGATGAAAGCCTTGTGTTTGTTGGACCCATCCACCTCCCCTCCCGCACACCCGGTGTGTATTTTTCGCTCATTAAACTACATCACAACACTCCCGGCGCACTTTCCCTGTGCGTTTACTGTTGCTGTGTATGGGTTTACATTGTAGTCAATGGAAAGCCCGGTGTGTCTCATATAAGCGCTAAAGGCGGCCTTGTGTGGCGGTATCAAACGGCGACATGGCCGTGACAAAGCGTTGGTATTTGACGCCCTGGGAATGAGAACGGGCTGGCACAGCAGGAATGTCAAGCTTTGGATTTCTCCACTTTCTTTTCTTTTTGCATTTCCTGAACCAAAAGCATAAGAGCAAGTGTGTAATGAATGGGTAAAACTGTGTGTCTGCTCTAAAGTAAACTGCAAATGTTAGCAATGCCCGCCTAACTAGCTCACTACATACAGCAGTAACCGGGTGTTACTTCCATTTCATTAGCTATCTACATGATGTTGTGCATGGGGTTACGTTGAAAAAAGCCCTGTTCAGGACTGACACAATCACTGTGTGGAAGCTGGTGCTGGATACGACTACTGTATATCAGAGTGTTAGCAGCTCTGTCCTGCACTTTATTGGATTTGGGGAAGTTTACACTCCATTACATAAGATAGCGTTACTTTTGCCAAACTCATTGGTTAATCCAAATCCCCAAAGCCTTTTTTCTTGTAAACGTGATGTATACATTTACAAGGAACAACAAAGCATGAATAAATCTCAAAGTGAAGCGTGCAATATAAGAACAATGCTGCACCTCTATTTCCATGTCTTCTACATAGTTTGTGACTTTTTGTCTGGGACATGTAGTTTTAGCCTCAGTCTTTAAGCATCATATCGTGCATGTAGTCATCAAAAACATATTTAAGATCCTTAATAGGGTACTTGTGACTATTTAGCTGTGATTTCAACCAACAAAATGAGCAGTTGCTGGCTAGAAATTAAAAGCCTATTTTTGTTTACTTCTTGTTTCAAGAATTACTAAGAATTGCAAGTGGTAAATCTGCTACTGTTATCAATGACTATGTTTACATGCACATTAATATTCCACTATTATTCAGAATATGACAATATTCTGATTTTGATACGGGTCATGTAAACAACATATTCAGTTTGGATATTCTGAATTAGGCCTTATTCCCAATGGAGCATTTTCTGATTAAGAAATATGGGATATATTATTCAGGTTTTGGGAACATTCTTTGGACATGTATACAGCGCATTCAGAATATACGTCTCAATCTTAGTTTTTATGGCAGTTTGCGACACACCAGACCTTTTGCCTGTTTACGGCCAGCTCTGTGCGTTGTACACAAACCAACTAGCTGACAGTTTGCAAGGCTGGGATAGAGATGCATGCCCAGAAGAAAAGCCCACATCTCTGGTCAGAAGGAGAAACACACCTACTTTTAAACATTATGAATGAGTTGGATATCAACAGGTTTTTGGATATGAGCGAATATCAAAACACCGATCTTTTCAAGAAGGTGGTTGAAGGAAAGAAATAGGGAGGCTGTGATTGCATGGTTGAACTAGTCCGCCACCAGTTAATCGGAGTATGCACGGCAGCATATAAACGGGAATATTACTGGAATGTTGACTTTCATTAGCCATGTAAATAGCTTAGAAGAAATAGTGTCTTTTTTGGAATAAAGGCAAAAACCGGAATATTTTGTGCATGTAAACGTAGTCACTGTCAACTGCATGTATGCCGTGCTAGACAGGTATAGCAGCAGTAACTAAGGGGGACGGGAGCTTAGCGAAGTATGATCAAGTAGAGCCATTACAGCCTTAAATATTGTCTGCAGCACAGTTGTTTTGAAATATTAACATCTAAAGATTTCCAAAAGAAAGGTTAGAGGAAAGGAAGGTGTAATAAAAGAAAGCATTAAGCAAGAAGTTAAAGCAACAACAGACAACTACAGTACAAAGGGTTAAGTGGTTAGTTCGTGGTCAAACTCAGGCTCTGAAACATCTCTGACCACAACAGCTGTTTCCAGATCAGCTGTGCTCTCCTCGGGCCAGACCACCACCGCTAAATCAGTCTGATGCGTTCACTCAGCCAACTGAAGGGAAACTGTAAAAATGTGACGAGAGCTTCTGTCGTCACGTTTCGATCTCGTGAGCCTCGTGTTTGGAAAGATACTGGAGGAGACCTACTTCTCTGTGATACGTTCACCACCCCGGTACATGGTAAGACATGTGGGACATTAAGTTGTCATGGTGACGCCTAAATGTAGACCACAAATTCCCCCCCCATGAATAAATTGATTCAATTTTGCTCCATAAATTTGCATATAAACAAGGAGAGCTGACATTCAGTACAATAACACCTTACTGCTGTATATAAAATGGTTGCATTAAATTAACTATAAAAATTATTATTATCTTTCATTTTTTGTGCTAATTAAGATCTTTCTTGGCTCAAATAATTACCTCATTAACATAACTGGTATTTTTACGATGGTGATACAGTAATGTTGGTACAGCAAGGCAAAGGAACTGTTTTAGGATTTAAATTACAACAGTTGAAACAATTAAAACATACAATCAAACAGACCTTAATAGAAAAGTTGGGAAAAAAGGGGAAATACGCCTAATTTGCTTTCTTGCAGAGTTTGATGAGAAGATCGATACTACTCTCAAAAGTCGCTTTTTATTCGACGTCACAAACTCTGAGCGTAGCATATTTACATGGATGTGTTTACATTGCAGTCAGTACAGACTACATGGCATACAAATGACACGCCAAATGAAAGAGAGGCTTTCTTATTGCACGCTGAATGCCTTGCACATTATTGTGTTATTTATACGCCTTTTTTGGCGATGCTAGCTGTTTTTCCCTGTTTCGAGTCTTTGTGCTAAACTAAGCTGAGCTAACCAGCTTCTGACTGGACCTTCATATTTACCATAGAAATGTGAAAGTGGTATTGGTCTTCTTATCTAATTCTTGGGAAAAAAGCAAATATGCGTATTTCCCAAAATCAAACTATTCCTTTAACAAACAATTTCCCCCCTTTGTTTCACCTTAAGTAGCTTTAAGGTTGTTAAAATCTTATTCCACACTGTCTGACAGTTTCATACATATTCTGGATCAGGTTGTCCTACCTCTTCATTGAAGCTATATGATGTTTACAGTAGGTGAAAATATAATATTCAAATAATATTATAATATAATATTCAAACCTAAAGACTTCATTTTTAATTGGCTGCACCATTTCCAGACGTCTTGTCAAATGTTTTATACACATTCCCCCAAAATTCTGCCTGACATATTTTGGCATCTTTGGAGATTTAGTTCTCCACAAGAACTTGGAATAAAGTTGTCTGTAAACTTGAACAATGTTTGGCTGCACAGCATGAGTTTATAATGACTGGCACGCCGCTGCTTGTTAAGAAGTTAAAAGGTCTGAATATCTGCAGCCTGAAAACAAAAAGTGAAAGAACACCACTGGGGTGTTTTCTCGCTTCTCGCTCATTTTCTCTCCCTCATCCTTTAATTTGTGGCTTCTTCTAACCACACGGCTTCTCCTCGGCGTGGCTGGGTGATGACAAAGAGCTTTTTAGTGAAGCTGAACACTGGAGGATAACAGGGCGGAGGCGGAAGGAGCGGGGAAGACTCGCTCTGTGTGGTGCTGCCACGTTGACAACAGTGATGGTGTCAGAGACAGAAACAGAGAGGTGGGGATTTACAGATGACCGCACAGGAAGACAGAGCATGAGGACAGGAGACAGAGCAGAGTGTGTTTGTGACTGTGAGTGAGAGACAGATTCCTATAAAGAGATGTGAGATTAGACACAGATGCCGAGTCTCACCTCAACCTAAGAGCTGGTGAATCAAACTAGATCTGCTTTTAATGAAACTACTAAATCCTCCTCTCCCTGTGTGTGTGTGTGTGTGTGTGTGTGTGTGTGTGTGTTTGTCTGTGTCTGATGTGGTATTACGGTGCTATTGTGGGCTCAGTCTCACCCTAACACAGGCTAAGAAGCTTTACGGTTGATGCTGCACAGTGTTCATTGTAGCTTTCTTCAGGTCAAGCACACAATGTCCACATGCACACACACAGACGTGCACACTCACATGGATTAGTAGTGCGTGGGAGGCCGAAGGGACCTCCCTACAGCTGCTGGATCTCTGCCAACCAAAAGCTTCTGACAATAGAAGAGACATTATCTGTATCTGAGTAAGTAATTTCCCTGAGAAACGCTCCACTGAGCACTTTAACTTTCAGGTGTTCTGCAGGTATAGTTTCATTTAGACGAGCTCATCCAGTTGACAGCTTAATTTCCTCTGACGGAGGAGGAAACGGCCGTTGAAGTTGCCTTTGGATCATTCGCCATTTCCCTTTTAGTTACCGTAACAAAAGAGAAATATTTTTCAAGACAACTTCCTAAAATTGTTATTATCTAATGTCAACATTCAACAAATTCATCCCTGCAACAGCGAGTATGGGATATTTGTTGTGTTTTTACTAGGGAATCATAGCTGTGTCCCAATTCCATACTACGTACCAACTCTTTACAGTATGTAGTGTGTTCAGGCTTGGAAAGTAACAAGCAATAACATACACATTTATTATGTTCATTTGATTTTTGAGTGTGGTGCTGATGACACTTTTGTCCTATGACGCAATGTACAACAGAAAAGAAGGATCTTATCACAGCTCCAGCAAATTAAAATTAAATTAATCTTAATTTAATTTCAAATTTAAATAAATAGTGGAAAGTTGTGACATTTCTGGAACACATCATCAGAGAATAAATAGTCTGTGAATTTGTGGCTAACTTGTTATACAAATAGTCAGTGGTTATGTCTATAATGTTAAATCCACTAATGGTACGTGTCCACAGCCTACGTCCTTTCCACGCTTTCCATTCATTGTCTGAGTAAGCAGCCCTGCAATGCCTTCTGGTACCGTGGCGGCGCGATTCGAGAGATGGGGCGTCACATTGGCCACTCCTCATTTTCATAAAGTTGAGGTCAAGGCTACTTTATGCAAATCAGGGGCGTCCGGCGCGACTCACCGCCTCTGGAAACTCCCTAGAAACCTTTAAACTAACCGTTGTCGATCCAAAATCAAGACAACTGCACGGCTTATTTCTTACATAAAATGTTTTCAGAAACGGTGAACTATTTTCATGATATAAGAGAAGAAAGTTTCCCAACGAGCCACCATGGTGGTTTCGGTTTGAAAGCTGGGAGCAGCAGCCCACGAGCAAAGAACGTATATTGATACTCTTTGCCACGAGGGAAAGCGTTCGTCCAATCAGGTGCCTTGTGTCGCGTGGCAGCCCATCAAGTGTCCAATGTTGGGAAGCGAGGCGATCACTCGGCAGGTGAGTGGAACCGCTGACACGCCCCCCCCTGAAAACGTAAACAAAGGACCGTTCCCACCTTTTCATTTTGAAATAGCCAATGAGGAAACTCCAACACTCGGCCGACCAATCCTGTAACTTCATCACTCAGTCAGTCACTCAGTGACAGACTTTTGCGTTTGTAGGGATGGCCCTCTGCGGTCCAGCCAAAAAGTAATAATATTTCAATTTAGGAGATTTTCAAATTTGAAACTGGCTGTAGCTTCCCAAAGTCTGATTGACGTCCATTAGTGCACTAATTGTCTCCTTTTTACTACAAAACAGTACAGTACATTCATTTCTTTTGGGCCTACTGCAAATATAAAAATATACCACACTATGGCAAATGTATGCAAAATCATATAAAATAATCAAACTGATATTGAATGAACTGAACTGTGTTCCACTGTTTATGTGAGACCATTACAGGAGACCAAACTCTTCTTATGTGTAAAACAAAACTTATACAACAATTTCTTTTAGCTTTTAATTGCAGCTTGCGGGCTGCAGAAATTTGTATAACAATGTGATTATTCTGCTGAAAGTCGCTGAATGTTAATATTGTATTGTATTGTACTAATACCATCAGTAGTATTAGTATGTTGGATGGAATTGGGACGAAGCACATGTTTCCCTCTGGAGGAGAATGGATCAAACAACGATCCCCGCCATTAGAACGGGATCCATCCATTCCCTCATCGCACGGGAGACCAGAGCCAATCAGAGATTCCGATGGTGAGGTCATGTTACCTCTGACCTTTGATGAGGTTGCCAGCTTGTTGTTGACATGGCCACGGGTGGGAGAGCGGCCGCGCTTTATGTCCTGGCATGATTCAAACACAATGATACGACACAGAGCCAGCCTGTCTGAGGGAGAGAGGGCAGAGCGCAGGGTGATGTGTGCAGGAGGCCGGTGGAGACTCAGCATGACAGACAGACACAGCACATGTAGACAGGCAGGAGAACAGAGGGGTGTGTGCACACATAACATATGGATATTTACACAAATACTAAAACCAGGCAAGCAGACATACACATATGAACACACAATGGAGGTGGGCAGATCAGGAATTAGGAATGGGAAAAATACACCTAATGCAAATGCAGGAAGGAGTGTGACGTTCATGTAGCACAGTGAAAGGTGAAGGTATAGAGGTAGTGGGGAGTGTTAAATGGGCGGGTTAAGACCCTGGTTTGAGTTCCATCTTCCACCAGCAGTTGGCTTTAACTGTTTTTGATCTTTCCCTAACCTTCCAATCCCAGGTCCCTATCCCTAGTTTTGGAGTGCCCTCGACTGGGAAGTGGCTCCAGCCACAGTCTGGGTCTCATTCACATGAACGGAGGAAGTGAAATAACTCTGGATTCAGCTATTAGTGCATTTTACAACTTTTAGGACCTAAAGATTTAAATAAGGGCTATGAGAGTGTTCATACTGGGAAGTTGATCTACCTGAAACTAAAAAGATCCACTGAGTTACAGATGTCTCGTTCCCAATGTAAGTCTATAGGAAAAATTCGTTTTGGGCCCAATGGCATCATTTGACGGACACGGAAGTTGTAATACCACCGTTTGGCTTGCCTTCTCCGCACCAGTAGCCATGTTGTATGTTACATGCGTCGGTTCCCAAAGCATTCTGGGAATTTTCTTCTACCACTCCGTTTGGAGTCTGCATCTGAAAACGGGCCATCTGGAGGCCTGGATGACCACTACCCCTCGACCCCCAACAGAAAAGGGACACCTTACCCTAATGCGGTGGCGCGCAAAATAGAGGGGAAGGGTCAAGTAGTAGGGCCAGGGGGGGAAATTGGGATTATTGTCTAAACTTAACCATTTAACCACATAATAGTCACTATGAATGGATATTGTAGATATAATTAATGAACACGATAGAATCAATTAAAACAAAAAGTTGTCAGTTGATATATTCAAAAACTATTTTGGGGGGGGGGTTGCAGGTTCATCCAATATCAATGTTGTTAGAGGGATGGAAATATTCTGCAGGTGTCAAAATATCCACACTATAAGCTTCTCAAACCGCTAATTAACTCCATCTGTATGTTCATAACAAAAAACACTGCTCTGCCTACCTCTGACACACACACACACACACACACACACACACACACACACACACACACACACACACACACACAGGTGTAACACACGTGTCTTACCTGAGAAGAAGTGAGCCTTGAAGCCTTTCTTGGAGACGGTGTTGTCAGACTTAAACTCAATCCTCATGTTGTTGTATTGAGAGGTGATGACCTCAGGCACCTCGGTGCCGCAGTATTTACCATGCAGCTTAGAGTCGGATGAGAGGCCGCTGCGCACCTCCACGTAGTCATATTTACACACCTAAACACACAAATAGTGCTCTTGTGACACACATCCACAAGGTGGCTACTATGATTAGCATCTACCTATTATTAACACACAAACACACACTCACCTCATTTCCCTCCAGCTCGAAGGCCTCAAACTGCATGGAGATGCGGTACTGAGTGGGTGCGACCACCTGCCACACGCAGTTCTTGTTGGGCGGATACTCTTTCGGCCAACCAGGAGTGCTGATGGTCCCGTTCAACTTAGAGAGGAGGCCGCCGCATGCCGCTGGAAACACACACAAACACAAACAATTCAGACACACACACACATTCCTAGGAAATGATATAGTGTATGTGTTTACATGTTTTACAATCCATAAGGACCGAACTGTATAGGAGAAATGACGTTTTTGAGCTGTTTTATTGTACATCGTGGTGGGAGTGGGATTCCCCCGATCCTGCCAAACCGCATTAGCAGGCAGGGTGACTCTGCTCAATGCCAGCTTTGCGTTCCAGGCTGCAGCAACTGGAATCAGTCAAATCCACAACTCCCCCAACATGTAAAGAAACAGAGCTATCATTCTGAGTTGAGTGGTTGGTTTTGTGCAATGAGGATATTTTACTGCCACATTTTTTATCAACACAGCACTTATTTGAGTCACAGGAGGGTTTTCTTCTGATATGATGCAGTTAAGGATGCAGACTCTGCTTCTACTGATGATGCCACTGGGGATATTTGTCATATAGCAACTAGATTCAGCTCAAAGAAAAAGTGAAATACTCATGGAAAGTCATTACTACTGATGTTTGTTCATTTTAAGGGGAAGTCCCTCACAAGACGCCACCGCAGCATTTTCCTCACACCACAACTCAATTCCTCTCTATGCCCCGATATTTCTCCTGACCATATTTATTATTGTTGTACTTGACCTTGTTCAGCAGAGCATTTCTCCTTTTTAAAGGAACAGTGTGTAACAATTAGGGGGATCTATTGGTAGAAATGGAATATAATATTGATAAGTATGTTTTCTTTAGTGTATAATCACCTGAAAATAAGAATCGTTGCGTTTTCGTTACCTTAAAATGAGCCGTTTATATCTACATAGGGAGCGGGTCCTCTTCACAGAGTCCGCCATGTTGCTCCGCCATGTTTCTACAGTAGCCCAGAACGGACAAACCAAACACTGTTAACTTTTTCCTGCTTGGGTTGGAGTCGATAAAGTTACTCGCTGCTGACGTCGCCGCCGCTCTCTCACGCTTCATCACTCTACTCTTACAACAACTGTCTCTAGAGAGGGACATTCACGTTTTTGCGTCGGCCATCGTAGCAGTCTTACACACTTGGCGCGCGGGAGAAGTTGTAATATGCAACCTCACCGCTAGATACCGCCAGATCCTACACACTGTTCCTTTAAGGTGGTGAAATGAACCCAAACGTAACTATAATGGTATATACTGTATAGACAAGGGATGTAAGAAAATATCGGATATCGGAAAATCGGAAATATTGAGTATCGTGATATTATGTTTTGTGATACTGTATTGATTCTCAAAAACACTGTATCGATTTTTTATTAATTGTTTACATGCAAAGATGAACTCAATATTTTATTTCATTTGCAAAGAGATGCACCCTCTCAGTGTATTTGCCCTCTCAAAGTAGTGCCATGATGTTGGATGTTAAAGGGACTGTGATAAATGCAAATGCAGATCCCACTGTTCTGATTGCAGAAAAGAGTAACTTCTTTATTCAGATTTTATGCATATGTCGGTGTGTTCTTTATACTATGACAGTTTTCCTAAAATTAGATTTTAAAAATCGCAATATATATTGCAATACATTGAATCACAACCCCTGTATCCTGATACATATCCTATTGCCAGATTATTTCCAATAAACAGCCCTAATACACACTACAGATATTTTATATATTTTTAAAATATTTTTCCCATACATTAAAGGGACTGTTTGTAAGAATCAGAAATTGGTTGTAACAGCGACACTTGTGGCCGCAATGTCAACGACAGTCAGCGTCCTGTTGCTCACGCTCGCCCGTGTGCACGCGCTTCCTGAATGTGAGCGAGCATTCGTCAAAACAGCGAGGCGACACAAGTCAGCTTAAACCACAATATCCCTCTATATTTCACCTGCTTGGCAGTAATGTTAGCTGACCGGACGAAGGTCTTTCAATGAATCAATGCTGATCCTAGTGCCTTTCCTGCCTCAGCCTCTCGACCGCGGCCGCAAGGAACAGTGGAGACACCGACACCCGGTCGGAGACGATAACGTAACTCGCTGCGGAGCCCCGTCACTTCACAAGAAACGGGAAACCTCTGTTGGTCTGGAGGAGCTGCAGCATTTATTTCTGCACAAAAGTCCACTGTACATTCACTAGATATTCTCAGAGCTAATCTAACTCTTCCGCAGTGTGAAGTGTGCGTGCATGCATGTGTAGAGGTGAAGCGAGCTGAGTGTGAGCGCGGGTGTGTGAGTGAATGCAAGCAGGCAGAGTACAGCAGAGACTCCGGCCCTGGAGACCAAGACTACGGTCTCCCCCGCGTCCTCCCACCGCGGTCAACACTGTTTTGCAAGACGGGCTTCACTAGATATAACTTTGTGGTTTTGGTGCTTCTGTCTAATTTGTGTTGGAGTCTGTGTCTGAACAGCGTAGCCAGACACAAGCGTGCATGGGACACCGACCCGCAATGATTTATACGTGTAAGAAGTTACAAACAGTCCCTTTAAATCACCGGGGATGCCAAAGTAACTACTGCTCTTCAAAGAAATACAGCAAAACCACAGTTTGGATATTTCACCAGCATAGCTTTTTCTCTGTCAGCCTCAGAAGTGGTTCGTTCAGTTGTTTCAGTATGTGGGTCATTACGGGTAGTTAATCTATTTCATGGGATTAAAGGACCTTCACATAATTTGTGGCATTGGAGCAGCAGCATGTGGCTTTGTGTCAGAAGGATGTTTTTTCCTGTTGATGGAGGCCGTTCGGATGTTTTTTAGACTCATATCCTACAGAAACCCACAGCGGCATACAAAGGAATGCACATACAAACATGAATTCAGCATCACACACACACACACACAAACACACACAGTTACCTTCGCAGCTCTTCTTGTCAGGAGCCAGTTCGTACCCCGGGTCACAGGCACACTTGAAGCTGCCGAGAGTGTTTACACACCTCTGTTCACATCCACCATTGTCTGGCTTGGCACACTCATCCTCCTCTGGAAAAACACACACGTCAGCGCACATTTATTTTCACACACGTAAAGAATGCTTTGGATAAAAAGCCACGTGAGAAAACACAATCGACTGACACACACACACACACACACACACACACACACACACACACACCTTTGAAAAAGTTAGCAGCAAAGCCGGCCTTGTTAACCGTCCCGTCTGAGACAAACTTCATCCACAGTGTGTGTGAGGTGGAGCGCACATCCTCAGGTTTGTCGTAGCCACAGAATCGACCAATCAGAGGGCTCGTCTCCAGGGGGCCGTCTCGGACCTCCAGGTAGTCGTAAGCACAGCTGTCGTGCCTCTCGATCTACAAAAACATTCATGCAGGTTCACACAAACACACACAGAGTGAGATATACGACACCACTGTAAATAGATAGATAGATACTTTATGATCCCGAAGGAAATTTAGGAAATATCAACATCCATCCTGTCACCACCAAACATCTCAACAGCAGTAAACTGAATATCTTTGAGTTGTGGACAAAACGAGACATTTGAGGACGTCATATAAAGCTGTGACCACAACCACATTTTTGTCGTTTGCTTGTACAAGAGATGTAAGATATTTTTTATTTTGTGTGTAGAGTTGCAACAAAGAGGGCTCTTGTTTCAGAAATTGTGTTTTAGCAATTGCAAAAAAACTGTAAGGAAAATTTGATCTTCTTACAAGCTGGGTCTTATAGTTTAAAGGTAGGGTTGGTAGTGCTGTTCAAATAATTTTTTTGTTATATTAGTAAAAATTGTCATTACATCCCGACAGCAATCAATAAATTAAATGCAATCAAAAGTATCTGTGGCTGTCGCAGGACTGTAGTAAGCCCGTCCAATCATTCCATTCGGCCTGAACTCATTGCGCGTCACCGGAGTCTTTCACAAGCTGCTAGCTAAATAGCTGTGAGTACTAACAATAGCCATGCTCGTTGTTTACGTTCCTTATGATGTTTCTGGTCATAATGATTATTTTGGGGGATTGGCTTTGGAGGGAGGCCTGAAGAGACGGACTGTCAGTGTTGCCAACTCGGCAACTTTCTCGCTAGATCTAGGGACATTCGGAGCTCGTGCTGCTAGCTACTTTCATTGGAAAAGAGTTTGCAACACTGGGCTCAGTTTTTCAGTTGGATCATTTTAAAATCTAGTGTACAATTGCTAGTTTCTCAAGATCACCGACCCAACCTTTAAGCCAAGAGAAGTGTCTGGATCGATTTTAAATGAGGTTGATCTTCGCTCCTGCAACGGTGAACTTTGACCTTACAAGAGTGAAGTGAGGTTGGGGGGACAGATTGAGTCATTGAGCGTACTGACATTTTTACAGCACAAAACTAATCCTCAACTGCTCTGTATCCCTCTACACTCACACACACATACACACACACACACACACATGCACTAACATTATTAACTTCATAGCAACTATACGAGCGTGAAATTTGACCCAGACATTCCTAAGCACACGCACACACACAGACACACACACACACACACACACAGACACACACACACACACAAACAGCGGGGGATGAAGAGAGAGAAACACACACACAAACATGAACACACACACGCACACACACACACACACACACACACACACACACACACACACACACACACACACACCTATAGAGTGACTCACCTCGAAGGCCTGGAAGCTGAGTCCGACGTTGTATCCCTCGGACACAGTGATCCTCCACACACACTCTTTAGAGGGTCTGTAGTCATCAGGATAGTTGGGAGACTGAATCTGTCCTGAGTCTTTGGTGATTTCCCCTCCACAGATCGCTGCACAGGAGAGAGAGACAGACAGACACACAGAGAGAGAGAGACAGGAAAGATTAGCATTAACTGCACTGACCAACAACACCTTAAGCACAAGTGTATATAGACTATGAATTATGCAAGAAAAGTTAACACAAAAGTCATTCATCAAATCTTAAACCAGCCCTTATTTCTAGGGATACACAATATGGATTTTTTTTCAGCCGATACCGATAACGGATAATTACCTGCTTCTCATGGCCGATACTGATAAGATAACCAATAATTTCACATTTTTTAATTTTAAAAAGAAGTTCATAGCCTGTAGTTTATGCACACCTGAGGGTAAGAAAGGCAATGATGGATGATTTAATATCCCATATCTCTGATCTAACCAAATCTAACTGACATCACTATTGTTAACAACAAAAACAAGGAACAGTTCTGACTCTTCAAACGTTCATTTATTTTTTCTACTAAGTATATAAAAAAAACTTGTATTACAAATTGCAGTTGTGTTGTCTTCCTCTGAAACTGTGAAAAACACCGGCGACGACATGTTTGGTACTCTAGTCAGCATGCTGCGCTTGCTCTTCTTCTTCTTCTCTGTATTTATTGGCAGATCGCAAACCACCTACTGTATCGGAGTGTGTAGATGCGGTACTTGTTAAGTCAATGAAAGCAATTTGGCTTCATATTATCAGCCCATAATTTATTAGTATCAGAATAAAACATAATAATATAAATTTCCCATTATCGTGCCCGATATATATCATGCATCCCTACTTATTTCATCATGTACAGTGGGTTTACAATCTGTGTATTTATACATATTCATTCATTTATTTGAATATTTGTGCTTCTACGGCAGAGGAGTTACCTTCATAAATGGCAGCGAAGCCTTTTCCCACCCAGTTGCTGCTGCTGCGGAACTCAATCCACATCCTGCTCTCAGTGGAGATCAAGACGTCGGGAACTTTATCTCCACAAAACCTGCCTGTTAAACACAAACACACATAAAAACAACTCCCTGTAAGAATCATAACTCGTGTTGTCCAATGATTGCTGATGAAATACAGCCTATGAAATGTGATGTGGAAAACATGATGAACTAACTCCATGGATTGGAGAGAACACTGCTGGAAAAATATTATAAGATATTTTAAGACCCCACACTAGGAAAAATACAAGCATATGAATTTGATGTGTTGGAGACAATGTGGCTCAATGGAGGAAAATCATTTCCATATATTTTGGGCCTGTCCCACACTGAGTTTGTATTGGAATAGCATTCACAAAACATTAAGCACAATATCCAAGACTGAAATGCCCCTGAACTTGGAGACTCTTTATCTGGGCCATGTTTTGTTTTTGAAACAGAGGAGAGATACAAAGCTGCAGACCCCTTTTTGGTGGCAAGGGGCTAAATCCAGCACCACCTACATTGGAAGTCTGTTATGGAATAATTTGGGAAATATTTTAAATGGAAAAGTTGACTTATTCTGTGAGGACCCAGAAAGACAAATTCTATCAAATTTGGAATAAATGTAACAGATTTATAACCCCAATGTTGTAACCAACTTCATAACTTTGACAGCCCTAGTATATAGTTATGAGAGTGTGGGATGGGCATATGTAGGAAAGTTAAATACAAAAATTGTGTTTGATTTTAGCAGAATTAAAAAGCTAATGAAGGAACAAGCAAACAAGAAAAGCCAGTTTATTAAAGGGCAATAATTTTGATCTTACCGAGCAACGGAGCTTTCCTCCAGTATCCATCCCGAACCTCGATGTAGTCGTACCAACACAGACTGCTTTTATACAGATCCATGGTGGTGAAGTTAAGAACAATCTGGAGGAGCAAAAATAAATATTTATAATGTGTTTAATACAGATGTTTGCACCTCTGAGACGAGAGGAGGAGACGAGGAAAAGAGGAAGAGGGAGATACCTGTAGTGTGAGGATATACTGTAATCAATATACAGTCACTCTGTCAGCAGCTCTTATTGGTAGTGCATGCATATTCACTGCACTGCAGGGTGCTACTGTGTGTGTGTGTGTGTGTGTGTGTGTGTGTGTGTGTGTGTGTGTGTGTGTGTGTGTGTGCACCTTTTCTCCGGGTGTAACAGATATTCTCCAGACACAGTGTGTGTACGAAGGGTATCCGTTGGGGTAACCAGGAGACGAAAAGTTGCCCGTTGACTCTTGGAGCGTTTCTCCGCACGCTGCAACACAGAAACGCACACAGATGGAGTTACATTTCTGTGGTGAGTCCTGCTGTTATGCGTAATCCTTTCAGCTGTGTACCGATATGATTGGTACATTACTAAAGAACACATGGCTCTCACATCTATTATTATTCTCAATCTTTTACTGCCAATTTACCAAAATAAATATACTACAGACGACTTTGTCCAAACAACAGCCTCATTCTGTAATATCTAATCTCTCCATGTGGAAGCTGTTAGACGTGTATTTCTGAATCGGAAAACAGTAAAGGAATTAAAATTACCCTCCAAACAAACATCATGTTGTCTTTGGCGTGTTTTAGTTCGGCGTGTTGGAGGCTGCAGTATGTTTGTATTCCCGTGTGTATCAGTATACATGTGAGGTCCGACCACAGTCATCAAGCCACGTCACCATTTAAAAGAATTAAGCCGTCATTTACTGTAAGTGAACAAGACTGACAGACTTTAAATTCATCACAATGAAGAAAACTATTACAGCTGGATGGAATTTCATGGAAAATCTCAGATAATATTGCTCTATTCATTCTGAGTTGAACGTCGTCGCTCCCTCTCAAAAGGAGGTTAGCCAAATGTGCCCCTCCTATCCCATCATGCATGCTGTTTTCCCCCACAATGCCCTGGGGCTCTGTTCATCTGTCAGTGAATATGGTATCACTCAAATGTGACCTTATAAGGTTGAAGTTGTATCTGTTTCCAGCTGGGACACGCAGCTTGTTCTCGCTCCAGTATCAAAATGGATTTAGTAGGGCAACATATATCCTGTAATATATGTGGAGTTATTAATATTAACAAATAAAACAAATGCCATACTTGCATATTCTCAGATAAATTGGATTTAACAGAACAAAATTAGTCAAAATTAATAAATGCACACACTTTGAAACAGAGACTTTGGTGAATTTAATAAGATAGATAGATAGATAGATAGTAACTTTATTGATCCCGAGGGAAATTCAAGTATCCAGCATCACAGTTCCATAGTGCAAACATATTAGTAAAAACGTCACAGGTAATAAACCAGAAGGGTGACAAATATTATTTAATCTGTTTGTCTCAGATGCAGTACATCGTGATGACCTACAGCGTGAACCTGTCCTGGGGATGTGAGAGTGTGTGTGTGTGTGTGTGTGGGCCCAAAAGGGATGGCAGCATTTGCGATCGTAAACCATTGAGACATTACCGCACAGCTCGGCTTGAGAGCAGATCGAGGTCACGTTAAGAACCGGGACCAGAGGGACGCCCCGAACAGCACGGGTGTGCATAAGAACTGATGGGAAGAGTATGTGTGTGATGTGTGTGAGACCCAAAAACAGAGAGGGAAACGTCACATTGGAAAAACAAATTACTCAACTTCACCTCTGTGCCTTGGAGAATGGTGGGGCGGGCACGTTTTTACGCCCAAGATACGAGCAGATAAACAAAGGTCATCTTTTGTTTCCTGGCTAGAATGACAGTATATACGCACATATACACATACACACTGTGGTGTCATAGTAAATATATCAGTACCTGGACATCTATACAGCTTCCTTGCCTGTGCAATGTCTCCTTTACTGAGCCTGGTCCGCTGGCCGATAGCAGGCCGGACCCCGTTTTCATCTCTGGATGGAAGGATGGTGTCGAGGAACATCCCTCTTCAGGAAGGAAAAGAGACATTTAACACGTCATGCTCTGATTTCAAGGAAATCAAATAAAAGATTTCAACACGCCTTCATAACAACATAACAGATCGCCCCACCAATGTTGAAGTGTTTTTGTGTTTTCTTCTAATGTGTGAGTGGGGAATAGGAGGGGTTATGAGAGTAGGTATTACAGAGATTAAAAATCATCGTCACATGTAAAGTGAGCCCTAGACTTCTCTCACTGCCAAATAACTGCCTGATTTCAGATGGTGGAGGAAACATGAGAAGGGGTTTCATGATGATGAAAAGTTTCCATTAGCTTTACTGCGCTGGTAAGTGATTACTTCCAGTTTCTCCCAAAGTAAGTGTGTTATAGATGTTTTTAGATGTCCACAAAAGTCACCTGTCTGATTAGAACTAATAATCTAAGGGCGCTTTCACAAGACATAGTCCGTTTGGCTGGTCCGAATCAGAGTGAAATTGATACTTTTGGTTAGTTTTCTATATATTCCGGTTCAGTTTCACAGTGCACAAATTAAAGCAGAACAAATAAAACAATTATTTGTTGAGGGGCGTGTACGAAGGAGAGAATTTATCTTTTTCGTCTCAAGAGCTGCCACTTCTATGCAGGGAATCACGGACTTTGACATATTGCTGTTTTTCACATTGACTCGGCACTGATCGACTGTGGGGCGCGAATCCCTTCTCCTCCGGTTGATCTCGAACGACTTTATAAACGTTATTACAACAAACATATTCTGTATGTTGTCTTTAGACCAGATGTAAAGCAAACCTCGGACTTCTGCAGAAGTCCAGGTCAGTCCTCTCCCACTCATGTTAACCTGTCGTTTACATTTGTCCATCTCAAGAAATGCCCGCACAGGTAGCCTGCGCTCTGGTTAAGTTTTTCCTCATCTGATGCGAGGGTCGTACTGTAAAGGACAGAGGGTTTTGTATCCTGTACAGATTGTTAAGCCCCCTGAGGCACATTTGTGATCTTGGGCTATACAAATAAAATTGACTTGACTTGAATTGGTTCGTAATCTCGGACCGGTTGTTTTGGTTTGCAGAGTACGATTACTGCGTTCACAACCACCCAAACGAACCGCACCAGAGTTCAATTAAAATGGACCAAATGTTGGCTTGTGAAAGCACCCTAACTCAGTGTGTTTATGTAGACTTTTTTGTGAATTACTGGATAATTCTGCAATAACTGATTTTTTTAATATGTTTTTTTTAAGTTGATATGGTGCACTTGTTGGCAAACAGTTGCTTATTTACACATCCAGCAGATACAGGGCAACATTATCATTCATTTGGAGGAAAATATCTGTCTCTTTAGCTGCTAAATGCTCCACTATGTTCACCAGCTAGTCGCTTACTGTGTCTGTCTGCTGTTTGGTGCTGAGCAGGTAGTGCACAGTGGGCTTTTAGAGCTTTTTTACTGAAATCAGCTGCCTGCTGTGGCCAAATACACTATGAGAGCAATGACAGTGAACCAAAACAGTAGAGTTGCTGGCCGAACAGCTAAACAATGAGCTGAAACTCTCTATAAAGCTCTGTAAAGCCGAGGGGAGCTGCAGAATCAGGTGATAATTCTCTGAAGGTTCATCACTACAAGAGACCTCTTCACATTGTTTTCACATTGTTTTTATAAAAATATCACTCATAGCCGCTTTAACTGCAAAAAAAAAAATCACTTTTTATTTGACCTGGTGAGAGCCAGAACACGTAATCAACTCGTGACATGGGGTCAGTACAAATACTATATTGTGTGGTTATACATAATTACACATTCCGTTTCTTAAGTTTTTTGTCGACCCACAAGCAAGACACATGACATGTGGGCAAGAGTCCACAAACATAGCAAACTACGTCCCCTTCACTACTATCTCTGGCTAAAATATCTTTTGCTTGTTGCTCAGCAATGATGATGATAAATACAGTTAATGTTAAAAATGTTTGTAGGTTGTAATTCACTATGTGCCAAGGAAAAGGAACAGTTGCAGTCTTTCTATATTCATTTTTAACATGTTGCACTGAGCCTTTACTTGCCACAACGCTAAACAACATCAACATAGAGAAACATAAATACCATCAAGGTCACTGTTTCACAAAATTACAGAGCAGACTAAACTTGAGAAAAATCTGTTTTGTAAATTCAACACAAGTCAAGAGATGAGATTGTGCCGTGGGGTTACCGTGAGAAGGTGTTCCTGGCGTAGTGCATGATGCTATCAAAATCATATGGCTCCCCGAGAGAGTTGACCTCCCCGGGCTCCATCTTGAGGAAGTTATACTCCTGGCCTGGGAACCACACATACAAATACACACACACACATTTGCACACATGCAAGGACAGCAGCGTTAGAAGGTTTTAGTTTGATGTGTAACCATAAACAAATTACATACACTTAAATGATGAAGTCTGAAAAGATAAGGCATTTACTTAAATGTTAGAAGTCAGCAGCATAGTGGAGAGCTCTTTCTAAATAAAAAACTTGTGTCAGGTCTGATTCACTGCTGTGTCATTTGATTTAACACCTGTCAGACTGCGTTGTGGTGCAGAGGAGTGTGTGGGAGGAAGAGAGACCGTCTGGGGCTCGAGGTGACTTCACAGTCATTAAAAGCCTCATTCACACTCACACAGGGTCGAACACCAGTGTAAAAACACACGCGCACACACACATGTTGTCCATAAACGTCCTAACTTGTCTCCAGCTACCCTGAATGATTCTAACAGGAGACCCAGGTGCATCGTGGGTACTGAGTCTCACCTGGTTGGATGTTGTCGCGGATGATGGTCACGTGATCGTCGCGGTCGGGCCGCGTGTGCTCGTGCCAGAAGCCAATGACATGGCCCAGTTCGTGCACCACGATGCCAAACTTGTCGCAGTTCTTGCCTATGGAGATAGCCTGGGGCCCGTTGCCACGACGACCCACATAGGAACAACACCTAATAAGGATTAGTAGGAAGTTGATAGCAGGGAGATAGGCGGATGATACTTACTACACATTTGGCAGTGGAAAAAAAGCATCAGCAGTGCTGTATACACACACACACACACACACACACACACACACACACACACACACACACACACACACACAGTCTTTTCAGGATTTCCTGCCCCGTACTACGTCCACCAGAGAGAAAGCGTCAGGATTTATTTACATACAACGCTCTGATAACGCAGCAGTTTCGTAACCCGATGTGAATAAGCTGTGAGAATTCACATATCGCTGCTCACAACACAAACACACACACACTCATTCTTTTTTTCTGGTTAGCCGAGACGTCCGTGCCAGGCTAACAAATCTGATTAAAGTTATCCAGCGAGCTGAATGCAGGGTAAGGATCAGGAGTCACTGGAGTAGATGGAGTCTTTTCTTCCAGCATTTGCAGCTTAATCACTGTAACAGTGCAACATTTTGATCGTTCAGGATCTTGATCGGGCATCAAATATTATTTTGAGAACAAAGAAACCGTGCAGACTAGTCTTTGCCTGTCAACAAAAGTCCTATTCAAATTTAGCTCTGAGTATCATACTAGTAGCGATACAATACAATACTTGAGTTTCCATATCGATGCCAAAATACCAAAACAGTACAGAGGTTTGATTCCAGCCTTGTTAACTTAAAGTCAAAATATCAAGGTTTCCAAAGATATCAAAAATGTCTGGATGCTGCTGAATGCAAAAAGACATTTGATACAAAATTATACAACCATAACATGTGACATGACTTATTGTTCAACCAATGGTTAAAAACTTAAACGTTTTTAATTCATAGTAATATAAAATAAAAAAATGCAGCAAATCCTCATATTTAGAGCTGCAACGATTAACTGATTAATCGATTAGTTGTCAACTATTAAATTAATCAGCAACTATTTTGATAATCGATTAATGTTTGAGTATTTTTTTTAAGAAAAAAAGTGAAAAATTCTCTGATTCCAACTTGTTGAATGTAAATATTTTCTGGTTTCCTTACTCCTATATGACAGTAAACTGAATATCTTTGTGTTTTGGACAAAACAAGACATTTGAGGACGTCATCTTGGGCTTTGGGAAACACTGATCGACATTTTTCACCATTTTTGACATTTTATAGACCAAACAACTAATCGATTAATTGAGAAAATAATCGACCGTCAATGAAAATAATGGTTAGTTGCAGCCCTACTCATATAAGATGGAACCAGTGCATGTTTGTTTTTGCTTGATAAATTATTCTAATTAATCAATTATCACAATTGCTGTCGGTTCATTTGCTGCTGGTCAACTAATCAATTTATCAGCTCATCATTTCAATATCCTACATGTCCTAAACTTTCAACCATCAACACAACAGCTTGGAGAGATAAACCCAAACGTGAGACAACTTACAGCCAGCAAGTGAAGTGCCACCACTGTACAAACACACTATGACCCCACCGTGCTGCCACTCGACAGAACAATGCACTTCTGCAGCGTATGAACAAAAAAACTGCACAAACATACAAAAACTTAGAGTGAGCGGCGTGATTGGTGGGATGGGGAAACAGCAGCAGGACAGGAAGGAAAGTGGAGCCATTGTTGAGTGACCGTATCGTCTCTCGCTGTGACAAGGTCACTACTGAACTCTAGGTACACACTCATACACACACACACACACACACACACACACACACACACACAAAGAGATTCACCAAACTCACCCGCAGGGTCTGTAGGTGAACACGATGTAGCTTTCCTCATCCGTCTTCTCAATGAAAGTTACGCACGTCTGTTTCTCCCAGTGACGCATGGCCTGCTTAAACATGGCCCTCTGACTACCTGAAACACACACATTTCACATCCTACTTTTACACAATCACACGTCGATGTGTATTTTACTGTTGAGTCGCACGGGCAGCCGTCCAGTAGAGTTGCTTACCAGTGAAGTTTCCTCCGATGACGTAGGGAATGACTCCTCCAGGCCATATCCTCTCAGCTCGGGATGTGGCCGCTCGAGGAATACGGCTCTTCACAACGTTCCCAGTCTTCCCACCGTTCCCAGTTTGGCTCTTGGGATTGGCAGCTCCCTTGCTGGAGTTCTTGGGGAGATAGTCTAACCGAGCGAGGAGAGAGAAACAAGTTTAAGTTCTTGTTATGTGTTCAAATAGAATAAATTGCTGCTCTATTATTATGAATATCAGATCATAAATGTGCTCTGAGATTATTAGATCTTATTATACGTGACCTTTCAGAGTTTGTTCCCACATCTGAGGGTAATAACACTCAGACAGATATAGCTCTGGCTGTATACTGTTTTATTAAACATTTATTTGAAGAAGTTTATAATGTTTACTGAATGAGTTGAGATGTGCTAATAAAGGTAACTCAAACATCCTGTAGTTCTGGATCTGACTGAGTTCACTCAGGTCAAAGAACAGCCCACTGCAAAGAGCATAAAGAAGGAAAGCAAATTCTTGAACTGTCAAAGGTCCAGCAACACTTGGGAGTATTGCAAACAGCTTCATTATGAAACTGCATTTCAGCCTGTAGCTTTCATCAGGGTCTGAGTGTGCGTCATTCATCATTGAATGAAGCCCAAAAGGACCAGTGGTTTGTATGATTTAAGCTGCATTCACATTATAGTGGCTTTGCACAGGATTCTTGAGGGGACAGGTTGAGTCTGGGAGGGTTTATTATTGGCAAATTTGCAAATATCATGGATGTATAATAAGACCTGGATACGGTGCCACCACTCAGTCTTGCTTCCATTTTTTTCCAGTGGCCACTCATCCTCCCGCTGTCCAAAAAGCATTTTCCACCACCATACACCACCATTGTAAAAGAGACGTCTGTAAAACTGTTGACAGGACACGTCAAACTGCAAGGTCAATAATGACTCTTTCTATTATGAATTTTTGATCCATGGATCCTTTCAAAATTTCCTTGAGCCAAGAAAAGCGGTTACGTCAGTGACGTCATCACAATGTAAAGTCTAGGGGCCGAGCGGGAACTCGCGGGCAGGGCCAGTTGGAGAAACTACTGCTCATATTCAGTGGGCCGCATACCCGGAAGTAAACCCGGAAGCTAGAACACTTTTTTGGCGTATGCGCCAGGCGAGCAATTCTCATTGGACTAAATAGGTGCTATCTCGGGGTCAGGTATCCAGTTCTTACAATACATCCATAGCAAATATTTAGCGTGTGTTTCTCGAGTGTTATAATGATCCAAAATGACTTCTAGCAAAGACCTACGGGCTACAACGTGAATATTGTTACTATAACTGTAGTTAGATCACTAAAGAGGCTCAAACAGCCTTTGCAACAGTTTCAATTGTTTTTTTTATCTATTTCTTTTTGTACTGATACATTCAAAAATATGTATCTGTCCTCCATCTTTAATTGCAGCTGAAAAGCAGCAGAAGAAACAACTTTCTGTGCCAAGCAAGGCACTTCATTCAGTTCCATTCATTTCACTATGATATAAAAATCAACTTGCAGACACTTGAAACTTGCTTGAGATTGTTGTCTATCCATAGACTGTATATAAGAAGTCGACGTAGTCACTGTGATGTCACCCATTGGTTTGTGGACTACAGTTTTGAAGCCTCAAGTCCGGCATTTAGGCCATCGCCATCTTGGTTATTTGCAACCAGAAGTGACACGAGAAGATGGAGCTAAGTACAACCGAACGCTGAATAAGACATTTTTTACATTACATTTTATACATGTTACAATTAAATTTCACGAACTGAAAACATACTGTGAAAGCGTTAAAGTTGGTAGCGACCTGTCAATCACAAGGTAGCCACGCCCTAAAGCATACCCTGCTTAATGGTCTATTTGACTCTAAATGGGACCATAATTTACTAAATGAACATCATGCTGTCTTGAAGAAGACTTGAAACTAGCGATTGAGACCATAAACTCATGTTTACAATGTTTACTGAGGTAATGAATCAAGTGAGAAGTAGGCTCATTTTCTCATAGACTTCTATACAATCAGACTTCTTTTTGTAACCAGAGGAGTCGCCTCCTGCTGGCTATTAGAAAGAATGTAAGTTTAAGGCACTTCTGCATTGGCTTCACTTTTCAGAACCGGAGGTTGCCGCCTGCGTCTATCACAGTGAACATTTAATCACCTTTTTTGTCAACGTTTGCACGGTTACAGTAAAAAAAATCTTCCTGGTAGTGCATTCAAAGCTGCTCAGACAGCTGGGTTTTAGAGGTCTAATCAAAGCATCAAGTCTGCAGAAAAGTTGGTTTTCATACTGTATGGAAATAAATGTAAACCAGTGGCGTATGGCATTTGTAATTTATTAGCTAAAACATGAAAAACCACCAGTACGGTCATTTAAACTGGGTCTGTGGTAACAGAAATGAGTGTGTGTATTTAAGTTTAGGGTCCTTACCGAAGCCGAACCTGCGTATCCTCTCAAGCAGTAGATATAAAGATCCTCTCTTCTTAGAAATGTCATGTTCCTCCAGGCCACCTGACACACACAAGAGCCAAGAATCAAAAATGGAACAATGCACAATAAATGCTGATACAGTATCAGGTGGCTGCTGTCGACTTCCTTCCTATTGAAGCTGCTTTACTCTGCAGCCGATGGGTAATGAGAGAGAGATTCAGAGGAAACATGAGAGAGAGAGCGTTACACGATGATTACTGAGTGAGAGTTAGATGTTGAGTCCACTCACCAGACGTGTGCCCCTGCTGGGAGTTTGTGTGCATGTGTGTGTGCTGTGTGAGGTCTATCGTCCTGTCGATCTGGAACATACGCAGGTCCTCCTCGTCTAAAGCGATGTCGCCCCAGAATGCAGCTGGAAGTTGAGAGAAAAACGTCTGTTATAATCACAATCAACAGCAGAATCATTAACATATCACCATCATCATCATCATCATCATCATATTCACCATCATCATCATCCTCAGAAAGGACAAGTTTGTTATTAAAAAGAAAAAATAATTATTTGTGTGTCACTGGAACAAGGTTCGTGCTTTTCAACCATTTCCTCTGTCTCAGGTCTGTGTTATCTCAAATGTACGTTTTTAACGGATCCAAGAAGAACCAAGAAAAGTCTGAGCGCTGCTCTCTGGGTGGGAGGCAGCCATGTTGCCTTGATTGTTGTGGTTAGTGAGTAGGTGTGTGGTATTTGTCCAGAGTGAAGGATACGCAGGGTAGGAAGGTGTCGTCTGCGCACTTGAGGCCTTTACACACTGGGGGCGTGACGACTAAACGACACGAAAATGCAAAATACTCACCTGCGAATATTATACATCTAGGGCTTTTGTTGTGAAAGGTAAGAACAAAAGGAGTGGATCTGATCTGCGCTACATTTGTCAAGGTTGAACAGAGTGATACAATTTGCCGTCTTGGTTTGGACTACGGAGCCTCTGTGTTGTTATTTCATAAATAGAGGCGTAACTCAACCCGTTATGCACAGCGTGATTGGTTGATGCCTTTACTCACACTGCAACCTCGTTCCGAAAAGAAAGTATGTTGCTTTTTCGCCGCGTAATATTCTCGTTCTGTGTGAAAGTACTCTTGCCACAAAAGCCGTGACAGGTCATTCCGACCTGACAAAGATCCAAGTAGGATCTAAACGTTGCCATTATTAAACTTCTTTGGCATGGAGTAAGTGTGCAGGCATTACCTTTTTCTTCATTTGTTCAGAGTGAGCCATCCCCAGTAAAGTTCACAACCTATATTTTCTTTTATACACATTGTTTGCATGTCTTGTGCTGCAACATAAGTCAGACCACTGAAAATGTGTCTGTTTTGTTCTGTTCATTGTGTGTGGTTTGATAATTCTTAATAAAATACTTAGAAAAAGACGATAAAGTGAACCAGGAATTAGAGGTTTACAAAGAAGAGGTGACTCGGGATAAATATGAGTGGGTAAAGTGAAAGAGTAGCACTTGCTCCTCCCTCAATACTATGGCTAAGGTGCCCCAAATGAGCTACTGAACGATTGTGGTTGTACAATAGCAGCTCCCAGGTCTGTGAGTTTAACTGCGTGTGTGGACAGAGTGTTCTAGAAGGAGAAAGTAGAGGACACCCCTACCCTGGTCGTGGTTTGGGTCACAAATGGAAACAATAACAAAGAAATCTACAAGGGCATAAAAATAATTAGTATTCTTTGCAAATAAGTACTGTACATTGACCACTTTTCTTCAACATGTGGGTATTAAAATCACGAACAAAATCGGGTCCAATTAACGAATTGTAATTGTAACGAATATTACAGCTTTCTTTCCCTTCCTCTCTATCACACATCCACAGTCACCAGCTGCCGGTGGTCCTTACAGTGCTCTGTATCAGGCAAGTAACACTCCCATCACTGTCCCCTCCACTACTCTCTCTCTCTTCCTCCCTGCCTACTCGGACCACTCCAGCCTCTCCTCCTCATCCTCACATCCTCCCTCTGTCCATACAATCTGGTTAAAGGTTTCAGTGTGACTGGTGCACACTGTTAAAAGGATGGGTTCACATTTCATCAAAATCTGTCCTAAAACAATACTCACACTTCCACATGTACATTGAAACGGTTATCGGTCGTTGTAATCATTCCTCCTCTTCACTGGCCGTGAAGCGATCCCTTCCTAACGTGCATTTTTATGGTCAGCCAAAGCTAATATGATGCATCAGCGGTTAGTCAAAACAAGCGGGAATTTTCAACAATTATAGCCCTTTTTTAGTAGAAATTCTTTCTTTTTGTGACCATCCCTCCACTGCAACTCAGCAAGGCAATGTTATCTGTCTGTGGAAACACACGGAGAGAATTTTGTACTAAAAACATTTTGAAGATACCCACTTGATTTGACTAAAAGCCCGCTGGAGCTCCGTATTACCTTCAGCAGAACTTAACTTAAAGAATTTAACGGGCATGTGAGTATTGAGGGCATACTTCATATAGAAAAATGTGAACCTATCCTTTAATGTGTACGCAATACTGTGCGATCGTGCTGTAGTTTGCACTAGTGATGCAACAACTCAACGGCCCACGGTTCGGTTTGTTTTGCACATTAGGAAAAACAACCATTTCCAATGTGTTTTAACTCCAAAATGTATAAATAGATAGATAGATTGATAGTAATAAATTATATTTCTATATTATATGAAGCCATTTTACATGAAATAAGGCCGGCTACTTAGTGGTTCAGTAGGCCTAAGTTCAGATAGTTGCCTCTTCTATGTTTCTGGCAGTTCATCAAATACGTAGCAGGCCTGTATTTAATAGTGGTGCAACGGTTCAACAAGCCCACGGTTTGGTTTGTACAGTCACTGAACGGTTCCTTTTTTACAGTTTGGTTTTGCATCCCTAGTTTGCACTGTGGACAAACCAAGCGTAAACCAGTTAAACACACAATTTTCTTTGTAAAATTTCACATCATTCAGTGTTGTTTAAATAAACAAACTACAGTGTCTTTATTTTGCAATGTAGGTAATGTATATCTTGACAGTAAGGCAGTTCTTTATGTGTGAAAATTGAATTTCAAACGCTGCCATCATTTCTCGATCCGTCATCGGTTTAATTTGCCTGAACAGGAACGCACAAAAGGGACTTGTCGCATCTAGTTAGTTCTTGAGTTTTAATAGTTCCTGGAGCTTTTTACTTTATTCTATTACGCTGGTCTTTTTCTAAACATTACCATACCATTACCTTTGCACTACCCTCATTCTCACTACTACCTAAAGTTTTTTTTTTGCACTATAACTTGCATATTACATTGATATTGAACATTTTACATATTTTCCGTGTAAGAAAATATGTAAACTATATGTAAAGCTGTTTATCTTCCTTGTAAGCACAATTTAGTTTTCTCTCTTATGTCTTCCTTTTGTGCTACTACTGTTACTGCCTATTTTATTGTTTTATTCTATTCTAATGTACTTATTTCGATATGTGTTTATACATTTTCTGTGTGTGTAGCGTGGATGGGGCTACAACTGCATTTCATTTCATGTATTATATCATGACAATAAAGCTGAACCTCTTTGGTTAAAATTTTGGTTCAGATAAAGGCAAAATGCCCCAAAAAATATCTAAGAACTGTGTGTGTAACGCAGTTTTTCCAGTTTCGAGCATTAAATGACATTATTCCATCGGTTTGTGGAGCTGTGTGTATACTGTATACCGGTCATAACAAACCCTTTTTCACAAACTTAAAGTCCCTCCTGTTTCCACAGCGTGCCTCATCTGCCTGCTTCTCTTCATCACTTACTCCTTAAGACCTTCATTTCCTTCCCCATCGCTCCTGCTTCAATCCCCATCCTCCCTCATCCTTTTGTGGTTCCTTACAACCAGTTTCTTTCTTTCTTTCTTCCCTCCCTCTCCTTCCATATCTACAGTACATCTCCCAGCCTCTAACAATGAACAACTGGATGATAACCATCGCTAAATGATTAGCTGAGCGGAGTTGCTGCCCTCCACAGGGACTCAAGACACTAATACATTAACAATGGCACGGGAGAAGCTTGTCACTTAGCTAATCAGGATTGCCACTAAAGGAAATGGGGGGTCAGGGTGCCATTGTGCTCGACTCGGAGCTATTGTTGAAGTGAGGAGCAAACCACAATGACCACAGATGGTTTACAAATCATGATATCAGATGGGAGTGTGTGCTGGTGAGTGGAGGTATATTATATGTTGGTTGGATGGATATGAGGATAACCTCTGATCTAAAGGATAGAGCTGCTGTAAAGTATTTATTATTAACTCCTGAATTATATGTATTTACTATTAAATATCATGTATCTATTTTACAGACAATACTATATAAGAGATTACTCTAACTCTGACTCTAATCCCCCAAAATATTCAGTTTACTATAATTCAAGTAAAAGCATCAAATCCTCATAATTGAGAAACTGGAACTTTGAAATGACTTAAACATGGTTTGGTGATTAATTTTCTGTCACTCTATGATGCCATTCAAAACGAGTGTTTTGTCATTATTAGGGCTGTCAATCGATTAAAATGTTTAATCGTGATTAATCGCAAATTAATCACACATTTTGTATCTGTTCAAAATGTACTTTAAAGGGACATTTTTCAAGTATTTAATACTATTATCAACATGGGAGTGGGCACATATGATGTTTTATGCAAATGTATGTATATATTTGTTATTGGAAAACAATTAACAACACAGAACAATGACAAATATTGTCCAGAAACCCTCACAGGTACTGCATTTAGCATAAAAAATATGCTCAAATCATAACATGGCAAACTCAAGCCCAACAGGCAACAACAGCTGTCAGTGTGTCAATGTGCTGACTTGACTATGACTTGCCCCAAACTGCATGTGATTATCATAAAGTGGGCATGTCTGTAAAGGGGAGACTCGTGGGTACCCAGAGAACCCATTTTCATTTACATATCTTGAGGTGAGAGGTCCTTTGAAATGTTTTTCCTTGCCAAAATTTAGCATAATTTGGAGCGCTATTTAGCGTTCTTCCCGACAAGCTAGTAGGACATGACATGCGTTAAGACTGAGACTGCTACAACCTAAAAATTGCAAGTTGCGTTAATGTGTTAAAGAAATGGATGGTGTTAAAGTGAATTAGGATTAAGGGACCCCTTTGAAAATGGCCATGCCAGTTTCTCCTCACCAAACTTTAGCGCAAGTTTGGAGCGTTATTTAGCCTCCTTCACGACAAGCTAGTATGGTATGGTTTGTACCAATGGATGGATTCCTTAGGTTGGGTCATATGATACCAGTATTTTCACTGTAGCTTCAAAACTGAGCCCGCTACAACCTAAAAATCGCAAGTTGTGTTAATGCGTTAAAGAAATCAGTGGCGTTAAAATGAATTTGTGTTAACTTTGACAGACCTAGTCATTATTAATTAATTATACTGTATCTTCAGTGCCCTGTTTGTCTGAATCAGAGTGCAAGTACACACAGGTGCTGACATACTTGGACATCAATGATCATAAGCAAGTATACCATCACACAGTTGGTACAGGTGCAGCTGTAAAAGCGGTTTGATTAGAACAAACCAGTTATCATTAGATAATAATAATAATAATAAATGTGACTTATATAGCGCTTTTCCGGAGCTCAAAGACGCTTAGATGATGTTGTGATAGGAAGCACAACCAGTCACATCAGTTCTTGTCATTTTTTGTTTGACTTGTCATGTCGCTACAGCTGGAAAACAGTTATCTGTGCCATAATGAAATGTGCAGATGTAACAAACTTTGTACTACAATAAAATATCTTTCCCTTGCGTGCTTTTTTTTTAATTTAAACGGCTGCATTTAGTGAGTCACTGGTTGAATAGTAAAGCAGCCAAACTCAACATCTATAAAACAAGTTTATTTGGATTATTTTTATGTTGGTGTGACTTTGCCATATAAAGCCACAAAAATAACATAATTACACAAGCACTTGAGCTAAGATGTGGTCTGAACAGGCGCTGGTACAAATTGCACTGAAGGCGACACAATTTCTACTGACACTCCCGTCTACTGTAAACTCTGCCACAGTGGTGTCATGGCAAGCCATAAAAAACTACCAATTGGGTGCAAAAAAAAATCCACTTAACACCTAAAGAAACTCGCACTTCACCAGCAAAAAGGTCATCATCTGTGTGAATTCTCATTTAAACATAGTCCGTATCACATTGCACCTGCATTAGAAATGATATTCCCCTGGCTTCTGTTTCTATTTGTGGGACATTACCCTCCTAGTAGTTTCGGATATTTCAGGACAAGAGAAACTACAAGGACTAAAAGTTTTCCAGAGAAAAGGAGCTGACACAAGCAGAGATACCAAGCGAGAAGAGGAGGGAGAGTACAGTGATAGTAAGTTTGGCCCATTGATTGTTGGGGTCTTGTTAATCCATAGAGATACCATAAATAGCCCAAAGTCAAGCCAGTGGGTGAGGAGGGGTGAGGACAGTGAGGCAGGGAGATGCAGGAGGAAAAGTATTGATCCAAAAACCCCAGGATGTCCCAGGAGACCTACATCATGCTGACCAGGGCCTTACTGTTCGCCCTTCAGCAGGGGCACTGCAGCAAACACACACACAGGGACACACAAACACACACACACACACACACACACACACACACACACACACAGGAATAATGCACCAAACACAAAGTGAGAGGCAGACTTCCCTCACAGGCATCCAACAGCTCCCACCATGGTGGCTGTTCGGAGAGCGAGCAGATCGGTTTGTGTCGTATTGATCAACTTCTCAGGCAGACGGGACTGATGTCGAGTACATACTCTGCAGCACAATGGAAACCGTGAATGACACGGTAAGTGTACGGTGATTGGTCGAACACATGAGCCAATGTAACACCGGCAACCGCCATTTTTAAAAACCTGTTACCCGGGGAAACACAGACAACTCAAAACACGAACAACAGCTCGTAAAGGAACAAAACAAAACAAAAAATGGAAGAAAACATGGACAAATGGGCCGACAGCGAAGTCCAGAAGTGAACTCATTCATGAGCACACACCCACTGAGCCAAAGAACGAATGAGAGACGCTGCTCAGCGAGCTAACCCAGTAGCACGGAGGCTAATCCCGTAGCATAAAATCACGCCCACTGAGCTGAAGAACGATAGCCGATTCTAACTGAAAAACATATGCCATCCGCATACTGAAATAGTTTTTTATAATAACATAGAGATTAAACACATAGTGGCTTTGAGGTTATTACAATATATAAACCATTAATATTCAGCCAGGAGACAAATATATTGCTGTAGAAATGTCACCTTAATAAATGTAAAACATGAAGAGTAGAGTAACTTTAACAAAAGCCCTTTAAAAAATGCTATTCTACCCAAAATTTAAACGATTTATTCATCAATTAAAACCATAATAGTGAACTTGATGTTTTCATTATTATGTACAGGTTTTTTACTAAATGTAATAAATATAATAATGCCCACATTCAGTGACATTAAATATGTATACAACACACAATATCATTTAGTATCAATACTTTTTAGGACCGTTTCTCATATTGTTTGTTAAAAGAGATTTATCTGTTCCTTTGACATTTTACTACAGTACAATACAGTAGAGAATTATGCACTGCTGAGTTATGCACTCATGCTGTACTCACTGCGGTGTATCTAACACAAACACACACACACACACACACACACACACACACACACACACACACACACATCTCACTAAGCTCCTCATTAAGCAAATATAAGGTCACACTGTAGGAGGGCTAAGGTGTGTGTGTGTGTGTGTGTGTGTGTGTGTGTGTGTGTGTGTGTGTGTGTGTGTGTGTGTGTGTGGGTGTGTGTGTGTGTGTGAACATGTGCATGTGTATGAGTCCTTCTACTTGTGCGATATTATTATACAGTATATAACTGTGACTGACAGTGAACGTAGTGCGATATTAAAAAGAGATTATCTCGGCCCTGTTTGAGGATTTTCTCCAAAAGTAATTGTTGTGCAAGCCGCTTGATCCACGTTAACCCTTTGTGAGCAACAACAAGTGCTGCAGTTCGACTTCACTGTAAGCTGACAGTGTTGAAAATGGCAAGGTTACAAAAACTGCAGCACAACAATAAATACAACATACTACCCAGCTGAGTGGGCCATTACAGTGATACTCCTCCACCCAAAATTTCCATAATTCAGTCAACGCCTGTAAGATGGAAAGGTGGCTGTTAATAGTCTGTAGTCTACATTGAATGGAAGTTGTGGGGAGATTGGATGCACAGCTTTTACAACTGACAAGTTTGGAAATCAAGTATTACAACGTCCATGGACACTTCCCAAACCTCTCCTGTAGCATGTGCGTATGGGTAATATATTCCAAACGGTCATATTTTTGTCAGAATAGAGCAAAATCCAGTACACTACTAATGTCTCAATCCTTACACATGACACCTGTCAAGTAGAAACACTTAATCGATTCGGCAATCAACAAAAAAATGAATTGGCAACTATTCTGACAATCTGTCACGTCATATCCGTTCCGTATCCGTCTAAATGTCTTTATTCTTTTGGGTTGCTGGAAAAAAATTGATAAAAATGAATGCCTGACAATGACTGATATATTTGACTTCAGGACATCTATGACTACATACATGCTGAAAATCAAACAATTCAATGTATTAATTAAGACATTTTTCAAATTAAAAGTCCTTAGCAGTGTATGATTCAATTTTTTCCCCTAGTCCAGTGTTAAATAAGTCTTCAAAACAACAAAACCAAAAACGCAAAAAAGCATAATATCGCACCGCAATACTTGTAGAATCGCAATACATATCGAATCGGGATCCAAGTATCATGATGGTATCGAATCAGGAGATACAGTAGGTGTATTGTCCCAGCCCTGATAGAAAGTGCAGCATAAGGCTACGGAGCCAATGAGTGCATGGTTGTTCAGGAGGATTGAAATGGATGCACTGTATATTGTCATGTTTTGGCAAAATATAGCTGTTTGAAACACACCGAGTATACAGATAGACAGTAGAGAGAAATGGATAATACAATAAAATGGAGAAATGGATATACTGGTACACTATTGGACAATTCTGCAAAACCCCAAATTACATTCAACCCTCCACACCCTTACTTGAATGAGTGAATCTTGCCACTGTTGGAATCCATTACTACTTTGAAACCAAGCTAACCACAGCCTCCACTGTGGAGCAAACTACAAAGCATCACTTTAAGTAGCACTTTCAACTGAGATTATAATTTATAGTTTCTTTATGAGTGTTTCAAATGGAATAACAATGTGCCCCTTGGCAAATGTAAGGTGTTGCAATGTGAAGAGATGCTGAAGTCTGTAATGTCATCGGTCAGAAATGTGCTTTTAAGATAGAAAAAAAAAAAGAAAAATGTAGAAGCTCAGGCCAAGTTCAAAAGGTTCACACCCCCACCCTCCTGCAAGCATGTTTGTTACAGAGGGAGAAAAAGAAAAAGAGAGAGGAGGGATAATCTCGACCTCTGTGACATTAGATGAAATAATCATGAAGTCCCAGACGCTGACAACGACCCAGTTACACACCTCTACACTCTGACACATCCCTGTGTTTACCTCCAGCACAGTGTGTGTGTGCATGTGTGTATGTTTGTCTACAGATGAGGATAGGCAAAGTTTCTTTAAGCATGAACGCAGCTAAAGACAGTTAGCAGAGGAGTGAGTCGAACGACTGGACATCTGAAACGACCCGGAAATAAAAGGCCAGACTGATCATAAAGAAATCCAATTAGCAGGGAAACACTGTCAGGCTACCAGTTCCTCAGGAGAACTATTTATCTTTTTATTTTTAACATTAATTACCATGAATCCAACTGGGTGTGCTGTTGTACTAAATAACAAGTGTGTAAGTGCCGGTGGTGGAGAGCACAGCAAAATATAATCCTGAAATCACAGTAAAATTACAATTACTTGAGTAAAAACCAACATAAAAGTAAAAGAGAAGATTATTTAAAATAAAAAGGTTTTTGAGTTACTTTGCAAAAACAGTCGGTTGTTGCAATGTACTGTAACTGAATTTAAAGGTGCAGTGTGTAGGATTTGGTGGCATCTAGCAGTGAGGTTTCAGATTGCAACCAACTGAAACTTCTCCTGTGTGCCAAGTGTGTAGGAGAACTACGGTG
Source organism: Sebastolobus alascanus (assembly GCA_916701645.2). Lineage (NCBI taxonomy): Eukaryota > Metazoa > Chordata > Actinopteri > Perciformes > Sebastidae > Sebastolobus > Sebastolobus alascanus. The sequence goes on from CAKAOJ020000032.1 coordinate 3,452,321, forward strand.
GCCGATGCGAAAACACAAAAACGCAAAAAAACGCAAAAACGAAAAAAAAGCAAAAGGCTCTCTCTGGAGCCAGTGTTTGGTTTGTCCGTTCTGATCTACTGTAATAACATGGCGTCCGGCTCCAGGAAGAGGACCCGCTCCCTTTGTAGATATGAACGGCTCATTCTAAGGTAACGAAAACACAATCATTCTTATTTTCAGGTGATTGTACACTAAAGAAAACATACTTATTACTGTTCCTTTAAAATGTAGATAATTATAATATTCAGTAAATCTGCAACTTCAAAAGACCACACACTTAAAGAGCACTCCACCAAATGAACTAAAGGGGATAACAGGCAAAGAAATGATCGGTATGAGACAAAATAACATAATATGATATGACACACACACAGAGAGAGAGATGGTGTAACCTCCTAATCACATTATTGTGACACTGAGATTCCTCTCCTGCAGGTCCTCGGTTTGGCCAGACATTGTGACGAGACATGATCATGGCTCGGTTTAACCATCAAGGGTGTCCTGGGTGTGCACCCAGGGGCCCGGCGGGCAACAAGCTCTCACATGAAAGAAGGTCAAATGAAAGATATACAGAGAGAAATGTTATTTTTTATGAGGATGGTGGATAGTCCCGCTCTGTATGTCTTTCAGTCTGTACATCAGGTGCGACTGCATAGCTTCACTAATTAGAGTGAACAAATTGACTAATTTCTTTGAGGTTTGATGTACCATTGATTTCAGTATAATCAATACACTCCATGGATGTATAAAGAGAACTACATTCAGTACATACATACATACATATAATTTTCATTCCTATGAGAGTTGCTCAGTGAAGCCCAAATGGCTCGACTGCCGAGTGATAAAGTACTCGGATCATCCGGCGATCTTCCGCATCCACTGGGCCCTTAGAGCAGGCGCAGTAGCGTTTCCTTTAACCCCCGTCTCATTCACATGAACGGCAGCACGAAAATAACTCTGGATTCAGCTATTAGTGCATATTACAACTTTTAGGACCTAATGATTTAAATAAGGGCTATTCAAGTGTTCGTACTGGGAAGTTGATTTACCTCAAAAAAATCTCAGCGATTGCCTGATTCTTGCAGAATCTGAGTCGCTTTTTGATCAAATATAGAAATAGATAAAGCTATGCTAAAAGGAAAAAGTGGGCAGTTTACCAGTTTGTAAGCATTTCTGTAAACTGTAATGACCTGCAATATTATGGCCAGCGGTGTAATATAATGTGGCTAACATTGCTCCAGCCATTGTTTGGTTGTTGTGCATCAACTCTGCATGTTTGAAGATTCACAGTCATCCAGGTCATGGTTTATCTAGGTGTGCTACGTGAAGGGACAACTGGACTTGCTTTAGGTTCCTGAAGATGTTTTGCACTTGAATCACGTGACTCTAAACATAACTACAGAGGTGAAATGCCTGGGACTCCCCACCAGTAGAAGCCTTTTGGATGAGAGGCGTCTTTAAGCTGCTAAATTCGATATCCAGAGCATTAATACAGCAGCAAACAACTATTTGCCATCTAAAGATGTCGCGGAGGTGTAGCACTCTCCCTCCGGTTCCCCGTCAGGTAAACACTGTTGGCTCTGTCAGAACTTTCGCCGTTGTTTGCACTTGTTTAGCGCTGTTAGCACCGTTAGCTGCGAGCCGCGGCTCACCGTTGCCATGTTAAGAGCTGTTGAGAGGCAATAGAAATGCTCCCAATCCCACATTTAGTACTTTTAAAGTCCAGTTGCCCTTGACTTAGCACTTCTAGATAAATGTACATGCAGTACGGTGTTTTGTACAGTAAACACAGTAGGGCACAGTACAACCTAGCGGACCTGGGTAGGCCAGGGAGGCTGCAACTGTGGCCACAGCTGGATTCCTACAATATTAGAGACGTGTGAGAAAAGTAAGAGTTCGACTGTAAGGACAAGGCGGCTTTTCCTCAGCCAATAATGTGTGTATGCGGATGATTTTGCTGCTATAAATACCATCAGGAAAAGCTAGGTGACATAAAAGCAGCCAGACATTTAATAATTGAGCAATGCGTGGCAGGTGGGCGAAGTGACGGCGGTGCTGACTCATGGTTTCTGCAGCTCCGGAACAATGACGCTCCAAAACAAACAGTCGGCTCTCAGCGCGGCTGCGGAGTTTGTGCTGAGGCGGGAATCCTGAAGAAGACTTCGGAAGCTCAGTGGCAGGAGCACTCTGCTCGGGAAAATCCTGTTTAATATAATATGAGTGAGATCGCTCGTCCTCTCGCTCACGTACACACACAACGCAGCACGCACACACACAACGCAGCCTCAGTGTCAAACACACACAAACACACATTGCTCTAGTTTCCTTCCTACCGAGGAATGGGGGAAGGGGTGAACAGTAGCTGCAGCTCACTGTCACGACATGGTGGGCTTCACTCTCTGACTGAAAAACTCAAAAGCACACATACAGTATACATGGGCATGGGTGCACACACATTCAGCTGTTTAAGATACACCCGATGCACTCACAGAATACATGAGTGTTTGTTAAACTTGTATCAAAACAGCTATATGAACACCCGCTGTCAATAAAAAGCCATCGGAATCCCGAAAAGAACAAAATACTGGTTGAATGTTGTTTCTTCACAGCTTTCCTTCAGTTGCTTTTCGGTTTTAAAATGATCTGGAGCCCATAGACAATATGTCCCACACCAGACACCAGATCTCAGCCAAAAAAAAAACACATAATAAAATGCATACAATCGTGTATTGCAGAGTCTAAATGGACTTTTGATTTCCTTTTTGGACTTAAGTTGAATTCAAAGCACATTTTTGAGGCAGTGCAAGCTTATAGTCACTTGAAAGACATACGTCGATGTAAACAGAGACAGATTCACTCTTGGCAGCTTGAGCCGAGACAAAAATGTATTCATGCGAGTTGAAAATTATTCGCAATTTGCATTTAATCCTGTGGCTACATGTGACTTCACTGTCACATGTACATGAATGTACAGATACAGAGAGGGTCTGGAGAAGGCGTTCCTGGTAAGTTTTGAGATCAGTGACAATCTGAGCTGTCACAGAAACCTACACGGACTAGAGGTTTTTATGGGTCTTCTGGTTGCTAGTAGAACTCGACCGAAATCAAACCAGTACCAAGAAGTATTGAATCTTCTCCAGTCAAATGATACATGCATTCGATCCTTTTTGTACACAGATCTAGAAAAAAATGACTATTTGTATGGTTTTGCTCGCAGCCAATAACCGCAAGCCTTTTTTGATTTAATGCGACGTGTGATTGGCCCACTACGAAGCAGCTACAACCCATACAGCTTTTAAATGTTTCATTATATTAGTTCACAAATAGCCTAAAAACAGTTAATTATTTTACAAAAAGGAGTTGAACATTGTATTGATAAATTACAGAACCCTCGTTCTCACCCCACTTCCCCCGTGCCGTGCGTCGGCTCATCCAGATGCTCTCCACATTGTTTTGATGTTCATACAGCAAAAATGCTGGCGCTGTGTCCTATCATTAATTCTAATTAATTCATTATGAATCGCCCAGAGAGCCTGATATGGAGAGGGCAGAAATGAGTACCGGGAGCTTGTCAGAAGTGCCGGTGCACAAGAAAAAGTCACGGTACGCCACAGTATAAAATGTAGAAGTGCTGGTACTGCGTACCAGTGAGTACCAGTCCACTCCGAGTACTGTGTATGTCTCTCTATTCTGGTGCGTTCAGGTAGACTGCCGTTTGGACCAGTACTAACTGTCCTCTGGTCCCTTTTGGATCAGGTCTCCTTTTTGGAAATGAATACATGCAGTTTATATCATGCATATCTGTTTCAGGTATGTTTTATACAGGTCTGTTCTGTATCATGAAGACCTGTAACACACTCGCATCCCACACACGAAGTCAGTGCATATGTTATGGACTTGCACCGTGCAAAGTGCCAACCTGCCCGTCAGGATCTAATCTAAATACTCACTCACACCGATGGCACAGCCTTCGGGAGCAATTTGGGGTTAAGTATGTTGCCCAAGGACTCTTCAACATGTGGACCGGGGGATCGAACTGCCGACCTTCCGATTGGTGGACGACCTGCTCTACCTCTGAGCCACATCCGCCCTGCTAGCTCGCTAACAGCTACAGCTAACGTCGGTACAGTCGTTACGTTGGCTGTTTGTGGTGAATAAACACAGACCAGCAATTCAAATAAAGAAAAACAAATCCCTTTGCAATCAATCTTTTACAACATACTTTTACACAGTTTGCACAAACCAAAGATGGTGCAGTACGAAGTTTTCTGACACACAAACAACCAAAGGCATCAATGTATTTATCAAACTATGATGACCCAACATGACGGTGACCTTGAAACATGCTCAGCGTGGACCCTACAGCACAAAAGGTTGGAGCAACTCCAATGGAAGCACTGCGACTACACTGAAAACGTTTGGATACAAATCACTCTTACGTAACTCTGTGAGTTAGTGGAATCAACTAAATTGCCAACATGTGCTTGTCTTCCCTACACCTGTAAAAAAAACAAAAAAAAACAACAGTGATATCATGTATAACATGAGCACTGCATCTAAACCCACTCCGCTCAGCAGCTGGCCTTTATCTGAACAACAGCAGCCAACATGAACCACTTCATGTAGGCAGCAGGGTGGAGATCGTCCCTCAAGTGGAAGATCCTGGTTCAAGCTCCACATGGAAACAGTGATGTAACTATGCATGTTACTTGAGTGCTCATAAACTCGACACTAAATCACAATCAAAACTTTTGTCTCCTTGTGGAGACGAAAAAAGAATAAATCCTCACTCCAGGATTTGGGGAAATTTTCTTGCAGAATGAAGAGAGCAAAACCACTATTCTCCATTTTTTAATTTTCTGTGAAATCAAAATGCATTTTTTTTCGTTTTGTTTCCACCTTTGTTCCAGCTTAAACTCTTAATGTAATTCCTATACTGTAACTTCAGAGATGTACGCCCATGAGAACATGTACATTATGTATTGTACTAAAGTGTTGCACACTCCTGTGATACACCACTATTGTATTTGAAGAACAGGCCGCCGGTCTCTTGGGTCACTCCTGAAGCAATGACCCGCAGCTTCACTCGGACATCGTGGTTTGTTTAGCTTTCACTCCGTTTGTGTGAGCATTTTATGAGAACAGTGATTTGGAAGGAAGCATGAATGACTCTTGAGTGAGCGTAAGAGCTCGTGCGCGTCCGTACGAGTGTGTGAGTGCATGCGCGTGTGTGTGTCATCTCCAGCTGAGTAGCAGGATGCAGACAACCAGGAAGAGATAAGCGCGGGTGAATGGAGGGAGCTCTGCGTGTGTGTGTGTCGAGTGTGTGCGTCTGTGTGCATGTGTGTGTTCGCGTAGGGAAATCACTTCACAAAGGCCTGGAAGTGTGTGTTCTCCTGTCTACCAGCGCGGGACTCGGAGGAGATAAGCAGACAGCCAAATATTCCCCTTGTGTTTTCCCAGCAAAAACAGGAGGCGGAATACCAACCACTCAGACCGATGCCACAGGGTCAGGCCTGGAATGAGCCGCGCTTCCACTTCTTACAAGCTGCACACACACAGCCACCAACTCTTTACACACTGACAACATAATGGGTCCACACTAGGGGTGCAACTAACTATTGTCTTCATTATCGATTAATCTGTTAATTATTTTTTCAATTTATGGTTGGATGTGCAAAAAAGACATGTGAACTTATGTGCATGCATGCACATGTGTAGACTCTGACTGGTGCTCACTTTGTATGTGCATATCTGTGTATGTATTTAGTAGGGCTGTCAGAGTTATATAGATAATAACGCGTTAACGCAAATTCATTTTAACGCCACTAATTTCTTTAACACATTAACACAACTTGCGATTTTTAGGCTGTAGCGGGCTCAGTTTTAAAGCTAGAGTGAAGATACTGGCATCATATGAAACTAGAAAACCCGAGGAATCCATTGGTACCAACCATATAGTTGGTACATACTAGCTGGTCGCAAAGGAGGCTAAATAACGCTCCAAACTTTCACTAGATTTTGAAGAGAAAAAACTGGCCATTTTCAAAGGGGTCCGTTAACTTCTCACCTGAAGATACGTGAATGAAATTGGTTTCTATGGGTACCCACGAGTCTCCCCTTTACAGTCATGCCCACTTTATGATAATCACATGCAGTTTGGGGCAAGTCATAGTCAAGTCAGCACACTGACACACTGACAGCTGTTGTTGCCTGTTGGGCTTGAGTTTGCCAAGTTATGATTTGAGCATAGTTTTTATGCTAAATGCAGTACCTGTGAGGGTTTCTGGACAATATTTGTCATTGTTTTTTTGCCTACTCCCACGTTGATAAGAGTATTAAATACTTGACAAATCTCCCTTTAAGGTTCATTTTGAAAGGATAAAAAATGTGTGATTAATTTGCGATTAATCGCGATTAACTATGGACAATCGTGATTAATCGCGATTAAATATTTTAATCGATTGACAGCCATAGCATTTAGATGTTTGAGGTTTATGTTTGTGTATGTATATGCAGATAGGAAGTTACACATTGAGGTGTATTATGTTTACTATCATTATTTCTTACCTGTTGGGTGGGGGCAGTGGGAATGTGGTTATGCAAATGGAGGACGAGCATAAAATGGTGTAAGAGAATGATTTCATATGTATTTACAGTATTATGTATTAGGGCTGTCAACGAATATTTTAAATTAAAATATATGTTTGAAAAGTAAAAAAACACAGATATTTGAAAATGAAAATTAATATTCAGTGGTGAAAAAAAAGCAGCACTTCTTCGGCTGTCTGCCTCACGCACACTGAATGCACCGCATGACGGGAGTCACACAACGCCACGTTCATTAAAGTGGCAGTAGGCAGTATATTTTTGGCATCATTGGGCAAAAATTCCATAATAATCTTTCAGCATATTGTAATTCAAGTGTTCTGAGAGAAAACTAGACTTCTGCTCCTCATCAGGTCTCTGTTTTCAGGCTTTAGAAAATCTAGCCCGTGACGGGAGACTTTGACCAATCACAGGTCATTTCAGAGAGAGAGAGCGTTCCTATTGGCTGTGCTCCGGTCATGTGACCGGGACTTGGCGTTCCTTCAAAAGATTTTACAATGGCGGCCGCGTCACAAACTTTCTAATTTTACAGCTAAACCGTACACTACAAGATGATTCTGAAAACATTTGAGGTGAGAAATAGGCATTAACGTAACATAATATTGATTCATATTTGATCAGCGCTGCCTAGTTTGACCGTTTGGTTGGAGTTCGCAGATGATGGACAGCCGGCTCTCATAGACGGCAGCTGGAAAGCAGACCTCAGATCAGTTCTTACTGCTTGTTTTCCTTCGGTAGGTGAAATCTTTCAGATGCCGTTAGGAGCACCGGAGGACACAGAGGAACATGATTTTTTTCAGGTTACCTGTTTCATGTACTACTGTCACGATATAGCGACCGTTTTATAAAAATAACCTTTTTTTAATCATATTTGCTCCCATCTCGCCTACTTCAGCTTTAATTGAAAATGACATGTAATGTTAGGTCAAGCTGAACGAGGAATAATTCAACAACAATCATAATGATGGCAGAGAACTCGGCTGCATAGAGAGTGAGACTGTGTCCTAACAGCAAGCGTTACGTTACGTCATGTAAACAAACCACGTACCTATCAGCTGTGCACTCCATTCCAGACTGGAGACGTAACCACTTAAAAGATGAATGAGTAGTACTTGCTATCTTCCGACGTTTGTACTTTTTAATTAGAAAACACGCGTTTTATATTGTGACATTTACTTAAAATGACTTTCAGGCGATATCCCTTCAGCCAGCTGCCACCTTATTTAGGTGTTTGTAGTGAAAAAACTCCTCATTTCAACTTCATAAATGAGTCGTTCCTCTTCCTTGTTGCACATTCACAACGAACTACAGGAATAAATAAAAACAGGGCAAAAGTTCAGCTCCAAACGTTGCGCTGCGCTGCGCAGTGCTGCGTTGCTCGCGGCCAGTTAGTACATTCCAGTAGAAAACAACGCAATCAAACTGATTGCATCGCATCCACTTAGGACACTTTGTACCTCTCTTTGTTGTGCACATTACATTCGCTCTAGATTTTTTTTTGTGAACCCCCAACCATAAAGTTCAAACTGCGTCTATGGCAAAGCAATGTACTGCAGGGATCTGAACTGAAAGTGAAACATACTGTTTTTGTAAACTGATCTGCTGGCTTTGAGGAGAGCATAGATAAGTTTAACTTTCAGTGCAGTTCCCCATCGGAGAGGGCTGTCTGACAGCAAGATCAAGTAGTGAAAACATTCTAAATATAGAGTACATTTAAATGGACATTGATTTTTTTTTAGGTGGGCCTTTCTTTTAGGTGGCTAAAATACGTTTTGCTGTCTGCCCCATCCACTAAAGCACTAAATTGCTTTGATCCCGTGCGGTAACTCCTGTCTGCTTCTTCTTCCTTGTAGAAACAAGGACTGCACTCCAGCAATCTGGCATGAATTGGCATGAATGAAGCGAGGCCGACGTATGTGAATATGATGTTCCCAGACAAGGACCTTTGCCGCATCTTACCCCCCCCCACCCCACCTCTCTTTCCCTGCGTTATTGGTTGCTCTCTACTGTTAACTATCCAATGAAGGCGAACAATGCCTGAAAAATAACATTAAAAAAGTAAAGGTTTGGTAAAAAATGCACACATGATTTTACGGGAAGAAACAAACAGGTATCAATTATGGAGGAGTTTAGGGGAAACGGGATACTCATATGTGCTGTGAGAAATCTAAGCATGTAAGAATGAATACATTCTTTATGTACACCGATATTTCCAGCAAATAAAAACACTGCCTGTGTTTTCTCACTCAGTTATTTTAACCTACAAGAGTCGCTCAGTTACTCAAACTCATGTAGACTGACTGTCTCCCTGTAACCTGCCGGGCTTCAATCCAAACACACACACACACACACACACACACACACACACACACACACACACACACACACACACACACACACACACACACACACACACGGGCAGGTCTCAGCATAACTAAAAACCACGAAGTCATGGGATTGCAGTATCAACATAAAATCACCCACACAGAGATCAGTGTAACATGCACATACAAAAACACACACACACACACACACACACACTGGCCAGTGTTCGGGGTTGTCAGGTTTGTGTATTTGGTATGTGAGGAATGTGTGTTGGTCAGCGTGCGGACGCTCTGATGTCTGGGTGGAGTTCTTATCAGTCCAACGTGTCATCACAGACAACATTAAGGCCTCAAAAGTGCCATTAAAACTCATATGAACATATATGTGTAAACAAACACATCCGCACATACACACACAGTCACACGGGTGTAACCAAAACAAGATGCAACACAGCAACATCTCTCCTGCAACAAGAGCTGAAAGGTTCAGATTCCTCCACCTGCTCTGAATGATGCTGGTACTGTAGGAGGGCAACAATAATCCTTACTGGTCATTGAGCTTTGCTTAATGGTCTGGACAATGGTGATCGTAAACAGCGTGTTCTTAATATTTAAAGAAGATTGTAGGGCTGCAACTAACGATTATTTTCATTGTCGATTAATCTGTTGATTATTTTCTTGATTAATCGATTAGTTTTTTGGTCTATCAATGTCAGAAAATGGTGAAAAATGTTGATCCGTGTTTCCCAAAACCCAACATGACGTCCTCAAATGTCTTGTTTTGTCCACAACTCAAAGATATTCAGTTTACTGAGTAAAAAAAACAGAAAATATTCACATTTATGAAGCTGGAACATGAGAATTTTCTTTAAAAATTACTCAAACCGATCAATCAGTTATCAAAATAGTTGGCGATTAATTCAATAGTGGACAACTAATCAATTAATTGTTGCAGCTCTAGAAGACTGACACACGTCTGTACACCTAAACACACAAGAACAGAAGTGCAAGATGAAGGCAGATTTAGGGCTGGAGATTGAGCCTCGATACTTGCTTGTTGAGGATCTTAGTCGTTTACTTATTCTTTCATCATATATTTCCTACATCTGGAAATCAAAATACTTACTTGTAATTCTAAACTATGTTTTTAGTAATATGACTGCTTATGTGTATTGTAGCATATTTTGCTAAAGGAAAAAGGATGTAAATATAAATGCAAGGTAGTGATCAATAATATTGGGAAAAAAATTACCGTACTGGCATCATTACTGAAACTCAGGTATCATATTCAATACAGATTTCCGAATCATTAAGACTACAATAAGTAGATGGGCTGGACGCCAACAAATACTGCACATACAGGACATACAAAATGAAGTAAAAGACAGAAGGGAAAGCTTAGTTTAAGACAGGGACTGCATAAAATCTTAAGTGAATCTGCAGCTTTGTGTCGAAAACATGAGTTCATTTGGGTGGAGCACCAAAAGACACCACACACACCTATAAAAGACCTACTGTATAATATATTGAGGAAAAACGTAGATTTCTAATGTATAAACCCCGCTTAAATCGGTTGACACAATAGAGAAATTAGTTTATGATCTATTTGTATAAATGCTCTTTCTTTCATTATATACACACGTCTACTACTGTCTATATTATGAGACCAAACATGGTTTCACTCTTGTTCCACAGCAGCTCCCAGACTCATTAAAGGTCCAACAAAAATTTTATCACAGTGAGTGTGCGCATGAGTGTGTGTGTGTGTGTGTGTGTGTGTGTGTGTGTGTGTGTGTGAGAGAGAAAGAGAGAGAAAGAGAGAGAGTGAGCGTGCATCAGCCTGTGTTTTGGTACAGTTGAGTCCAGCTGTTTCTCATCTTCCTTGATGGTTGATTTAACATCTGGACGCACGCGCAAACACACACGGACACGTACTTGTATGCGCATGCACAGCATGTCCATGCTATATGCAGCAGCACCAACACTTCGGTCACAACCAGGACCAAAATCCTGCCTACAGGTGATGCACGCACCGAATGTATGTGTGCGCGTGTATTTCAGGAGGACATGCACGGGCTTAGCAGAGACCGTCACAGGGCTGCACGTGGCACCACCTATAGGGATCATAACCGTCGGTTATGAATCGTGAGGGAAAAGGGGGCATCTGGACCACTGTGCACACACACACACACACGCTGTCAATCTCGTACACACTTACACGTGCCATCTCAGAGCCAGCGCGCTGGAGAGGTTGGATCACCGCGACCAGACGCGTAAAAATCCTAATTTTCATGTTATTTTATGATCATAAACTGAAACAGAGTAAATGCAGGACTCACCAGCTTTGCACGGGTCTTTGTAGTCGATGGTCTCCGCTCTCTCCTCTTCATAATAATCATAGTCTGGCTCCTCGTAGTCGAAACAGTTACAAATAGTCACTTTGCCCCAGAAAGTCAAGCCGGCGAGCACCAGCGTGATCCAGCGCATCTTCGCGGCCAGTGCCGAGGGCACTCGGTCCATCTGAAGACTGAAAGAAAAACGAATAAAGGGCCCTCTCTGCTCGTCTCCTCCGCTGTTAGGAGATGGTCAATCCGCTCTCCAAGGAGAAAGCATCGGCGGCAGGAATTTAACGGGTCATTGTGAAGCCCGCTCTCCTCTCTGACAGTCTGGTTGTGGATACTGTATACAGGCTGCTGGAAGTTACTCTGCCCGGCTCTCCTCCATGGTAAAAGTACGCTGAGGTGTCTGTCTGTCTGTCTGTCTGTCTGTCCGTCCCCGGTGTCCGTCAGTCAGCAAAGTGTCCGCTGAGGAGCTCCGCTGTCCTCCGCTGTGGCTTCGCAGGTGAGGCTGCTGCTGTGGGGGAAAGGCGAGAGAAAGACGCGGTGATCAGGAGGAGTGGATGATCTCTGAGCGCAAAGACGCACGGATGTGTGTGTCTGCTGCTCACAAGAAACATCCGCCTCGCATATTTCCAACCAGCACTGACTGTCTCACACTCGTAGTGCAATCTCTCTCCGTCCTCTCTCTCTCTCTCTCTCTCTCTCTCTCCCTCTCTCTCTCCAGTGTCCGGTACTGTCTCTCTCAACCCGAGTCAGCGCACACACACACAGAAACACACACATACACAGCCAAATACCTGCACTGTTCGACCCAAGTGGTGCAGAACCAAACTTTCTTTGTCTTCTTTTGTCTCTATTCACTGAGCATTTGCTGCCGTTTTCATGCGCAAAGACTCTCTCCTCTCTCACACACACACACACAAAGCAGAAAAAGCGCATTTATTTGGATACCCCACTGTAATAAATAAACTTCTCATCTCAGCGCGGTGACATATCGGAGGAAGCGCGCACTGATCTTTACAGGTTATTGGACCTTTTACTCACATGCATCCGTAAAATAGGCTACAGAGAACTTACAGTAAAAACCGGTAGCGGTAAAAGTAACACGGCGGCTACAAATTGGCCTTTGGGTTTTAGTGTCCATCAGCCCTTATATAGACTCGATGCATAATGAGTGCTATCTGGTTATTTAGAGGCAGGTGCCAAGTAGGTGACAACCAAACCATAAATGCCCAGAGTATAGTAGGCTTTACAGAACTGGGTCGCCTTTATGATCATGACAAGCCTGTCCTTCCTCTCGTCTCCTAATTTTCTGTCCTCGAAAGAGAGAAATGGGAAAAGATCAAAAGATCCATCAAAGATGGATTCATTGCAATTGGAAACAAGCTGAATCAGGTCTTGTGCGTAAAAATACGCGCGCCTCAGCACGTTGAAACCTATCTGGCGGTAGATGCGAGATGCTTTTCTGCATGGCACATATATAGGCTATACAGTGTGGTAAAGAAATAAAGCCCAAAATAAACTTCCATCATTATTAAACATTGCCCAGAGCGTTTGGAGACTGTTCTTCCATCACAAAATATAAAATATAAACAATTACTTGAAACCAGCACTGATTTCGAGTTTTATTTCTAATTATGTATTTTGTTAATGTTTGGTTTTTGTCTGTAAATTCACGTCTGCCATATAATGGAGTTTACAATCGGATAGATAGATAGATAGATAGATAGATAGATAGATAGATAGATAGATAGATAGATAGATAGATAGACCTGCTTACATGTACAGCTATCAGTCTGTCATTCAGCTATGATATCTTCTCTAATCTGTCATAGACCTAACCTTTGTAGGCCGGTCAACAACAGATGAACCGAGTTCAAGTGGGTTCACGATCCTCCATCACTGGCACCCATATGGCCAACACTAAATGAACCTCTACTATGTTTGTAAAACACAAACACATTTTTAATATTATACTATATATTACATTGAGAGAAGACCATTTACCACCAGTTAAACTTGGAAGTCTTTTTCACTCAAATGTTGCACTGGACTGTTAAGTTGTCAACAAATAGCCCATAATCTCCCCAAGTGCGACCTAAACGCACACACACACACGGCAGACACGAGCAGTAAAAATAAAACAGCAGCAGTTGTTGACAGACAGTGCAGCCTGTGAACACCTCGCCAAGGTAAATCCTCCTGAGTAGAGTTCACCCTGCGTCTCCACAGCTTACCTACTGCGTTCACGTACCTGCCCGGGGCGCGTCGGTTTGCTGCGGGCGTCACGAAGCGACCCATCACGCTTCACATGCAGGAGTCAAATGTCAGGAGTCTCAGGGGGCCCTCTCGGTATCACTCGGTGATCACTCGGAACGTGCCCGTCTCCCCCCCATTTATTACCGGGAGATTACCGGAGCGCTGCCTCTGCTGCTCCCGACTCTAATCCTGCCCACGGGAGAGGTAGCGGCGCGCTGACGTCACTCTATCAATCCAGCCACAAGCTGTCCACTACACACGCCCCGAGGCATGGACACAAATCCCCTGGAGGCTGTGCACAGACACACGCACGCGCACGCGCGCATACACACACACACACACACACACACACACACGCACACACGCGGAGTTTAGTTAGTGTAGGGCAGGCCAACACACTCCTGATTTTTGTCCCCAAAATAGGTGATAAGGTGAACCTTCGTATTATAAGAGGAAGAAGCTGATTATTGACCTTCAAAAAAGGTGAAGCTTCACCAATTCAATACACCAAAATCCAGCAGGTTGAAATTGTTTCTTCATACAAATAACTGGAAGATCATATTGATGTGAAATTGACCTGGTAATAATGTTTGCCATGTTCACCATCTTAAAGGTACAGTGTGTGGGATTTGGGGGCATCTAGTGGTGTGGTTGCAGATTGCAACCAACTTTCCAAGACTGCAGTAATGTGAGCCTCCCACTGCAAAACCGTGGCAACACCGTTCGCCTCGCTCAGCAGCCATCCTTACCATAATAACTGGTTTAGGAGAAACGGAAGTCAGACAGAGGCAGGTGGTACCGCGGTTTTGCACTCTGCGGCTCACGTTACCGCAGTTTCACAACTGAGAACTGAGAACGGAGAACGGCCTTCAGGTAACGTAAAAACATGAAAGTCTCTCTCTAGAGCCAGTGTTTGGTTTGTCCGTTCTGGGCTACTGTAGAAACATGGCGGAGCAACATGGCGGACTCCGTGAAGAGGACCCGCTCCCTATGTAGATATGAAGGACTCATTCTAAGCTAACAAAAACACGATTCTTAGTTTCAGGTGATTATACTGTACACTAATGAAAACATAGTTATGAATATTATATTCCATTTCTGCTAATAGATCCCCTGAAATGTTACACACTGTTCCTTTAATTTAGTATGCTAGCATGCTAAGATTTGCTAGTTCTGCAGGTATTTGGTTATAAATCAAAGTATTGGACAAAATAAACATTTGACCTGATTGTGCCGCATCAGGGCATAACAACTCAGAGGATCATCAAAGTTATTACAATTCATTATGAGGGGGACGTGGACATCTTTATACCAAAATCAACAAGTCCTCCAAATTAAAGGACAAAATACATTGTTTGTCCACACCCTAAAGCGACACATAGAAGCGTTTTCTGTTCTGAAGTCCCAACACGTTCTCATCCCAACTTGTCACATACTGCCGCTTTGTTACGCCACTTGGCTTCACTTTTGGTTTTGGCAACAAAACTACTTAGTGTTAGGAAAAAACAACTTGGGCTTAAAACTGCTACATTTGTAAAGTGAAAATGAGACTTAACGTTATGAACACGGGACACGAACAAACAGCTGATTTTAACATGAAAGTGAAACTTACCACACGGGACACAAACAGCGGTCTCCAGGAGGAGAGTTCAAACCATACTGAAGTTAGAAGGTCATCCTTTGTTTTGCATTTTTAGTTGTGTTGAGAGACTGCTTACAGATGCAACGACGCTCCGCAGAAAGATTTAATAGGTCTTTTGTGCCCACAACATTGAAACCTTTGAATAACGTGATACTTGTCGGTTCTTGACATCATTTTTAAGGTTTAATTTCACATTTATTTATTTATTTTATTTAATAACTGATCAACTGTGTTAAAATCACAGTTTTATAAGTGCTGTAACTCCCGAGACACATATATCCTCTTGGAATAAGTGTTAGTTTGTATGTTAGTTACTAACTGTCACGGCAGCGTGTCTGACTTGTGTCTCCTTTGTTACTGTGCATGGGCGACCAAACTAGTTTACCTTCTGCAGATTAACAAAAGTAATCTAAAACTAAATAAACCAAAACTTGGGCCATTGTGTGGAAAAAAACTCAATACAACTTTGTGTGTGTGTGTGTGTGTGTGTGTGTGTGTTTCTGTGTGTGTGTGTTTGCGGTCTGGTTTCACCCTCCTGAGCCATTGCTAATTAACACCGGGGAAGGCATTGAGTGGCGTTTGGGCCTCTCCAACCACTTATTGTACCTCTGTGTGGTTGCCTTCCAGCCAATCTATTCAGCAAAATGCTTCCTTCTTAAATAGGATCCAGCTATTGAGATTAATGCTGTGAGCAGGTATTTGTGTCCCTATTTAAAGCATTTATTGATCAGTGCGTCTCTGAAACTCTGTGAAAGTACCTCGCCAGCATTCTGACCCTGCAGCACACTGACCACCACCACCCCTCCCCGACACACACACACACACACACACACACACACACACACACACACACACACATCAGGAGGAACCCTCGATCTGAGCAGCAGTCCCTTGAGACTCCCCCAAGTGCTGTGGTCTGCAGGTATTGGAGAACTATTATTAGCTTTGTTTTCCACAAACACACTTTCCCATCAATTCTATATGCAGTAGCTAAACTCCACAAGGTTTGCACTGTACTTGTTTAACTTAAAAGGTATACTCAGCTCAAAATCTGTCTTTTGACTATCAAACAATGTCATCAAAATGTAGTTGTACAATGTTTAGACTGAGATTAAGTAACTGTGGTTATCTTAACTTCAGTCAGTTGGATTCCAATGGTGACCAATTTTCACTGCAGTAAAACATCTAAAAGAAACTTCTCGAACCACACCCGGAGCATTATCCTCTTCTCTGCTGTCCATCCAGGTGTTTACTATGTTCTAAACAATTGTGACTTTGTCATCTCTAAACATAACATGGAGGCAGGCAGAGTTTTAGAGCATCAGTGTTGACAACAACCATAGCTTTGCCAAAATATGGCTAAATACCGGAGCTGTGGACGCGAGACTTTACTCAACTCAGATTTAAAGCTGCGCTAACCAATGTTTTTATATTAACAATATCAAATGACTATCTGTAATGTGAAGGGGGTCACTTGTACTGACAAACCCACACAGAATTATCACCTACAGTAGCATTGCAGTTTCAGAGTTCAATGTCTTTGGTTTTAGAAATCTACTTGCCCGAAGTCAATTTTTGCTTGCCCCGATACAAATAGTTTTATTTATCAGCAGTTAACAACAAAGGCTAAAGTTAATTGTATTGTTTAACATTTATTTAAGTAAATGAATCAGAAAAAGGACACAGTGTGTCATAGATGTGAAGCAACAAACATTCTTGCATATCAATAATTGGGTAACACTTCATTTTACAGGTCCGCAGATTTCATGGTAATTAGGTAATAGTTAGCAAGTAACCTATTTGAAATTTCTTTGGAATTACCCCAATATTTACCTCAAAATCTATCAAAAATTACTTTATTATAAACATTATTTAATAATTATATTCCGTTATGTCCCAATAGCTGGTAATTTATTTAATACATTTCCAGGAAAACAATACAAAGTTAATTGATGTGCTTTATTTCCATGTCTGCTGATAAATAGATAATAATTAGCAAATAACTTCCTTGAAATTTCTTTAAAAACTCCCTGAATCATTACATTAGCTACCAGGTTACATCTGTGTAGACAATAAGTCACACAATGGTGAAATTTGTGCCTGATCAGAAGTGTCTTCTATTAGTTTTGGTTTTCCACCTCCGATGAAGAGCAGCGCACAGCTGCTTCTCAAGCCTAAGGGCCCTATTTTAACCATTATATGCTATTTTAGCATATCATTATTAAATAATGTTTATAATAAAGTAATTTCCTATAAATTTTGAGGTAAATATTTGGGTAATTTGACAGTAATTCCAAAGAAATTCCATATAGGTTACTTGCTAATTATCACCTGATTACCATGAAATTTGAAATTTCCGGTAAAATGAAGTGTTACCCAATAATGGTATGAGAGTAGCCCTCTTTCTCCCCAGAGATAGACTCGTCAACTGAGTGAGATTAACCGTGTGTGAGTGAGCAGAACCTTGATGTGCTTTTGAAAAATTTGATCCGCTTTGCTCTTAAATTTGTGGCAAACTGCGCAATACATAGTTGGAAGTTTCGCCCGCATCCTCTAACGTCAACCTAACTAAACTCTGTTCCAGGATAATTGAAATGCTCGCTTGCGCTTCAGCCCATAACTTTGTCTTTTCTCGCAGCCATTTTCTCGGGAGTGCCCAATCGGTACTGAGCATGTGCAACTCTCGACAGAGATGAGAAGGAAGCAAGATGGCTCACTCCTTAGCTACTTCCATTATCAGCTCTGGGAAAAAACGATCAGGCAAGGGAGTTGCTAGATTAACAAGCCCGACGTGGCCTTTTACTTGCCCTGGGCAATCCTTATTGTTGAGCCCTGAGTTCCCCTCAGCTCTACAGAGTGTTTTGGCGTCTTTCAGCTCACCGTGTTTTTTTTCTGGCCCGCAATATTAGTTTCAATCAACCTTGTTTCCAGAAGCTGGCAGCTATCTTCAGTCAAAAAGCTCTAAAAACCCACTGGTCAATACCCAGCATCAAACGGCAAAGTAAGCGACTAGCTGATGAACACTGACCACACCCAGCATCACCAATGGGTGTGGTGAAACAGACTTTTTCTCCACAGAGGGCAGTGAAACACAGCTTTTCAGCCTGGTATTACAGTAACTTTACTTGAACTTGACTGCTCGGAGAATTAAGTGTCGAGTTTTGATAAAAAAAAAAAGACATCAACATGCAGGGTAACATAGCCCCATATTTAACTATAAGGCATACTCTTCATTAGTCTTTTAAAACTATGTATTTTATTGGTGCTATGTTCTGGATGTTTGTCCTCATTATTTGTCTTATTCTTGTTTTTAACGCTGTGCAGATGAAGCCGATGACAATTCTACACTTTGCAGACAATTAAGTAACCAAACCGGCAACTTTTTCTGTCTGAGTCTAAAACATTAGACAGCTAATAAAAGGTGGAGACAGAAGAGGTAAGAAGAAATAGATAATATTATCTTTCCTCTCAGGCCTGCTGACTCTGATAGTGTCAAGTGTTTTATGAAATCCCCCTGAGAGAGCAGAGAGGTGGCCAGAGACATCCATCACCTTTTGGCTAAAACGCCAGAGGAAGACAGTCTGCTGACACCACAGCAGAGGATGCTTACAGTAGACATTGTTTAGGAGCTCCAAAAAATGTCGAAGCAGTTTAATTTCTTTATGTCTTAAATTTGATTGGTGCCAAATAAACAAACGAGGTATTCACTTTGAAGCAACTAAAGGGAAAGTTTAAGAGTTTCACAGCTTCACTAAACACGTGAAGATACAGAGTGAAACTTTGGTTTTTAATATAAATGTCCAGTGTTAGTGGAGAGAGCACACGTACACAAACCCACTCCTGGATTCTCACTGGAGCTGTGTGAAGTAGTCGCTCCTTATGTAAACAGAGAGAGCGGAGGGAAGACGAGGTACAGAGGAAATCCTCTGTTTAAATGCCAAGCTGTGCGTGCCATTCTCTCTCTCCTGCTCTTATTTCCTCTTTTCCACACCTCTCAGGGCTCAGATTCTCCACCTTCGCCTCTCCTCCGCTGCCTCTTGTGTGTGTTTCGTGCACGTGGGCGTGACCGCGTGGGTGTGCACGTGCCAGCCTGCGGCTCACATTCATGATCCTGGTCGTGCGTTTGGAAAGATGACACGGACCGCTGTTGTCTTCGTGCCGCCAGAATTAAGCGACGGGGGAGAAGAAGAATGAACGCAGGATGCGTGTTGGAGTAAAAAATAAATGTGTGCAGCAGTGAGGAGGAAAAGGTGGAAAACAGAGAAATGAATACTGGGAAAGGAGAGAGTTATATAGTAGAATGCCTTCTTGATAAATACCTGATTATAAAACGATGCACTAAGGGGACACCTTTGACATTTCACACCCTTATGTTCCACATACTCCCCTTAAATTTCACCTTCAAAGCGAGACAAAGCATTTTTTTTCTCATTGTTTACAGGAATAGTTCAGCATTTGGGGAAATATGCTATCTATGCTTTTTTTGATTCGACTCAGGTGAACAAATCTCACCCCAGTTAGACACAAAAAACATTTGAAGACGAAAATACAAAAATGATTTGTTGATCTGGGCATTTTTGTTCGATGCTGCAAAAGGAGGATGACAGTTGGATGAAAGACCGATGATGCTGAGTTTGGTGAATTGAACAGTGACAGAGAGAAAGAAGCGTACTGAGTGAGCAATAACAGACTGAATCCTCCTGTTCACACCATCTCGCTGCTCTGAAAGCCCAAGATGCTGTATGTGTGTGTGTGTGTGTCTGTGTGTGTGTGTGCCTGTGTGTGTGTAAATGTAAGCAGTAGTCCCTTGCTGACACAGCACTTCTTCAGGAACTTGGGATTGTGTGTGTGATTGTGTGTGTGATTGTGTGTGTGTGCCCTGGCCTCTGCTCCCGGCAGATATGCTTCCTTTCAGAAAGACTATAGAAATAAGCAGCAAAGACCTTAGACTCCGTGTGTACATGTGCGTGTGTGTGTGTGTGTGTGTGTGTGTGTGTGTGTGTGTGTGTGTGTGTGTGTGTGTGAGCTAGAATTGAATTTCTATAGAAAGCAACTTTGGTACTTTGTAAAAACTAATGCCTTTTTCCAGCTCATACAAAAATCTTAGTACGACTGAATCAGTTTCAAAGCTTTTTTAAAATTTAAATATGAAGCACTTCTTGTAAAGCACTCATAAACTCACTCAGTCAGATTCTTCACGGGTGGTGGGGAGGGGGGGGGGTCACCTGTCAGCCTGCACCACCTATAGCAAAGAAGGTATCATCAATGCATAACAATAACTACAGAACAGCTGATCAACTGTACAATTAACCCAAATAGTGAACGCAATAATTGCAAGAAGTTTGTGTAAAACGAGCAGATTATTTCCTGTGAATATTGCATCAGAGATGAGTTTTCCTGATATTTTTAGGAACTTTTAATACAATTCTTTCTCTGTATTATGTATTTTTTTTTATTTTTAACAATCATTCATATAGTAATAGGCTTCTTTTTTGACAAATTCATTGTTTTCTTCTCCCTGATGCGTGCCAATTGTTCCATCAGCTCTTTGGTTGTTTTAACTGCGTACTTTTCTAATGCAGGACGAGGCTGTTTATCAGAGAGGGAAGGCTCTGTGATCACAGGTCTTCACCGTGCCCTTATCCTGTTTATATCCTAAATAATAATCCAAACTTTAAAAATAACCATTTCATTTAGTTTTCTTCACAGAAATTAATGAAATGCTGAGATATAGGCAAACTGTATATTTTAAAAAAAAAGTTGTCTTCTTCTCTTGTCACCCCTTAAATCAAGAAAGGCCTCGGGACCCCCTGTGAAGCTTTTGCGACCCATAGGGGGGGTTGGGACCACCAGGTTGGGAACCAGTGGTTTAGGCCCTTACAGTGCGTACATTTACAAACTCTCAAGTGGCCACACGGTGCATAACAAAGTAGTTCCTGAGTGATGAGTTTCCATGCATTGTTTTTCCTAGTCAAGCCGTAGCAGCTTACAGTATATATTTGGCTGGGCAATATCACTTAAACTCAGTATCGTATAGGCAATAATAGGCATTATTTGTAGCCACCCCTCATCACTACATTTGACATAAAATAGGGAGTACAGGGCTACTACTCTTCTAATGTCTAAAGTGATTGTGTGCTGGGCTCTGAGCACTGCCAAAACATGGATGACCTACACTCAATACTGTACGACGTAAAGTATAACATGACACAAAACAAGTCTGCATTGTGTAACTGTAGTCAAACAAGAAGAAAGAAAATGTTCCAGGTATTAAGCCACATACAATTCGGCCAAAAATCTGCTAATAAGCTAACAGTGTTTATTGAAGTAAAAGAAAAACAAAACTGTTAGCACATTTTCATTACAGATAATTAACTGTATATACTGGCATCGATTTACATCACCTACAGAAAATGTTTGTTTTTTTAATAAACAATGTAAAAAATATGAACACTGTTTGAGTGTAGGGAATGACACGATTTAGGATTTCCCAAATAAACATAAATAGATCACAGCTATCTATATATATTTTTAGGGCTGCAACTAAAATGATTGTTTTCATTATCGATTAATCTCTCAATTATTTTCTCGATTGATCGACTAGTTTTTTGGTCTATAAAATGTCAGAAATAGGTGAAAAACATCAATCGGTGTTTCCCAAAGCCCAAGATGACGACCTCAAATATCTTGTTTTGTCCGCAACTCAAATATATTCAGTTAACTGTCATAGAGGAGTAAAGAAACCAGAAATTATTCACATTTAAGAATATGGAATCAGTGAATTTAGACTTGTTTTCCTTAAAAATTATAATAAGTAAGTATTTATAAATAAGGTAAGTGGCTCCACTTTGTACACGTTTTCTTACATATCAGATAAAAAAGATAATATGTATACATACAAATAAGTAAAATTTTCCAGCTAGATGAAGTTGTTGAAAAGATGGGCCTGCAGCCACTTTTTCTGGGAGTCGGTGGGCTCTGAAAGGGAAATCACTCTTTAATGAAGAACATTCACCACATATCCACAATAACCACAACTAACAACAGCCGTTTCCCATGATGCAAGAGCTCAGATCCATATAAATGATCCATGCCCAGCTGTGGATCCTTCTCACAGAGGGGCTGTAGAGACTGATGTAGCTCTTTGAGTAGACTAAACTTCTCTCAATGACTGTCAGGTCATCAGCACACTACTGTCATCTGCAGGATTACAGGAGTAATGACAAAGGAAGAAGGACTGCTGTCACACTGGACACCTGTGACACCAGGCCAGAGTGTAAAAGTACAAATGATAGCTTAAAACACTTCTTTGGTTTATCAAAAAAAAACAAATTACAGATGACGTATACTTTCCAGAAGTCCTTCTTGTCTGAGTGTTGTGCTGCTGCACTGCTGCCTGCAATGATGCTGAACAATTTTGGAAAATAATACCTCACTGAAATATCGTCTCATCTCATGAAATTGTATATTTTAAAGAGTAAACTGCAAGGTAAAAAAAACACAAAAAGGTGCTACACCTTTTTTTGAGTACTATCAATCAAAAAGCCGATAAGAGGCTAAGTACTAGGCCCTTCTTAACTGTGACGCGTTAAACATACATAGTCCCAATCCGTGTTATGCTGTTTATTAAACAAAAAGAATTACAAACAATAACTGTACTGGAATAACTAAAGAAGGTGACACTCAACAGAAAATATAGGAGCCTCGATCACGCTCTTTGTCTCAATCCTGCCGTCCAAGTGCACAGGTAAATAAAGTGAAAACCACACCCCTGTGCCAATTACTGGAAATGAATGATAGTAACCAAAACGTGCAGACTAAACAAATAGTAATGGACAATACGGGCAAAATACACACTTTGGCTCCCACAAAACCTTTCTAGTTTTAAACCCAAATACAATGCATAATAGGAAGTCTGCTGACAATGTTTCGTTAATGCTAAAAGGCAACTAACAATTAATCTGCAGATTTTCCAGATTATTCGATAATAAGAGATAAGAGAAAAATACCCAACAGTTTCTGAAACTGATCTATTCAGATGTCTTGTTTTGTCTGTCCAACAGTCCAAAACTCAAAGATATTACAGTGATATAAACAGAAAAAAGCAGCAAATCCTCACATTTAAGAAGCTGGATCCAGCAAGTATTTGGCATTATTGTTTGGAAAAAATGACTCAAATGATTATCAAATGTTCTGTCAACTGACTAATCGTTTCAGCTGTAACGTCAACACTTTTCTTTCACAAACTAAAGTTACGTGATGCCGACTTGTTTTGTGTCATCTATTGTCGTCCGACTGTTACTGACTGTCTGATCAGATTAATATCCTACTCTCTCTCTCTCTCTCTCTCTCAGCTCCCAGTTCTCCTCTGTGTCCCGCTCTGTCCCGAAGCCAGAGAAGCTTGATCAATGGTATTGATGAGAAGATGCTAATAGCAGATGCTAATAGGGCCGGTATGACTAATAGACCGAGGGGGCCATTGATCTGCAGAGTTAGCATCTCGTGCTAAAACAGCTGATTCAACTGCATAGTTGGACTAAAAGTGCCACCCTTGCTCTGTGTGTGTGTGTGTGTGTGTGTGTGTGTGTGTGTGTTTGTGTGTGTGTGTGTGTGTGTGTATACTTGGGTAACAATGCATTCCTGCTTTAAGCTATATACTCACAGACATTCAGTATATACTGTACCTGTACAATGGGATTCACAGCTAAAGTCAAACTTGAATTCACTTATAAACTCAGTCACTCAGATTTTTCCAACTTTGTCCATCAGAACTACATGCCTAACATTAACCCTCAACCAAACCTCATCTAGTTTTATATTCAATCTTAATGTTTAAACAAAACTGTAGCCTTCAAACAGCTCTTGGAGGGCTACATACATATTGTCCTGAAACTACAAAATGTCCTCAATTCGATATCGATGACGTTACTCGCTGCCATTGCCGCCGCTCTCTCTCTTTTGCTTCACCACTCACTTCCAACCTCTTCTCCAAATGATCTACGCTACTCTTAAAACAACTGGCTCTAGATAGGGCCATTCAGGTTTTCGCGTCGGCCACCATAGTTCGTCTACAGGCTTGGCACACTGAAGCCTCTCCCGTGTGCCAAGCGCGTAGACAAACTACGTCAGTTAGTTGCAATCTGCAACCTCACCGCTAGATACCGCCATATCCTACACACTGCTCCTTTAACAGGAGTCTGAGAGATAACCTCACTGACAATGTATTATTATTTATAGTGTGACTCTGGTATTGTTTTCACCTGTAAGTCTGTGTATGTGTCATCATGGCAAAATGTGGTCCTCGAGACACCTACTGTATCTGGAACTACCACAAAAGTGGTTTTGAGTACTTTACCAGGTGTTTATATGTCTGTCTGTGGACAGATTTTGTCCGACTGCACTTACACTAGGCTCTGTAATGATGATGCGACAGCGGCGGGTGTTATTGACGCGGGGTTTGCCGTGGTGAAACTGCAATGTTTTGAAGATGGACTACGAAAAGTGCTTCTTCCCCCCCGTGCGGTCTTAAACAGCTTTAAATGTTGCAGCCGCAAGGAATTGCGGGGCGGCATTATCTCCTTTCCTTTGGTAAAAGATGGTCCAGTGTATCCTATGTCAAAGGAGATAAGAAAGGAAGCATTGAAGCACCTTTCCTCAGCATTTAGAGAATTCAAACAGCCCTTATCATGGCTGCCACTTTCCGGGTCATTTCACTCCGTTAGGAACCTTCCTAAGCAGACTATTCGACCACACCCCCGGTGTGATGCCATGGTACGTGATACCTTTACTTTTTCTTTGACTCTTGAAGAACTGGTCCAGACAGTCATTCATAAATTAACCTCACATTGCCCCCACACAATGCTCATGTATTCTGACATTGTAACCTGAATTACTACAAATTGAATACAGCTACAGTCAAGTTAAGTCAAGTCAATTTTATTTATATAGCCCAGTATCACAAATCACAAATTTGCATAAAGGGGGTTATTTTGGCCAGGATGCAATACAATATTTCAGCAAATGTTATTTTGCTGAAATATTTCTAACTGACAAAATGACACAGGGAGTGTACTTATGCACACTATTTTACTTCATAACAAACTAAAACTGTGACAACATTGTTATTCCAGACAAAAGTAGTGGTAATGCCATTTTAATGCCACTTTTTCAGCAGATAAATTGTGTAAATGCTAAAGGGCTGTAAACACAAATTACCTTTTTTACAGTTACAAGGTTACAGGAGGCCGAACTACAATTCAAAATACAC
This sequence comes from Sebastolobus alascanus, assembly GCA_916701645.2. Lineage (NCBI taxonomy): Eukaryota > Metazoa > Chordata > Actinopteri > Perciformes > Sebastidae > Sebastolobus > Sebastolobus alascanus. The sequence goes on from CAKAOJ020000032.1 coordinate 3,477,782, forward strand.
AACTCACACACACACAACTCCTGAAAATGTGGTTTATATAATATCTACAGTTAGCACTTGAATTGTAATTGTTGTGTAATGTCTGATACCCATACTAAAACGATTGAATGAATGAATGAGTCGCCATTTCCAGGAAAACAAAGTAATAAACCTTCCTGTTCTGTCATCTGCGAAGCACCAAACACTATCAAAGTTAGCATCTAACAAGCTAGCTAACTTTTCTCTGGAGTTGGTGGGGACCAAACGAGAGCTAAAAAAAAAGTAGATATAATATTGCACTTACATTCGTCAGATGGACAAAAACATGTCTTCAATGGGGAGGGGGGCGGATGCGGCGACTAAGTAGGCGACCACCACGTTAGCCATAACAACTTTATCAAACCGGTGTTTGTTGTGTTAGCTGTGTAGCTACCTGTTGGCTTGTTTAGCAGAGTTCTTTAGCCCCCTAGCGTACAGAAATAGAATACACCCGTATTAAACACTAAATATCCTAGCAACCAGCCTCCTAGCAACCATGAAGCTGGTAGCGTGTGCACCCCTTCTCTTCCACAGAGGTTGTTTTCTGTGTGTAGGCTACATATACAAATGTTTAATAATTCAAAATAACCACAACACAAAACAATAATAATAACAGATGCACCATGATAGGTCACAAACAAACAATGTCAATTAGCCTAATAAAAACAAATAAATGCAAAAAAGTTGAAGTGATAGGCCTCAATTCCTGCAGGACTTCTTCACAACTGAAACATATTTCTGAGAGACTTTTCATATTATACTGTTTTATTACATTGTGTAGCCTACGATATCATATTTCTGTATTAATGCCGACAAACACTAAGTAGCCTATCATTACTTATGCAGTATAATATTATATATTAGTCGGTGTATGCTGTCATAGTAGCCTACATGGTATAATATTCTTACATATAGCCTACTACACTTTGCAGCTACTAATCACACCACTGTGTCACTTCACTTGAAACAATATGGCACTTTTAGTTAACACTGTTCGTGGGTGGTTTTACTCTAGTATAGTTATATTTTTATTTCTATTCATATTTTTATTTTATATAACTCTAATTATTATTATTATTATTATTATTATTATTATTATTATTGTTATTATTATTATTTAACTTTTCTCTATTTATCTGTACTTCTTTCTGTCCCTGTGCTGCTGCAACACCTGAATTTCCGCTCTGGAGATCAATAAAGCCTTATCTTATCTTATCTTATCTTATCTTATTGGACTTTTTGTAAGAGAATATATTTTAAATGTAAAAAGCACCCAAAAATATCAACAATTATCCCTTCTCCAGCTCCTTTTGTAGTATATTAACCCGTTGACCTTCTTTATACATTTAATTAAGAATTTTAAAACATAACAATTAATTAATGATCACAAGCAGGTTACTTATAATACTTTTTACTATTTAATGGTTAAAATTTGACTAAATGTTATTTCACTCCCACCTAAGACTGCAATACACCTCTCTAAAGGAAGGATCCTAAATATTTCATTGTACCACATACAGTATTCACTGTAGGGGGCACCAACTTAACCCATTCCAATTATATACATCTCAAATTCAGATTTATTTAGGTTGAATGTAATGTCCCTTTATAAATACTAAGGAGTAAAAAGAGGGGTGTATTTGAGTTCTGAGGGCCTAACAGGCTCTAACCAAAACTTAATCCTCACTAATTTGCACTATTCAGCCTTATTTCGTATTAAGAGCAATACAATTAACACATGTAGGAAGCTCCCAGTCTCTGTCTGGTGTGGCTATGTTCATCTGAATGAGCTAAAACAAAGGCGACAAGACTCCAGTTTGACAACATAAAGAGGGGAGTTTTATTGATTAGTTCATTCTTTACATTTGTAACAGTTTTTTATAGATATATATTCAATAAATTCTTTATGTGGTCTCAAACTGCATCCATACAGTCAGCTAAGCTTCCTGTGTCCACTCAGAAGATTAGTGTTAATTTATCCTTGAAAAAAACAACTTGTATACATGTACCACAGTTCCTTATGTACCACAGTATTACCTGTGTAGTGCACATACAAAGGAATGTCTTTGGGTAGACATAGGAGGACAGATTTATAGGGGTTATGGCCTTGTTTTCTTTTATTTATTTTTTCTTAGTTAAAAACCACACATTTCTTGCTATACCTATAGTTCATAAATACAGTATATATTATTACCATTCATCTTGTGCTAAAATCAAAGCTGTGCTGCAGTCAGTTTAAAAAAAATCTCAACATCGATAACATACAGGGAAATGGGCTTGCCTGTATAGATTGTGTACAATATAATGTATACAGTGATTTTACAGTGTTTTTAATGTCTGACATTCTCAAAACTATAGCGTTGTATTTTTTATTTTACAGTGTGTGTGTGTGTGTGTGCAAGTTTACAGTCGTCGAAAGCGTGTGTGTTTTTTGTGTTGTACTGGTGTATTTCTACTAAAGCCTGGAGAAACAGAGACATTTAAAACAGGAACAAATGATGACTTATTTTGGACAGAGCCATGTGGTAATGATGTAAACAGCTCTTTTATATACATAGTTACTCAGTCACTCATTGGTTATATAGATTGGTGCCATGGTTACCAAATCACGTGTACGATAAAGAACAAAATACCACAGAAATCAACACCGATCTCACTGCCAACAAACCTGCAAATTTCTTCTGTGTCCCTCAGTATATGTGTCTGTGTCTGCAAGATATTCTACAGGAGTATGAGGCAAACCATTACAGTAATAAACAGTAATAATCAATTAAAATAATGATCGAAAGAGAACAAAACAAATGAGGAGACAATATATTCTTTTTTTTAAGAGTGGACGGGCACACAGAATGTTGAATATATTACATCGATGTGCGGACGGTCCGATCATCGGCCAGACAAACGCTTTAGAAGTTCAGTGTCTCTGACATCATCTTCCACCAGTCCATCAGCTCCTCCCGCTCCTCCTCCTTCCTCTCCACCAGAGACTCCAGCTCAAAGTCCACCTGAGACGGAGGGACAGCGACATGGACACAGATGAGACGTGAAAGATGCGGTTGAGTTTTTCTTATTTTTACAGATTCCGATTTGTAATTGTGCCACTAAAGACTGGAATTTTTTTTATTTTTTCAGACTTAACTAATTAATTGACAAGCTAAGACTCCTCCTTGAGGGCTTGAAAGGACAAGGCTGTTCTTATTCTATATTTTTATTATTATTATTATTACCATATCCCATGAGAAGACCAAAACCATCAATGTGTTAGTCTGTCTCTCTATAGGCCTGATATATATATATATATATATATACTGATAAGTATGCATTGATCTTGCCAACTTTGTGTTGTGTAGGCTACTAGCTAATAATAATAAGCTGACTGGTGGATTTAAAATGTCTTTTGTACCCTTGAATAGGACGCACATATTTGGGGTTGATAAATTATTCCTAATAAAATCATTTCCATCTTGATTGTTTCAGGGGTTGCTTCAATATACAAAGAAAAAAAAAGCTAGATATCCTAAATACCGGAACGCATTTTTTTCCTTCTCACATTTTCCGAATTCCTTAATAAGCCGTATGTGGCCTGCGGGCTGCCAGTTGACGGTCACTACTCTAGAGAGTATTTCCGGCCACAGAACAGAAAAATATAACACAAAGTTGGACCCCAATACAACTGTGTGGCTCACTGATGTGGTTTTAATGAGGTCTCGGAATAAGTTACATAACTCTTTGGCTACGCAGGCAATACTTCTTACTAGCATGTATTAATTGTTGGTTCAGTCTTTTTATGGGATTTGTTGACAATAAATAGGCATCACATCAAAGCGAACCTTTGAATTAAGGGATCAAATATATTCTGTTCTTCTTGGGTAATTTTCAGTAGATAAACCCTCCCTGGATATAAACTGTTTATAGTAAACAAGGTGGAAATGAGGCATCAAATCCTAACTGGACACTTGGTGTCTTGGTGCTAGAGGTGCCTGATTAGAGTGATCAAGCTAAAGTTTCTTTTCCAAATATTTCTCAATTCGTTATACGGATTTCTTACTCACATGCTCTAATATTAGAATATTTACAATAGGTCTGCATTGATTGAACCAAAAGTGCTATTTGTACAGGATGTAAGCTACCCTCTTGTAAAATTATGAAGTGATCACACAGTGAATGTGAGGCAGATTCTGGTTGGTTCATCTGTCCGTGAGTCTTACCCTGGCTGCAGGGCTGTGAGGAACGGCCACCTTCTTGATGACAGTCAGGTATCCTGGAGCAGAGGCTGCCACTTTGAAGTTTCCTGGAGCCAGGAGGCGCCAGTAGTCTCCATCTTTGGCTGCAAAACACAGATTTTCTCATAAATACATGTATTTAAGCAACATCTGGATGAGCAGGTGCAAATACATATCAGCTGCTGAAAAAGCGGTGCAGTACCAGCTTTGTCCACTAGATGGCATTACAACACCTTACCATTACATTTCTCACATCACACCTCATGTCAATGGTTGTCAGGATTGTGTGTATTTTGCACTGGATGCTGGTACCTGTGGTGATGTCGTGGTCAATGCCCTCCACAGAGACGGAGGCGTTGGAAATGGGGTTTCCCTTGAGGTCGCGCACAAAGCCCTTTACACCACGGTGGACCTACAAACACACAGAAAGAGGCATAATTAAGGCTTGGTTCAAGGAAAGAGGCAGGAAACGTCTTGTTGGGGTTGGGTGTAAATGGCATGGTGCTCTTTGGAGGCGACTAGAAATGACACAAGGACATTTTGGATGCTTTACGTGACTGTACAAAATCTTGGACCATGGGAATAAAATCCAAAAACAGAAAAACGACAGAAACATTGACAACAACCAATGTTGTGTTTGCAAAGGTGGAAGTAATGTTATGTTGTCATACGACAACAAAACCTCTAATGTTAGGGTGGATGGTTGTGACTTTGACATTGCGAGACAGTGGTTTATGTCCCATCACCTACCAACGGTCAACGCTGGTTTCTTTTTCCCATGAAGGCAATCTTTCCCCAACCTTAACCAACTTTCAGTAAGCTAAACGTAACCATACATTGACTATAGAGGTGTCAAATCAGAAATTGCATCTGAAACCATTAGCATTTTATTCCCTTGAGATAGACCATCTTGATCATCTTGATCATCATTTTTTCGAATGGTAATTTAGGGTGACCTCATAGAGATTCATTAAAACCAGATTCAAAACTACACCCCATTCACCAGTGAAACGAGACATATAAAGGATTATATATTCATAGTCCTGGTGGTGCTGCCTACCTGCTCGATGTAGTTGACCAGTGAGTTGCGATTTTGCTCCCAGTAGGTCTTGAGTGTGTCCTCATTGGGGAACTTGTCACAGCTGAGCTCCAGAGTGATCTCAAAACAGTTGCTGCTGAGGTAGTTGAAATCCTGCATTCCTGTAAAAAAAAAAAAAAAACAAATTACAGTTATTTAATTATTACAGTTATTTTTCATCTGTAAAATATCCCCTTAAATGCATATTGCATTTCTTTAATAACATACTGGATCCTTATCAAAAATCTTTACGTGTTCATGTAAAAAAAAAAGATGAATGTCATCTTCTATACATATATTTTGGGGGGCATTTTCTGCCCTTATTAGTACCCTTATTGAGTACAGTAGAGAGTTAACAGGAAATGAAGGAAAGGGATGGAGGGGACTTGTAACAAGGGTCCCCAGACAGTCTCAAACAGAGGGCACTGTGAATGCATGGTAAGGGTCTTAAACCCACCACATTGTCCCATATATCACATATACAGTAACTCTCAAATATCAATATTAGTATCAGCCTCAACCATATCTAGCCTAGTTTTAACATGTAAGCAACATATTGTTGTGTCCTACCTCCTGGCACGCTGTACCAGGCCCCTCCGTTAGTGATGCCATCCTTGAAGCTGGAGTCGTCGTCGTTCTTACGGCAGGGGGGTCGGTTAGGGTCGGACATGACTGGGTTGTACATGGAGTAGGCCCTCGCCAGAGACTTGAACATCACATCATCTGGACTGGAACTGTACTCATGAGTAGAGCCTTAGAGGAGGAACGAGAAGGGAAGGGATGTTTAGCCAGCGGATGTGATAAAGTATTAATTTATTAATGACCTGATGCATCTGCAACACATTAAATGTGTGCCTGCGCAAACATATTTTGTTAGAATAATACACAGGAAGCAGTAGAAGAAAACATTTTCCATTTGGTTTACAGCATTCTGAAGAAAAACTAATAAAATGTTTGTTGTTTCATTTATAGGTCAAATATTTTTGTATCATTGAAACAGTTGAAACATTGTCATATAGAGCAAGGGAACGTTTTATATATAATTTAACAACCCAAACAGAAAAAAATTCAAGGGTGTGTCTGAGATTGTGTGTGAGTTTATGTACCAGTGCGGGTCTCATCATACGGGTAGTTGGCCACCACGTCTCCTCCATGCAGGTTGGCTGAGAGGACGAAGGGGATATCCATGATCCAGTGGATCACTGCCTTGGTCTCTGGAGCCAGCTGCAGAGGCAAAAACACACACATTACAAATACAGTACTAAAAATACATAGTGCTCCTGCAAGCAAGTCAAAGAGGCACTATTACTACGTCCATGTCTTATGAAGCTATAACAGATAAGTCTAGTGATTCTATATGTTTCTCATTGATCCTACTGATAAGGAAAGCCTGATATAGTTTATTCCTCTGTTTCATAGAGCTCCATCGTTGCAAAGAACTATTAAAACACATCCCGCTGTTGCACTGGGTGACATGTTCCTTCATTATGATGAACATGGGCTCTGTAGTTTGTTTTAAACCTGCAATAACTGATTCTATTTGGCCACTTGGGGGCAGCAGAAACAGGACACATCATCACCTTTTAACATGTTACTGTAGCAGACGGTTGCAAATTATCACATTCAGCAGATAGAGCAACATTAACATTTTGGGTTGTGTGTGTGCCACTGACAGGGCAGACAAGTCAGAAAGTACTGAGTGAGGCGTTGTTGTTTTTGTCTTTTCATGTGATTTATTGACAATAAAAAAACCACACTAGCCTCGTCCTTTAATCACTTATTCTGTGTGTTTGCGTACCTTGGTGTTTTCATCCACGGCTTTCTTCATGTTCTGCAGCAGGTGGTTGTTGGCTCCACCCTCCCGCTCGTTGATGTAGATGATGCGGTCCAGATCGGGGAAGTTACGGTTCAGATCCACCCCCTGCGCGTTACTGCGACCCACAAACCAGTCCTTGATCTCTCCAGGCTGAGCAGGAAACAGGAGAGGATGTTCAGACATATATATATATCAGTGAAGGGAAGCGAGACAGTGTCTGGAGCTTTAATAATTACTATTCCTGCTGCGTATGTGTGATTTAAAGCCAAGAGTTGTGGTTACTAAGTCGATGTTTGTTGTCTTGTAAACTTAATCTGTCTGGTGCTAAATCCTCGATCAGGTTTGTGTACACGCAGCGGGGTGTTTTTGTCGTGCTGTGTCATCCATCACCTGCGAAGCGGCCTTCTCGAAGCCGTCTGGGTTCATGGAGGGCATGAAGTGGATTCGGGTGTTGTGGACGAGGTCGATGATGGTCTCGTTGCCTTGCTGGTACTGGTTGCACAGGTACTGGGCCAGGTTGATGAGCAGCTCTCTGCCCACGGCCTCGTTGCCGTGCATGTTGGCGATGTACTTGAACTCAGGCTCACCTGCAGGGAAGAAAAAAGCCATTGTTGTGTTACTGCGACACAGACGGACATTTTGTATTCCACCTTCATCTGTCCAGCGTCTTCGCGGCTCAGAGCGAGAGGCTGAACTGAAAACCAATCACACTTCACACAACTGGGTCATGTAATCACAAAGAGGAATATCACAATAACGTCACCGTCATTGTAAGAAGGAGGCATTTCAGTCAGTCATCATGGAAACAAACATTTATCTCTTTTGAACCATAAGAAGGTCACTGATAAAGCATTTGTTAGGGAGGTTACCCTGGACACACACACACACACACACACACATACACACACACACACACACACACACACACACACACACACACACACACACACACACACACACACACACACACACACACACACACACACACTATTAGACTCCAGCAGTGACAAACACAGTGACTCATCAGCTAAAAGGTTAAACACAATTGAACGTTGCAGTCCAGAACTCCATTTGGACAATAATGGCCGAGAGACAGTGGCTTATTGAGTGACGCTGTCACACATTGTTCTGCCTGAATCCTGCTGGAGTGACAGGTCTGAGGTCAGATCTGACTACATCACAGAGAGTTTGACTCCAGGACATTATGTTACAAAATTGGGGAAATTAGGGACAAATAAACCTCATGCTGTTTGTAGTTTGCAATCCGAGAGTCACTCTTCATGCTGTCACTGCCCAAAGAAAAAGCACTTATGAAATTTATGTTTTCACATGTGAAATGTAATATTTCAGCACTAAAACAGCATTTAAAATTCATATACAGGCACAATGGTTTTCAGACATTTGACAGAAAAGCTGTTTCACATTCGATAAACATGTGAATTGTGTAGGGCTTATCCTCAAGTAAAATGTGTTGGTTTTTTTTAACCAGGACAACATTAATCTGAAGATTATTCTAAAAATGTCAGAAAATGCACCAAGATGACATCTTCAATGTTCAACCAATTTAGATTGGTTCCCTATAAGCCTCACTATGCAATTCTGTCTGCCAGTGGGTAACTGGATACAGCGTTGGAGGCGAGCTCCCGTTCATTCCTATGATAGCTGCTCAGTGGCGCATGAAGCCAAAATGCTTCGACTGCCCAGTGATAAAGTACCCGGATCTTCCGGCGATCTCACGCATCCATTGGGCCCATAGAGCAGGCGCAGTAGCGTTTCCTTTAACCCCCGCCTTCCAGCCCTCAGTCCAGCCTCGGTCTGGGTCTCATTCACATGAACGGAGGAAGGGAAATAACTCTGGAATCAGCTATTAGTGCGTTTTACAACTTGTAAGACCTAATGGTTTAAATAAGGGCTATTCAAGCGTTCGTGGGAAGTTGATTTACCTCAAAAAAAAATGATCGGCTGAGTTACAGACGTCTCTTCCCTCAATGTAAGTCTATGGGAAAAAGTATTTTTGGGCCCAATGCATCACGTGACTGACACGGAAGTTTTAGTAACGCCATTTAGCGACTACGAAAATTTGCTTCAAGGCCCGCTGCTTATCCTGGGGGCTTGGTACGATCTCCCAAGGGGAAAAAAAGGCTTGATTTACAGCACAAAGGAAATGCGTCAACCATTACGCAACCAAAACAAGAAGAGGACAGCGCTATTTTCCCCGGTAGCTATCCCCAGTTACCAAAGAGTATCAATGCAAGATCTTTACAGTTACTTTCTCCAGCAGGGGAAAAGCCGGACGGTGGAACAACCGAAGAACCGTAGAGAATAAAATGCAGTGTGTTGTTGGTAGTTGCTAGGCTCTGAGGAAAACAGAAAGCGACCCGGTTGTCTTTGCAACTGTAATACCACTTGGAAACGCTAGGGAGGGAAAAGTTGTGATTAGCCACTATGTTGATCTTTTCCTGGTGACACTTTGACAGCTCGCTAACACTTAACTGAATCCAGTTACTAACTGTTGTAATCACCAGTATCATTCATTATGTTGTCCAATACTGTTTTCACAGTTGCACAACTGCTTCCAGTAGAAACATCAAAGGGCCTCTTTAATCCTCAACTTTTATGTGCTGTTATGTCTGTTCAGCTCGCTGCGTAGCTTTGCACCTCCATGCATCGTGAGAGCAGATGAGATATAAAACAGGGCGAAGCAGCAAATACTCACATTTGAGAAGCTGAAGATTATCAGGCATTCTTTTCTTGATAAATGACTTAAAAAATTCAATGAATAATAGCAGAATTGTTGTCGATTAACCAACTTATCGTTACACTTGTGCTGATGATTTTCTGAACGCGTTTGATAATAACTGCGTTTCCCAGTTTAACTGATGTTTGCCATGTCAGTTTACGGGCTTGAAAACTGGTTTCATATCTGAGAGCTATTTATATCAGCATGCTCAGTAAAGCTGTATTTTAATGACCACGGCTCTAACCATCTGTTTAATATACTAATAAGCTGTTCCTACTCTTCTCTGAGTCTCTTCATGCAAGAAAATACAAACTCATACACAATAGCTAGAGAGAAGTGCTACTAAGGAGCTACTGTATATAACGTATGAGCTACGGTGTACTGTGAGCACACTCTTTTGATTAACTATAAACCAGAGATTAGTGGCTTTCTGTGGCTGTACGAGAACACAGGAACTTCTCTGAGCACTGAGGAATAAAAAAAAAAATAACGTCTTTTGTTCAGATCAGTTATGAAATGTAGCCTGAGAGCGGCAGATGGTGACGGGTGTGTGAGTGTGTGTTTGAAGCCAAATTGCAGCAGGGGTCCAGTTTTTATTGAGGGCCTTTTTCTGTGTGTTTTTATTGTTTTTTTACTCTGATTTGGTCAATTATCAGGGATTCTTTTTCTCCTATTTCAACTTTTCACGTCATTAAATTTAATTGTTGCCTATGTAAAAATAATCCTTTCAAGATGCAAGTGTACATGTGTGTCAATATTTTTCACATTTGCATCGTTTTGATCCATTTGAGCGTATTTCTTTGAGTGTTTGATGTATCCAAGTGGCTACGCACATGTATACACACACCGCCCAGCACACATCTGGTAGTCAGGTTATTTTTAAACACTCGAATCTGGTTCCTCTCGGAGTTGCTACTAATGATTTCAAGACAACAATTAACTCTTTCTGTTCTGTCGTTGGTGAATGGTTTTACAGGCCTGACAGAGCTGTCAAACACATGCACTCACACGTTCATACACACACGCACACACTTTGAAGTCGGACTCTGCCAACATGAGTTACTATGATTCAAGCTATTACACAGATGCTCAGTATCTGGAGACCTTTCCCTCCTCCCAACACATGTAGGTAATGATGAATTTACGGTGAGGAGGGTTAATGATATTTCACTGCATAAATCGTTTTGTGTTAATATCACTAATTATAATTTTTGCTAACTGGCGCTTATGTAACAGCTCTTTTTACACACATTTTTGACCAGAGGGTGCACTTTCGCACAAAGGCGACGAGCATGATGCGTCACTGCGTAGGTGGAAAACATCAAAATGTCGTTTCCCCTCTGGAGCCCAATGTGTCTTCTTCTGTCTATTTTTTCTGAATTCATTCCTTTTCATTTCTATCAAACTCTCTGTGCCTCGCTGAGCTTTTATTCTCTGGTCCAAACACAAAACGGGACACTCAAAGTAAAAGAAAAAGTGCACATGAGAAACTTGCGAAACGTGAAATTCCATTTGACATGTGATAACTTCACATATGGGCACATGTGTAGCAGGAGGCAACAGAACCACTTAGTTAGGTGTAGGAAAAAAAGCATGGTTGGACTTACAATAAGTACGTAAACTAAGATACTAAGACATACTTGCCAACCCTGAAAAACTGCCGTTTTTCATTGCCCTCTCCCGGTTTCCTCCCGGGGTCACAATTCTCCCGTATTTTCCCGATTTATGCACTTTTTTCCTTTTCGTTATCTTTAGCCTGTTTCTGGAACTGAACAGTGTGTATAATCCCTACTGTTTCCACCCAGACGACAATAGAGCTACACCAACTGTCGTTTCCCGGCCGAAGAGAGCAGTCTATGCTCAGTTTGAGTAGTTTGAGCTCATTATTTAAGCTGCACTCGATGCAGCGAAAAGTCGGCGTGGCGTGGTGCAAGCTAATTGAAATAATGTGTTTCAGAGCTCAGTGGTACCGTTGTCGCATTGTGTCTGAAAGGACCTTCAGTGATTGAGAGAAGGAGAGAGAAATGGAGAGTACTAAGAGAAAGAAATACTCAAGCAGGAGCAAAAATAAATAAAAACAGATGAATATTAGTTTATGCCAGAGATTCACACGCCAAGTTCACACCAGAGGGGCGAATTATTCTGTTTTCTTTCTCGAGAGTTAAAGGTCAAATCAAAAGTTTAACATAAAATGCTGTTGCAGTGTACTTATTATTTTGTTATTTTCACTCTCTTAAAGTCACAATAATGCAGTAAACAAAACCAAACTGATCAAAAACCCCGCTTTGGTTTTGAAATTCTCCCTTTTTTTAAGGTCTCAAGGTTGGCAAGTATGTACTAAGATACTACAATATGTACAGAAACAACGTAACATAAGTACGGAAAACGTCACAAACGTCACTAAAAAACACATCACAAACGTAACGTAACTTTGCCTTGCACATTATCGTGTCATTCATACACCTTTTCGTGCGACTGAGCTGAATTAGGAACAGGTGCAGGACAACAGCGGCATACAAAGGCAGAGAAGGGGTGGTTTGCATACTAATTATTGCAAACTCCCAAATATTTAAAGCGGGCCTATTATGCTTATTTTCAGGTGCATAGCCCAGTCTGCTCTGATTGGTCAGCTGGCTGGGCTTTGTAACTTTACAGACCTTTTACATACACAAAAAACTATATAACACACTACAGTAAAGGGAAAAATCACAAAAGCATAATAGGTCCCCTTTAAGGATGCAGCATTTCAACCTTGAAGGATCTCCTTCTGGCAAATACAGTGTGTGAGCAAACATGTGGGTGTTATTTTGTGTCATGTGTTCTCCAAATTGTAGGTGGAGCTGTCATTTTTGTTGAAACTAACTATAAATCAGTTCATTGTTTAGAAAATTGTGAAACACCACAGTTGACACAGTTTTCCCAGAAATGAAGTCTTGTTTTGTCCAAACCAACAGTCCAAAACCAAGATTATATTTAGTTTACAATAATATAAATTGCTGAAGCTGGAGAATGATTTTTGCTTGATGTTTAATTAAATGTTTAATCGATTATCAAAACAGTTGCTAATCATTTTTTGTCAATTAACTAATCAACTGAATTGTTTCCGCTCTAGTAGCCAATAGATTGGCCTGCTTTTTGTTCATGTTTGTTTGCTTGAAGAAGAACTTGAAAGGGGAAGGTTGCATTTTTACATTTCTGCAAGCTTGTTTCCTTGGTTTTTATACATTTCACATGTGAAAACATACAAGAGAGATCATCTCAACTATCCATAATCGGTGGAGATCTCCTGAATGTGTGTAAAAGTCAGAGCTCCTCACCTCAACTCCAGGTGATTTTGTCTCTCCGCAGGTCAATACAACACATCTGAGTCTGACTAAACCCACTGCATCATCTTACGCTTTGTCAGGAATTACCAAGAGTGTCTGGCAGGTGATCAATACGGTCTCCTAGGTGACCGCGTAATAATGACTGCAGCTGCAACGTCATTAGGGAAGCACCACATTAGAGAGCTCTTAGTCGTCGTGGCAACCCTGACACGGGCAGGTGCTTAGGGAGACAAATCAACTCGGGAGTTGAGTAAACACACTCTCACTCTGCGTCTGTCTACCGTCACACACACACACACACACACAATCAGTTTTTTTTAGCTCTGACATCTGATATTACACAGAGGAGATGGAGCACCACACAGGTAAAATAAAAAAATAGAAAAATGCTGAAATGCTGGATCATATAATAGCTGATACATGTACAGAGAGCCAAAGTCCCAAACGAGAAAATACACCAAACACCTGTCCACTAATTCTTATTTTTATTATCAACTCAGCTGCAGATTACTTTCTCGATTAATTTATTAAAGGGACTATTTGTAACTTATCACGCGCATAAATCCTAACGGGTCGGATTCCCATGCATTGTTTGCGTGTGGGTACGCGCTGCTCCTGCTGCCTGCTGCCTGCTTGCACACCTCGCTCGTTCTCAACCGCTCGGCTCGCTCCACCTCCACGTGCACGCGCGCACACTGCAGAAGAGTTAGTTTAGCTCTGAGAATATCGAGTGAATGTGCAGTGGACGTTTCTGCAGAAATAAATGCTGCCGCTCCTCCAGACCAACAGAGGTTTCCCGTGTCTTGTGAAGTGACGGGGCTCCGGAGAGAGTTACGTTATCGTCCCGACCGGGTGTCGGTGTCTCCCCCCCCCCGTTCCCTCCGCGGTCGGCAGGTGAGACAGGAAAAGGCAACACTAGGATCAGCACGTGTAATATTCACGCCTCGGCGAGGCAAAGCGTGACCCTGACACACTATCCTCTGGTGGACAGGCGGGTCTGTTACACGCTTTGGCCTGATATTGCAACACAGTCTCACGGCAGTTTATGAAATACTCATGAAATTTAATCTATTTGATTTGTGTACGTAGACACGAATTTCCCTTTTTTATTCGGGATTGCTCCGCACGACTTTCAACATCGTATTTTTAGAGCGTTTTCCTACGAATGTCCAGCACACGTGATGCGTGTGTCAATTCGCGCTCCAGTCTTTTCAAAATAAAACCACTTGGTTAGGTTGAGGAAAAGATCGACTTGGTTAGGTTTAGGCAACAAAACTACATAGGTTTAGGAAAAGATTGGGGTTTGGGTTTTAATAACACCGGAAGTGGCGTAACTTAAGTACGGAAGTTATGTGACAAATTAATCAACCTGACTTCTGGTTTCATACGTTGTACGAACGCCGCTCTCCTGGGCAAAAGTCCTGTGTTTTTAGACTCACCCATCCACCCCGACCTCCTCCCTAAGCGTCGTTTGCAGCTCTCTATACTTACTGGTTCACAATTACGTGGATTACAAACAAATTGATTTCGTGATTTCAACTATTACAAAAAACTTTTTTGAAATTTGTGTATGTACATAAATCTTGTGACTATTTCACTGGGCTGGATATCGTGTTGAATAATGTATTACATCCGTTAATTGTTTCAGCTCTAATATTTATAACTGTGACATCCATATCCTACATTATTGTGTATCTACTGGTGTAAAATAGTAGTAACATTTGAACACCTCTTCATTTTAGCCAAGAGAAAAAACAATAATCGTTTTGTTAGCAATCACTGACAACATATACCACAAGTCTTAGAAAATCCAGAGAATAAAAGGAATGGTGGAAAGAGAAAGAAAATGAAATATGTGCAGAAAATAGCAGACAAGGGGCTTTTGCGGCAGAAGAAGCAAAGCAACATGAAGAAGAAGAAGAAGAGGAAGAAGAGTAGTAGTCGGAGCAGAGTGAAGGCAGAGAGGAGGAGGATGCATGTCGGTGTCTGATGTATAATATATGACTTCTGGCTGATGTTTTGGCCTTTCTCTCATCTTCTTTCCGTTTCTGCCTCTCCCTTATTCCCTCTACATTCTTTCGCCCATCCCTCTTCTTCTCCCTCATCACCCTTACACTCCTGTTACCTTTCCCGTTTTCTCAATCATCATTCCTTTCTTATTTATCTCCGTTTTTTCATAGGCTTGCCCTTCCTCTCAGCTGTTTTAGCCATCTTTGCTTGAGGAGGCTCCTCACAGCTAGATGTCCAAACAATGCGCTGGCTTTGTACTCTATTCTCCTCTATGTGTTTTAAATCCATGTCTGTTTCACTTTATATTCAATGTGTCATTTGATACGACCATACAGTGTCCAGCAGTGTGTCTGAGCATCTGTGTGCGTGTTCACTGGGGATTACATACTTCCTCTGTCGTCGGATAAAACAGTCCATATGAGATGGTCTGCAGCATATTGGATGAAGCACTGCCTCATACTGACACGATTCTTTTTTTTTTCACCTTCAGACAAAGCCAAACCCATTACAAGATAGGGTTTCTCCTCATACTGGAAGCCTCCTAAATAGTTCCAGACATGAGAGTCAAATGAGTTTAGCCAGAGAAACCCCTCTTTTTGGCTCTTGTACACTCAAATATGACCCAACTGCAAGAAGTAAACACCTCCTTCTAATGAGAAAACATGTATAGTGGTGGAAGAAGTATTCAGATCTTTATCACACTATAAAACTATTCCATTAAACGTTCCATTAAATCGTACTTAAGTAAACGTAGCCTATATAGACTGGGACTTGATACGGACTGACAGCTGCCTCCGTTGAATGAACAGCCAATAGGAACGCTCTCTCTGAAATGACCTGTGATTGGCCAAAGTCTCCCGTCATGAGCTAGATTTTCTAAAGCCTGAAAACAGAGCCATGAGGAGGTGCAGAAGTCTAGTTTTCTCTCAGAACACTTGAATTACAATATGCTGAAAGGTTATTATGGATTTTTTGCCAAAAGATACCGAATATATTCTGCCTACTGCAGGTTTAAGGGGTCCCGGTTTGGGGATTTGAAAATATGGTCACCCTAAGATAGTCTCTACTTTGTCTGATGTTTGGTGCTGGGCAGGTAGCACTACAAGCTAGAGATTTTTCGGTGAAAACAGTTGCCTGCTGCAGATAGAAACAACATGATGAGAGCAGTGAGAGTGAAACTAAACAGTAGGCTATTTGCGGGCTGTAAAACTACTTAACATCCGCAGTTAGGTTGAGGCAACAAAATCACTCACTTAGGTTTAGGCAATAAAAAGCCCTTAGGTTTAGGAAAAATGTTGTGGATGAGCTTAAAATAAGTACTTCAACCTAACATAACCATTAAAAACACGTCACAAACGTCACTAAAAAACACGTAACGTAACCTACAAAACAAAACCCTGGTCTCGAACACCGCTCTCCTGATTGAAAGTCGTATGATAAAAGTTGTGTGTTTATTGGACCCGTCCACCTCCACACCCGTCCACCATGATGAATCTTTCTCCCTTTTTATTCTATCTCACTAGCTCTGAGCGTAGCATATTTATGTGGAGCGTTTCCATTGCAGTACAGACTACATGGCGCACAATGACACACCATGCGTTGCGTATTATCGGGCCATTCATATGGCTTTTCGTGCGAACAGGCTGCCCCTTTGACATACAAGTAGTCATGTGATCCATTGCTAATATAAAATAATGATTTTATATTATAGATTATTTAAAGTGTAACTTCACCCCCAGGTCTGAGCCTTACTCCACCCACTGTATAATTTTGAAAAATGCTAAAAAAGTGGGCATGGGGCTGCTCACTGTTATCTATGTGACCTCTGATTAGAAGGCGTTAACATTATTTTTTTTTAGATAAATTTCATGACGTACAGTAGATAAGTCCCCAGCGGTCGAGATGATAGATGGCGTGTTGAGCCATTTTCAACCCATGAAATGATACATATTTATAAATTTGGTAAGAAATGTCAATATTAACACCAGCATTGATGTGGTTCATCACAGTACAGTCGTATCATTTAGTTTACAGCTCAAAAAACACGTGTAAGTGTTGCAGTACCTCTTTAAGAACAGCACTTGAGTAACTTGAGTTACTTTCCCACCACTGCCTGTGTTCCTACACTGCGTGTACTGTATATTAATATGTAACCAGTGTGTCTACACTCTAGGCTATAGGCACTTCCTGTGCCGCAGTGTAGCCTATGACAGATGGCTGCTTTACTGACAGATGCATGAGCTCAGGACCGCCGTCCTCCGGTAACCGGCCAGCCAGCCGGCCGGCCAGCCAACCACGAGCTGCCAGTCAGCTCAGTGCACTAAGCCGATCTGTTGCCCCGGCAACTGCTATTTCGGCTCCACCTTAGAGTTTCAACACACATGCGGGGTCAGATAAAATATTATTGGTAGGGCACCTTAAAGGGGAAGCTTAAAAATGTTTCCGGTGTTTGCAGATTTCACACACACACAAGTTTATCTTTTCTACCACTGACTCTGAAACCGTCATCTTTTAGCCTGTCGGTCTTTGGAGCTCCTCTCTCGGTTTCATCCCCTCCTTCTTGCTCTGGATGTTTTGCTCAGCAGAGGTGGGAGGAGAGGGGAGGAGAGGGGAGGAGAGGGGAGGAGAGGGGGAGGTGTGCTGCCCCTGTTGGTGAAGCAGCAGCTTGGAAACTCATCTGGTAGTAATAAGGTCTCCACATCGCTACTGTGACTCATGCGTGCGCACGCCCACCAGACTATTACGGGCTTATTTAATACGCACATACGGTCATTAGACTCTGTGACCATGCACGCAGCTAAACACACATAACCTGTGGTGGAACCGTGACGACCGCACAAATACACCCAGAGGAGAAAATACACCTTTACACAAAAAGACATATAGTTAAACACCACAAACTGGACTGTGGACTGTAAACCATATATACAGTAATTACAGGCAATGTGTTTTTTTTCTTTTGAGGGGCTCTGTTTCAGGGTTACTTGGATGACATTAAGCACTTCCTGCTGCATGTAACACCTAAATCTCCTGTTTAGAGTTGGACAGGAACCATTGACCCGTACCCAGACGTTCATTAGGACTACATGTAGTACAGGCTAATCCATTCATGTTGCATTATTGCTCTAGGTGCCAACACAGTGTCCTCTCACTAGGAGTACGACGTGTACCTTTTGTAACACTTTGTAAGACAAGATTTTTTAATTTCTAATTTTTTTTTATTAAGAGGTTAAAAGATGGTCAATTTAGTTTTGTTTATCAGCAACGTCGGAATATATTTATAATATCAGACTTTGTCAGGGATTGAACAATACAGTCCTGGACCAATTTCTATCATTGAGCCCAGTGTTTTCACAGTCTAATAACTCGGCTGTCATCGAAAGAAAGAAATCCTTAGTCGACTAACACTCCTGCGATTTTGTCGACTAATCGATTAGTTGATTTAATCGACGGATCTGTAAAACTGAGTTTCTCCACAAAGCACCACTTTAAATCTTGTGTTTACCAGAGATGGGCTCATAAGTTTCTTGGGAATAAGTCGTTCTCCATGAAAAAAAGCATAATAGAGATAGATGTATTATGATGTTTAGATATGAAAAAC
The DNA here is from genome assembly GCA_916701645.2 of Sebastolobus alascanus. Lineage (NCBI taxonomy): Eukaryota > Metazoa > Chordata > Actinopteri > Perciformes > Sebastidae > Sebastolobus > Sebastolobus alascanus. Next base: position 3,496,594 of record CAKAOJ020000032.1, read on the forward strand.
ATTGAATTATGTTACTATTCTAACTCATTGTGCCCCGAAATAACTTACAAAAGGCCCCCAAAGCACTTAATAATATGCAACTCAACTGTATGCTACTTACTGTGTACTTCTACTTCAGAGGAAAACACTGTAGTACTACATTTACCTGATAGAGAAATGTTACGGTTACGTTGCAGATTCAGATTTGACTCACAAAATATAACAATTAAAATATGATGCAACCCTATTAATAATCTTTATCAAGATGGAGACAGATATTCAGTTTCTGACAATTATATACTAGAATATAATCACATACCGTGATATTTAATGCCAGACTGACATAAAACACAAGAGGGAAGAAGTAAAGGAACATTTCAGAGTCTTTGCTCTCAGTGTTTGTCTCCATCACACTAAACACCTTGAGATAATTCAGGCCCGTTCCTCCATTTCCAGAAAGCTTTTGAATCGCAGGTACAACCAGCCTCCTGGTGAATTGAAACTAGAACTGCAACAATTAATCGATTAATTGTCAACTATTTGGATAATGGATTATTCGGTTTGAGTAATTGTTTAAGAAAAAAGTCTAAATTCTCTGATTCCAGCTTCTTAAATGTGAATATTTTCTGATTTCTTTACTCCTCTATGACAGTAAACTGAATATCTTTGAGTTGTGAACAAAACAAGACATTTGAGGACGTCACCTTGAGCTTTGGGAAACACTGATCGACATTTTTCACCATTTTCTGACACTTCATAGACCAAACAACTAATCGATTAAGCGAGAAAGTTATCAACAGATTAAATGAAAATAATTGTTAGTTTGAGCCCTAAGTGAAACAAGTCTTTAATACTGACTGGTGACTTTAGAGATGTGTTATCTACTCCTGCTGTTTTATGGTCAATATTTTCTGAAGCCATCATATGAATTTCAAGGTGATGTTGCACTTAAGTGATAATGCATAGACATAGGCTACACTTAATGTGGATTTTTCAGAAGGTCCATTGCATCTAAAAACAGCAGCGGTGCTTTGCGGTTCCTGTGGCTGCTGTATGTGTGTGTAAACTGCCCTTCAAACCAAGAAGTCTCACATTTGCTCACTTCTTCCACTCTATGGTTCCTTCCAGCCTGCGGTCCAGTCCTACCAGTATGAAGGAGTGTGATGGAGATGATGGGAAGTCATGGAAGTCTACTGAGGAGCATAATAACTGTCCCAACCCTATATCAGGACTTCATTTAATATTCAGTCAACGGCTTCCTTCCCTTTGAATGAACTCTTCTTTTCTCTGATATCTTGCAGCCGAGATACATCTGCTTTTGATCGGAAGGGATGTTAATTCAAAATGAGCCGTGAGCCCATCCATCCATGCATGGGATGTTTTCCTCAGCATCACGACTCGGGATAAGCACGAAGAGAGATCTTTATCAACCAGCAAAATGGCGGCTTTTGCGTGGCTGATCCCACAATCTATCATCTATCATTCCTCAGAAGTGATGCAGCAGGCCCCTCTGCACACCTGCGCTCCTCCTCTACTGATCTCCGCTCATTTCAGCTGCACATCCAGGTCGTTTTTCTGAATGCACCTTAATAAAAATAATAAGAGGCTGCTATATGATGCGCAATGATGTGTTTGTTTGTGTGTCACAGCTTGTGGTGATGGGTTCCTAACAGTGAAGGGACAAAGGGGGATGCAACATTCATTCACCGCATTATGAAGCAGACTTTTTTTTTTTGCATGCGTAAAAACTGACCAGGCTCGTGCGTCCCGGGGTTGTCGGACATCTCCAGCACCAGCAGCTCGCGGCCCTCGAAGCTCTCCCCGATGGTGTAGATGCGGCTGATGGTCTGACACTGCAGCCACACGGACACCAGCGCCTTCCGCAGCTCGTCGTAGCGGTGGTACTCGAAGGAGATCTCACCCTCGGTGCCGGTGGCCGCTCCGCCGACCAGGGCGACCACCGCGGCGCACCCGAGGAAAGATACCCAAGTGATCTGTTTCATCTCGACGTGTCCTCTTTTCCCTGTCTGTCTGTCTGTCTGTCTGTGTTCCTGCCTGCGGCTCGGTCCCAAGCCTTATCTCTGTGCTGCAGCCTCGCTGCTGTAGGCTATAAATATATCTCTCTCTCTCTCCTTCTGCTGCTGCTGCTGCTGCTCTCTCTCTCTCTGTTCGGGTGTGATGCGCTGCTGCTGCTCTACCTGAGCGCAGACTCCCCTCCACTGTCAAGCTCAATTCAAGATGCACACATCCGGTTACAATTTTCAAAATAAAGACTTGTTTCCTCCCTGAAATGTGTAGCAAAAGGTCATTTTGTGTTTTTATTTATTCCGAGAGAAATTGTTGTGCACTTCTTTTAAATCAAGGCTGAAGACTTTTCTGTTTGCCACTGCTTTTTATTAAAATGCAAATGTAAATCCTCTTTTATTGTCACACATTGTACATAACACAGCACACAGTGAAATTTAGCTTCTGCCATCAAAGTCAAGTCAAGTCAATTTTATTTGTATAACCCAGAATCACAAATCACAAATTTGCCTCAGGGGGCTTTACAATCTGTACAGGATACGACTGTCCTTTACAGTACGACCTTCTCATCGGATGAGGAAAAACTCCCCCAAAAAAAACCTTTTAAAGGGGGAAAAAAATGGGAGAAACCTCACGAAGAGAAACAGAGGAGGGATCCCTCTTCAGACGTGCAATAGATGTCATGTGTACAGAGTAACAACATAATGAAAATACAACATAGACAATCTATATGACAAAAAGTAATACATGTAATGTGAACATATGTGAGAAGGTGGATCCAGGAAGCTGTCAAGCAGCTTCCTGGCGTCGCCAGACAGATAGAGCCTGAGCAACACAACCTCCTCTCCACCAGGGAACCTAGAGAGAGGACCAGATTTTTGTTTTTAATTCACAGTTGCTTGGTAATGTAAAAGTAAGTTTCCCAAATTGAAAGACCTCATCCACATTGTCAAAATCATCTAAATATTTAGCCATGACATTGAAAATCTTTTAGATAACACTAAGCTACGCTTTCTGTACTCCAACACAAGAAACTCTGCCCAGCTGGCACTCACGTTTCCACCATGGATGTATTCCACTAACACGTCAACACGTCACCTTGCGAGATTTCAGAACGAGACTCAATTACCTGCCTATTTATTGCATAATGTCTACTTTTTCTATTCTATTATCTACTATTTAATATTGAACAGTTTAGGTTTCCATAAGGCTATTGCCAATTTATCTTTGCTTAAATTACTTAAATTAGGATTGCTTTTCAGTTTGTTATCACAGTTTATATCCTACAAAAAGGGGCCTGCAAAAACACAAGAAATACTCAAAAGCTACAAAGGAGATGCTTTTTTATTATTTGGATGTTCAGTCTATGTGTCATGATTCCTTTGTGTACTTTAAAAACATTTTATTATTGTGTAAATTTTGCTGCAACAATTAATAAGTCGATCATCAGGAAATTCATTTTCAAGTATTTATGACGAATGCTTTTTCTGTTTTGTATCATTGATCTCTATTTTATATTATTGTAAATATAAAATCAAAAGAGAGAATTAAGGATAAAGTGCATGAGTTTGAGTAATGCAAGTTTTTGGAAATATAATTATTGATGTAATTGTGGTAGTGCTACAGTAGTAAAAGTACATTTATCTCGGCTAAATTAATTTTGAACTGTTGGTCAAACAAATCAAGCAATGTGAAGATGTCACCTGGGAAACTGTTTGGTGCTTTTCACTATTTTCTGTCATTAATCGCAAAAATAATCAACAGATTGATTGATAATGAAAATAACAGTTGCAACTCTACTGCAAACCCAAGCGGGTATCATTTTATTGTGTTTTTCTATTACAGAGCACCAAAGTAAATTCATCTTATGAAAAATAAATCCCATAATCAATTCTGCTGGTGGATAACAAATCCTACAACAGAAAATTAAGTGTGAGTAAAGTAATTCATGTGATTAATTTGATATATTAATGTATTTCAGAGTGTGTTGGACCATGTTATCTATTAATTTATTCATGAGTTTATTAACTCAGTTTTGGTCCTTCATATAAAACTGCCTCACTTCCTGTTTGGTAGCTGCTGCTGCTGGCTGACTTGACGCAGCAGTAGGGGTGTGTCCACAGTGCAGCAGAGAGGAGATGGAAGGAACCCACAGCATAATAAACTCCACTTCCTCCATCAACACACACTCTGTCTACAACAGAGTCTACAGAGGAACACTAACAGGGAAGATTCACATCTGTGATGCTACAAATATCTGTCAGTGATCCCATCCTGTGTACAAATGTGTCCATGTGTCAATAACGAACAATATCTTATTAACACAGAGGCACATTGATCATAATCTGATGAGCATGAAGTTTCGTTTTAGAGCTGCAACGATTAATCGATTAGTAGTCAACTATTAAATTAATCGGCAACTTTGGGAAACACTGATCGACATTTTTCACCATTTTCTGACATTTTAGAGACCAAACAACTGATCGATGAATTGAGAAAATAATCGACATATTAATCAACAATGAAAATAATCGTTAGGTTCAGCCCTATTTCTTTTTGTATCAAATTCTGCAAAAAAAGTGCTTAACACAACCAAACTCCTGTTCAAATTAGTTCATATATTTGTGATAAAAACAAAACATATTCAAGGTTTCTTTTTGTAAAACCAAAACAGCTTTTATTTATTACAAAAAAGGCTTGAAGAACCTGGAAGTGCCATCATGAGACACTCCCTTTTCATCAAAAAATGTACATGGATTTGCGTCAAACATGCCTGACTTGAGTTTAGAGCGTTCCCACTGAACTGCAGCATCACTCTGACTCTGACAAGAGGAAGCGCTAAAGTGCTAAGACATTCAGAGGTAACCGGAAGCATTTCACAAGAAGGTCATTTTATCATTCAATGACTAAGCAAAGCAACAAATCAAAATGAGGATGTTGATGGTTTTTATTCAGCCAGCAGCTGTTGACAGAAGAAGCAGACAAAAATATTTCTTTTGCAAAAAGGCACAGAAGACGGACTGAAGTCAACATGCAGTCCGATTCGGAATCAGTACACCTTCAGCGTGTGTGTGTGTGTGTGTGTGTGTGAGAAAAAAAGCAGCACTGTTTGTGTGTCTGTCCAACCCACTGTCTCCCCCCTCCTCCTGACAAACCAGGTGATTATTTGAACCATATGATGGTATGAACAGAGTGGTTTATTGCTCCTTCTTGTCTCCCTGTTTCTGCATGTAGTTGTTGTACTGGTTGTCTGTCTTCAGCATCTTGTCCCACCAGGTGAAGGTGGACGAGTAGTTCCCCACGAAGTTCATGTGGTGGAAGTCGTGGAAACGGGTGCCGGCGTAGAACGGGATCAGGTGGAGCGGGTTCAGAGGGATGTCGTAACCACTGAGAGGGAGCGAAGAAAAAAAAAGAAAGGGGGATTCAGAAGTCTGTCATTCAAAGAAATCCCCATTGTCTCAGCTACTGTGGTAGTTCATGCCTCAGGCCTCAGTAGTTTCATGTCCCTGTGTACGCTGTATGTGTGATTAAATTATATACATATAAATGATATATTTAGAATCAGTTGGTTATTTAATAATATTTATAAAATAATAATAAATAAAATGTTATTTTTTTTTTGAGAATTTTTAAGAGCAAGTTGCAAAGTCCTTTGCAAAAAGATATAAAACCAGGAAAATGCATGGATCACAGTGAAATAAAATTAAAAAATTAAATTAAATTACATTTTTAAACATTTAATTAGATTTGATTTCAAATTAATTTTAAGCTGAGAAGGTAACAATTTCAGAAAAGGGAAGCATAAAGACATAAGACATTGTGAACTTGTGGTATTGTTTATGCCACCTCGTGTCATCTGAGTTCTTTTTTCTGTATGTTCATGTCAGTCTTCAGTATAAATGTATGTATGTATAAAATAATAGCAACATATAAATGTATTATAACAATAAATATCTCAATAGAAAGTAGTTCTATGTGACCTGATAATATGATAGTAACATCTGGTGTTCTCTGTTGCCCTCTAGTGGTCGACGTCTTACGTTACTGACAGAGTTAACACAATGAGAGAGTGTAGTACTATCGCCTCACTGACTGTTGTAATCGGTGATGTAATTGCTGCTCTGCTTATCGAATACTTAAAGTAAATGTTTGCTCTCTTTAGAGTCGTAGTGATAAACGGTCTAACGAAGCTCTATTTCTACCTGCAGAAAGGGAGGGAAAGAGCAGCAAAAAAAAAAAATTACGTAGAGAAAAAGTGTCCTACCTGTGGACGTCGATGGTCTCCAGCAGGCGGAAGGACACCCAGGCCCACAGGAAGAAGACGTGGTTACAGAAGAGCATGATGCCGATGAAGAAACCGGCTCCCAGGATGAGAGTCTCAGCAGGATGAGCGTATTCTGCCTGCATGCCGAACGGAGCCTGAGGGACAGCGGAGACACTGGGATGAAGACATATGCATGTGTATGCATGTGTGTGTGTTTGTGTGTGTGTGAGAGGTACAGCATCATTAATAAGTAACTCTTCAGTAAAGAGATTAACCAGAGAGTGTTTGTGTTTATTTATCTTATCATGGGTGTGTGTTGTTCTCACGGTGAACTCGTGGTGGACTTTGTGGATGTATTTGTAGATCCTGCGGTGATGCAGCAGGCGGTGGAGGAAGTAGTGCCACGTGTCTTCAACAACAGCACAGCCGAAGCACTGAGCCAAGACGTACGGCCTGAAGAGAGGGGAGACGAAGACGAGGAGAGAGAGAGGAGAAGCACACTGAGTTATCACAAAAAAAAATATTGCTGAGAATATGTTGCATTAATGCCCTGTCTTTGATGTTTGCGAACATACGCGTAGCAGTTGTATAAATACTCTATTCTATATGTAGGGTGCTTTGAATATGACGCGTTCAGGTGTGTTTTATTGAACTTCCACTGACCAGCGCGGCATGGAGTCCCAGTCATACGGGATGTTGAAGAATTCAGTGAAGTAGTAAGTCCCACAGATCAACGGCAGCTGGATACAGAAATGGTTGAACAGCAGCATCTTGAAACATCTCCACTGTTTCTCCCACGTCTCTGGCTTGTCCTGCACACACACACAGAAGGTTTATTAAGAGGAACGTCATCTTCGACTCTGAATTTAAAAATCACAAAAACCAAAAAACCCCACACAAACCTGTTGGATCTTGTATTTCTGCATGAAGGGCATGAACTGGAAGAGGAAGCCGGGCAGGCAGAACAGGAAGTAGATGAACTCGTGGACGATGAGCGACCCCCAGGTGGCGATCTGGAACTTGGTGTAGTTGTCCAGCATGTAGCCCCAGGCGTGTTTCAGGGAGGGCTGGAAGGGGTTTTCTGGCAACACCGCGTCTACGTACTCCGCCGCCAGGTAGGCAGAGCTCAAGATGTCTGCCGTGCCGTTCACCGCCATGATGGACGACGCAAGGTGACTGCAGGTCTGGAGAGAAGACTGGGACACGGGAACACAGTGTTACACTCTCAGACAGGACGTACCATTACAGCTACGGGTGGACAGATAATACTCTCAGTCATGTTAGTCCGCTGCAAGTTTGTCTTTTCCATAAAAACAATGATCATGTGAAGAAAGGAAAGTGGAAAATCCATTCTAAATACGGCAGAGGAATCACAAAAGAAAAACAATAGATAATAAAAAACGGCTATAATATGATGAATTTAAAAGCATTATTACAAAACAATTAACTTTTACACTCCAATCTAACTCACTTTTAATCACAGTTTACAACGTGTTGCTAATTATAAATCCATCAAAACGTCAGAAGCTTTAGTTTGCAGCACATATTCAGTTCTTAACTGAGTTATTGTAGTTTGTTACCACATTATAATGTAATAGGATAGGATAGGATAGGATAGGATAGGATAGCACTTTATTTATCCCGTGGGGAAATTGCAGTTTCACAGCAGCACAGATTCTAACAAAGACGGTACATAAAATAAGAATACGACATGGCATACAATAAATAAGAATAACAAATATCCAAGGGATAAGAACACTAGTAAAGTTATGTTATAAAGGTAAATAGATGGTAAATAAATATATGCATTATAAATAAATTATAAATAAATTATGTGCGATAGCAGTAGTGTGAATCATTATATAGTTATTAGTACTTTTAAACACATTTTGCATACATTTTCTGAATATACAAATACAGTGAAAATATAACTACACACTTATAGATATCATCAATCCAATGTGCACTTATATCAAGTGATCATAACAACATATAATGATCTCAATGTTAATATTTACTCATTTTACAGCTGTTAATGTGGTTTTATTATTGCTTTAAGCAAACTAATGTTGGTACACTATGACAGAGCACATTAGCCTTATACCATGTGGCAACAATATACAGAGGTGGAATGTAACTAAGTTCACGCTAGTACTTACTGTAAGTACAATTTTGAGGTACTTGTACTTTACATTACTTTATACTTTTACTCCAATCCATTTAGAAAGCAAATATTGTACTTTTTACTCCACTACATTTATTTGACAGCTTTAGTTACTCGTTACTTTGCAGATTAATAATAGAAAATAAGAAAAAAATCAACTAATACATCATGATGTATTATCACAGGTTAAGTTACCAAGCAGTATATAAAGTACATAAAATTAGCTCCACTTGTGATGTACACATGCATCACTAATTATAATCCAATAATATATATTATTCTGAAGTGGGCCATTCTGCATAATGAGTACTGTTTCTTTTGATACTTTAAGTAGGCCTATAAGTTAATGCTAATACTTTTGTAGTTTTACTTTAGAAAAAAGGTCTTAATACTTCTTCCACCACTGACAATAAATATTATTTGAATCAATAACTTCTGCACAGAAGCATGCAGAATCACACTGCTAACTAACAGACTATTAGTGCACCAACTTAAACAGCTCAATGTAACAAGCAGACAAACACTCACAGCTGCCAAACATTTCATTACATCCCTCCAGTATCACTGGACACTATTTCATGATTATTAATGAACAACTGTGTGTGTTTTAGATAACAAAACAGGTCGACTTATTGTTCTTTAGATGTTCCAACTCGCACCTCAACGTCTGCCTCTATTCTTCGATCAAATACATAAACAACAGATGTACTTTATCAATCTAAAGCTGCTAAAATAATTCAGCTAAATATCCTATATTCGGCTAACAACGACGGTAAACTCACCTTTCCGCGGTACGTCCCGGTGTCTACCTGAGCCAGAGGCGTCCGGCCGGGTGAAGTACAGTCACATCGAGCAATCTGATTGGCCGACAGGAGAGGAGACTGACGTCGAGGGGCCGAGCGGCCTCGCTGATTGGTCCGCGGGATGGAGCGATGATAGTGAGACTGGATGTTTCTACAGCAACAACCAATCAGAGATCGAGCTCGGCTTTCATAACCTCCGCAGTGTTGAATGGCTGTATGAAGGAGGAGATGGTGTGGTCCGGAGAACTTTGAGTCATACTGCACGTACATGTGTGTCTTCCGTCTCAGATTTACATTTGTGACTCCAATGTCAACTTTGGAAATGTTGTAGAGGCTTTGAGACAAATAAATGGAGGTATAAAGTTCAAAAAGATATTGCATTCAATTAAACCACCACTAAACTGATGTGTGTGTTTGCTTTTGTTTGTTTTGTTTTTTTTAACAAAATGACATTTCCTGTTCTCACTTTTGCTGTTTTCCCCCTGAAATCTACAGTTAATCATATAACGTGCATCCTTGTTGTATTTCAGTTCTTGTCATATTTATCGTTTAATTGTGACTATATGGCTGAGTATCATTTGAAATTTTTCAGTAATAGTGCAATATCATACCTGAGCACAAAAACAATGCAAAATCCCAGTGGTGGAAGAAGTATTCACCTGACGACGTGAGGAGCTGCAGGTCTATCAGCACTTTTAAAACCAACTTAAAACGTCTGTTAGAAGCTGCTCAGCACTGTACTCACTGATCTCTAATTCCACTCCATGGTCTTCATGACTTGCTTTTACTTGACAAGCATACTTTGTGATGTGCTATTGTGTGTAGCTGTGTATTGTGCGTTTTGTATGTTCTTTCTTGTATGACTTTAATATGTTTCTTTGTCTTGACCTGCCAAGGGACTACAGATGTGAATTAGCTTAAAGCTATAATCTGGTACAGTGCATCAAATGGTGACATTTATGTTTAAACTGTACATGGTCCCTTTTAAATAAAAATAAATAAAATAAATAAATCCTTAATTAAAGTACCATAGCAGTACCACACTGCGAAAATAATGCATACAAATAAAAGTCCTTCATTCAAAAACGTACTTACATAGAAGTACGGAAGTATTATAATGTACTCAAAAGTATAGGTACTCTATATGCAGAATGGCATCTGTCAGTGATATATTACTACATATATTATTATTACTGATGCATTAACATGTAAGCAGCATTTTAATAGAGACGGAGATGATTTTAAGTACTTTACATGTTAGGTAGGTTCATTATTTTATGAAGATGATCATACAGTGAGTGTTATATGTAAAATTGTAATCTGCTAAGAAACAACTAGCTGTTAAATAAATGTAATATAAAGTAGCCTACAATGGAAGTATTCAAGTAAATTACACCTCAAAATGTATGTACAGTAGTTGAGTCAGCGTTTCATTTAACATTTTCATTTAACAAAAGAAACCAAAGTTCTCAAATATTAAATATTGTCTAAATACAGGCAGAATAACAAGAACTTTAACTGAATAAAATAGCTACAAAATGGCAGAAAAGTTAAAAAGAGAGAGAAACTTAGCAGCCAAATGATGTGACATGTGAAGTTGTAATAAATGAATCAACGTATAAATATTAAAATATCACACACAGCGTATTCCATTTCAACGTTTTACTGATTTTGGCAAAGTTTTAAAAACAGATTATGTCATTTCACAGCTTTAAATACAAGAAGCATATTTATTAATGAGAATATAAAACAAGTAATGAAACATTTTCAAAGTCATTAGCCTACATGACATTCCTCAATACACTGACGAGAAAACAGCGATACCAGTTACGACCGTATTATAGCAATTATAGCAAGGAGAGGGAAGAGAAACAGAAAATCAAGAGTAGGTTTGGTCACTTTCCAGAAAGAGAGAACAGATTAGTAAAGTAGTAAAGAGAGACAGAAATGAAGAGACATATTAAAATTGGCACATTCATAGTACGTCAGGGTGTGCAGTAGTTAATAGGGTTGCTACACCAAAGGAGGGAGAGGGAACTGTTGGAGGATAGGAGGTTTGGGGACCATGCAGTGAGTTCAGGCTGTTGTTGTCATTAGTGGTTACAACCACAACAAAGATGGCTGCCGGGTGACAGTAAAGCACTGATACATCCAACTGTTTTTCATCTCAAACAGCGTCTCCCTCTGTCCGTCACTGGTTTTGGCAACATGACTCGTCTCCGTTACCAGAAGAGAAGTGATCCAGTTAAAGTTCTTTTAAGAAGAAATGTACTTTTTCTGCTTCTCACGTCGCTGTTCTGAATTCATGCGGGCTGACGCGACCGACACATCATCCCCGATCTGGAGTCAGCTCTCAAATGTATCCCAGAACAGCTGCCGAGTGCAGCCGTCCGGTAACAGTACTCGAGGCGTAACAAAGGACGAAGAAGAAGAAGAAGAAGAGGGGAGAGCGGGGTTTAATTTGACATTCAGGCACTCTTGAACAGCCACACTGCAACACTGTAAAAGGTCAGAGGTCAGACAGAGTGCGTTCATGCGGCGTCGGACCAGGCGTCACCACACAGATGCACACAAACACACATGCTCACGTGTGCAAGCAAAAGAGCACCTTCAAATGCAAGCGCGCACACACGCACAAACACTCACGCACACATTTTCAGGATAAAAACGAAGGAGAAACAAAGATTTCAGTCCCAGATGGTCCTTCCTCTCCCGTAGGTTAGATCAGTGGTCTCTCTCAGAGCTGCTTCATGTTAACATTACTAATGTTAAAAGTTATAGTAGCTTCGTATCAGTAGCGTTTCAATGACACCGCAGTGGTGCTTCAAACTGGTTTTGTCCAGTCGCTGGCGGCAGTCCTGCCAGGAGGGGATTAAAACACGGGTTCGATTCCCCCCCCACCCCGTCCCGTTTGTTACAGCTCCCCCTTTCAGGTAAGTGCAAAAAATCTTCATCATCATCCTCAACAACAACAATCTTGTCATTTTCTTCATGCTCGTCAGTGCCTGAGCCAATGCTGCCCAACATCGAAGCATTGGCCTCATAGACAGATCCAAGATCAGTATTCAGCAGGAGAATACATTGTGATTCAAATCAGTGGCAGGCGTCAAGAGCAGTCATAAGGGCTTGTCGATCACAGTCACACCTGTGGTTAAAAAAAGACGCAGATTAAGATAAAGCACCGCTATTGCCACACGTGATATCAACGATATATCGATTAATCAATTAATCAATTAATATTTTCAGCGGTTTACCTTGCTGTGAGACAGCTATACAGTCTACGTTTCCAATGGGGGAACTGAAGCCGTTAACGCTGCTCTTGCCAAAGCAACCAGACTCCATTGAAAAAAACAGTAATTTTACCTCGCAGGACACACGGGGGTTGCTGGTCTACCGCTGCCTCGATTGGTTGGTTTGTTTGTGTTATTGTGTGATTCACACACTAACCAAAGTCACACAATAACACAAGCAAACTAACTGATTGAGTCAGCAGTAGACCAGTAACTCCCGTGTTCTGCAGTTCCCCGTCGGAAACGTAGACTGTATAGCTGTCTGACGGCAAGGTAAAGCGGTGAAAATATTCTAAATTTAACTAACACTTAAACCGATTTTTTAGGTGGGTCTTTCTTTTAGGTAGCTAAAATACGTTTAGCTGCCGGCCCCGTCCACAGCAGTACATCACTGACTATGGATAAGTACCTCGTACAACGCCACTTCAAAACACCCGAACTATCCCTTTAAACTAGAACAGGCATGTATGTTCACGTGTTTCTTTACTCACCTGCATAACTGCGTCCTGTGCTCATGCAGGTCGGCAGTAGCGTCCACTTGTCCGAGTTTGCATTGTAGAACTCCACAGAGGCCAAATTGCAGCTGCCGTCGTCTCCTCCCACCACATACAGTACGTTGTTTACAGCACACACACCTGGAAACACAAACACACACACACACAGAATGAAGATTCGTCTAACATCTCACACCTGAAGACGTCCGGCGGACAGGCTAACTGCATTACCTGCGTTGCGTCGACACATGTTCATGTCAGCTACCTGCCGCCAGCTGTTAGAGGCCGGGTCATAAACTTCACAGCTCTTCCTCACCAGTGGACCGTCATGACCCCCGACAGCATACAGTAAACCTTTTAACACACCCACACCTGTGGAACACATCGGACACAAGATCTGATCACCACTTCACAGTCTTATCATAAATTTCCCTCACTGAGTATAGCATAACAATTATATTGTCTTGTTGTTTTGACGGATAAATCTGTGAGAATGGTTTGTCTGTCTGTTGAATAATGTTTTTTTTCTGACCTGCTCCACTGCGTCTCGTGCCCATCTCTGCAATGTAGCTCCACGTGTTGCTTTTAGGGTTGTAAGCTTCTACTGTACTCAGACATTGCCTGGTAGCACCATCATAACCTCCAACTGCATAGAGGATCCCTGAAAAACACACATAAGAAACACACACAACTCATAACTCAGAATGAGCGAGTCACGGTGGGTGGACAAGATAATAGAAACACATTCAAATACATTATTACACAGCTTTGTTGAATACTCGATTCTGATTGGAGGGGTCCTGCATCGCCCTGAAGGGGTTTATTTCACAATAATGGCCTGCTCACTGTACATTATCCCGGTTATTACACGGCTACTTGCTTAAGAAATCAATAATTTGACACAAAAATGGTCTGCTAGAGTCCGAGATCAGAACTGCGGCCATAGTAACGGCCTGTTGTACATAGCTACGGTCTGTTCTAAAGAAATAAAAGACCGTAGAATGCCGTAATTGACCAATCAGAATCGAGTGTTCAACAAAGCCGTGTAATAAGTAAGGGATATTGTAGAGCAAGTAGGTCACTGTTGTGAAATAAACCATTTCAGGGCAAACTGCTGCTTTGAAATAATACTAAATAAATAAAGTATGCTTGCTTGATTAAGTGTCCTTCATTCTTTAGCAACTACTTGTAATCACTTTGTTAATGCTGTTTTCCTGATCTTTTTTTTAGACTAAAAGAGTGCAATAGAGCATTATCCCTTTTCACAGCACAGGTGTATTTATTTAACATTAACGATGGCTCCATTCCATTAAGTGTCCTAACGAGCCATGTCAGTGAGTGAGCTCTTGAACTGGCTCACCTAAATGGAAAGCAGCCATCATTAATGTTATTAATTCCACCTGTGCTGTTCCTGCTTTGGCAAGTCCAAATGTCTGCTGTGAAAAGGGTCTATTGTATCAAGCTTCAAGCCCGTTCTTGCCTCTACAAACTCTGGAGGTGTCAACACCTCTGACGGTTTCAAAATCAAAACAAGTTATGTGCTTTGTAAAAAAAAAAAATGTATTCATTGCAGGACTATTGTATAGATTATATAGTGTTTCTGACTGTAAAACTGAACTGGGAATAGTATTCACCATTGACAACACCCACTCCTACACTGCTCCGTCGGGTACTCATGGGTAACACGTGGAACCACTCGTCTGTCTTCGCGTTGTACGCCTCGATTGTCGACAAACCTGCAAACACACACACACACACAACACGTATCTAAAATCACCACGAACAATCACATGTTATATAATTTCCTGCTGTTACAGAAATCAAAAGCCTGTAGGGATTCAGTGTCTTCAACTCTCTCCGTCTCACAGATCAGGGCCACTCGACTGTACCTGTGCTGCCGTCGAAGCCGCCCACAGCGTACAGGAGTCCGTTGAGCACAGCCGCCCCGAGCGTCGATCGACGGTCCTGCATGCTGCTCACGCTCGTCCAGCGGTCCATCATCGGGTCGTAACAGTCGACCGTCCGGACACGCAAAGAACCGTTGAAACCACCAACTGCATACACACACCCACCCACGTACACCACACCTAGAGGGCAACAACACAGGAAATACACAAATATCTACAAAAAAGATGCAAACATCCTGGTGTAGTGAGGATGAATAGACCCTGCCAAGGTTATAATATTTTTTTTATTATTATTTTCATTTTAGTTTAGTTTTAGGTAGTTTTCAGAGTTTGTTTGCTAGTTTTAGTTTAGTTTCAGTTTTAGTTTTACAGTAGTTTTAGTTTGTTTTTGTCAGGGTCAGGTATAATGTCTCAGAAGCATGTAGTTATATACATACAAAATACATGGTTAAACATGATGGAGAACTGGAGGAGGAATGGACATAATGTTTAATGTTTGAGCTTCGCGCTACTTTATTGAAGCATTTGCAGCATAGTGCCGTCTCCTGGAAGGTCAAACCCGTTCAATTTCTTTTGTTCAATGTCACGAGAGCTGACGGAAATTGTGATATATTATAGCTAAAAAACTAAACCCGAAATGAATTTACATTCATTTTTATTTTATTTTTTATTAGTTTTTTTACGCAGGCAATATCGTTTCATTTAAGTTTTTTTTAAAGGATATAGTTTTTATTTAGTTTCAGTTTATTAAAAATATTGCTCACAGCTTATTTTCGTTTCAGTTTCAGTTTACCATAATAAATCTGCACTGGACACTTCAATACATTTTTGTTGATGTTACAACCTTGTAACAAACTAACAAATTGTTTCCCTCCGTGTGTCTCGACAGCGATGCCTACTGTATCTGTGGGCGTATATGGTGGAAGATAGTCGGAAACACGCCACCAGGGGCCGTGGTGAAAGAGTGACGCTGTTTACCAAGATCACCTTTAAATATGAGCAATGCTGAAGCCAAACAAGAATGCCTCACTCAAAATATGGAGTTTGATCTAACATGGGTTGAATCTCAAAGCCAAGATAGCCAAGATCTGACCTGAGAGCATCAAAAAGACAGAGGTCACCACAGTCTGTAGCTGTCTGTACTTCTAAACTGAATACATCATATTGTAAAGCCTCTTCCCTTTTCATACACTGCAGAGAAATACAGCCTTCTTTTACCTGAATTTATAGGAAATTAATGAACATGTTTACATGCTTTATTTTTCTCATACTGTCTGTCTGAATATACCTGTATTCACCATCTGTCTGAAATGCTCTGTTTTAGTGACTGTCTCTTTAAATGCCATGACACACGAGGCCGACGGTCGGCCGTCTGACAAATTCGGGCCGTCGGTGAGCGTCTGTCACCCTAGTTTTTGCGGTGTGTCCCGCACCGTTGGCTCTAGTCTGCCCGTGTCGGAGGCTTTTTGTACGATATAGCATGTTCTAGGTCTTCCGGTTTCCCTTTTTGAATGATGACTACAGACTACTGTGACCTGTAGGTGTGGAGAGTTATTTCCTCTCACGCAGGCGCAGAACATACGTGGTAGTCGGCTGTTGGCTGTAGTCATTGCGGTGTGTCCGAGTTCAACTTTTTGGCCAAGACACAGGCGACGTAACACTCGACCTTCGTCAACATCTTGTAGTGTACTGTTTAGCTGTAAAATGAGAAAGTGTGCTCCGGCTGGTGGGCGGTGCTTGGTATTTCCTAAACTGATCTCAACACGGCTGCCGGGTCACAAACTTTCTCATTCTACAGCTAAACAGTACACTACAAGATGATTCTGAAAACATTTGAGGAGAGAAATGGGCATTACAGTAACAGAACATTCATATTTGATCAGCGCTGCCTAGTTTGACCGTTTGAACAGAGTTCGCCAGCTGCCCAGAGACCGGCCTGCTCAAGCTCGACTGTGATTGGTTGTTTAGATTCGGGCGTGGTAGAACCTTGCAAATGGCATTAGGAGCACTAGGAGGAGGCAGAGGAACATGATTTTTTCACAGTTTCACACTTTAAAGAGAACTAGATGAATGCAACATTAGTTTGGGGATTCGAGGCGTTCAGGTTCTCTGATGGAACCGTGTCCTTCAGAGGATCCAGCCCCTTTTAGAGAGGGTTTCCTACCTGCTCTGCACCTCCTGGTCGGGAGCTCAGCCACCTGGTACCATCGCTGCTCCTCAAAGTCATAACATTCAACACTGCGGATGGCCTTGGGAGCCTGGCCTCCAACCACAACCATCACCTTCACAGAACAGAAACAGCAGAGCCATTACATGACGAACTGTACATCAACTATTGCTATTTTCTTATCAACTAAGAGTGGAGAGACTTAGTAGAGGTTGTGTGAATACCTTAGGACAACAGGCCGGAGTCCTCATGCGTGTGCGTGCACTTTTCATCAGAGCTCTCTGGTCAGCTGGCAGCAGGTGGTACTTCATGGCCTCGATCAGGTAGTCTTTACACGCACTGCTATTCTTAATCAGAGACTCCTCCTCCACCCGCTAACACAGCCAAACAGAGAGAGAGGAGACAGTCAGACAACTGGATACACAAAGCGATGCAGTATGTTGTGACACGGCAGCTGAGACACAGAAATAACGGTATAACTAAAATCGTGTTAACTAAAATCAAAGGAAAATCCATAATATTTATCAGAAATCAAGACTAGTTCTGATTCTACTGACATACAGTATCTGAAGTTTCCTTGGCACCTAACGTGTATATTTAGATTTTACCTGAACAATGTTAATAGCACAAAAAGATGAAATGCTCTATTTATAAGTTAGATAATATCCAGTGATGTATTGGGGGGAGCTCATCATTATTTTCCTTGATAGGATTAAATCAGACAACAACACACATACAGATCATTCTTGTCTGTAAGAAGGAAGGCACAACTGCAAAATTCACTCTGTGGAAGTCAAATTAAGAATTTCATTTTAGTTTTGCTTTTCTGTTACGTTTTGATTTTTTTCCGTCATCCTTTTAATTTCTTCCTTGATTTAATCTCTGTTATTAAATTTCTTTCTTTTTTTCTAATTTATAATCAATTTGACTCTTTCACTATAAAATATATAAACATTGTAGGAATAAAAAGGTATGAACAACATCACGTGTAAACAGATGTTAATTTATGTTAACCCCTGCAATAAAGGATAAAAACAAATAATGATAAAAAAAATAACAATAGCTGTATGATCAAAACACTTAAATCCTGCCTCCAATACTGTCTGATGACATGGTAGTATCTTTTGTATACGTATAATTACATGATTCTCCACTTTTTATTGCATCTTACACTATATTTTTCTTTGACCTAAATTTTCTCTTTAAATAGTCCTTCTTTAAATGTCAAAACAGGTGCATTTTTACTATACATATTACTAAATAACATTTTATGATACTATGCACAGTCTATGGAGATGGTAACCACACATTTGATGTCAAACCGCACTAGTATGTACCATTATATATTTGACGACGAATAACTCTTTGAATCGGGGGAAAAGACAACCTGGTTGGTGGGTCACTAGAGTAAAAGCCTGCTTTAACATTTGGACCAATCTTTCCTCAGTTGTATCAGAGCAACAGTGAAACAGTGAACGTCATCTATACCTGCAAATATTCTCTTTTGTTGTCAACACTATCCTGGGACGGAGAAGGTTACAGTAAAAAGGAAAACTACAAGACTGAGATCAATTAACTAGAATATATACAAATACAGTAACCTGGAGTTTACTAGACTGTGATAACAGACATGACCTGATGGATTTTTTTGCCAGATCATTCCTGTTTCAACAAAAGCTGAAAAAAACTAGTTGGACAACTGTAAGCTGGATATGTAGCAACATGTTGCCTGACTGTAAGTTGGATATGTAGCAACATGTTGCCTGACTGTAAGCTTGATATGTAGCAACACGTTGCCTGACTGTAAGCTGGATATGTAGCAACATGTTGCCTGACTGTAATCTGGATATGTAGCAACATGTTGCCTGACTGTATGCTATAACACAGACATAGTATTTAACCTTCCTGGCTGTTGACAGCCGGCTCTCATAGACAGCAGATGGACAGCAGATCTCAGATCAGCTTTTACTGCTTGTTTTCCTCCGGTCTGTGAAATCTTGCACATGCCGTTAGAAGCACCGGAGGACACCGAAGACACAGAGGCACATGATTTTTTTCAGGTTACCTGTTTCATGTACTACTGTCACGATATAGTGACCGTTTTATAAAAATAACTTTTTTAATCATATTTGCTCCAATCTCGCCTACTTCAGCTTTAAGCTCATATAATCCCTTAAACCCCGTTGCTGTGTCCTAGGACGCTGCAGTGTTAACTACACCTGTGTTTCAGTCTGAACCCCGTAAAGTCCAGTCAATGTCACTGTATCTCAGGATTACCTTGAACCTGCTGCAGACCTGGTTTATCTGAGGTTAAAGGTTCAATATAATGACAGATTCATACACTCAGATATTATTTTTTACCATGTCTGTTTTCTTTAATCAAGTGTCAAACTTCGATAGCTGTGTTATTACAATCAAAGGTATCACTTCCTCCTAAAGACTTTTTTGATGGCAGAAACTGGGTTACTGATTATCTGACCAACATAACAACCAGTTGTTAATTAATCCACAGTCACAAGTCCAGAGCCTTCAGGGAGGACATGTGGTCAGTTTGCCAGTAATGTCACAGAAAGAAATTGTGGATACATATTTTCTAGTAGCGTGAATGGTTGTCTGTCTCTATGTGTCAGCCCTGTGATAATCTAGCAACCTGTCCAGGGTGTACCCCGCCTTCGCCCAATGTCAGCTGGGATCGGCACCAGCCCCCCCCCCCCGCGACTCTGAATAGGATAAGTGGTTACAGATAATGAATGGATGGATGATTTTCTAGTTGGTGCAACGGTTCAACAAGCCCACGGTTCGTTTTGTTTTGTTTTGTTTTTTGGGTCATGGTTTTGGTTCAGTTTGTGTTGCACATTAGGGAGAAGAAAAACATAACCATTTCCAATGTGTTTGAACTCCAACTCCGGTTCTGTTTGTACGTCATTGAACGTTTTTTTTTTCTTCTTTTTACAGTTGGCTGATTATTGATACTGCAGTAGACTGAAACAAATGGGCAAATGTGCTAATTTATGATGTACATTTGACAGAAATATTTAGATCAATATTACTTAATGGTCGTGATAATCAACTGTCACATGTGCAACATTTTCTGATAAATTCATTATCAATATTGCAAGTCATCAGGCCCCCGATAAGGGTGAGAATGTCAATAATCGTGCACACGGGCTAATCACATTCACTCGTAATGATTAACTGTACAACAATGTGGAAATGTGAACAACAGTGGAAACAAAGGTCCAGCTCATAGACTGTATACAAAAAGAGGACGTAGTCACCGACACATCACCCATTAGTTTGTGGACTGCCGTATTGAAGTCTTGTTTCGGCATTTTTTTCGTCGCCATCTTGTTTTTTTGCAACCAGAAGTGACACGAGAGGGTGGAGCTAAGTACAACCGAACGCTGAATAAGACATTTTTAGGCAACCAAAATGTTACAATTAAATTTCATAAACTGAAAAAACACTGTGAAAGGGTTAAAGTTGTAAGACAAAAACACGGACAACTCCCACCCAGACCGGACAACGGCGTGGTAGCGACCTACAATCACAAGGTAACCACGCCCTAAAGCATACCCTGCTTTATGGTCTATTTGACTCTAAATGGGACCATAATTTACTAAATGAACATCATGCTTTATTGAAGAAGACTTGAAACTAGCGATTGAGACCATAAACTCATGTTTACAATGTTTACTGAGGTAATAAATCAAGTGAGAAGTAGGGTCATTTTCTCATAGACTTCTATACAATCAGACTAATTTTTGCAACCAGAGGAGTCGCCACCTGCTGGCTGTTAGAAAGAATGCAAGTTTAAAGCACTTCTGCATTGGCTTCACTTTTCAGACCTGGAGATTGCCCACTGGTCCAGCTAAGCGCAAAGCTGCGTATTAAACCCCTCTGGTATGGCTTGGACCTGTTCTAAACCACAGCTAAGCTAGTCAGATGCTAAGTGATAGCGCAACAGCCACATTGAGTTCAAGAGCACAAACAAAGACATAAAGATGAAGCCTCTCATACCTGCACCAGGTATTCTCTGGAGAGCAGCGGCAGGCGAACATGTTCCATCAAGTGAGCCAAGTGTTCCTGCCGGACATCTTTATCGTGGTTGACCCAAGCTATCACCGCCTCAAACACCTACACAATAAAGAGACACCTTAAGCACATCAGGTACAGGTGCTGTCCTACCTGCGTATATTGAGCAGAGTGAATGCGTGTGTACCTTCTCCTCGGTGGGGATGGTGAGCTTGTCGCTGGCGATCAGGCTGGACACTTGCTCCATACCCAAATTGAGGAACTCTTCACTCCCAACCACCTCAGAGAAATGTTGCTCTGTCAGCAAAAAGCATCAGATCAAAAACTACCCTGGGACTGCACATGAAAGCAGCTTTTTTCTCTCTCTCAAATATTGTCATTAATTAAACCTGTTCTCATTCTGTCTCTTCCACTGTCCCACATCCTCACACACTAAGAGCTGTTCACACACATATATATAAAAATAGAGATTTGCACACACAAACCTGCGTAGCTGTTGGCCTGTGTGAGGAGCTGAGAGCAGGCGTGCAGGTCAGCGAAGGCTCGTATCCCCAGACAGTTGGATGGATGAAGCTGAGAGCTCAGGAACTCACAACAGGCCTTTTTCACCTCGTTCAGCTGGAGCAGGCCGGCGGCAGGAAGCAATGCCTGTCAAACACACACAAACACAGAATATCCTGCATAAAGTGGTAGTTTTGGTACTATAAAATACTATAATAGAGATGGGGTGACAGGTTGGCCTGGTGTGTCGAGACGCCATCTTTATGTCAGTTGATCACAGGTTCAGTCACTCAAAATGACCCGCTTGTCACCGCTACGGTTGAGTGAGAAACTAAACTGCTCCACGAGAGACTTGTCTAATAAAATGCATAAAGTATGTGAGGATTACAGTACGAGGTCTAAGTTTCCACACTAAACTGTAAATAACAGCTGTAAGAACTCCAGAAGTCCTTTTAGTTTAGTTTTAATCTTTTACACTTTACAAAAAGAGTGAATTTCCCCGTAGGCAAGGCAGTTTAAAAATTAGCTTAAAACATGATCAAGTGAAACAAATAGATATTTGTAATCTACCGTTCTTATTTGAACTGTAGTGATCTGAATATTCTCTAATCTCAGCAGCAATCTGATGTCAGCAGCGTCATGAAAACCGATTCCCATTTTAAGGTTAATAGACCATTTTTCTAAACATGCCTGTGCATGGAAAAGTACCATCATGTTGGAAAGTAATTTACAGTCTCTACTCCTACTCAGTGATACACAGTTTTGGTTGTAATAAACAAATTAATTGTCACTAGAGTGAATAAATACTTCTCAGGTATTTGCAGTCAATTTTTGTTTACTGAAGACTCGACTGAAATGGTGCCATTATTTCATGAATTTCTGTTGAAACGGGTTATTGGGGCTGGACATAGAACAGTTGGGGGATAGGGATGGGACGAAAAACACTCACAACAAGTTGCTCGTGATGAATTTCCATTATCAGGATAATCGTGAATATCGTCAAGAGTGACTTGAAAAAGCTGTCTAGCTCGCTATCATGGTAGAGAAGTAAAAAATAGAGCCTTGTATAAAAAAAATACAGAAATTATCATGTAAGAAAGAACAGACTCACTCAATGTTGCTATTTTTGTTAATTATTTATTTATCCAGAGGGACCTTATGATATATTACTTTAAGATTGTTTGTTTTTCACAAAAAAAAAGTCCTATCTGTGATGCAATAAAAATATTTGTTTCTTTACAAAAATGAATAGTAAAGACAATCCATTATGTTTCAGTACCATTTTTTGATTGTTTTTTTTTTACTTTTAAGCATATTTTGATGATTATCTGGATAATATCGTGAATCGCAATTATTTGGGGCAGAATAATCATGACATGAAATTTTCATATTGTCCCATGGGCTACTCGGGATCAATCTGAAAGTGCAAACAATTAGGTTTTGTTATCAGATATGAAAAAAAAAGGCAGTTTCATTTGATAGGGCGATCAGAAAGATGAGACTGTTCACAAGTTTGTGATAAGTTCACTGGTTGGATGTGTCGTTTACTCCTCTTAGTGCAGAGTTAAGTCACTGTTGTTCCAGCAAGTTCAAGCACCCGTTTCACGGGATCTTTAAAGATGTCTCATTGGGCTTTTGGAGGGTCTGCTGGAGAATTTTAATATCTGTCCAGCTCCTTGGGTTTAACAGTAATCAGACTAATGCAACACAGATTAATATGTTCTCCAATTTCATCTCTTAACCTCCTTTTTGTCATTGATATGAAATAGTATTTATGTTGCCAGATTAACACCAGTGAAACCAACTAACTGACAAACAAATACTCTCATACAACGGCCATTTAGCTCTTAGAAATTTGGAATTGAAATTTTCAAGGGTTAAAAGTTAAAACAGAACTGGCTGTGTTACAATTTACCAGAGTAAAATGCAGTGTAACAGGATGTAGGTATTCAGACTCAGCATTTCTGTGAGTATAAATGTGTGTGTTTACCTGCACGTTGTCCTCTGTGACCTGTATCTCCGCTGTGTAGATGTAGTCGACCAGCAGGCCCAGAGTCCAGCCGTCCATCTCCTTTATCCTCACTCGCTTCGCCCGGCTCTCTGCCATCTCACCTGTTGGCACACACACGTGTTAGACATCCATCACCATACAGGACATAACAAAAAAAACAATACTGGTTACAAACACCGATACACAGGGTGAAACAAGATCCTGCCAGATGTCCAGCAGCATGGATGAAAGCGAGCCCTCACCTGTGAACATAGCGTGGAAGTAGGGGCTCCCAGCAGCCAGAACCACCCTGTGAGCGGCGATCTCTACGTCCTCCGCCACTATGGTCACGTCGCACAACAAGCTCTGGCTGTGTGGGCATTTAAGAGACGGAGAGGCGAGAGATTACAATTTGTAAAGATTGGACAGATGATGGACATAAATTACTTGTTTCTGTGTTATTTCTCTGTGATACTTTTGTAATATTTTGTAATACTATAGTGATCATGTGATTGCCTCCCTTTGGTTGTTGATACCATATAGGTGAGGCCACGTCCGCTTTGTCTGTTTGTTTTAAGCCCTGACGAAGACCTACAGTACAGTGGTCAAAACATGTTGGCTTTTTAATGATTTAGCCACTATAATAAAGGCTTTTTAATATATTTCCTTCCTCGTTGCCACTTGTTTTAGTATTTTGGAGTGCCTGGATTGCCTTCCTGTCTATCCCTGTTTTTTTTCCTCCGTTTTCCAAGAGCACCCGACACATTTTGCCTCACGGTTGAATACACAGAGCAACCAGTTATCTCTCTTTAAAAGGAATATGCTTGGAAGATGAATATAAGATACTTGAGAACACCACTGACCATATCCAAGTATAAAACAAAACAATTCTAGTTGCTGGAGGGAATGTGGGGAAAATAATGCCGACAATACACATATATCCTTTACATGTAAAAAAAAAAATACAAACCTAGTGGTCAGATATCTTACGCATAATAGAACAGATTTTTGGGAAAGCGGAGTACCTAGAAAAACACGATTTACTCCTGGGAACACGTCCCAAAAGCCTACAAAAGGAGGAATTGTAACTTTTTAGGATCCTGAGAATTACAGCACTCAAACAAATTAAAAGAAGTTGGAAAAGACTGAAACTTCCCAGGGTAAACAAGTGGCTGGAAAAAGTAGAAGACATACATAGTATGGAAAAGGTCATTTATAACATCAATAAGAACGAAAAGTGTTTTGCTTTCTTTACATTAAGTAAAGGTAATTGACTAATAACATATTATATGAAATAATAATCATGTTTTGTGAAGATGTTTTAAGTAATATATATGGAACTGTAATAAGTCGTAGCAGCAGTAGAAATATCAACTGTTGTTTTGTTTGTATGTTTTTTTGTTTATGTGTACACTGTGTTATCTGTAGGTGAAAGATAAAAATTGATAACAGTTTGTGTCAAGATGTTAAAAAGGTGTCACCCAGAGGACGACAGAGAAGTGAAGAGAGAGAGAGAGAGCTTGTGCATCACCTGCGCAGCTCGTTCATGACTTTGAACGCCTTCCTCATGTGCCGAGGGTTGAGGGTGACAGGACCTTGCCTCTCGACGCCATCTTCTTTGTCCAGAGCGTGTGGACAAAGTCTGGTGCACCTGAGAGGGACAGCACAGACACACAACACCCCGTTACTGAGGACAGACAGCAGACTGCAGCAGGACATCTTAAGAGTGTATTATCTTTCATATACGACGTTGACTTAAAACAAGATAAATGAGAAGCTGTGTTCATGTCGTCATCCATCTCTGAAGTTTGTTTGTCATCAGTTTAAACCACGGCCAGGTCTGTTTCACTGGCGAGAGCTTAACTGTCAGTTTAACACACCTTTAATAACCTTGCTCATTGATTTTGAAGATAAAACTAGAAGGTTAAAGGTTTGGTCCACCCCAAATTATGAAAATATCTAGCCATGCAGATAGTTTTGGTTTACTTGTCCATGTTTTAAGATTTGTTGCTGAGATTTCTGCTCCCACTCCAATGCAAATCTTAAACGACTAAGCCCAAAACAACCGATTAGTCGACTAATCGACTAAGAGGGGGGCAGCCCTACATAAAATAATGTAAACACTTCCTGTATAATAGCTTTATTTTATATCAGTTATTACAAACATGGCTTCAACCACGTTGAATCACAGCAGGTTAAACGTCAAGCAGCATTACAGGCTATAAAGAGGTCAATCTGCTGGTGCACTAAAATTAAATTGTTCTCAGTTTACTTTATTTTAACACCAAACACGAACACACTGTTGACTATTCACAGACTCATCCCCCCTCGGCACAACACAAAGCCCTGGGTCAGTCCTTCTTGCTGGTAGCCATCAGGCTCCACAACCAAGGCTGACCCCCACACAAGAACTACTGGACTATCTGCACCTATCTGCACTACTAGCAACCACCTCTTCTAATCCACTGGTGCACTTTAAACTTAAATCGTACATATTACATCTATTAATTGTACACTACATTTTTTATTGACGGACGGTACATACCATGCTCATTCACCATGTATAATCTGTATATTCTGTATCTCTATTTATTGTTTTTATAATTTTGCACACCTGTACCTGTTTTTGCTTTGCTGCTTTGACACCTGAATTTCCCCACGGGGATTAATAAAGGTTCATCTTATCTTATCTTATCTTATCTTATCTTATCTTATCTTATCTACATGAAGGAAAAGAAAGAGAGGCCACAGGTTGACTGGGATGGGATTGATCAGTGAGTGACAAATGTTGCTCTGGCATGAAACCTGTTATGAGTCAGGCCTGTAGGACGGTTTTCAGCTGTGATTTAGTTACTTCACATTTAATGTGTTGATTCACCCAAATTACATCTATACCTCTAGAAGTTTCTATCCATGTGGTTTTGGCTTTGTTTTCTGAGGCTTTGAGATGCTGCTCTGCTTCTACCACAATACAATACTTTCTACAACAGACACAATCCCCATGAAAACTGTTGACTATTAAGTGGATTATTATTGTGGAGAGAGTTGTTGTTGTTGTATGTTTTATAAGAAATTTTTCATTTTTTGTACTGAGGTGTAGAACAGGGTAGCACCACAAACTACATCCTCCAAAATACCCATAAATTTGAATCGAAACCTCTCTGAAACAGTTTCAACTAAAACTGAACATTATTATGTCAGGACTCTTGTATTAGACTGCATTAGTTTTAGCTATAGGACTACCAAATAAACTGGCCCACATCTCTCCCACCCTCTGAGCAGTGTTTATGGACCCTTTTACAGCCAACAAGTTCTCTTTCCTGGCCCCAGCTTTTATGTGAGCCGGTTGGTTTCAGGTGATTTGATTAAAACCACCAGTTTATTTAGGAATATGCATCACGTGAGCTCAATATAAACTAATAAATAAGGTCTTCTGATGAGCTTTTGACAGAGGGAACCTCTCCAAGACAGAGCCACAGCATTAGCTAATAATGCAGGGCTGGTCATAGTTGATTAATTAGCAATTAATCAAATATTCTGGCTCCTGGGGGCCCCGGATGATAAACCAGCGTTGAACTAATAAAGTGGCCACGAGTGTAAATTTGTAGATGCTGCACATCTTTAGCACATCAAACTACAAATACACAGACATCTAATATTCAGCCCTACTGAATGGAAGAAGTATTCAGATCTTTACTTGAGTAAAAGTACCAATACATTCATGTATAAATACTCCATTACAAGTAGAAGTCCTTCATTCAAAATCCTACTCGAGTAGAAGACGTATCAGCAAAATGTAGCCTATTAAAGTGTCAAAGTAAAAGTACTCGTTCTGCAGAAAAATGACCCCCATGAATGATATATTATTATGTATTACATACATAATACTGGCTGTATTTTCACTGCTGTTTACGTCACTATGTATGTGCATATTTACACGCATGTGTTTTGTTTGTTTTCTGTTTCGTTTCTGTTTGTTTGTATAAGAATCATTATCACTATTTTACTTGAATGTTAAAGTACATTCACATGTATTCTGTACGCACATATTTTTTTCCCTCTTTCTTTCTTTAAATTTTTTTTTTTCATGCAAAAATGGAAAACATATCTCTAACAAATTACAGTTGCACTATAAATTAAGCACCATTGGTTTTTCAATAAAATAAATCTTAACAAAAAACTGTTAATACTGATGCGTCAAGTAGCATTTACTGCTGTAGCTGGTCAAGGTGGATTTTAACTACTTTATATACAGTTAATAGTTTAGTCCAGTGGTTCCCAACCTTGGGGTCGGGTCCCTCTAAAGCAGCTATTCTCAACCACTGCTGGGCCTCAGAGCGCCACCTATGTGGCATCTACTGTTGACCTGCCATCTCCCCCTAAAGACCCACTGTACCCCCCTAAAAAGACAAAATGGGTCTATTGTGGGTCTCAGAGGGCTAAAATCAGTTGGATGTTACTGATGGTATTGTATTTTATAAGCATATTATATGTTTTGTAGGTAAAATCTCAATCTGAAACTAGAATCTAGGGGTGACACATAAATGTAGTGGAGTTAAAAAGTACAATATTTGCTTCTGAAATGTAGTGGAGTAGAAGTATAAAAGAGCAGAAATAGAAATTACTAGTAAAGTAGGGTGAGTTGCCGTAAAGTGGGACACCTAAGCTCCAGTGGGTGTAGGTCTTCCTCAAACAAATAAAAGTCAATAAAACTATTGATATTTAATGTCTTTCTAATATGCCTAAATGCTTCAAAACTATTATAGTCTTTATTCATTATTCTTTATAGTCTTATTGTTTGTTTGATGTTGCTCGATTCTCCATGTAACATCCACACATAAGCCTTGGTTTTGTAAAAGCAATAATAGGCGGTACGGTAAGTGGTAAATTACTGAACATGGGATTGCACATTTAGCCTTGAGTGTTTCCTACATCAATTAAGGTGATTTTTAGGCCTTTTAACAGACTTTTCAGCGTCCCACATTTCGGACATGACTGTCCCACATAAGAAAATCAAGATTTGTCTGAGAAAACTTGGCATTAGAGTACTGATATGTCTACCATGTCTTTTACGAGTGTGATATCTGCATTTTCTTTGGTACTGGGTTTGGATTTAATGTATTGGCTTCACATCACAATACATTCCAGAAATGTGAAATGCAAAAAAAAAGGTCCCACATCAGGCTAAAATTCACCCTCAAAATTGTAAATGTACTTTCCACCACTGCTCAGCAAACACACTAATGGCCTCTCCCTTTCATAATAAAACACATATAGCCTACATATAATCATGCTGCTCATGGTAAAATCACGTGGCCCTTGTTTTCTGTCACAAACACACCCACACACACATGGCCACATTAACACACACACATCCCCCTCTGCCATAAACAAAAACACCTCCAACAAACCCTGACAATACAACCCAACCACAGAGCAGCATTGGACAGGCTCGGTGTGAGTCCCCGGGTGTCGGCGGCCGGTCCTCCCCGGCCAGTGAGCAGCACTCACCGGCTGGCTGGCCGCTGTCTCTGTCAATGCGGCACCATCAGTCAAGCAGCCACTGGGAAACGTCAACACACACACACACACACACACGGTTTTTTCCAACACTTACAGCGGATGACTGTCCATGATTCCGGTGTTTTTCAGAGGCTGAAAACTTGGCCCAGCGGCATGCACCATTCCATATCCACAGTGTCGTCCTCGATGGGTCTAAATTCAGGCGAGCACCGCGGCGAGCAGCTGTCCAGAGGCGGCGGAGAGACGGGCTGACGGCAGCCCCGTTAAAGCAGCCCGCTTCATAGAGACACACAGCAAGCCAGACACACTGCGGTGACACTCACTAACAAAACACGTTGTGTTCAACCCGGTTGCTGCTGCTGCTGCTGGATCCTGCGGACCGCTTCTCCCGGTAGGTCGCCCCCCCTTCCTTAAAAACACGGCAACCCAGAAGCGTCTAACAGGGTTTTATTGTGGGTTTTATTTCTCCTCTCTTCTTCCCCTCCTGGGTGTATCTGGGTGCGAGAGGCGGACAGACAAGGCTACCTGTTATTTTCCCAATCGCTGATTAAAACGCACAAACAAGGACATGTCGGCAAAGACGGTCCTCCGAGCAGCCGAGGCGTCCCACAAGAAAGCACCGTCTCCCTCTAGCTGTGGAAGACTCACCCAGGCTCATGACAATATCATATATATACACTCACGTTTTGAATTAACAAGTCAAAAAATCTTGACAACTAAAATGAAAATGTCTTTGACTTTGTTTTACCGAGGTTGGTTGGCACATTTCTCACTATCATAATCTCACTATCAATAATTTATGTCAGCATATTCTAGGAAAGAAAAAGGTAACGCCTGCACACTCTTACCAAAATGCAGTTCAAACGAGTGTGCTATTAGTGTACTTCTTTTAAACTTAGAATAAGAGAGTATACTTTCAGTTTACTTTGTATGTACTTATCAGAGATATACTTAACAAAAGTATAAGTATACTTTGCTCATACTGACAAGTATACAGAAAAGTCCAGGTATACTTGGCTCATACTGACAAGTATACAGAAAAGTCTAAGTATACTTGGCTTATACTGACAAGTATATAGAAAATTGTAAGTATACGTGGCTCATACTGACAAGTATACAGAAAAGTCTAGGTATACTTGGCTCATACTGACAAGTATACAGAAAAGTCCAGGTATACTTGGCTCATACTGACAAGTATAAAGAAAAGTCTAAGTATACTTGGCTTATACTGACAAGTATAAGGAAAAGTCTAAATATACTTAGCTCATACTGACAAGTATACAGAAAAGTCTAAGTATACTTGGCTCATACTGACAAGTATAAGGAAAAGTCTAAATATACTTGGCTCATACTGACATGTATACAGAAAAGTTTAAGTATACTTGGCTCATATTGTCAAGTATACAGAAAAGTCTAAGTATACGTGACTCATACTGACAAGTATACAGAAAAGTCTAAATATACCTGACTCATACTGACAAGTATACAGAAAAGTCTAAGTATACTTGGCTCATACTGACAAGTATACAGAAAAGTCTAAGTATACTTGGCTCATACTGTCAAGTATACAGAAAAGTCTAAGTATACCTGACTCATACTGACAAGTATACAGAAAAGTCTAAGTATACTTGGCTTATACTAACATGTATACAGAAAAGTCTAAATATACTTAGCTCATACTGACAAGTATACAGAAAAGTCTAAGTATACTTGGCTTATACTGACAAGTATAAGGAAAAGTCTAAATATACTTAGCTCATACTGACAAGTATACAGAAAAGTCTAGGTATACTTGGCTTAGACTGACAAGTATAAGGAAAAGTCTAAATATACTTGGCTCATACTGACATGTATACAGAAAAGTTTAAGTATACTTGGCTTATATTGTCAAGTATACAGAAAAGTCTAAGTATACGTGACTCATACTGACAAGTATACAGAAAAGTCTAAATATACCTGACTCATACTGACAAGTATACAGAAAAGTCTAAGTATACTTGGCTTATACTGTCAAGTATACAGAAAAGTCTAAGTATACCTGACTCATACTGACAAGTATACAGAAAAGTCTAAGTATACTTGGCTCATACTGTCAAGTATATAGAAAAGTCTAAGTATACCTGACTCATACTGACAATTATACAGAAAAGTCTAAGTATACTTGACTTATACTGACAAGTATACAGAAAAGTCTAAATATACCTGACTCATACTGACAATTATACAGAAAAGTCTAAGTATACTTGACTTATACTGACAAGTATACAGAAAAGTCTAGGTATACTTACCTTATAGGCCTACAGAAAGGTATACTTGGTTTGTAGTTGTGCTTACTTTTTGATAGAGTAGCCTATTAAAGTGTGCACTGCTCTATGCCACAACATTTTTATTGACTACGTTTTGGGTTTCTTTCACAACAATGACCGGCTCGCTGTACATTATCCCTTACTTATTACACGGCTGTGTTGAATACTCGATTCTGATTGGTCAATCACGGCGTTCTGCGGTCTGTTATTTCTTTATAGCAGACCGTTGCTATGTATAGCAGACCGTTGCTATGGACGCCGTTCTGATGTCGGACTCTGGCGGACCGTTTTTGTGTCAAATTATTGATTTCATAAGTAAGTAGCCGTGTAATAAGCGGGATAATGTACAGCTAGCAGGTCATTGTTGTGAAAGAAACCCCTTCAGGGCGATGAGAGGGATGGCATCGCCCTGTCGGGGATTCTTTCACAACAATGACCGGTCCATAAGGCAAATATTCAACTAGAGGATGAATGACACAAGTTTTCACAACTAGGTACAGCTGATTCAGTTACGTAGACATTATCTTAATAAGAGAATATATAAAAAGAAGAAAAGCCCATTTGGAGTTTTGCAAATTCAATAATCTAACCATGGTTCCCGTGTTTATTGATGTCAAGACCACAGACCTGTTCTGCAAGAAGCCCATCTGTGAAGGTTTGCGTGTGGCTGTACTGTCGGTGGACGGGCGATATCTGTGAAGCTGCGGAGAACAAGTCTGTTGCGGTGTGAAGACGCTGAATGCATTAGAGACAACAGGCTGTCAGGAGGCCCAGTCATGGCTCATCTAAAGTCATTCCTCCGTCATGGTTTCATACAGAAGTCACAAGGGATATTAACTGTCGGAAGGTTTTTTTTTTTACCCATAATGACAAGACTCAACTTTCATATTTAATATAAATATGTGGATATTTTAAATTAGGTGTCATAGTTACAGCAATTTTGTAAGTGATGCTATTCCAGCTCCTCGCTCCCATATGACACAAGCTTTGGTGATGAAAAGGAGGACTCCACTCATTTGCATTTCCATAAAGTTTGGAGACTTGTGAGAGACAGACGGGTCAAAATTGAAGCAGCAGAAGCCGGGATCTTGACTTTTAGTCCCGAGTATGAGTAACGCTCCAAGAATGCTGGATCCCACAATTCCCATTGTTCCTCTCTGTAACAGGCTCCCAGTTTGTAATACCACCAGGGTTTATTTTTTCAGACTTAACAAAACCCTTCCAGAGCCACAAAAGACATTATACAACTGTTTATGTAGTCCAGTGTTTCCCAATCTTTCTTCTGGGGATCCACGTTCTAAAAATGACAAACCATCGCGACCCAATTCACAACAGGCCTTATATCTATGAATCGTGAGAAGAGTGAATTTGTGCCATTTCTGCATCAATGTATATTATGTTGAATAAGTAAACCAGCCATTTTGAAGAGATATACGTTTGATAAATCACAGCTTTCTTTTATGCACGTGGTAGTGATAACATATACACATGTTAAATACTTTAAAAATGAGACCAAATAAATGTAATTAGGCGGAGTTAACAGGCCCTCGTTTTTTTTCCTCTCATCCGTAAAACAAACTGAATGTACGCTAGTCTTTCATATTAGATACAATGTTATATAAGTAGGCTACAATTATCAGTACAATACGAACATTCATGCAGCTCAAAGGTGTACTGCAGATATAAAAATGAAATAAAAGATTACGGAAGAAATTCTGCAAATGTATTTGGCGACCCTAAGGAAATCTCCTGTCTTTGGGAATGACTGAGTAGTACTACGTTTCCATGACTAGGAAACTTATCGATATGTGTAAAATGGGTGGAATGCCCCTTTAAATTCTGTTTTCAAGCTCAAAAATGATGCACTGTACAACAAGAAAAACATAATTAAGACTTTAGTCCAGAGTCAAAATACTCAGAAATTTTATTTTTACTGTAAAAAAAGTAAGCAACATAAATATTTACATAAATCAAAATACTGAAAAAAGGTTGAAATAAAACTATGAATCTATGTTGTGATGTTCCCACAGCTGGGCAGTGACAACAAACTGTTCTTCTGTTTTCTCAGAGGTTGACACTTGACAGTACGTGGTGTGTATACTCTTCTTTCGTGTTTAGGTACGGCCACATTACACTTCTGTGCTGCATATATTCGCTCCATCTCCCGTTCATTCCCAATCGAGACTGTATGATTGATGAATGCAAGCTTGCGTTTCCGTCACTTTGCAGGTCAGAGTTCAAGATAACAACGTGGGTGTGGAACAATTTAATTTAACAGAAGACTAATGTGGCCGTACCTTCGGTGTGTTAATTTGGTTTTAAAGGGGCGGGGGGCAGACTGGCAGAGGCCTGCTCCAGAAAGGCCAGCGGTCCAGGAGGAGGAAGGTCTGAGGGTTTGCGGTGCTGAACGCTCACATCCTCCAGCACTTGTTGCCAGTGGTGCAGTTTGGACAAGTGTTTCTGAACCAGCAATTCTTTCCTCTGTAGCTCATTGCGTAACTCTGACACATCCTGAAGTGAGAAAAAAAAAATGGTAGGTGAGAAGAGAGAAGGCACATTAACAAATGGAGGGAAATAAATAAACACTGACAGCATGTCACAGATTCAGATCTAATAAATAAAGGCAACTGCTAGTGAAGGCTGGATACGACATAGAAAGTGGTTCTCAACAAGCAGTTTGGGTATTTCAAGAGTTAATTTTGTGCTGAAACAGATATTTTAGGGATCAAAACCTACAAGTACAAAAATGATAGGAAAATAAGTGGATGGGAGGTGGAGGGAACCACTTCAAAACAGTCAAGATAAATAAGAATGCAAGTATCAGTATAATCATTTACCTCTTTCACCACCTGCTCTGGTTTCTGCACAGATAACTGAAGCCTTTTCTGTAAGAAGAAGCACTCTGTCTGTCGAGCCACGTCCAGGAACTTCTGTATGCACTGGTCAACACCTGCAATCAACAGACAAATAGATTAACATTAATATACAGCGATAAACCAGAACTACCATAAACAACAACAACAACAAATAATATATTAGAGGCTGCACTCACCGGTTCGAATCTCCTCCTGATCAGTTCCATTAACGTAGTCTTGGCTTACCAAGGATGCAAAACACGCCTGAAGAATAAATGCACAGATAACAACATGAGAAAATTAGCCTTTTTCTAAATGAGTGGTTCAACATCCTGCTCTTCAGGGGGTTGAGCTCAGGTGGTTTTGTAGCCCTCTAGTCCTTGACCTGATGAATAAGGATGACAACTAGCAGGTCCTGAAGCAGAGACTGTGTCAAATGTTGCTTTTGCCATGAGCATCGGTTTCCTCTTGACTGATAGTGTACCAGCTTTCTAGCCTACGTAATTGGGCAGAGAAACATACAGCAGCTGAAATTGCTGTGTTTAAGAGCAGCTTTCAGTTTCATGTTGCGACTATCTGAATATCAGCTGGACAAGTACAAGAGAATAAAATATTCTACAAGCGAATCAAATGTAAACTGAAGTCTGCACACTAGTAAACTTGATCTACAGACTGTTACTACAATTTGATGTGTTTTATCGGCCATTTTCACTGAAGACATTTCGACATGTCACAGTAGAAAAAGCACAAGTGTAAATAAATAATAACAAAATCAATACTGGCTGAATTTCAAACAGCTACTTTGGTTTCAGGAACCTGGTATTACTGCTGTCACACCGTCCTGACTTACTGAGACACTTGAATAGAACTGAACCATCGTTAATGTTTTATTAGTAAGACCTGTGCTTTTCCTACTATAAAAGTTGAAATGTCTGCTGTGAGAAAGAAAGGCCTAGGGATGTAAGAAAATATCAAAAATATTGAGTATCGCTATTTTATGTTTTGTGATACTGTATCGATTCTCAAAAACTCTATTTTTAATTAATAGTTTACATGCAAAGACTAACTCAGTCAATACTTTATTTCATTCATTATTTCAAGAGATGCACCCTCTCAAAGTAGTGCTATGATGTTGGATGTTACAGGGACTGTGATAACTGCAAATGCAGATCCCACTGTTCTGATTTGCATAAAAAAGTAACTTTTTACTCAGATTTTATGCATATGGTGGTGTGTTCTTTATACTATGACAGTTTTTCTAAAATTAGATTTAAAAAGTCGCAATATATCGTCTTGCTTATAATATCGCAATATATTGAATTGCAACCCCTGTATCGTGATCCGCATCGTATCTTCAGATTCTTGCCAAAACATACCCCTAGAAAGGCCTATAGTCTTATTACCTAACACTATATATTAATTTCGATATGTGTTGACACATACACACACACACACACAGAGCTTCTGCTCTTAGTAACTGTGACGGAGAAAACTAAACTTATAAAGCGTGATTACACTTTACTAGAGTTGATGCTGACAATGCTTGTCATAAGTGCAAGTTTGCGTGTGAGGTCGGAAACACGAGCAATTTGTCGAAACATTTAGCAAAAAGTTCACTTCCTCATTAAACGTGTCTATGGGTCCTACAGAGCCTCTATGACGTCACCGCTGGCCTGTGTAATCCGCAGCAGGTATGAGCAGCAGGCTGTGTAATACCAGTGAACAAAGTTATTATTATGTTTTGATCACTTAGATTATTGCCATATAGCTTGTAACAGTGTCTGTCAACAAACATAAATAAAAGACATGCTTTAGGACAGTTTTGGAAAGGTGCTTAAAAGGTTTTGAGCCCTGTACTATTACTACTATTAACCATCATGCACAAAATAAAATATGCACTGCAGTGCAGACACAAAGTGCAAATTGGAGAGACATTACGGGACTCCTTGGAAAGCAGTACTGATATTGAGTGGATTATCCTGGTGGAGTGAAAGAACTTAGATTGCTACCCCCAAACTGTTTGGCAGCACACTATTGTCTATTTCCCATAATTGCAACGAAGGTTGATTAGCCCAAACGGTGGAAAACAGCCCCAGAATAAAATTCAAACCAAAGTATAAATGAGGTCATAATAGTGTATGATTCCTAAAGTGACTAATTCAGTGGGAAATGAAAGAGATGTAGTCTTGGCTGCAGCGCCCAGAGTAAAGGAAACCAAACTCACAGCTAGGTTAATGTGATGGTGTGTAGCTAGCTGCTCTTGTTTAGGTTTAGGAAATAGGGTTTGCTCAAAGGAAGGAAGGAAGAGTTTAATTTCTCATTTTCATGTCAGCTGTCAACAACTGTGGTGAT
Organism: Sebastolobus alascanus; assembly: GCA_916701645.2. Taxonomy (NCBI): domain Eukaryota; kingdom Metazoa; phylum Chordata; class Actinopteri; order Perciformes; family Sebastidae; genus Sebastolobus; species Sebastolobus alascanus. The sequence goes on from CAKAOJ020000032.1 coordinate 3,533,249, forward strand.
GTTTAGTGTTAGTAAAGGAGCCTGAAAGTAACTTAGCATTAGCTCATCTACTTTAGCATTATCTATTATCATATTTAAGAGTTATCTAAGCATGATTTACTCAATAAAGACGTGGTAAGATAAGATGTTTTTTCCATAGCCCTCTCATGTGATGCTGCAGTATCTTAGCAACAGCAGAGAGTTAACATTAAACATCACCTAGGTAACGTTAGCTAAGTTAGCTGACAACAGTTAGCACACACACCGCTACCGGAAGCTTAGCCTCCTACCTCGAAGGAAGCCTCCAGCTCATCCACCAGCGTGTTGTTCCCCGGGGGTCTGGCAGCGGGACCGGGGAAGCCCGGCTGGCCCGGTCCACCGGGACCCGTGGCGGGATGAGCACCGGGCGGCGGCTGCTGACCGGAGAACATCCCGCTCATGGACGACGCCATCTTGATCCGTCTACCCGGTCCGCACATGCGCACAGAGAGGATGAAGCTCTCTGACCAAAAGTATGTGGACAGCACAGGTCTCATGTTTCTGTTGGTCTGGGGTTGATTTACATGGTTTTACTGGTTTCAGTTAAGAGTCATCTTGATGCCACAGCACACAATAATATTTTAGATCAGTAGTTCCCAACCTGGAGGTCAGGACCACTTAGAGATGATTAGGGGAATAAGAAAGAAAACATATATTACACAAATTATGTTCTCTTTCCTATCTCTTCTCCATTGTCTGCATGTTTTTCTTTTTATGTACACATGTAAAAAAAATTAAAAGATACAATATATATTTTGCATATATATTTTTGTAGGTTATCAAATTACTTGACAACAATGCATCCCATTAACACCTATCTGTTACACAAGTATATTGGATAGTCATGAGACACACACAAACACACACGCAGGCAGGCAGGCAGGCGCGCGCGCACACACACACACACACACACACACACACACACACACACACACACACACACACACACACACACACACACACACACACACACACACACACACACACCAAGAAGACTCACTCATAAATCACTGTCATTAACAAACTAAGAGCATAAACTCAAATGATATGGCATATACTTCTTGCAAATAGTGGATACTTTCACAGCTTCAACAAAACATTCATCTGAAGCAATTTAAAAAGGAAAAAAACACTTTGGTTGAATGAACTCCTTTCAACTCATGCAGGGACACAAGCAGCTTTGTTTTAAGGAGTCACAAGCCAAAACCGTTTTAGAGAATAGTGATGCCTCCAACTTTTTGGCAACAGTTTGAGGAGGAGACCTCCCTGTTTTCCACATGACAATGCCCCCTCGCACAATGAGAGGTCCATAAAGAAATGGGTTTCAAAGTTTGATGTGGAAGAACTTGTCTGGCATTTGGGATCAACTCCGAATATCAGCGTTCAACCTCACTAATGTGTGGCGGTACTGATTTCCCAGACTTCAGCCCAAGGTAAAAAGCCTGAGGACCCTTCACAGCCACATCAAAATACAAAAACATAAAACATCCGTCTTCAATTTTAATAAAGTAACTTGAATATTATTTGTTTCCCATTTTCCCCTCTTTAAAATTTTCCCTCAAATTAATATTCTCAAAGGACAAGTTTAGCCTGTAAAAAATGCTGGTGTGCACAAATGAAAACTAGAATGGCACTCGGAGAGCGCAGACCTCCACCCCCCTCTTCGTTCAGCTTGCGCCATCATCCACGTGTGTTTTTGTTTATGTTGAGATCAGCTGAACGTAGCGGAGCATCGTAAAATACTTCATTCAAACTGGACAGAAACAAAATAAACTCACCTAAACCGTCGTCGTTACTCTTTCCAACAATCACCAAGTGTGCTTTGGTCGAAATGAACTGTAATTGCATCGAGTTTAATGTGAAAAAACGCCGAATCTACAGTCTTTCCCCATGGGTGAACCATCGAGGACTTTTGGAGTAATCCTGCAAACCCACAAACCAACAAACCAACAAACCAACAAACCAACACCGGGGAAAACATAATCTCCTTCCTAGGCCTTCAGCCTTGGCGGAGGTAATAAATGAACAAAAGAAAGGCTGCATAATGTTTGTCAAGAGAGAATGTTTGCACAATGGCAACAAGGTTTTCCTTATAGCAGGTAATTGGCTTTTGGCAACTTCCCAGTGGCAGACAACCTATTTCCCCTAACCACCGTCAATATGTACACATATATAAAATGTAAGAGGTGTGAGCTTGATGTCTGCACTGGTCTTTAGGAAGTTCAGAATGCCCCAGGTTTACTAGTAGTAGTAGCAGGTCTTGAGCCTGGTAAATAGCTCTGGGCGTTTGCCCTTTTCTATCCATAAGCAGCCATCGATGGAGGGAGGAGAGAGGAGATGGAGATTTTTTCGTTGTTGTTTTGTTTTTTCTTCTTATAACAAATAAAATAAAATGAAATATGAATAACGAATGAATAAAAAAAAACAAGATTAAGATCAAGATTAAAAAACAAATAAATACAAATAAATAGATACATAGTAAGTAAAATAATTATGTATAAAAAGATGATGTAGCTGTATGTGGTGTGTGGAATGTGAATAGAGATACATGTAATTTCTGGGTTGGTGTTGGGATTTTGATAGTTATGGTGGTTTGTTTTGGAGGATTATGGAGAGGGGTGTTCCAGTGTCCCATTTTCTACCTCTTTTATGCCTTGAAGAAGGGCGTCGTCACACCCTGATTGGCCAAAGGGGGAAAATGCACCCAGCTGCTCCCAACTATCACTCAGGAGCCAGGCCCCACTTCCTGCACAACAGGTGATCTGAATCATTTGCTAATTACCTCAGGAGTCAGCCAAAATTAATGTGGGACAAAATACGAAAGAAAATTAAGACAAGCCCCAGAAAATGTGTGACTGCTACAGATGCTTTTTGTGGCTGAATGGGAGTAAATTCCTGCAGCCAGGTGGTACAGTAAGCCTTCTAAAGAGTTACAGCAGCACAGCAGGGTGTCCACACACTTTTGACCAAGTAGTGTGCATCCACGTTGTGTCGACAGCAGAGCCATAGATATAACAAATAATTATATAACAAATAATTAATTATAGAGTTTATTTTATACAACATATAAATTAAGTCAGCTATGTAGTTACTACAGAGCTTCAGTGGGGAGACACTGAGCCTGCATTACATTGCGTGACCTCTTACATTGATGCATTAGCTGTGTGTAAACATCAAAGTCGTCCGATTGGTTTACAAAAATACAGCCATTTTCAGCGCTCTTCCACGGATATGATATAGAGAGGCAAAGTCCCGCCCCTTCCGGTGGACCCCATGGAACCTTAATTCGGAAAAAATAAACACAGTAGTCAACGGCGAGAGACAAATATTTTTTTGACCCCATTTGAATTGCGCCAATGATGTTTGTCAATTTAAAAGATAATTTTGAAAGTCAAGAAAGTCACAGTTTATAACCCTCGCACAATATACGTCATTTGTGCACACACCACTAAACTTGGCCGTTGCTGAGAGATCAGAGTTGAAGCTTGCCGGAGAAGAAGCTCACAGTCAGAGTCTTGTTTCCAGTGAGATATTTGTGTCGGTCTCTCAGCCACTGTGGGCCAGTCCGGCAGCAAACTCCACCAGCGTACGCGTTGGTCTTCCAGACATGCCTTTTCTCAGGTAGGGAACTTCGTCTTTGTTAGTCATCACACCTGCGATGTCCAGATGGGCCCAATGAGGAGCTGTGACGAACTCTCTCAGGAATGCAGCTGCTGTGCACGCACCGCCAGAACTAGAAAGATAATCAACAGACATAACAGTCAACCATGAAGATACTCCTGGGTCCTGTGCTTCACATGTGGTTTAACTAATTCAGGCTAACAAGCTTTTATCAAGCTAAAATAATCCTGTTTATTCTCATCGCTAATTTCAATCAATCAATCAATCAATCAATCAATCAATCAATCAATCAATCAATCAATCAATCAATCAATCAATCAATCAATCAATCAATCAATCAATCAATCTTTGTTTGTATAGCCCCTTTCATACAGGTTAGTGCAGTTCAAAGTGCTTCACAGATGACTGACAAACCAAAAATAAGACAGGACAATTTGATAATTTGAGACCAATGCACGCGAGACAATAAATCGATAAAAATGTAATAAAATAGAATTAAAAGCTATAACAGTAATAGTAGTAAAAACAGTGTGAAGTAAAAACTAGATTAATAAAATAACAGTAAAATAGAATACAATTATAAAACTTAAATATAATAAAATAAGTGATTAATAAAATAACAATATAATATAATAAAATTATAAAACTTAAACACAATAAAATAAGTGATTAATGAAATAACAATATAATAGAATAAAATCATAAAACTTAAATACAATAAAAATAAGTGAATAAATTAATAAAATAATAGCCATTCTTTTTCAAATGCCTGGCTGAATAGGTAGTTTTTAAGTTTATGTTTAAAGATTTCAACACTTCCAGCAGCTTTCAGATCCTCAGGCAGACTGTTCCAGCGGCTCGGAGCATAATGCCTAAAAGCAGCCTCACCAAATCATTTAGGCCTGCACTTATTTTGGTTCTTTATAACAAGTTTTGAGGATGGACTTGTTAATCCTGAATGAAGTTATCTTGAGTAACACTGCACTCTTATTTTGAAATAAAGGCAAAATGAGAAGAGAGGTGAAACCATGATCAGATGAATTTTAGAACAGTTTTGAGGAAAATTCAGACTTCAAATCGTCAACACTTTAATCTAGATAACTCTTATCCACGTATGAAGAACCTGCACCCATAGATATAAAACATTTATATCTATGCCTGTACTGCCATGATATCTGAAGCAGGAGCTGCAGGCACCCACTGAGTGTAGTGAGATACGTACCGGCTGTACTTGCCGATGTTGTTGAGGTCAGCCAGCTGGCTGTCAGTCACCTGTCTGGTGTAGTGCTGGAACAGAGGCATCCGCCACACTCTGTCACCTGTCACAACACTAGCCTACACACAAACACACACACACACACACACACACACACACACACCATTGGTCAACACAGGAGCTGATGGACTGAGATGATGTCAGTGTGTTTATTGTAAGTTCACGGTACCTTGTGCAGCTGCTCCCAGAGCCAGTCAGAGTTTGTAAACACTCCAGTTGCTGCTGACCCAAGAGCTACATCCATCGCACCTTGGAGACAAACGAAGTCACATTTTAATATTTACCAATTATATTTGCATATCTTATTATCAGCCTAAGGTGGCTCTCACACCTGTAGTTCAGTTCAGTTAGTCCATAACAACTCTGACCCTCTAGTTCTGGTCCGTTTCATGTTCACACAGTGACTTATTATTATCAACAAACTAAACGCTGTAAACATGAACTCACATGGACAGAGGCAACTCACTGGAGAGTTTTGGTGACTGCATCATTAGAGCTACATGGGGAACCACGTTGGGAAATCAAATTCCAGTGAGTGACAATAAGTCATGCAGCACTTTCCTGCACGTTACGGTACGAGTTATAATTTATCTTCTCTGGCGTCACAAGAGCTCACAAAGAAATAACTGATTATGAGCATTAATACCTGAGACTACAACTGGACCTTGTGTGTCATGAATAAGAACATAGTGACTTCTACCGTATTTACAGGGGTTATAGATACTTTGTGATCACTACAGTTCTCCTTACTTTTTAATGAGGAACTGCCAAATTACACAGAGACAAAACCATAACACAACTCTTTTTTTAGGATTATCTTTTGGGCATTTTTTCCCTTTATAGTGAAGATAAAAACGGGGGGATAAGGGGAGAGAGAGTGCAGGGTATGACATGCAACAAAGGCCCCCAGCGAGACTTGAACTGGGGACGTTGCGGTTATACTACTGTATATGCACTAGGGGTGGGAATCACCAGAGGCCCCACGATACGATATTATCACGACACTTGAGTCATCATCTTATTGCGATTTTAAACATTTTGTGATATGCTGAGTATTGCGATAAGATATATTGCGATTTATTACCTTTTTTTCAATTGCAGATTATGCAGTTTATCAACATCGGTTTTATCTAATAAGATACAGGTTTTTCACTCTGTTCATGTCAGAGCTTTCATTCACATATCTTGAGGTCAGAGGTCAAGGGACCCCTTTGTTGACAATGGCCATGCCAGTTTTTCCTCGCCAAAATTTAGCACAACTTTGGAGTATTATTTATTGTTCTTCCTGACAAGCTAACATGACAGACAATGATACCAATGGATTCCTCGGGTTTTGTAGTTTCATATGATACCAGTATCTTCACACTAGCTTTAAGACTGAGCCCACTACAACCCCTGAAAGACGGATTGTTAAGAGGTTAATAGTTTATACAATAAAAGATTGATACTTGACGTATCAGATTAGATACAGAGTGATTTTGAATAACTAAACAGATCACTTCCTTGACAGTTTCTTCCTTGAGAACCAGCTTTTCAGGTGGTCTCAGTCTGATTGTTTGGTCACCAACGAAGGGTCAGCTGACAGCGAGCAGAGTTTGTTTGAATCATATCAAACTAAAGTCAAGTTGAAGTTAAAACCAGTCTCATAACATGATGTTAATTTGATGTAAAGATAAAAAACATCAGTTGTTTTTTGTCTCCAAAATCAGTGTGTAAATAAATCCATTGAAACATCCCACCTGTTAGCGTAGCAACATTGACGATGGCTCTGGGGTTGAAGGTGTGTCCGTAACACAGAGCGTCAGCGAGAACCAGTCGGCCCTCTGCGTCTGTATTATCAACCTGGACAGAAGAAATTTAAAAAATAAAATAAAAATGCAACACATTCAAACAAGGGCAGATAGGCAATAACATTAAACAATACAAGTACAGTAGATGCTAAAATATAAAAGTTAAATTAAAAACAGAAGCCATTAAGAAAAAGAAAAATGAGATAATTAGTAAAAAAAAAATACATAATAAAAAGAATGACATTAATGAATATCTATATAAATGATGTTAATCTAATATTATAAAATTAAATCTAAGTGCAAACACATCACACTCACGTAACCGTCGGTCCACCCACCTGGATTGTTTTTCCATTTTTGGCCGTGACAACATCACCTGGTTTAGTAGCTTTTCCACTGGGCATGTTCTCACACAGGGGAGCCAGACCTGATTTATTGTAACCAGTGGAAACAGGTTAAGAGATTTGTTTTCACATTACATTTTTCTATTTATCAAAAGTAAAGTACATGATCCAAAATTATAAAAACTTTTTATAAACAAAGTTATACAAAAATTTAAAAAGTCTTATTGACTCTGGATATTTATAAAGATTACTAATTTGTACTCTATGATAGAAAAATGATGTCGGAGGATCCGTATTTTCAAAAAGCTCACCGATAATGTTGAGCGGCAGTTTCAGAGCAGCTGCCGTGACGATAGACGCACACACAGTGGCAGCTCCCCCCATATCAGCTCTCATTAAATCCATAGAGGGAGACGGCTTCAGAGAAATACCACCACTACCGGCAAACAGAGGGAGGGGACAAAACGGCGTTAATGTAACGTTTTTATGTAATAAGGTAATGGGCTGGAGTGTGTATTAACATGTGTTACCTGTCAAAGGTGATGCCCTTGCCCACTAAGAGCAGCGGGGCCTGCTGGCTGTCAGGAGCACCGTTGTAATGCAGCTCCAGGAAGACAGGCGGCTCCTCTGAGCCTCTAGTCACGCTGAGGAACGCTCCCATCTGCTGCTCCTCGATCCAAGCCTGAGATCTACACAAAAACATCGACTATTGGACAAAGAACTCTTCTCTTTACTCTTCAGAACACAATGAAGGATCGATAATCATTCCAGACCTATTATTTTAAGAAGAGCTGCAACAATTAATCGATTACTAGTTGTCAACTATTAAATTAATCACCAACTATTTTGATAATCGATTAATCGGTTTGAGTAATTTTTTAAGACAAAAAAAGTCAAAATTCTCTGATTTCAGCTTCTTAAATGTGAATATTTTCTGGTTTCTTTACTCCTCTGTGACACTAAACTGAATATATTTGAGTTGTGGACAAAACAAGACATTTGAGGACGTCATCTTGGGCTTTGGGAAACACTGATTGACATTTTTCGCCATTTTTGGACATTTTATAGACCAAACAACTAACTGTCAGATTAATCAAGAAAATAATTGATAGATTAGTCAACAACGAAAATAATCGTTAGTTGCAGCCCTGATTTTAAAAGTGGCAATATACATTACACTAGTATAAATTTAAGCCAAAATATAAAAACATACCAAAATGATCCTACACCAGCTCAATATTTATCTTCCCACCAAGCAAAAAGTTTCCCCACAACATCTGGCAACACTATCAGAAGCAGTTCATTTATGAGTCCCAAAATGTGACAAATCAAAATACAGTATTTCACAACATGTCTTTGTTGTTTTTTTCTGAGTCATAATTGGGACACTACAGTAATGATGAATGGTGCACAAACCTCTTATTTATTGTGACCCGATCAGCATGCGGCGCTAATTTCTCTTCGATGGTGTTGGCAAAAGCAGTAGGCGTGATGTGATTGGCGGGAGCTTCCATGAGGAACCGGGCCAGGTTTTGGCCTTCTGCATACAGGACTCCTTTCTGCCACCCGGCCGAGTCAGCACTGAGAACAAATACACACAGACATGTAAATATATATACACATTAGCGTGATGCTGCATACATCTGTAGCAGCAGCTTTGTGCTACAGCTCATCTGTCCGTCTACCTGCCATGAAGCTGTGTGGTTACTTTGGTCTTCTTCTTGGATTTGAGCTGGTCGTACTGGAACAAACCCAGAGCGGCGCCTTCTGCTGCCGACTGGGCGTCACCGCAGCCGTCCACCTGCACGTGGTTCACCTCCAGGTCCTGAAGCAGCCGGCAGCCAGCTGAACACACACAGACAGATACACAGATATCAGCCAGCTACTAACTCCAGTACGATAAGATAAGAAGATTTTATTGTCCATTACATCACATGAAATAGTAGCCAGCACTAAGACGAGCAGAGACGCGTGTCTTACCTGACACTGCCTGTCTGATGTTCTCCTTGCTGGCGTCCCAGTTCTCTAACCCACACACATCTGCACTGGTCTTACCCAGTCCGACTACTGCTACACAAGGGAAGTCCTGAAGAAGACACGAGGGAGATTTAGTTACTCCGATGTTGTCAAGACACCTGGTTTGTCTTAATCTAATGTCTAGGGCTGCCCCCTCTTAGATGACTAATCGGTCATTTTGGTCTTAGTCGACTAAGATTTCTTTAGTCGATTAGTTGTTTTTTTTAAATGTTTTTTTCATGCTGAATGACTCATTTCCAAAAAACTTATTAACACATCTCTGGTAAACACGAGATTTAAAGTGGTGCTTTTGTGTGATTCTTGACTCAGTTTTATAGATCTGTCGATTAATGTTCTATTTTGGAGAGATTATTGATAATTTTAATCAATTTTCGAGTGGTAAAAAAATGGTTGAATTTAGCACTAAATCTGTGTGATAAATGGTATCAACCCAAAAATTGCTGCAGCAACTTATGACACATAATAGAGCATGGGGATGACCATCATATACTTCCATCATAATGTTCTAAGCCCTTATACACTTTCACAATTTATTTTATTTAATTCATTCATGTTTATTTATGAGTAGAACAACTTGACACACAGGGCTGAGCTGCATCTCAAATTAATCTTCAGGTTCTCAGCTTTCAGATGATGTACACCACTTCTATGTGACATCTACTGTTGACCTGCTATCTCCCCAAGAAGACCCCCTGTACCCCCCTAAAAAGACAAAAACGGGTCTATGTGGGTCTCACAGGGTGAAATCCGCTAATCGATTAGTCGTCAAAATCGTATGAGTGTTAGTTCACTAAGAATTTCTTTGGTCTTTGGCCCTACTAATGTCACTCCTTGTTACCTTGTGGATTCCATAAAATATCCTGCTTTTGCCTTTTTTGAGAGCCGGTCCAGAGCTGGAGAGAACAAAACAAAACCAGTTTATAACCAACTATGCAACAAATTAGTCAGAGACACTGGGTAAGTGTGATATCCATTAGGAATGCACCAGTACTGTATGTTTTTGTCTTGTTTACACGTCGTATATTTACATTTTTCGACTATTTTCACAACATGTTTGTATCTTGTAGTTTATGTGTAGTCTGAATGTCGCATCATTCATTATTTTTATTCTGACCAAGGAAACACAATTTGTTGTTCCTCTGTGTACTGCACTGTATACAGATGGATGACAATAAAGTCTCTCTTATCTTATATTATCTTATCTCTTAGTATCAGGGATGCACCACATCATCACATTTTTCCTCTCTTCAGACAAATTTAAATATCTCAGAGTAGTACTCTTTTTTTTCGTTTTCAATTCATCAGTGAGGTTTAATCTGTAGACCTCTCTGGTGGAACTACTTCTACTAAAATTCGTGGTCATTCTTCGTAGGCCTGTGCACTCTTTAATCACGTATCGTTCTAGACGGTTTATAAAAGTACGTTATTACAATTTCATAATGACAAGAAACTAAGACACAGTGATTAGTGTGGATCTCCACTTTTGCCTAAATACAATCAGTTTAAACAGTGTCAGACACTTCAGATTATGATCTAGTGTATTTAACAGTGCACCACTAATGAATACCCACCATATGAAATTAATAAAAATCAATAGCCATGTTGATTTTTTTCTGTCTAATTTGACAGGTGTATTAAAGAAGGAGGAGAGGGAGAAAAATTACACAAATATTCCAGCATGTGATGAAGTATCTTCATTTGTCAGGTTGTCAAGTTACTGGATTAGGTAAAAACAATCCTCTGGTTATTTTATCTATATACAGTTTCTAAGTAAACAATTTAGAGAGACTTTTATCTCTGACAATATACAATTAGTTTATTTGCTAAATCTAACGCAGTCTAATACAACAGTCCTGCACTAAATCATATTTTCATGAAGGTTACAACATTTTTATTTTGTTTAAACTTTCCAAAAGAAAAACAGCTCCAAGAAAAATGACTGAACTTCATTTGCTTATGAAGACCATGTGATATGGTCAAGTGGACCCTGAGAGATTATTTTATATAATTCCTATTTCCATGAATGAACTCTCAAGTTTAGTGTTTGTTTGAGAGGTGTTGATTCATATTCTAGGCTGTTTCTAATATCTTGTCCATCCAATTTTTTTATCAAAGAGGGTAAACTAAATATTACAACGTTAGCCTAAAGTTGAATCAACAACTCTCTAAAACGGTTTCAACAAAAACTGATCATGACTTCCATGACGGAAGGATTTATAGCAGGACCGTGGTATTAGACTGCATTTGTATTTTGCTCGGAGTACCTCCTAAACTGAGTGTTTATTGTTATCATCACAATAACAAGGCGTCTTACTAGCAGCTCACAGATGTCACAGACTCACATTTTCAGCAGTTCAGAGAGTTTCCCAGACAGAGTTTGGTCAAAACCTGCAGCTGCTTCTGTCAGATGAAGGCCGCCCTCCTCTCCCTCCTTCTCAAACACTCCCAGTACCAGACCCTGCAGACACACATGAACACAGTAGGAACCCCATCAGTCCCACGAACCGATCTATAATATCTAGATAATATAATATCTAACTGGTCTATCTCTCTGTCAACTAACATATCAATAACTCTGGTCCTTATAAGCAAAATGAGCTATTGTGCTTGCTTGTAACCCCTCCGTGCGTGTTATTAAGGCGATCCAATCGACATGAGCATTTCGCCTATTTTATTTATTGGTTATGAGGCTGCTGTAAGATCGTAGTTCCTGCCAGTTTCACCTCAAACCTCACAGATTACACTGACTAGTTGTGTTACTGTTCTGCAATGAGATATCATATTTGGCACCTTCACAAGTCTGATAAAATGCATTTTGTAACTTTTTTTTTCGAGGTGAACCCACATTACACACATATTAATCCCACATAAATCTTGGATGCAACGCTTCACATCAAATAAATCTTTAGATCTTTAGGAAGCAGTCAGCTGGTAGTACCTCCAGTCAGAACAGAACAGGGTGAAACCTGCTGATCTCAAACTTTGACCACTTTCAAATCTAAATTAAAAGCTCTGTTGCTCTCCTGTGTCTTTGATTGATTGGTTTTGTACTGCATTTTTATTTCCTTTGTTGCATTTGAGGCAACTTATTACTGCACTTTAACTGTACTTCTGGACTATTTCAATTATATTTTATTTCATCTAATGTATTTTTTTTTTTTTTCATTTCATTGTATTTTATTTTATTCTCTTAATTGATTTCATTCTGGTTTTTATTACTTATTGTTTTTTTATTACATGTCATATTACTTTTCTTTGCCTATGTATGCGTTTGAAATGTGCTATATAAATAAAGCTGCCATGCCTTCAGTTTCAAACAGTCCTGGTTATTCCGAAAAAAGCATAATATGTGAAATACATCCATATTTGAAGCTAATAAAAGACTTTAAGAGGCTGATGAATGGAAGTGAGTTGTCACAGTTGTTGACACTCAAAGATAAACACACACACACACACTGATGCTCTCAAAAACAAATACAGTAAACTATCTAAACGCGCAGACACACACACACACACACACACACACACACACACACACACACACACACAGATGCTCTCAAAAAAAAATACAGTAAACTATCTAAACACACACACACACACACACACACAGATGCTCTCAAAAACAAATACAGTAAACTATCTAAACACAAACACACACACACACGTACACACACGTACACACACACACACACACACACACACACACACACACACACACACACACACACCTGAAATACAGGGTGAAGTGTGGATGAGTCCTGTGTGAGTCACTGATGTAACAAACTACCTGTCAGCTCATGTTTGACAGGCTACAGGCTAACAGCTAACAGATAGCTACTCACTGTTCTCTCGTTCAGGTGAGTCTGTGACGCAGAGAACGTTCTGCAGTATTTCGTCCGCACCGCCGTCTGCACGGTTCTCCTCAGAAGAAGCATTGTCATCTGTCGTACATATAAACCCCCCCGAAACAAACTATTATCTCAGAGCTTCAGAGGTCGCATACATGTGGAAAAGGGAGTCGCTCGACCTGACAGCGTCGCGGTTTTCATACGTCACCAAAACGCGACAAAATGGACCTTTGTCGCCACGTGGCGGCAGCAGCGAGGAGCTACAGGATGATTTCAATCAACACCTAAAACCAAAACTAATGAGACAAATAGTGACATAAACCATCAGTTAACCAGTGGTGGAAAGTAACTAAGTACATTTACTCAAATACTGAACTTAAGTACAATTTTGAGGTACTTTTCCTTCCATTTTCTGCAACTTTATACTTCTGCTCTACAACATTTCAGAGGGAAATATTGTAGGCTACTTTTTACTCCACTACATTTAGCCTATCTAACAACTTTAGAATCAGATTAATAATACAAAATATAATCAACAAAAAAATAATGATGTGTTATTATAGATTAAGATATGACTTATTTATTCTTAGGGGTAAATTAACAAGCTTCCCAGCAATATATAAGTAATTAAAACTTTAAAAAAACTTAACATTAAAATCAACTTCTCCTTTACCAGCTGCAACATTAAAATGATGTATAAATTAATGCATCAATAATTATAATAGCCTACATGAATATGATATACTTTATTCTGAAATGGACCATTCTGCATAATAAGTACTTTTACTTTTGGTACTTTAAGTATAGTTTGATGCTAATACCTATGTATTTTTACTTTGACTGCATGACTTTTACTTGTAGGCTAACAGAGTATTTCAACACTGTGGTATTGCTACTTAATAATGAATTAATACTTAATAATCTAACTCTGCAACAGCAAATTTAATTAATGTGTTTTACAAGTTAGAGCCCACAGAAAGTCTGAAAAAAGGAAATAAGCGTAGGTGTTGCATACATTCTGTCAAACTCAGATTCAATAGGTCACATAATTTACATCTAATAGTTATAATTAATTTGCAAAATATTTACCAAGACAATTAATTCAATTCCAAGAGACAAAAGTTTGACTTGATGTATCTTTTTCACTGACATCATATAGTAGATTTATACTGTAAGGGAATCCTGACTGGGTCAAGATCAGGTCCTTGGGAGATAATAATAAAAATACAACACACACACACACAAAGAGAAGAAACACATACTCCACCTAAGTATTTAATTGATGTCCTCTGTAAATATTGGTTTGTCACAAGTTTGTTCGTATCCAGGACATTATAACCAAACTAACACATGTAATAAAATGGCCAAAGTAACTTTTTTTCAATAGTTCTTATTTTCACATTCATAACAGCTTACTTCTGCAGATGTGAGGAACTTTTATGACCAAGTTAAAGTGAATAAAAATCAATGGATAATTATAAGACTCTTTCTGTTTAAATAAGGTTGTGTAAATAAATCATTATTCATGCATAATTGTACACTTTCTATCAGGGATGAAGAATAATTACTGTAAAAAACACTGACTTTAAATCCTTCATAAAGGGACATGATTTACACTCTCAAGACTTTACTCTGCGAACCATAAAGTGACTGAAAAACAGATCAGTTAATGACATTCTATACATATAATGAAACAATAATGATGTATATACATTTTGCAGCTATAGACAGAATATATCCAGGACAGGATGTCCAGAATGCAAAGGGCAAGTTTGGGATGCACTCTGTACACTCATAAGGGGCACAGTGTTGGTCTCACTCTGCTGTCAGTCACTGTGGTTTGCTTCAGTCAACCATCAGTGATGTAAATGCCCCTCGGTTGGTCCTTCAGTAGAGCAGGTCCAGAGAAGAGATGGTGGGTTCTTCAGGTTTCTTGATCTCCGGTTTGGGCAGCTTGATTCGGCTCATGGCGACCACTCCACATACGGCAAAGTGGGTTGCAATGCTGCCCACGCCGAGCCAGAAGGACCAGTCCAGGCTGTCATCCAGGACAACCAGCACGAAGAGGTTTTCCCGATGATTGGCCACCCGCTCGGTCAGACTGTGGTGCCTCATGGCTGCCAGGAAACACAGCACGCCCAGCGCACCAAAAAGAGCTGGAAGAAAAGTCAAATAGAGAGGTGAAGTAATGCTCAGAAGGGAAATACAGAAAAACACTTGAGTAAAAACAAAGAGGGGAGAAAATACTGGGCATTGAATCTAAGATGAAAGTTCAAAAGGTCAGAAGCAGAAATGGAAGAAATGAGGCTGGAAATGTGAAGCCAGCAAGAAAAGACATTAACATTTTGAGGCAGATTTTGAGAAAGAGTGAAGCCAAAATGTGCCTCTTAACATACCAGCAATGAAGTTCCACAGGTAGAGACCTTTGTGCCCTTTGATGCTCTGGTAGGGAACCTTGCGTGCGTTGTAAATGCAGAAAGACAGACTGACCAGCGCGAAGCCCACAGCCACCAGCAGGAACAGGATCACCATCATGTGAAGGCCGCCGTTCAACTTCCGCACAAGCTTTGGGAAAACTGGAGAAGAAGTACAGATTAAAAACACACATTATCAGCTGTGTGAGCTGGTTTGTTTGTGTGGGTCAAGATGAACGAGAGTGACAATGTGTGGATGCAGTATTTGTCTTTTTCTTACTATTACACAGGTATTGAACTAGGAGGATGGAGTCGTACACCACTTGAACAACACTTGAACTCAAATAATCAAACAAAGACTTTGTTTTTATTGGTGCTCTCTCTCATGTTTCTATTTCATATTTCATTCATTGTGCATCATTTTGTACACATTTTCCCCAATTTCAGTCTGATATATCTGGCATTTTGGAAAACGTTGTGATTTCCAGGACTTGTTTTGCTCCTAAAATATGTAATAAGCTGTTTTTTTTTAATTGTTTTTATGTGGAGCACTTTTAACTTTGTTTTGACAAGTGCTATATAAATAAATATATTATTATTCTATTATAATATTGATGGTGTGAGGTATTAGAGGGTGTCAATTTGCTTTATTTATTATTTGAGTTGAGCTATCTGCATACGGATATCAGATGTTATATGTGCCATTTTCCTGATAGATACACTCCTTTTGACCTCGAGAGTATCCGTTGATAGGTAATGAGGATTTAAATAAACAAACCACTTTATATCACAAATTTACATTATTTTACTGTATTATTTTAAATTATTTATTAAATTTATTATTAAATATTACATATTTCATAGGTATTTTTTTCATATTTTATCTAATAATGGTTTCTTTATCTATTTAATATTGAACACTTTGTGTGTAGTCTATCTAATCTTATAATGAATTAAGATATAATGAGAGCCTCCATGCTGTATTTTGATCTTACTGTATATTTTGGAGCGCCTGTTGCCGAGCCCGCACCTCTTGGTCTTCCCTCCCTGGAACAAGCCGTAGTAAATGTCCCCGATGAACTGCTCCAGCTCCGGGTGGGACGCGTTCACTATCTCCGCCCCGGTTTTACACAGGATCCGTCCGGTGACCCACCGCTCCGTGGACAGGGCCACGACCAGGAGCACCACCGAGCCGACACAGAGCACCGAGGCCACCGAGAAGGTTATCCGTTTCCACAGCGAAGGCATCCTAAGAGCCCATGGTGCCCCGAGGAAGGTAACACGACGCCGGCCAGCGACCCCGGAGCGCACTCGGCGATCACCATGAGTTTATTCTATAGTTTGTAAAAGAAAAAACATGAATCATAATCGGATAAAGAGTTCTTTTTTTTCTGTGTGAGTCACAGAGGAGGAGAAACCGAATCTATGGCGGTCAGAGAGATCCGTTACCGGGAGAAACTCTATCCCTGCCCAGTGCGCCTGTTCACCTGCTGCCCCATGCCTCTCTCTCTCTCTCTCTCTCTCTCTCTCATCTTTATTCAGAAGATGAATTAACCTTTGCAGCTTGACCTTTGCAGCTGGGAATTTATCACGATTGGTGATAATAAAATCATGCAAGCAAAGTTTATGGTGTCAGAATGGCTGATGTGGTCCATTATAACACAGAGCCTAAAGGTCAGACATTAGGAACCAATGGAGGATTTACAGGAGCCTACATGTTATAGGATAGGCATATTGTATATTTTGGCAGCCTATCTTTATATTGTTATGTTATACACCTATTGCGTACTGTGGGTTACTGTATATTGTTATGTTATATTGTATATTTTGGTTCATAATATTGTTTTCGTTATGTTATATTCTATATTTTGTTACTTTATATTGTTATTGTTATGTTAGATTGTATATTTTATTGTTATGTTATAGGCCTATTGTGTATATCGGTACTTTATATCGTTATCGTTTTTTTATATTGTATATTTTGGTACTTTATCTAGTTATTTTTATGTTATAGGCATATTGTATATTTTGGTAGCCTATCTTTATATTGTTATGTTATAGACCTATTGTGTACTGTGGGTTACTGTATATTGTTATGTTATATTGTATATTTTGGTTCTTTATATTGTTTTCGTTGTGTTATATTCTATATTTTGTTACTTTATATAGTCATTGTTATGTTAGATTGTATATTTTATTGTTATGTTATAGGCCTATTGTGTATATTGGTATTTTATATCGTTATTGTTTTGTTATATTGTATATTTTGGTACTTTATCTAGTTATTTTTATGTTATAGGCATATTGTATATTTTGGTACTTTATATTGTTATTGTTATGTTACATTGAATATTGTTATTATTATTTTATAATGTATACTTTAGTAGGCTACTTTTATATTGTTATTTTTATATCTCTGAATGACTTAGCACCTGATTGGAAATACAATTGCAATTTCGTCATTGGGGACAATGACCACCAAGTACGGATTGTGGACTGGTAGTTGGAGAGGTGCCAGTTCACCTCCTAGGCACTGCCGAGTTACCCTTGAGCAAGGCACTAAACCCCCAAAATGTTCCCCGGGAGCTATATAGTGGCTGCCCAATGCTCCTAATACTAGGATGGGTTAAATGCAGAGACTAAATTTCACTGTGTGCTGTGTTGTGTACAATACAATGTGTGACAATAAAAGCTGATTTACATTTACACATTTACATTTAAAATTAGTGTCACCTCCACCAGCTACCAAGGCTGAATCACAAAAAGCATATCATTTATATTCACCACTAAAGCAAAAATATCCACTGACATGATAAGGACCTTAAACTTGTTCTGATCTTGAGACACTGTCCTAAGAAAAGAAAACTGTAAAAATCTAGCTTTATACTGCACTTATATGGTACACATAGCCTACTATACGCTTTATAATATTCCAGTAAAGGAACGAGTAACAAAGTGTTTAACAGGGACCCAGATGCTCATTCTTGGCCCAGGTTCTCCAAGCAAGTTAATCCAGCCGTGCACTAGGGGGGCCCCGGGGCAAAAATGAGCTGTGAGCCCCTGTTGAACCTCGTTCCTCCTCCGTCTGTACATTGTGTACAGTATGTACCTTGGTGCATACAGTAAGTACATGTGTCATCATGTTCAGTGCGTATAAGACTACATGCTACCTTTATTATATTTTGTACTGATGCTGCTGGAATTCTGTTGTTAAATGTACTTAGAGTATCAAAAGTAAAAGTGCTTACTATGCAGATTATATGATTATAGAATATCATATTATTCTGTTTTTATCACTAACACATACTAATAATAATAATAATAATACATTTTATTTGGTGGCGCCTTTCAGGACACCCAAGGACACCTTACAAAGATATAATAACAATCAAACAGATAAAGCAGCCAGACATGACAGAGATACATTTAGGGAAACACATGTGATGGACTGATGGAAATACTACAGAGAATATGCCAGTTTGAACAGGTGAGTTTTGAGGTGGGATTTGAATGTTGTGATAGTGTCAGGCTGCCGGATGTGCGGGGGGAGGGAGTTCCAGAGCCTGGGAGCAGTGCAGCTACACGCCCTAGCTCCCATGGTGCTGAGGCGTGAGGTGGGGGTGGTCAGAAGACCAGCTGAAGATGAGCGCAGGGATCGGGAGGGGGTATACTCCTGAACGAGGTCAGTAAGGTAGGTGGGGGTGAGGTTGTGGAGGGCTTTGTAGGTGAGCAGAAGGTTCATTCAGTCAATCCGGTATTGAACAGGGAGCCAGTGTAGTTGGATGAAAATGGGGGTGATGTGGTCGGAGGATCTGGTGCGGGTGATGATTCGGGCGGCAGAGTTCTGAATGATTTGAAGTCTATTGAGCAGTTTGGTGGGAAGGCCAGAGAGGACAGCGTTGCAGTAATCGATCCAGGATGTGATGAATGCGTGGACCAAGATTTCTGGGCTGGAATTGGACAGGGATGGGCGGAGTCTGGAGATGTTGCGGAGGTGGAAGAAAG
Source organism: Sebastolobus alascanus (assembly GCA_916701645.2). Classification (NCBI taxonomy): domain Eukaryota; kingdom Metazoa; phylum Chordata; class Actinopteri; order Perciformes; family Sebastidae; genus Sebastolobus; species Sebastolobus alascanus. Next base: position 3,552,602 of record CAKAOJ020000032.1, read on the forward strand.
CAGTCCGGGTGACGTTTTTAATGTGGGGTGTAAAAGAGAGGGTGCTGTGTAGGGTGACCCCAAGGCTCTTGACATGGGTGGAGAAGGGGATGGAGAAGCCGTCAATGAAGAGGTTTGGGGCAGTGGTGTTATGGGCTTTGGAGAGGCTGTTTTTGGAGCCGATGAGCATGGCCTCTGTTTTGTCTCCATTGAGCTTGAGAAAGTTCCTGCTCATCCAGCTCCTGATGTCCTGTAAGCAGGTGGCGAGGGAGGGGGGTGGCAGGGCAGCGGTGGGTTCAGTTGAAATGTAGACCTGTGTGTCGTCGGCATAGCAGTGGAAGTGAACATTGTGATGACGGAGGATAGTGCCAAGGGGAAGGAGGTAAATGATGACCGGTTTAAACCGGTTTAAACCGGTTTAAACCAGTATAAACCGGTTTAAACCGGTATAAACCGTCTGTGGGAGGAGTCCCCAGTATAAACCGGTAAAAAACAGTATAAACCGGTATAAACCGTCTGTTGGAGGAGTCCCCAGTATAAACCAGTATAAACCGGTATAAACCAGTATAAACCAGTATAAACCGTCTGTGGGAGGAGTCCCCAGTATAAACCGGTAAAAACCAGTATAAACCGGTACAGACCAGTTTAAACCAGACAGTTGTGTGTTTATACCACAGACGGTATAAACCGTCTGTGGGAGGAGTCCCCAGTATAAACCGGTTTAAACCAGTATAAACCGGTATAAACCGGTATAAACCGTCTGTTGGAGGAGTCCCCAGTATAAACCAGTATAAACCGGTTTAAACCAGTATAAACCGGTTTAAACCGGTTTAAACCAGTATAAACCAGTATAAACCGTCTGTGGGAGGAGTCCCCAGTATAAACCGGTTTAAACCAGTATAAACCGGTATAAACCGGTATAAACCGTCTGTTGGAGGAGTCCCCAGTATAAACCAGTATAAACCGGTTTAAACCAGTATAAACCGGTTTAAACCGGTTTAAACCAGTATAAACCAGTATAAACTACTACTGTAACATACTGTACATGTAAGAGCATTTTAATGTTGTAGATCCTCATCTTGGAGACAATTGTAGATACTTTGTGTACTATTGGGTAGATTTGAAGTATAGTACTGCATCCTATCATGTTTTTTTTTTTAATGTAAAAAGTATCTATAACTAAAATAAATGTATCGGAGTAGAAGTCTCAAGTAGCAGAAAATGGAAGTACTCAAGTAAATTACAAGTAGCCTATGTCAAAATTGAACTTAAGTACAGTACTTGAGTAAATGTACTTAGTTACATTCCAACACTGCAGCTAATTTGTGTTAATTTGATTAAACAAATATATTTAAAAATACACACCATGGCATGTAGGCATCATTTTTACTAAATATCTAAGGTACTAAAACTAGACTTTTATACAGCACTCATCCACAAGACAAGCTCTCAAGGTAAATGCAGGATCCATGTTAAATCATTTTATTTATGTTGTGCTTTCGTGGTGCATATTACCACAAACTAATTGCGTATGTTCGTTATTCATCATTATTTGTTATCATCTATTGCTATTATTATTATTTTTTTACTTTATTATTGTTGTATTTTTGTCATTTGATGTATTTTGGCTGAATACTTATTGTATTAATTTTAAATCTTATTCTGACAGCTAATTACTACGTCTTTTATTTAAGATGTGATGTCTGATTGTTTTTATCACCAAAGAGCTTTTAGGGGGGAAAATCAATCAATCAATCAGTCATTAATAATTTCATCGATCAAGCAATCAACTAAGCCAAGGTGTGCAATGTCCTCACTGGGCTTTGGCGACACCTGCAGGTGATTCCCCTGCAACTACGCGACGTGATGACGTCAGAGCGTGTGACGCAGATGTCAGTCTCCCAGGGCAGCAGATGAGACCGTTTTGGCGGAAGATGGCGGATTCGCTGTCGTCAGGTCTGGGAGAGGAGCAGGAGAAGGAGAAGGAGGACACGGAGAGGGACGGGAAGGCTGCCAAAACGGAGAAGAACAAGGAGAGAGACGGAGTCACGGAGACGTCGGGGTTCAGCGATAAAAACGGCGGCGGTAAGGGGAAGAAACGCGACCTGTCAGGTGAGAGCTAGCCTCGTATTGACAGCGCCTTAGCTAACGGTGTCTGCTGAAGTGATTGTTTTTGTATTTACTGGCAAAACCAGTGTATGGTTAGATAACATCACCGCACCGTATGTTTGGTTATCTGTGTTGCTTGAGCACGCAGTTACAATTTAAATCACTAAGTCTGTCGCTGCTCCCGAGTCTGCACTTGATCTCAGGAGCTAACTTCACTCTATCACCATAGCTACTGTTCCTTAGACACCGAACTGAGTTAAAGTAACGTCATGTGGCTAATTTAGGTTACATGCATCCCAATTATATCCCCACTGTCTGCACTCACTGCTGCATGTAATCACGCAGGAGTCAAATAGGCCAGTTTACTTCTCTTGTCAAAGTGTTTCTGTGCACAGGCTGCTGAGTGGGTAACGTTACATGCTGTATAGGGACTAAAGTATGTGGACAGGACACCCATGTTCACACTGTGTACTTTTTCCTCTGGGGTTGTTTTTCATGGTTTAAACTAGGCTCCTTGGTTCCAGTTAAAGCACTCCAATGAGTTAGTATTGCACTTTCATAAAGTTGGGAGGGACTGATTTAAATAGACCGGTCAAAATAGTCCTTTTTCAAGATTCAAGATTCAAGATGTTTATTGTCACGCCGGTTATACAGGGACAATCGTGTGAAATACTTTTTGCTGGGAAGCTCCATTAAGAAAAGGAAACAGTAGGCTAAGTAGCAAAAGAATAAAATATTAAAATAAAGTAAAAAAAATAAAAATAATAGTGTATTTACAATAATATACAGTATAATAATAAAGGAAATACTTGGTGTATGGTAATATATACAAGTATTGCACAGGCATTTTTGTTTTTTATATTGCACAGAGGTATGCATTGAAGTATTGCACTTTTTTTACTGCACTTATTTATTGCACATAGTGAGAGGGATCGGGTGTTTGGGGGTGTGATTTATCGGTTTAAGTGTCTGATGGCCTGGGGGAAGAAACTGTTCCTCAGTCTGCTGGTGTGAGGTTTCGCAGCAAACATTTTGACTTGACATAGTAGGAGAAACAGGTGTTACTAATAACATTAATCAGGGCTCTGTTCCATAGGGTTTTTTCACAGCAGACATTTTGACTTGTCATAGTGGGACAAGTACAGGTGTAACTAATGAACGATTACTCTGTTATATTCAAATTTCCCAGTGAGAGTGACAGTAAATCAGCATGCACAATACCTGGATCCTATAATCAAAGCAGCTATATAATCGATATATTTTACACAAAAAACATTATGCATGGATGGCCTGACGATTTCACCCAACAATTTCTACCAACAATTTACCCGCATTTGGCGGGTGGTGGGTGCTAATTTCAGACCCTGACTATGGGTCTACTATGGGCCAACCTTTGGAAAATGTTTGATTTCTACACTTTCCATAATTCGACTTGATAGAGCATTTCGTTAGACCTTTCTTGCCTTGTAAACACACACATATTTCAAACTCCCTGGCCCTCATTTTATAATGCAGGCTTAAAGATTTAGAATCCAGGCCCAACCTGAGATAATAACCAGAGAGGAGAAAGCTCCATCAGTGCCACAAAAAAATCTGTTTTCACAGGCTTAAGCCCCGTTTCCACCGCAGGAACTTTACCCTGGAACTAGGAACCTTTTGAGGAACTCTTTGCCATTTCGACCTCAGGGACCAGAGTCTAAATTAAGTTCCGGGGACATTTTCCGGGGCCTTTTTACCCCCAAAAAAGGCCCTGGTCGGGGGGGGGGTAGTGCTCTCTGAAAGTAACAGAACTCTGGGGTGGAGTTTGCAGGGATGGGCGTCCCTGCTTCAACTGGTAGTAGTACTCCCTAACAAATATATTGACTTTGATATACTGTATAAGATTGATGCCGTGCCCCTTAATCGGAAATCTTAATGCTGCTGGACACAATAATATTTCAGACAATAGTGTGCTTCCAACTTTGTGTTTGATGAAGGCCTTTTGCTGTTTCAACCCAACAATGCTCCCCTGCACAAAGCGAAGCCCATAAAGAAAATGTTCTTCCCAGTTTGGTGTAGAGGAACTTGACTGGCCTGCACAGAGCCCTGAACTCAACATCATCCAACAATTTTGGGACGAACCCCATCTGTGAGCTGGGACTTATCACCCGACATCAGTCTCAGTCTCACCAGTAGGCCTTTTTCACAGAAGACATCGTTAGTGTTATTAGTAACACCTGTACTTTTCTTACTGTGAGAAAGGCCTCTATGCTCTTGTGCCTGAATGGGAGAAACCCCCTGCAGCCAGGATCCAAAAGTCTTTGGAAACTTTCCCAGAACAGTGAAGGCTGTTATAGCAGCGGGTTTATGGTTTTGGAATGAGATGTTCAACAATGACATATGGGTACAATATTTGGTTGTCCACATATATCTGGTCATATTGTGATGGTATTTTTTTTATCTTAATGCAAATTTTAACAGTTTGTTATTAGCTAAGGACAGCAGTTACCTGCTGTTAACGATGATTGAAATCATCAAAGATATCTAGGATGGTAGCTATCTTAAAGCTGGGGTCTGCGATTTATCCAGTATACACTTTTTGTTATATTGGTTGAAATGGTCTTTACACCCCGACAGCAATCCGTTTCTTATGAGCACTGAAAATAGACCGGAAAAGATCTGTCATCTGTAGCTGCTGTAATCCTGTAAAAACGTCTACCAGTCAGTAAAAATGGTCCCGGTTGTAAGGAACCAATCAGATGCCTCCCTGCCTCCCTGCTCGTACTCTACCCTCAGCGTGCACCAGCGTGAACTCAAAGCGCGTCTCCGCCGCACGTTCACTGGAGAGTGGAAGAGAAAACTCAGCTCTTAAAACACCGACAACGAGAACGAACTCGTACCACTATTACCATATTATCGAAAAATACAACTTTGATTTAGTTGTTTATGTTCTGTTAGTTTACTTTATAAAATACTGCAGATTTAAACTATTTATTCTAACAGCTCAAAGTGAAGTCAGACAAACAGGATTATCAACGAGGGGAGACGGCGGATAGAAAACATTGCCGAACAAAATTTACGTTACTCAAACTGCTTTTTCAGTTACAGAAACAAACGAGTGGACTGATCTCCCTCCAGATATTAGAGTAATGTTAAAAAGGGTCGTGTTGTCTCAGCAGGTATCGCTCTCTTTCCCTCCCCTCTCTGCTGCTCTGTGGCCGGCTCTCCAGCGAGCTGCTGCCCCCCCGCCCCCTTCCCCTCCGTCAACAAGGAAATAAAGCCCCTCGTCTACGAGACCGGTCTCTTGAGAGAGCTCCAGCCAGCTCATAGCGGGGTCTGTGTGAGTGAATGCCCGGGTGGAGAGGTGGCGATCCCGGCAGGAGCTAGCTAGCTGTGCCGGCAGTTTGTGGAGCTTCTAAACTCCGACAACAGTTGAGAAAATGTTTGATTCGCCATCTAACATCGTAAAACTGTCAATATTCTAAATCTACACCGTTGATTTCTCGCCTCAACATTTTTCAGAAGTGAATTTAGTGATGAAATAGCTACGAAAAATGTGAAGTAGTTAAGATGCGGCGGTGCTCGTGCATGTGTGTGGGGGGCGTTGCCTTATAAGGAGTTTCGAGGGGAGGGGGGGGGTTTAGACGGAGCTCCTGAGGCGATGCGACTTTCAAATTATGCTAGTTTTCCAAGATCGCAGACCCCAGCTTTAACACCAAGGTCTGAAACCTCATTGGCAGGTGAATTTCTCTTAGATATTTACTATGGAGGACAGAATATCCCAAAATCAAAAATTAATAAATTAATAAATAAATGACTCGATAGATTAATAAATATGCCATTAAATGTACCAAAAATAACATTAAAAATAAATGTAGGCATTAATTAATTGATAAAATGTGAAATTGGTATTTATTTTAAATTGCTTTTTTTCAATTTACATTTGTATCAAGTCCTCTATCTATCTACTCTTCTGTTTAATTTTCCATTTAATTTATTTTTTATTAACTTTTATATTTACTTATTTTTGCATTTATTTTAAATTTATTTGTAAATGTTTTATTGTGTAAATGTATAAAGAAAGGAATACAGAAATAAATAAAAACATATAATTTAATAATGAATAAATACATTTAAAAATTAATTTAAAAACATTAAATACATGAATGTAAAAGTTAATACAAAATAAATAAAATGGACAATTAATATCATCAGTCAGTCATTTATTTATTTATTTATTTTTTTTATTCATTTTTGATTCTGGTAGGTTCTGTCCTCCATAGTAAGTGTCTGTGTGTATGTGATCAAGACTTTTTCTTCTGTTCACTTCTGGCTCTAGACTTGTCTCTGGTCAGATTTATAACGACTGAGCTGACCAGAGGCTACTTCCTGGAACACAATGAGGCCAAATACACAGAGCGCAGAGAGAGGGTCTACACCTGCCTCCGCATCCCCAAGGAGCTTGAGAAGGTAAACACACAAACTGTGGGATTTTTTAGTGAAAGACAAAAGTCACGAATAAATAAATATTCTCCTTCTCTGTGTCTCTCTTTAGTTGATGACATTCGGCTTCTTCCTCTGTCTGGATGCCTTCCTCTATGTGTTCACCCTGCTGCCCCTCAGGGTGATTCTGGCCCTTTTACGGCTCCTCACGTTGCCTTGCTGTGGCCTCAGGTAAAGTATACGCTCAGGTATTACGGATGCAAATTTAAATACATTTCCTGAATCGATCATTGGCCACATTAACGATCGATATTTGACTAATAACTAAACATCTTTTAATAAGCCTCTCATAGATTTAAATCACTACCCTGTGATACAGTTTTAACAAAGACCTAATTTTGTTAGAGTCATAAAAGGCTATATTCATTGTAGAGCTGTTGTATCAGCGTGCATTATTGTATGTTGTATGATGTACAGATGTCGCTATTAATATGTCCTTTTCTGTGCAATACAAGTAATAAAGGGAGACTGCAACTAACGATTATTTTCATTATCAGTTATTCTGCCAAATATTTTCTCGGAATTGTTTGGTCTATAAAACATCAGAAAATCGGGAAAATGGCCATTACAACAAAACCAACAGTACAAAGATATTTAGTTTACTATAATGTGCGACAAGGAAAAGCAGCAAATCCTCACATGAAACCTCACTGGAACCATCAAATGTTTGGCCTTTTTATGTTTTAGCTCTAAAGGAAAGTATACGCTCTCAGTTTTAATGTGTTTGTACATCTGAACAAACCAGTGCTTGTCAATCAAAATGATTAGTCGATTAATCATATGTTGATCAATAGAAAATTAACCAACAACAATGTTGATAAAATTCAAGATGTTTATTGTCACTCCGGTTATACAAGTACAATCGTGTGAAATGCTTTTGCTGAGATGCTCCATAAAAGAAAAAAAAATATATAGTAAATATGCGAGGACATGTAAAATATAATACAATAAAATATAACAAGCAATAAAAATATCCATTTAAGAAAATAAATAAATAAAAGAGGTTGCATATTGTACAGGGGTTGGATTGCACTTTGTGTGTGGTGTGCGTGATTATCGATTGAAATCGTTCAAGTCATTAATCAAGCAAAAAGCTCTCTGGTTTTCACCTTCTCAAATGTGAGGATTTGCTCCTTTTCTCTATTTCAATAACACTGTACATTTCTTTGAATTTTGGACTGTTATTATTATTATTTTTGACCAAAGATTTATTAGTTAAAGGGACTATTTGTAACTTTTCACGCGCATAAATCCTAACGGGTCGGATTCCCATGCGCGCTCGCGTGTGGGTAAGCGAGCGCGCAGCAGCTCTGCTCCTGCTGCCTGCTGCCTGCACACCGCGCTCGGCTCGCTCCACCTCCACGTGAACGCGCGCACACTACACACTGCAGAGAGTTAGTTTAGCTCTGAGAATATCTAGTGAATGTGCAGTGGACTTTTTTGCAGAAATAAATGCTGCCGCTCCTCCAGACCAACAGAGGTTTCCCGTGTCTTGTGAAGTGACGGGGCTCCGCAGCGAGTTACGTTATCGTCCCGACCGGGTGTCGGTCTCTCTCCCCCCCCGACCGGGTGTCGGTCTCTCTCCCCCCCCGACCGGGTGTCGGTCTCTCCCCCCCCCCCCTCCCCCCCCCGTTCCCTCCGCGGTCCGCAGGCTGAGAAAGGAAAAGGCAACACTAGAATCAGCATTGATCCATGGAGAGACCTTAGTCTGGTCAGCTAACATTACTGCCAAGCAGGTGAAATATAGAGTGATATTGTGTTTTAGCTGACGTGTGTCGCCTCGCTGTTTTGACGGATGCTCGCTCACATTCAGGTAGCGCGTGCACACGGGCGAGTGCGAGCAACAGGACGCTGACTTTCGTTGACATTGTGGCCACAGGTGTCGCTGTGAACAAGCAATTTCTGATTCTTACATATAGCCCCTTTAAACATCAAAAACAATACTCGTATAACAAAATAATTGTTAGTTGCAGTCCTGTATTTGACTAATTCATACAGATGTGGTAAATACCTTCACATGGCACATTGTGTCCACATTTGTAAACAGAAGCAATGAGTACAACATTGTTCTCAACCTCTAGAGGGCAGTAGAGCCATTCCTTACTCGGTTCAGACAGATGGTAATCTCTTCTGTTCTTTCTTTTGCGAACAGTTCTTCCATGTGTAATGTGTCTGTTGGTGTGTGTTTTAGTGGCTCCCGCCTGCTCCAGCCAGCCCAGGTGTGTGATGTGCTGAAAGGCTTCATTATGGTGCTGTGTTACTCGATGATGAGCTACGTGGATTACTCCATGATGTACCACCTCATCAGGGGACAGTCTGTCATCAAACTGTACATCATATACAACATGTTAGAGGTACACCCAGATAATACTGCTATAATTATGTTTATATAACTCTGATTGTACTGTACAGTGAGCCACCAACTCATTCGCTCTCTTGCCTCCTCTCGTCCTTCCCCTGCTGTGTTGTCAGGTGGCGGACCGCCTGTTCTCATCATTTGGCCAGGACATCCTGGACGCTCTGTACTGGACAGCCACAGAACCAAAGGAGAAGAAGAGAGCGCACATAGGCGTGATCCCTCACTTCCTCATGGCTGTGCTCTACGTCTGTATCCTCACTGAGAAGGACCTGTGATGGTGGTTGTTGACAGTCTCAGTAAATTATATCCTCACATGTATTTCCCTACACACATACATGTATGTAGTAGTACACGAATGAGAGTTTAGCAGTCTGGGATGACAATTAATTTCTCAGCGTATGTTTCTTAAAACTGGCAGATGATCTTCTCAGTGTAGATGAAAAAGTAGTCGTTGTAATTGTTTGTTTATTTTTTTTAAGCAAAATGACGGAAGTTGCCAGAGATTTTACAGTTTTTATTGTCTTCTGTGATAGTAAACTAAATATCTTTGGGTTTTACGACTTATTTCTACCAGATCCGGTGCATGGTGGGAGTATTACAACAAGTTGGAGGGGGTCTATATTTGCATAAAGTTGAATCCAGCACGACGCGTCTGGCTAACGAAACGTGGACCAAGCTGTCGAACTAGGCAATATAGTTATAAAATGAAAGGAGATTCAGCAGTGGCATAGCCTATTTCTCGCCTCAAATGTTTTCAGAAGCAGATTTTGGTCGGTTGTTTAGACCGAAATAATAGAATGTTTATGAGCAGGCCGCCGTGTTGTTTCCTGTTTGAAACAGCAAGCAGAAAACCAGGGACCAATCAGGTGCACTCCACGATAGGGTACGTCACTGCTTGAGTGGCCAGTTGAGTGGAGCAGCGCGTCCCCGAGTGTCCTCGTCGGATCTGGTGGACATGAAGTGTTAGACTATTGGTTGGACAACAGAAGCAATTTGAAGATGTCAACTCGGGCTTTGAGAGGCATTTTCCACTACTGTTGGCTGATTTATTGAAAAAGCAATGTGTCAATTAATTGAAAATAATCTGCAGATTAATCAATAATGAAATAGTTGCAACCTCATACAGCTTTATTTCAGACTATTAGAAAGTGCACATTACAGGGCGTACATCAGACTGAACACGCAGCATGATATTCTTTACTGTAGTCGTCAGTGTATGTTTTTCCTCAGCATGTTTGTGTCCAGTTCTCCATGCCATCCTCATCATGGTTCAAGCCACCACTCTCAACGTAGCCTTCAACTCCCACAACAAGTCCCTGCTCACCATCATGATGTCAAACAACGTGAGTAGGATGCACACAGACACCTTCAAATCAATTCAAAGTTCATGCAGCATGAGTTCAGCCATGATATTTATTTATTTTATCTGCAGTTTGTGGAGATTAAAGGCAGCGTGTTCAAAAAGTTTGAAAAGAACAACCTTTTCCAGATGTCAAACAGCGGTAAGTGGCGAATGATACCTAAAAACAGCCAAATATGTGCCGCAAAATCAGCGGTCTGTGGATATTTTGTCACTCAGCCTTTGAACTTGGTGATTTGGTGCAAGGTAAATTGATGGAATCGAGCTCAGCCGCAGTGAGTGCAAAGTAGGTTAATCCAGGATTGATTTGTTTGTTTCCCACAGACATAAAAGAGAGGTTCACCAACTACATCCTCCTGCTCATCGTCTGTCTGAGAAACATGGAGCAGTTCTCGTGGAACCCTGGTAACTAACGCAGCACTGCACAGATAACGTGTAACATTACTGACATCTACACAGCTGGTTTATCTATATGACAGTTAGAAGTCACATCACACTGCTCCTCACAGGCACATCCTCGGGTCTCCTTCAGTGAACTGACTTCTACAGTATATCTAATATAATACTGAATATTGACACTAATCAGTCTTTAACGTTTGTTTTTAGACCATTTGTGGGTGCTGTTTCCTGATGTGGTCATGGTGATTTTCTCAGAGGTTGCCGTGGATGTTGTGAAGCACGCCTTCATCACCAAATTCAATGACATCAGTGCTGATGTGAGTCCCTTTTTGCAAACAGTACTTTCACAGTTTATCCATTAAGTTGATCTTAAGCGTGACAGGCATGCCATGTATTGTTGTTTTCACAATAATTTGGGATATTCAGGAATGCCAGCAGGTTATACACAAGTTGTACTTTACATGTTTTAAGACCGTTTTTATGAAGAAAAAATGTTTTATGTAGTTTAATATTGACTTTTTTTGTAGTATATGTAGTAGTATCTGTATATGAATGGATAGAGGAGAGTATCAGTACCATGTCGACAGTAAATTCTAAGCCATAGTATTGTCAAAAATATATATTGATAGTGCAACAACAAAAAGTTAATATCAATGCATTTTGCCCCTCCTATTCTTTGTCTTCTGTTTTGGGGATAATCATGCTCTAAGTTTTGGAACTACAGCTCCCAGAATGCTGTGAGGTTTGTAAACAGGAAGCACAACGTCAACATGGATTCAGTTAGTTAGCTGTGGGCTACAAGTTGAGCCCCTATTTTAGCCTATGTTTGTTTACATTTTGGCAAATTGGCACCATTAAAATTATGCCGAATTAGCTATTAGCGGTTCCTGTTTGCAGTGTACTCATTGTTGTACAGATAGCTTTCACTGTATTACTTTTATTCGGAAGAAAACTTAAAAACATGATGATTCTTGATCAAGTTCTGGAGCTATAAGGAGCATCATTTTTTCTTTGAGTCTAATCAGATTTATGGTCGTTTATTTGCGATGGACATTGGAGATAATGATGCGTCTGGAAAGTAAAAGTCACACTAGATCTCTGTGTGACTGTGAGAAAGTGTGATTTTTGACACTTAACTTAGCGTAATAGTGATAGTGATACCTACTGTAACAATGACTGATCAGTTTTGGATGTGGTTGCTTGACACTGAGCAAACTCCATCCCCTGACAAAGACAGTGAGATGCAGTCAAAATCTCAGGAGAAAACTAGCAAGTGGACCTTGAGTTAAGATTATCTTATTCATGTACTTTTTCAAACTTGAATGAATCTTTAAGCTTAACAGAATTGACTATATTCTGTCTTACACCGACTTACACTAGGTATATTTAATTTTTTCTTGTTTCATCATGACTTTGTTTTCTTCCTGCCTCCTTCCCTCTTTGATTTCCTTCAAGGAGTTGTAACTTTGGTTATGTAACAGAAATAACTCCACAGGAAGGGATTAACTCCTTTATCTCTAAAGTGTCAAACCTAATCACACAAACCTCACTCACACGAAGCTAGAGTTCAAGCACTTGTGTATCCATACTCATCCACATTTAATCCGTGTGTTCACATTTTAGTAATTGTCTTTTTTCCGCTGGTTTTATCAAAATCCATTCGGTTCATCTCCTGTCACTACCCATACTATACCTTCCCTTTTCATTAACACATAACAGATAAATCTAACTCAGATACCCTCGGCTCATTCCATCTATGTCAGTAACTGTATATTTGTTTGATATTTTGTTAATTTACAGACTAATGTTGTGTTACTGTGTGTCGTTTTCCAGGTATACGGAGAATACAGAGCCAGCCTTGCCTTTGACCTTGTCAGCAGTCGACAGAAAAATGTGAGTGAAATGAGCTCAAATATCAGATTTCCTTCCAAACTAGACCAGAGTTTCTCAAACTTGGGGTCAGGATCCAATGTTGGGTTTCTTTTTGGGGACGAAGGAAAGTGATGGATTCATACCTGTCTTATACACTGTATTTAGTCATAATTAAAAACAATATTGTATATCATGATTCTTACATAACCCCACTCTTGTGCTGCATTGTGCTCCTGAAAGAGAATATACAGTACAAGTAAAAAATGTCAAAAAATGCTGTTGTTAGCCTCTCAAATATGGAAATAACCTGCTTTTCTCTGTTTTACATCATATTAAACTGAATATCTTTGGGTTTGGGACTGACAAAACAAGACATTTAAAGACATCACCTTGGACTTTGAGAAACTAAGACGGACATTTTCACTATTTTATGACATTTTATAGACCAAACGATTAATCGAGGAAATAATCGGCAGATTAATAGAATAAGTTAGTTGTAAATGTCTCTAATTGTCTAATCCGGTATATTGAATATCTGAAAATCAACTACTTGAGTACTTTTTCACATTATAGCAAAAATCTTGCTATATTACCCACAATGTCCAAGTACAAGCAGAGATACTAAGTGTACAATCACCACGGTGTAAACAGTTGGATATTAATATAAACAGTAAACTCTCTGATGGATGACATATTTTTATTGTCTCGCAGTATGTATGGCTATACTGCCCACCCTTACTGCAAACTGGAGTTTTTCCATTACATTATTATTTATTCTGCAAATGTTTTTCCATTACTAATCACTACATTTGTTTGAAGACTGAATGCCAAACAGACACTGATATTCGCAATATTGAGGAAATGTCCTCTAATCTTTCCTGATTTGACATATCATAATTTGACTAAGAATTGTTATGTGATGACTAATTGTAAAAAGCATTGTTTTGGGAAGAAGAAGAATGTCTTGTTGATGCATTGTGAGAAAATGTCTTAAATGTCTTTTCAGGCTTACACAGACTACAGTGACTCCGTATCCAGAAGAATGGGCTTCATCCCCCTTCCTTTAGCTCTGCTGGTCAGTGTCTGTTTATGAAAATATCCATTGCTGTTGATATTGAGTGTGCTCTAATGTTGATTGTATAAACATTTTACATCTGGTGATGTTTTTCTTTTTTTCAGTTGATCAGAGTCGTGACCAGCTCAGTGAAGATTCAGGGTTCGCTCTCCTTTATGTGTGTGCTGCTGTTTTACCTGGGGTAAATGTCAAGTGGTCTTTCACAAGTTTTGAACACACATTTGCAGTGTTATTGGTGTTTCTTAATGTGTGTATGTAGTTTTTAATGTTTGCCCTTTTTCACATATCCACATGTTTTGTGTGTGTGTGTGTGTGTGTGAGCAGGATGATCACTTTGAAGGTGCTCAACAGTATCGTTCTGCTGGGGACATCTTGTATGTTTGTCAAAAAGGCCAACATGGAGGAAAAGCTCTCCGACCCTCCACCCTCCGCCGTCTCCAGCCGTGCAAACTCCAGAGCTAACCGCACCAAACACGTTCACATTTCACCGCAGCAAGGTAGCCATTTATATCTCTCTCTCTCTATCTCTATCTCTATTTCTGTACTCCCTAAAATTGCTAAATACAGCATTCGCTAAATCTGAAATCCCACCCTTCTTAGTTAAGTTAAGAAAAGATATACGTTATTGTCCCCAAGGGGAACTTTTGCTTGTGTGTGAACCGATGTGTTTGGCAAGCATGACTTTATCTCAGGTAACATTGCTAGTGATGCTGGAGTGTAAACCTCCCCAAATGTAACAGGACACAGCTGCTAATGTAACTTAATCTCATGTAGTAACATCCAGGACTGACTTTCATACAGAAATACAGTTGTGAATGTTTTTTTTGTAACCTATACCCCACAAACTAATTTAGTTAGTTAATGATGTTCCTCTTGGCCTTAGAAGTAATGCTCAGTTACCACCCTTCAACCTATCTAAAGGCTGCCGAGTATCAGTCTTACTACAGCCACATGCACTTCAACATACAGAGATATTCAAAGCTTCGTACCTGTCGTAGTTACAGTTGGTGCGCTATGATTGGACACTTGCTCTTTGTTGGAGGGGTTTAGAGAACTGTCAGTTGTACTATGCATGTATTTAAGTTCCTCCGCTGCTTGTAATAAACTCTACCACTCTCTCTCTAATAGAACCCACAACCGACAAAGGAGGAATATCACTGGCAGCAGACATTTCTCCGCCCGCCAACACGGCAGAGAGCTCTGCCCCGACACTCCCCAAGAGCGACTCGGACACTTTCCTGACCACGCCCGACGAGGAGGACGATGACAAAATCATCAACGCCGACACGGGACTGGAAGGGGAAAGAGTTGAACCCAGAACGCCCAAGAAAGATTTGCTGGAAATAGACCGCTTCACCATCTGTGGCAACCGAATAGACTGAATGCCACATAAAACAACCAGTCAGTGTGACCTGGCAAAAGGTTCAGGGATCAGACTCGGGTCACGGAGCATGCTCAGACCAGACGTATTGTTGTGCACCTGACCCCTGGAGTATTTATTTATTTATTACTGACGAAACCAGCCAAGGCATAAAGCTGTTACTTACGAGCATCAGAGGTCGCTTCAAATGTTTCCGTCTGGTCCAGTCGGCGCCTCGTGAACCAGGTAGACTCCGAGGACGGGTCTTGGTTGTCACGGCAACCTGCAGACTTGCTTGCTGGTGACGACGATTGGGAGAAAACTGGCGTGCACATCTGGACCAGAGCACGGAGAGAGAAACAAGAACTGCTTATGTGAAATAGTACAACGTGGGTTGCTGTGTGATCTTAGGAACATGACAGCTGGACTGTGCGAGTACGTGTTCAAAAGCACAATCGTATATATGTAAAGCGCAGAGTTGTTTTTAAAAAGAACAAAACTTGTCAATTTTTTTTAAATTTTTTTAATTTCGAAAGCCTGAGAAATTTAAATATTTGAAATGGAGTTTTTATGAATCTTAAGAATCTCAGATCTTTTTTCTAAAAGCGACCTGCAGGTAACGGCCGAAATTCATGAGGCACGGACGTGGTGCGACACGTCTCTCGCAGCATGCCTGCAGCAGAGCGCATCCATTATAATCAACTGAAGCTGCTACACTGACCACGGCATCGCGCTGCTCATCTCTACTTTAACTAGGGCTGTCCTCGACCAAAGAAACTCTTAGTCGACTAACACTCATACGATTTTGTCGACAGATCTGTAAAACTGAGTTTCTCCACAAAGGATCACACAAAAGCACCTCTTTAAATCTTGTGTTTACCAGAGATGTGCTCATAAGTTTCTTGGAAATAAGTCATTCAGCATGAAAAAAAGCATAAAAAACGACTAATCGCCTAAAGAAATCTTAGTTGACTAAGACCAAAGTCTTTGTATTAGTCGACTGAGGGGGCAGACCTAATCTTTACGTGGCTGGTCTATTTTTTTTCCCGCAATGCAGCCCTCCAACAGGTAAAAACTACATAGAACTATATAAAAAAACGAGTACGTCTATTTAAAAATGATTAAAATAAATACCTCATCGTACCAGAGGCAATGCGATGCAGCAGAGCTTGTGGGTGTTTTTACATTTCACCTTAAAACGCGTATCCATGATCCTGTAGTTAAAACGATCCAGTTAATTAATTCAGTACCAGTTAATATAGCCTACGCTTCCAAACCCTGCATAACCAACTGCATTATATAATTCAAACTCAATATGCACACAGTGAAGCTATGAAACAACCACACGCTACAACGACGGAGTCTGTGTAGCAGGTAAAACGACACGCTCCGCCCCGCCTACGTGACGTGTCACGTCCGTGCCCCGTGTATTTCGGTCGACTCAAAATCCCATTAACATATCGTTGAAATCTCAAAATTGCTCTGCAAACGCACACACACACACACCGACACATCATTGTTTAAAGTGAGTTACTGTGATGAGCCCAGATGTTCGTAGCTGTCAGACGTGGCAGCAGCGACACTACAGTCTGGCATGAGTGCAATGGCTTTGGTCACAGAAGCGACGTTTTCTTTTAGACACAGATAAAAGTTTGTAGGTTTCTTAGTTTGATGCAATTTGTGTTGATATTGTTACTTTGAAGCACTGAGATAAGATGATGCCTGTTTGTAAAGACTCATGTATTTATTTAGATGTGGACTCCAAGCCAGACAAGTTATTTCATTTTTATGTGATTTTTTTTAAATTTTTTTTTAATATGCTTCATGTGTACACTCATCATTCAAGTATGTAGCCTACAGATAATCACATGTTGGTGTAACACCACTGTGTTCTTCGTCTCATTTCAAATACATGGTGAGTGACACCAACACGTTCTCATCCCAACTTGTCACATACTGGCGCTTTGTCAGACCCCTTGGCATTACTTTTCAGTCGCAATAACACGTGCTTAACGTTATAAATTAAACAAAACCACTTGCTTAGGTTCAGGCAACAAAACCACTTATTTAGGTTTGGGGGGGAAAAAAAATGGTTGGGCTTAAAATTACAGTGAAAATGTCTTGAAGACTTGAAGTTGTGAACATGTCACACGAACGAACAGCTGATTGTAACGTGAAAGTGAAACTTAACGCCCGGGCACGAACATCGGTCTCATGGACGAAAGCCTTGTGTTTGTTGGGCCCATCCGCCCTGTGTGTATCTTTCGCTCTTTAAACTACGTCACCACAGCACTTTCTCTGAGCGTTTACTGTTGCTGCGGATGGGTTTACATCGTAGTTATTGGAAAGCCCGGTGCGTCTCGTACCGGCGCTAAAGGGGGCTTTGAGCGTTGGTATCACATGCAGATGGGCGTTACAAAGCATCTGTAATTTACGGTCTGGGAATGAGAACGTGCTGGTGACACTGGCATACCAGCATCACCTCTAAATAACAAGAAACTAGAAGGAGGATCATATCAGCATTGTGTGAAGCCAGCTATTTTTATTTGCCAGAGAGCTGTACAATAGAAAAAGTCAGGTTTGAACCCTAACACCTCTTCCTAACTGGAGGCAATGCGAATGAGCAAACATCATATTGTTTCAGTTTTTCCCAATGAAGATGTCCTAACCTGCTCCGTGCGTCAGCGAACGGGCAAAGCGACGTGTCGCTGGTCAACACCGACGATGACAGTAATTTACAGTTAATCAATATGACTCTCTCTATTTAATAGTGTGACATCGCTCGTAGTATATCTAGACAATTTTTCGTACTCCATTCACCCAAGTTTGCTCGCTCGCTGTATGTTGGGAAGCGGTGTTAAGGTTGCTGGCATTGTTTGTTGGTCATCAGCTGCTGTCTTTTATTGGAAGTAGCTCTTTCTAAATGCGTGTGTACCCAACAGTCTTAAGATGCTGTGAAAGCTGGAGGCACTGTTTGACGGGATTAAGTTTATTATATAACTCTGGAGTGAAGTGCCAGGAGTTGCATTTCCGGGGCAAAAGCTAAGCTCAACTTAGCCGCAAGTTTTGCCTCTCATGCCAACACCCATTTCATTACATTTGAGTCACAGTTCTAAACATTTGGTTTTTTAAAAAAGAAACACCTGGTGATCTTTGAAAAAACCCAGATTTGAACACCTATTACACGGCTTTGTTGAATACTCGATTCTGATTGGTCAATAACAGCGTTCTACGGTCTGTTATTTCTTTATAGCAGACCGTTGCTATGTATAACAGACCGTTGCTATGGGCGCAGTTCTGATGCCGGACTCTGGAGGACCGTTTTTGTGTCAAATTATTGAATTCTTAAGTAAGTAGCCATTTAATAAGCGGGATAATGTACAGCTAGCGGGTCATTGTTGTGAAATAAACCTTTGCGTCGGGGTGCCGCATCACCCTGTCGGAGTTTATTTCACAAGAATGACCGGCTCGCTGTACATTATCCCTTGCATATTGCTGCTCTGAAGATATTTCCAGAATCCTCAAAGACTTCTAACAAAAAAATATTCTGTTCGCTGCACAATAATAAACATTTTTACTTGTTTCCCAAGTTGCAACTCTGTTTTCTTAATCCAAACTAGCCAAAACTAGCATATCTCCTTGCTCGATTTGTACTTTGTGAACCAAAATGTATTATTACACATACAGTATTTGTCTATATCGATGTTACTTTATATTATTTTAATTCTTGTTATATTCTTAATAACATGTTTTGGCGTTTTTTCTTGCAAAATAAGTGAGAAGATTATTCATTTCTGGCTACCTGGGAAGGAAATAGAGTTGCAACTTGGGAAAATAAATAGGCATTGCACAACATAAATTGTTCATAACAGGTGTGTAGAAGGAAAAACCCTTGACTGGGAGGCAAAAAAAGAATCCCACAGTGTCTATCACCAGTACTCTGGGTTTTTCAAAGACTGCCGGGTATTTATTGTTCAGAAAAAAAGATGGGGGTACTACATGAGGGGCACAAACACAGGCAAAGTCCAACCTTACTATAGGAGGACAGTCAATACCTGCAGTCTTGTGAACGAAGGATTAAAAGTGTGGATTCATTATGACAGAGTGATCTGTGTGTGTGTGTGTGTGTGTGTTAGAAAGATAATTTGCAGTGCATGGATGGATCTCACTAGCTAAAGACATACTATATGTATGAACCGAATATTTCGTTGTTTTTTTATTTTTCATGTACAACCCATCTATGTAACAAATCTCCTACGTGGTAGAAGGGGAATAAAACAGGATTTTGTTTTGTAACCCTTTCGCGTGTGATGTGTCTAACGCAGCTTGTGTGTGTGTGAGATGGGAACAGTGGCGGGTGTTTCACTGAAAGCAGTCAGTGCAGGCTCTGTTCACAGGGTAAACACTGCAGTCCACTGTTCCCCCTGAATGGGCATTTGGAGGGGGTGTCTGTCATCACAGTCATTCACACACACAGGGGGACTTTTTTTTTTTTTCAGGGTCCAACTCTGATAAATTATCTGCTTCTCGATACATGACTTGTGTTTTCCTGATTACGTCAACATACTTTTACATTTACATTTAACCAGTGTAGTGTATCGTAAAGTGTGTGAGCATGCGAGAATGAAAGGGACCGCTGACACATCAAAGACTTAACCCGGCTATAATGTTACTTTTTAACTGAACTTTGGGTTTTCCCTTTTTTTTAACTCAAACCCTGTGTGCTCGCCAAAATTTCACTAGCCTTGACCGTCTATCTGATCAACCTCAGAGCTGAAGGTCAGCTGCTCAGTGACCACAGTGTAGAGTCAATGACATGCCTCACATTCATACAGAGACCCACTGACAATATGTAGTTGGATTCTCTCATAAACGGACGCCATAACGCTATCTGACCTCTACTGCTTAGGTGTAAAAAACACAGACACACTTCAACTCTTGGCTGTATAAACATTATAGGCCGGCCCTATTCACGAATGATAGTGTGTCATCATTGGAGTAAATTACTGTGTCTCGAAATACCCGATAGTGACAGTATAAAAAAGAAAGTATGTGGTAAACAATATTATGTAGAAACCATGTATTTAAGTTAGGGCTGCATAAAGTTTTTTTTCAGGTTGATTATTTTCTTGATTAATCCATTACTTGTTTGGTCTATAACATGTCAGAAAATGGTGAAAAATGTCAATCGGTGTTTCCCAAAGCCCAAGATGACGTCCTCAAATGTCTGGTTTTGCCCACAACTCAAAAGATATTCAGTTTACTGTCATAGAGGAGTAAAGAAACCAGAAAATATTCACATTTAAGAAGCTGGAATCAGAGAATTTAGGCTTTTTTGGAAAACCGATTAATCGATTATCCAAATAGTTGGTGATTAATTTAATATTTGATAACTAATCTATTATCGTTAAAGCTCTAATTTAAATGAAATGGTTGATATACAGTAGAACAGGTGTATGTTGATGTACAGTGACTTAATCTGGTGGTTAAAGTTGACTGTTTATAAACTTTACAGAGGTTACCTTTAAATAAGTAAAAGTACTCATTTTAGCCCATTTCAGAGTAATGTAGGCCATATTATATGACTGGAATGTGATTACTAATGCATTAATGTGTACATCACTTTAATATTGCAAAAACTATCTATCTATCCATCCATCCATCCATCCATCCATCCATCCATCCAAGATTTATCTAACTTCTATAGCTATAAAAGTAATATAAAGCTTAACTAAAGTCATCAAATTAAATATAGGCCTAGTGGAGTAAAAAGTATAATATTTGGCTCTGAAATGCAGTGCAGTAGATATATTAAGTAGCAGAATAATAGAAATACTCAATTAAAGTACAAGCAGCCTACCTCAAATTTGTAGTTAAGTACAGTACTTGAGTAAATGTACTCAATTACTTTCCACCGCTTCTCGTAGCCAACAGATGACAGCAGGTGATTGGTCCCCGCGGTGTCGCGCGCCTCAGATGCACCCGGCGAGTTTTTCCGCGAGCACGAGCGTTCTCAGGCTTTGCGTGCACGCGGGGATTAGGCTCCTCGCCCGGTGAGAGTGAGGACACCGGGATAACGAGCACCGGGATAACGAGCACATCCTCGGGCCGTTTGGTGCGCTTAAAAATGTCCGCGTTGAGTCCGTACCGAGAAACCAGGAGTTAACGACCGTTCGAACCTCGACCGTTGGATGTTTAAATTTAAAAGTTCTCCGTCTGACGGTTAGTTTGTGAGCTGCGGGGATAAAAACCACCGAGAGGGACAGACAGGTGTCCTCTCACCTCACCGGCCGCCCCCCCCCCCCGGTAGACTGACCCGGGGCTCGGGAGTTTTAACTTTTCCTTTTTGTACCAAAGTGGACTTGTCTGCAGCATGTTGTGGAGCAGCTGGTTGGTGCTGCTGCTCTGCTGGGGGGCCGCCGGAGGAGAGCAGCAGCAGGAGGATGAGAGGTACGGGACCCCGGTAGAGGCCCGGCTGGACTCCCGCAGACAGCGGTCCCCTCCGCCGGTGGAGCCGCTGGACTTTGGGTTCGTACCGGCGGCGGTTTATGACACCCACGCTTACTACGAGCCGGGAGCCATAGGGATCCTCTTCCACATGGTCCACGCTTTCCTCTACGTTATTCAACCGAACTCCTTCCCCAAAGGTGAGATCATCCTTCACCCCCTCCTCTTCCCCCTCTCCCCCCCATATTCCTCCACCTTCACCTGGGCTCTCATTCCTCTCACATCCCTCTTTACTTCTTCTCCTGGTATACAAGTCATTCTGGATAAACACATAGCTCAAATTCCTATTAAATAACCTGATGTAAATGATGTGTGTTCGTGTGGCTGTAACAGGTGTTACACTGAATTATGTGACCCCTCCGATTTAGTGACCCTGATTAAGAATTTTAGCTTGCACAGCACTGCAAATGTTTTCTATTGGCCACATACTGTTTTTGGATGGCCATTAACCAAAAATTTGAGACCCAAAATAATTTAGATAGAGTCATAATTAAGTTAGTGGTAAAATAAAGTAAGATAAGATAAAGCAGAACTACTTTTGTGCCAAGGATGCTCAGTATACATAGAAAAAGAAATATATAGCCTACATAGTATACAGTAAATAGTAGCTATATATATACATTGTATAATAAAATATACATAACATATATAGTAAAATAAATGGAAAAAAGTAGAGAAAATAAATGTATATGTAGAAAAAATGACAAAAAGTACGAATGATGGTTCAACTCATGAATAAAGTTCATGTTGTGCATTACAAACTGACCAAAACATACTAGGTGCATCTATGTTACATTATGACCATGTATTAAACTGCACAATTTTAGCTTTATTGTCACTGCAAATGTTTTCCATTGGCCACATATTGTTTTAGGATGGCTATTAACCAAAATTTGTGACCCAAAATAGTTTAGATAGAGGCATAATGAAGTTAGTGGTATAGATTAAATAAGATAAGATAAAACATAACTACTTTTGTGCCAAAGTTGCTCAGTATACAAAGAAAAAGACATAAATACAGTATACAGTAAATATTATGCCAAAATGCCATATACATTATTTATAAAATAAAAGGGAAATAAATCTATAGTAAAATGAATGAAAAAAAAATTAGAGAAAATTAATGTATATGTAGAAAAAGTGACAAAAAGTACAAATGATGGTTCATCGCATGAATGAAAGTTCATGTTATACATTACAAACTGACCAAAACACACTGACTGGTGCATCTATGACCATGTTAATATATACAATTGCACAGAAACTGCATCTGTGCAGTGTTTTACAAAGCATAGAAATATAAAGTATGAATGGACACAAAACATGTATTACTGTCACACAAACTTGTTTATTTTTCTGACTTTTCCTCTTATTTTTTTTTTCCTTTTTTTTGGGTAAAATACTGGATATTTACACATCTTTAGGTCTCAAAAAAATCTGAGAAGGAAAACTAACTCTTTGGACATAAACTTGCCAAGCCATATCCTGTGTTGAGGTGTCACATGTCATAAAGGTGGGAAGCCACTGACCTGTCTCTGTAGCATCACAGACTCTGACTGACCTGTTTTACGTCATAAACTAAACAACAAAGTCCAAAAAACACTGAAAACCTCAAAGAGACGGCTGTCGCAGGAATTATTTGCACGCCGCTGTATCTGTATTCTCTCTCCGAGTGTAAATCTGTGCCATATCGTGGCTGAGTCGACGCATGACTTCAGAAAAACACTCCTTAATAAAATGCTACCGGGTCAAAAGAGCGCGTGCACGGAGCGACTGCATGCATCGATGAGGTGCGCTTTGTTGAGCTCATAAACCAATGTTATGAGCAGATTAATGGGATCAATAGCTGTAAATGATTAACATTATTGGGGTGATTAAAAGGTGAACGGGTCTGTCACTTGATCAATAGGGGATGTTGCTCTCTTGGCCGCCTGGTGTCGTACAGTCCAGCGATGGATATACAGAGCTACAACCGACTTTAAGTGGTTTGTTTGTGCCGTGTACAACTATGAGTGGTCACGTTGGAGGATGACATAGGGCAATAGGATTGAAGGTTTTAAGTTGCTGCCATTTTGGTGTCCAGGGTTAGTGCCGCTGGCTGGGTAATCAATTAGCAGATCAGCGATTAGGAGGAGGCTTTCTCAGTCACCTGCATCACCGCATAATACCTTAATCCACCGGACCATATGCTGCTACTGCCAGGGACTTTCCAGTATGAGTTACTGTCATACACACGCACAGGTAGAGACCACCTGGGTGTCATGTCGGTGTCACACACTCCCACATCACATGTCATACTGTAACTGTATATACTCAAAATCACGCATGTTGCTCACACACATCAAACACAATGCACATACGTGCCTCGTGGTTCATTATCACGCTATTTACACCTGCATTACTGAAGGCACGAGGTTTGGCAGGTTCAGCTCATCAACTAAACGAACTCGGAAGCAACAGAGTGAAGCAAAACCTAAATGTTTGCTAAGACAGTTTTAAACAAAGTCTGACATTTATGTCATCGTACAGCCTTTGGCACACGTAATAATCTGAAATAATAAACTTTTAATAAATTATTTGGTTTGGTTTATTTCTCTCTTTATCAACATTTATCATTATGCTAATCATAATAGCTTTTTGCCACATTTTTTTTAAACAACCTAAAATTGTTTTTTTGTTTTCTTTCTCTTCACTTTATACCAGGTTTTGGCCACGGGCCAAAAGCAAACTTGTATTTTATTGTATTGTTAAGATGCAAAATAGTACTAGGATCCCAAGGTCCCTGAAAGCTTCAGTAGGCAGAAATGTTTTAGCATCATTGGGCAAATATTCCATAATACCCTTTCAGCATATTGTAATTCAAGTGCTCTGAGAGAAAACTACACTTCTGCACCTCCTCATGGCTCTGTTTTCAGGCTTAAAAAAAATCTAGCCTGTGACGGGAGACTTTGGACAATCACAGGTCATTTCAGAGAGAGAGAGCGTTCCTATTGGCTGTGCTCCGGCTAGTGGGCGGTGCTTCGTATTTCTTCAACTGTTCTCAACATGGCTGCCGGGTCACAAACTTTCTCATTTTACAGCTAAACGGTACACTACAAGATGATTATGAAAACATTTGAGGTGAGAAATAGGAATTACAGTAACAGAATATTGATTCATATTTGATCAGCGCTGCCCAGTTTGACCGTTTGATCGGAGTTCACGAGTGATTGACAGCTGCTCGTAGACAGCAGAATCCAGCTCGGCTCTGACTGGTTGTTTTCCTCCAGTCTGTGAAATCTTGCAGATGCCATTAGGAGCACCGGAGGACACAGAGGCACATGATTTTTTCAGTTTACCCGTCTCATGCACTACTGTAAGGATATAGTGACTGTTTTGTAAAGATAACTTTTTTAATCACATTTGCTCCATATCTACCCACTGCAGCTTTAATTAGGGCCCGAGCACCGACAACGTCGGGCCAGCGAAGGCCTTATTGAAACTGTAGCGTTTATTATTCTTTTTCTTAAAATGAATCGCCTTTTTGAGGCCTTTGCCATGCTCAAAAAGTTGTTAAACTTGGCACACTCATCAGACGCGGTGAAAATTTTAGTATTTTAAGGGTCTCGGGCTTGGGTGTTGCAAAATGGCTCGCTAGCGCCCCCTAGAAAATTGGAAAAATGTAGCCCCTCGCTCCGGTTTCACCTACAAATATGAAATTTGGCAGACAGATGTAACGTGTGGAGACGCACAAAAAAGCCTCTTGGAGGTGTGGCCAAAACTCAACAGGAAGTCAGCCATTTTGAATTTAATATACGATTTTGTCAGTTTTTAGCGTTTTATAGGTTGTGTACTTTAACAAACTCCTCCTCCAGATTTCATCAGATCAACTTGAAATTTGGTCAGGACCATCTTTAGACCTCAAGGATGAAAAGTTATTCAATTGGTGAGTTTTCACTGAACGACCTGACCGTGGCGTGGCGGCGAAAAAACGCCTTTCGCCAAAAAACAGGAAGTTGTTGTAACTTTGGCATACATTTTCCAATCTGCTCTAAATTTCGCATGTGTGATGAGGGTCCTGGCCTGATGACATCCACATGCAAATTTTAGCTTGCAGTCATAGCGCCACCTAGTGGTAACAGGAAATGTCATGTTGTACATGTTGATGTACTCTGCCTCAGAAATTAATCACATCTACCTCAAATTAGGTGAGAAAAGCCTTAAGACCTTGATGATGCTTCCTTTTGAAAATTGTGAGTGTTCATCGAATGGCGGCGCCGTGGTGGTATGGCGAATTTCGATGAGTCGCCATGAACAAACAAACCGCTGTAACTCGACTCCAGATGGTCAGATCTTATTCAAATTAATAACATTTGATGAGCGTCCCGGCCTGAAGACATCTACAGTCTAATTTTCAATCATACTCATAGCGCCACCTAGTGGCAACAGGAAGTTACTGTCGCAATATTTTGGTGTACTACTCTTAGCAGGTTAACCAGATCCACCTCAAATTTGGTCACAACAATGGTAAGCCCTTCATGATGCCAGACGGCGAAGGTTTTGAATTTTCGTGAAATGCAGTTGCCGTGGCAACGTATTGTTCGCCATGAAACAGGAAGTTGTTTTTGAGGTGCTAGGATTGCTTAAAAACAAACGAAACTTGGCACACTCATTAACGGCGCTAAAATATGTTAACAGATATGGTTTTTGTGCTTGTGTGTGTCAAGGGGGCTCAATAGCGCCCCCTACAAAATTTCAACAAGGCAGCCCTCGCGGTACGTTTGACCTAGATATTCGAGATTTGGTAGGCACATGTATCACCCTCAGACTTAAAAAAAAGGCTCTTGGTGCCATGCTCTAACCCAACAGGAAGTCGGCCATCTTGATTTTTGTGTGAATTTTTCGTATATTTTTGGCCATTTCCAGGCTTTGTACTTTAACGAATTCCTCCTACAGACTTAACCCGATCCACTTCAGATTTGGTCAGTACAATCTGAAGACCTTTGTGATGAAAATGTATTCAAGCCAAAATACCTCGATCACCGGCTGGTGGCTGGCTAGTTCAGGAAGCGCTTGATTTGATATGCTGCAGCGTTTTCTATGAGCAGAACGCACATTTTAAACGTCAATATCGCAGGCAATCATGCCAAAATTGTGATTGCGATTAATAATATTCAATTAATTGTGCAGTCCTACTACTGAGCATGAAGTTGGAACATTGCAACATAAACACAATTTGCTGATCAATGAAATACTACTTTTGGTTTTGCTGTCAATGTTTGTTCCTCTGCAAATGTTGGTTGCAAGCTCGTCTCATTTCAGTATACTTTTAGAAAATACAGATTTTTCCTTGGTGGTACAGTACAGTGTTATATTGATACCAGTCTTGCCCCATCAAATAGTGTTTCCCGTAGTGCTGCTGTCCATGGTTGAGGTAAGGGCTTGAGTTATAATTAGCTGTTGCAGAGGTGACGGGTTCTAAGGTTGAGTTGAGGTTAACGTGGAGAAAGGCCAATCGATGTCAGGGAGATTGAGCAAAGGTAGTTGTTTGATTGGTCTTGTCAGATCAACTGGATTGTTTAAGGTCGAACTATTCCTTCTCCTGACTCGCTCATCTCTCTTTAGGGATCTGTGTGACGGTTGTTTTTATGATGAAGAAGCATTTTGGACTCTTTCACTGTGCGAGGAGGCCGTGTCTTATCCCTCTGATACACAGGGTAGATTAGAGGATTAGCATCCACGGGGCTAATGCTAACACTGCACAGCTACCACTGCTACAGATGGCATTGTCACACACACACAAACACACAAACACACACACACACACACACACACACACACACACACACACACACACACAAATGTGCAAGCACGTACGGGCATGCACACATACACACACATACTGAAAGTGGGTCATAGTCCTGGTACTTGTCTGTTTGCTTTAATTACTGTGATTGGTTGAAAACAGGTTGTTCATCAGGAGGCAAATGTCTTAAATCAGATCACACTCAAGAGAAAGCAAATTAGTTGTATGATAAGGATATGTGTGCAAGACAAGGGAGGAATTAGTCCCTCCAAAAAATCCAGTTTAACATTCACTTTGCACATCTGCATCTTACATTGCAGCTGCCGTTCATCTTTCATGTACTTTTTATTGATCTTGATGGGAGACTGGACAGCATGTACTTTGGGAGTCTCTTGTAGACCCGAAACGAGACACATTGATTAATTGATGGGTAACAATTTTGAAGATCAATTAATTGTAATTTCTTTTAGCAAAAATGACAAAAAAAAAATCACTGCCTCCTGCCTCTCAAATATTTGCTGATATTCTTAGACTTATGATAGTGAATTAAATATCTATTTTCTGATATTTTATAGACCAAACAATCACTCAATTAATCAAGGAAATGATGGGCAGAGTAATCGATAATGAAAATAATTGTAGTACTCTATCTATCTCTCTTCATCTGAACTTGAAATATGATTTCTTGTAGGAAGCCCCTAATGAAGTGTCTGGTGCAATCAGGGGGAAAAGACCACAATAATCCTCTTAGTTGTTTTGCTCCAGCTCACAGTGGACTGTGTAACTTTCTTTAGCTCCTGGTGCCATGAAAATACATAGGCTAATGTACTTCCTTGTGTAATACTGAGTAAAATATACCGTACAGTTAGTAGTATTTAAAGTAACAAATAGTAAGTGCTACATAACTGTGCTTTGGCAAACCTGACATGATTTATGTCATTAACACCTTTGAACTGCAGCCCACAACATCTCTTCCTATTAATGTTGTGGCTTGTAATAAAATTCTTTAGTAAATCTCCCTTTGTCACCCCAATGCTAAACTTACTTTAACCCCATTTAAATCAAGACGATGTCTGTCCAAATGCTGACTCGAGGTAACTATAAAGCAGTGGTTCCCAACCTGGGGATCAGGACCCAAATAATGTCTTTTTCCAGCACCTTATTCCCCTAACTGTCTTCTGATTTTGCTTAAATCATTGAATGTACTCTGAAACATTTCTCCAGTAGGGTCGCTGTGATTTAACTTGCTTCCTCCAGAAAGAGTTCAAAGTGTTAAAGTCTGAACGTTATGGATATGTCTGAGCCGTTCCGATAACCGATTATTACCTGCTTCTCGTGGCCAATACTGATACCTGTAAGATAACCAATAATTTCACATTTGTGTATTTTAAAAAGAAGTTCTGTAGTTTATGCACACCTGAGGGTAAGAAAGGCTAGGATGTAGCGGGCAAATATGGATGATTTAATATTCCATAGCTCTGATCTAACCAAATCTAACTGACATCACTATTGTTAACACAACAAAAACAAAGAACAGTTCTGACTCTTCAAATGTTCATTTATTTTTTCTACTAAAGTACATCAAAAAAACTTGTATTCCAAATTGCATTCGTGTTGTCTTCCTCTGAAACCGTGAAAAACACCGGCAACGTCATGTTTGGCTCTCTAGTCAGCGTACTGCGTTTGTTGTTGTTTTTGTTGTTGTTGTTGTTGTTATTGTTCTTCTTCTTCTTCTTCTTCTTCTTCTTCTTCTTCTTCTTCTTCTTCTTCTTCTTCTTCTTCTTCTTCTTCTTCTACTTCTTCTTCTTCTTCTTCTCCTCCTCCTCCTCCTCCTCCTCCTCCTCCTCCTCCTCCTCCTTCTTCTTCTTCTTCTTTTCTGTGTTTATTGGCAAATCGCAAACCAACTTTAAAGGTGCATTGTGCATCCCTAAAAGCTCCACTGACTGGAGAGACTCTTCACATTGGCAGAGACTGACCAACATGTGTATTCGAACCCTCATCATGACTCCCACTGAATAGTTATTTTCTGTTCTGTTTGGATAGAATATATGTGTTTCAAGTTTTTCTGTAGATTCACCATAAAAGCGAGCAAATTGGCTAATACACTTGAAATCCATGTAATACACAATTAACTTCGTGGGGGGGTGGATGCAGTTATGCAAATGAAAAATGCCTTCTCTGTGTTTTGTGTGTGTGGGGCTGAGAGTGTTTTGACTTTACTCTTTACATGAGGCCTTTAATGTAAACGTGGAGCTGGTTGTCGGGTTGCATAAGGCCTCGTCCACTCCTTAATCTCTCAGAGCAGGTCAGCGTAGGGGATTGTGCGAGTCTATATTTACACATTACAGTAAGAGGGCCGTAGGGTCTGACTTATATCACAGCAGCTAACTAGCAGCAGTGTTTGATGGTCTGCTGTTGACATTTATTCATTGTTTATTTTTATCTTTATTTTTTAATTTTTTAATATGACTTTCATTACTTTTTAAATGCAACTGCACTATCAGCTCAAACATATAGTCCCAAACGGCTCTTTTGCCTGTAATTGTCTGTCTGTGCATATGCCTGTTTCCTGTCTGTTTCCTCATACCCAAAATCACCTTGCCTTTGTGGACTACTAAAGTTGTATTGAATTGAACAGAATTAAATTATCTTACAGTGAAGTTTTACTTCGTAAAACAATAATAGATCCACCAGGGGTTTCTTTAAAGGCCTTTTATAATGAAAAAGTGAAGAGACACACACATAAAATGTTAAATAACAAAAATGATACAAAAAAAAGTTGGTTTATCAAAGGTAGCTCTTACAACAGACACTAAAAACATGAAAATGTCACAAAACATATGCAAAACCAGTTCCTCATCCTGACTATTGCGGTGGTGGACGTTGTTTATCCCCTCCTCTTCCTTTCGTTTCCAGTAGCTACCTCTTATCCTTGGTCACTCACTGAACTAAGCTGTCTAAGCTTAACTACCCTCAGTGGCTAATGCTAACTAAGTACCTGAGCAACAACAGGTGGCATCGACATGACTCAGATATGCTCATATGCTGCATCTGCAGAGTTAGCAGAGGGAGATGTCTTCACTAGGGCTACCGACTCTGTCGGGTAGTCGACTAATCATCATTTTGGTCTTAGTCGACTAAGATTTCTGTAGTCGATTAGTCGTTTTTTTATGCTTTTTTCATGCTGAATGACTTATTTCCAAGAAACTTCTGAGCACATTTTCCGACACAAGACTTAAAGTGGTGCTTTTGTGTGATTCCCGGTTATACAGATCTGTCGATTAAATCAACTGGTGATGATCAACTATGAGTGTTACTTGACTAAGAAGTTCTTTGGTTGAGGACAGTCCTAGTCTTCACCCTACATGACAGTCTGAGGTCTCCTGCAGGTGAACCAGTTTTATAAACAGTTCTGAGAAAAGGAAGACAGCCACCTCCCAGCAGAAGAGAAGGATGGTGTTGAGAGGATTATCCATATGGTCATAAAAGATATCCAAAAATGTTCAAGTATTCTTGTGGCCATTTGTTTTGATAGTAGTCAGTATATAGAGAGGATTAGTAAGTTTATTGATTATTCGAAAAAAAATTTGAAAATTTATCTATCTATCTATCAACTATTTTGATCATCGATTTGTTTAAGGATTTGTTTCAGATGCTGAAACCTTCTCTGATTTAATTTTTTTTCGGTCATATATTGTAAACTGAGTCCCCAGAGGAATTTAAAGACGCCACCATGGACTCTGAGAAATAATAATGGGAATTTTTCACTATTTTCTGACATTTTATTGACAAAAATATTCAAATCAATTGGCAGATTACATGATAAAGATAATCATTATTTCCAGAGCTATATGACATATGGGGGAGAGAGGATAAACAAAACAGCATAGAAGACAAAGTGACAGTAATAGTACTTCAATTCACCTTATTTACTAGAACATTTTAAAAGTGAGAAAAACAGAGGATTACAAACAAATCTAGTCACACTACATTTCAGTAACATGTGCTTTCTCACCTCACCTGACAGTCAGTATGTGTGTAAACAGAAGGCAGAACAGACGCACAATGTTTCAGTGTGTGTGTGTGTGTGTGTGTGTGTGTGTGTGTGTGTGTGTGTGTGTGTGACAGCTGTGTCAGCTTTTACATGCTAAACTGGCCTCCATCTGCTTGCCGTGTGCAGTTCAGTGGCACCTACTGTACCAACCTGAGAGGACTTGCTATATGAATGCACAGAATGCGAATATTCGTGTCGGCCTTGTTGTGAAAAGTTTGAATGTGAAAAATCGCCAATGAATATTCCGTTTTTTTTTCATCCTTGGTGTGAAAAGGCCTTTAAAGCTGCAGTCGGTAGAAATGGAGCAAAAATGATTCAAAAAAGTTATTTTTATAAAACGGTCACTATATCCTGACAGTAGTGCATGAGACCGGTAATCTGAAAAAACATCATGTGCCTCTGTGTCCTCCTGTGTCCTCCGGTGCTCCTAACGGCATCTGCAGGATTTCCCAGACCGGAGGAAAACAACTTGTCAGAGCTGATCTGGGGTCTGCTGTCCAGCTGCCGTCTATGAGCCGGCTGTCAATCACTCACGAACCCCGACCAAATGGTCAAACTAGGCAGCGCTAATCAAATATGAATTAGTTACTTTAATGCCTATTTCTCCCCTCAAATGTTTTCAGAAACATCTTGTAGTGTACCGTTTAGCAGTAAAATGAGAAAGTTTGTGACCTTGCAGCCATGTTGAGAACAGTTGAAGAAATATCAAGCACCGCCCACCAGCCGGAGCACACCCTATAGGAACGCTCGATAGGAACGCTCTCTCTGAAATGACCTGTGATTGGCCAACGTCTCCCGTCACAGGCTAGATTTTTTAAAGCCTGAAAACAGAACCATGATGAGGTGCAGAAGTCTAGTTTGCTCTCAGAGCACCTGAATTACTTAATGCTTAAAGTGGCAGTAGGCACCAATTTTTTGGCATAATTTGGCAATAATTCCATAATAACCTTTCAGCATATTGTAATTCAAGTGGTCTGAGAGAAAACTAGACTTCTGCTCCTCATCATGGCTCTGTTTTCAGGCTTTAGAAAAATCTAGCCCGTGATGGCAGATTTTGACTAATCACAGGTCATTTCAGAGAGAGAGAGCGGTTCCTATTGGCTGTGCTCCGGTCATGTGACCATAACTTGGTTTCCTTCAACAGATTTTACAATGGCGGCTGCGTCACAAACTTTCTCATTTTACAGCTAAACACACTACAAGATGATTCTGAAAACATTTGAGGCGAGAAATAGGCATTACAGTAACAGAATATTGATTCATATTTGATCAGCGCTGCCTAGTTTGACCGTTTGGTCGGAGATCGCGAGTGATTGACAGCTGGCTCTCATAGACTGCAGCTGGACAGCAGACCTTGTTTTCCTCCGGTTAGTGAAATCCTTCAGATGCCGTTAGGAGCACAGAAGGAAACAGTAGGACACAGAGGAACATGATTTTTTTCAGGTTACCTGTTTCATGTACTACTGTCACTATATAGCGGCCGTTTTCTAAAAATAACTTTTTGAAATCATATTTGCGCCAATCTCGCATACGGCAGCTTTAATGCTCCTTCTGGTTCGATGCGAGAGATCTGGCAAACTGATATCAAGCACTCGAAAATATTGCCTTTACTAACTATGCAGCTCAAAGAAAGTAGTGTTCGATGTTCATGTACTATATGTATGTACTGTATATGTCTAAATAAATATGGTGGACGAATTATTCAGATCTTTTGCTTAAGAACTTTAAGAATTTGACATAAGTAAAAATACTTAGCATCAAAATATATTTAATGTACCAAAAGTAAAAGAATTTCCCATTTCAGAATATTAAACATTTATTTTATTGGATTCTAATTATTGATGCATTAATATGTAAGCATCATTAATGTTTTAGTTGGTAAAGGTGGAGCTAATTTTATGTACTTAGCTTAATCTATAATAATACATCATAATTCATTAGTGGATTGTTGTTGAATATTAGTTGTATTTGTATTAAAGGAACAGTGTGTAACATTTCGGGGGATCTATTATCAGAAATTGCATTTAATACTCATAACTATGTTTTCATTAGTATATAATCACCTGAAACTAAGAATCGTTGTGTTTTCATTAGCTTTGAATGAGCCCTTCATGTCTACATCGGGTCCTCTTATGGAGTCCGCCATGTTGATCCGCCATGTTTCTACAGTAGCCCAGAACGGACAAACCAAACACCGGCTCTAGAGAGAGCCTTTCGCGTTTTTACGTTACCTGAAGGCCACGGTAGTTCTCCGACACGCTTGTGAAACTGCGGTAACGTGAGCTGCAGAGTGTAAAACCGTGGTACCGGCAGCCGCCGTCTGGCTTCCGTTGCTCCTAAAGTAGTGTTATTATGGTAAGGATGGCCTCTGAGCGAGGCAAACGGCGTTACCACGGTTTTGCACACGGCGGCTCACGTTATCACAGTCTTGGAAAGGGAGGAGTGAGCGGAGTGGTACTCAGTTGGTTGCAATCTGCAACTACTAGATGCCACCAAATCCTACATTCCAAGATTGTTTTTTGCACACATTTGTTGTGTCTTTCAGCTGTAGATTTACACACATCCACTCGTATGTAATATGTTTAATTTTTTTACTGTACATGTTGTCAAATATATATACTGTATATGTAGCATGAATGACTTAAGCACGTGTGCATGCATACAGGTGTTGTTGTTAGTACTGTATGTGTGTGAAGGAATCCGTGTTTACCTGCTGAGTAACAGTCTGGGTGAGTCAGTCCCCATTCAGGTAGGCTTAGTGTTGGCTGACCTATATAAACACACAGACATCTGGACTGAACTGCAGTCCTCTTTGGCAAAACTACACAGTTCAAACAGCTTCCGCAAAAAACACACAGCTGTTAGATATATGAGGAAATACATTCGCAATACTGTCCTCGGAAATTAAAATATGAATCCTCATAATCTGTGTTGTTTTCACTCCAGCAGCGTAGCTTCTCAAATCTTATACAGGAAGTGTATTTGATTGTGTGTGAAATTGGCAGATGAGTCGTATACTGCCTGTAAAACACTGTCGTTCCAGTGATTATAATTACATTTCTGCGGATTGAAAGTGCTTACCTATCTGTTCTATTTATTTTTTTCAGATCTGATTGTTAAAGTTATTCAACAAAACATGGGAGGAATCAAAATCGAAGAATGGAGAAAGGTACGTTTGATTTAAGTGATAATTGAGATGAACTTTATCTTGATATTAAGCAGTGTTAGGATAACTTGAATATAAATGTATTTATTGATTTAATACCTGTGGAAGATTTTGTACTTGCAAATTCTAAAAAAAATCCTGGTGTGATTTGAGCTTTTTGGCAGTAATTTTAAAAAAATGTTCCTTTTTTTTTCTACCTCGACTCTTGATGTTGCCTTCACATCCCTCTTCAGAAATTGTAATGTTGCTGCCTTTTAATCCCTTGGCTGCCACACTGACCTTGGTTTGTTTGTCTTTCTTTCCCTCTTGCTACGGTTTTGTGTGTGCGTCTGCACGTGCGCTTGTTTTTCTGCATGCGTCTGTGTGCACGTGCTTTGGGTGTCACAGCCAGAAAATGTGGTCCTGTTACTACAGGTAAACTCCTCATTATGTTCACATAATACACTCTGCAATGTCTTAAAAAATGACCGTGTTGGGGAACGATGATTGTATGAGTCTTCTCCTCCTGCAGTGGATCTACTACGAGGCCGGATTCCTCATATGCGGGACCATCGGCATCACATTTGTGATCCTCGTCCCCATCATCGGCATGTGTTTCTGTGTGTGTCGATGCTGCGAGAACTGCGGAGGGGAGATGCACCAGAGACAGAGAAAGAACGTCGACTGTCAGAGAGGTTTCTACACCGCCTCGCTCATCGCCACCTCCGTCTTCATCGTGTGAGTCGTCGTCATCTTCTTTTCAATCTTTATCATTTTGTTTATCATCACTGTGAGGGGTATTTTTTCTTTTCATGAGAGAAATAAAAGTTTTATTAGAGTGATTCTGTTCTCACTGTGTGCATCCTGGATTAATGCATTCTGATGAGTTGTTGGAAAGTGTATTTGGGATATACTGTGCTGGATACTGGAAAAAGTATTTATATATATATATACCTCTCTCTCTCTCTCTATATATATATATATATATACTGTATATATATTCAGATAAATAAGGGAAAGGGAAGCATGTCTTGTTAAACCTGAAGTCGTAGATCCCAAAGCAACCAGTACACAAAGGTTTTCTGAATTTCAATCCACCCTTACATGCTAAAATTGACTATTAGCGGACGTACCCGAGGCTTACAGTAGAGGTTAATATGACCACTATGAACAACAACATCGCCGGTTTGAGTCTGGCCAGAGACCTGTGTTTTATCTCTCTCCCCCTCATTTTCTGCCATCTCCGTAAAATCTGTATAAAACGCAAATAACACTAAAATTGACTAAAAGTCACTACAATGAGCTTTATAAAAATGAACAGAAATGTCTCATTACTCAATGATACAAGATCAAAAGTAAGAATAATTTCTTTGTAAAATAATCTTGTAGTGCAACAAATTATGCAAAACTCAAGGGGTGGACAAACCTTTTTGTTATATGTGGGTTCCTAAAAAAGTGCTTCACTGATTTAGCATCAAGCTTGTGTAACATTGTCAGTGTCTCACAATGGAAAGTTTTTCAAAAATTGATGCAGCAGAAATATATATGTCTTTTTTATTCCACACTATCTTCTTCCTTGTCAAAACCTGATGCCTACATTACCCATAATGCAACATGACCGCTGATAGTTTAGCAGGAGATTCAGGTGTGTTATACTAGTAGCGGATAATGTAACCTCGAGCTGTTGGCCTCAAGCAGAGAAGAGGAGTGGGCTACAGAGGTCTAGTAACCTCATTACTTTCTAACTTCACACCCCCAAATTTTTTTTTCATTTTGAAACTTGTAGTCTTCAGCCCCAACCATGCACATATGAGGTAGTACTCCACAATACCTGTAAACAGACTTTGATGTGTAAAATCTGTGGAGTTTCCCTTTAACAACATCTGCTCACACACAGACCGGAACATACCTGCTGTGTAGGAGACAGGTGCACGGTCGGAGAAATACGATCCAAACTGTGCAGGACAGTTAAGTGTTACTGATATCACTTGGCTGACAGTGAGAGGGCTCTCTGTCTGAGGGAGTGCTTTCACATCACAAACATGCATGCTCACACACACACAAACACACACATGCACATACTGTTTGAGTACATGAAGCACTTTGTGGCCGTTTGGAGATGTGGAGATATCATCAAATGAGGGTTTGTTATTATGATTCTTTTATAATCTCTCACAAAGAAGATTCTTTCTTTTTCTCCTTCTATTGACATTCAGTCAAGTCTTTGCTTAAGAGATCAGTTATCTTGCAGGTCATTTAAATACCTTTAAAAGGTATAGAATAATTAAAGTTCAGGAATAACACTCAGCGAAAACGTCACTGCAAAAACTCAGCTGAAAGTTTGCAGGTCATCAGCTCAGCACCTTGGCAGACTTAATCACTCTTCATCCTGCTTTCTTATTTAATCATAGTAAGTTTGCTACAGTATATTACAACACTAAATGTACATAATTACTTAGATAAACTTAGTTAATATCCACTATCATTCATTTTTCTTGTTAAATCTTTATCAATAATGAAGGGGGAGGATTGTAGATATAGAGAGGTAGATGCCACACAAAATAATTTTAACCTTGCAAGAAAATGAGTTGCGCATTTTCCAAAATAGGCTCAAATATTGTGTACATTCACTGACTGTAAATCATGTAGATCTTTCCCAAAATCTTACTCAACTGCCAACGACCAGGACAAAGTTCCTGCATATCAGATACTCTGATCAAACCTGTGAGCTGTTTGTAATGACCCTTCTACCTGTTTACCCTCATTCATGTGATAGACAGTCAGTTCTAAAAGGATAAGCACAGAGACAGACAGGGAGAGAAAGCTGATGCCATGTTGCTTCTTTTGAAATCCACATTTTAACATTGAGAGAAATGTGACTTTGCAGGCCGGTCACATGTCTCTGTGAATTCTCTATCTGTGACTTTTGAAGCCCATGCAGCAGAAATACATCTCAATGAATGTAGCCACGCTGCCCTCTGCTGGTGTATACTGCTCACTGTCTTTACTTTACTGATTGTGTGTGTGTGTGTGTGTGTGTGTGTGTGTGTGTGTGTGTGTGTGTGTGTGTGTGTGTGTGTGTGTGTGTGTGTGTGTGTGTGTGTTTGTGTGTTTCAGTCTGGGAGTACTCATTGCCTATGCTGCGAACCATAATGTCAGCACCCAGATTAA
The DNA here is from genome assembly GCA_916701645.2 of Sebastolobus alascanus. Taxonomy (NCBI): domain Eukaryota; kingdom Metazoa; phylum Chordata; class Actinopteri; order Perciformes; family Sebastidae; genus Sebastolobus; species Sebastolobus alascanus. The sequence goes on from CAKAOJ020000032.1 coordinate 3,590,259, forward strand.
GAGCACTCGGCGGTTCATCAATACCAACATGAGAGACCTGAAGACATTTGCTAACAACACACCTGCGGTATGCCCTCACACACACACACACAAACACACACACACATTCCCATGTATAAAACAAGCACAAAAACTCATGTGTGATGTGTGTTTTCTGTTGCAGCAAATTGAATACCTGACAGCCCAGTACACCACAGCAAAGAACAAAGTCCTGTCAGACCTCGACAGTAAGTTGAATTCAGACTGTTTACATACAGTATTTGTTTAATGCCTCTCGCGTTGTTTGCCTGTGGCTCGCTTTGTTTACCTGCAGCAGTAATATGTAACTGTAGTGTTGTCATAAAACCGTCTGATCTGTCTGTGTTTCCTGACAGACATTGGACCGTTGCTGGGTGGGAGGATCCACAGTCAGCTGGAGAGAGAGGTGGTTCCCTCACTGGACACCGCGCTGCGAATGGCAGGAGGTAACACAGTTGAGACGTAGTATCACAATGCAGTGTTAATGCTGCTGAGCTGAAGCAATATCTCCTCTTTCTGTCACCTGATTGGTGATATTTATTTCAAAATTCAAGGATAAACCTCTTCAGAATTTGCGTTAAAGGGACTATATGTAACTTATTACGCGCATAAAGCATACCGGGTCGGTGTCCCATGCGCGCTCGCGTGTGGGTACGCGAGCGCGCAGACTCCAACACAGCCTGCGCTCGTTCTCACCCGCTCGGCTCGCTCCAACTCCACGTGCACGCGCGCACACTACACACTGCAGAAGAGTTAGTTCAGCTCTGAGAATATCTAGTGAATGTACAGTGGACGTTTGTGCAGAAATAAATGCTGCAGCTCCTCCAGACCAACAGAGGTTTCCCGTGTCTTGTGAAGTGACGGGGCTCCGCAGCGAGTTACGTTATCGTCCCGACCGGGAGTCGGTGTCTCCCCCCCCCCGTTCCCTCCGCGGTCGGTAGGTTGAAACAGGAAAAGCCAACACTAGGATCAGCATTGATTTATGGAGAGACCCTCCTCTGGTCAGCTAACATTACTGCCAAGCAGGTGAAATATAGAGTGATATTGTGTGTTAGCTGACATGTGTCGCCTCACTGTTTAGACCGGTGCTCGTTCATGTCTATATAGAGCGAGCACAAGCGCGAGCGCGAGCAACAGGACGCCGACTTTCGTTGACATTGCGGCCACAGGTGTCGCTGTTAACAAGCAATTTCTGATTCTTACATATAGTCCCTTTAACACGTTATTATTGCGTTTACTTTGGCAGCCCTAAATGTATTGCAATATATTGAATAGTAAACCATGTATACATATCGTACACTTGTATACGTATCGTACACTTGTATACGTATCGTACACTTGTATACGTATTGTCCCACTGTATACATATCATTATATATCCCGATTATACACAGCCCTAATATCTATGACTAGATATCTTATCTTTGTGAATTGTCGCCACACTTATTGTGTGATGCTACACGTTTTCTTTTTACATGCAGTTTCCTTTCGGTTTTATTACTATTACAATTATTAACAGATTCCCGTTGTGTCTTTTAAGGGCATATCCTCACCATTTTTTAACTTTCCTGTTTCCTCTTTGATTTCCTCACATTTCCTTTTATCTAAAGCAAAAGTTGAGAATGCCATCAAAGGTAATCAGAGCTGATCTGAACCACTGTCGTACCCTGTAAAACATCCTATGTTGTGGTTTTCCTTTGTGGATTGTTGATCCGTGGTCAGTGAAATCGGTGTTGTGGTTATAATGTGGGTAGTTCTGTGGTGGTTGCTTGAATTGTGGTGGTATATTAATAGAAAATCGTATGAGGCTCACCGGTTTCATAATACAAAACAACACACTGTTGTGGATTATTTTAGTAAAATTGTAGTTTTTGGGCTAAGTTTTTATTAAATTTTCTCCTTCCTCTCTCTGCTGTAGCCATGCGGGAGACCAAAGAGGCCCTGGAGAACGTCAGCTCCTCCTTGGAGATTCTCCAGGAGGGGACGGGGAAACTTCAGGCCAGCCTGTCGGGGGAACGCTCCTCTCTGACAAACACTTTATCAGACCCTGCCTGCACTAATGGAGCTGTGTCTCACACCTGTAACAGCATCCGCTCCACACTGTCCCTGCTGGGAATCAACGCCGACTTCTCCAAGGTACCGAAAGATTGTCTGACACATGAGATGAGAATCAAAACCTGGAAATGAACGGAAACAAGCATTTTAATTACTAATCTTCCCTCCTTTTCTCTTTCTGTCTGTCAGCTGCCAGATGTCAGTCATGCCTTGGCCAATGTCAATACCGTCCTGAGAACGGACCTCAGCAACATCGTACAAAAGGTTTGTCACTGTCTCCAGCTCATCATCGTCCTCCTGTTCATCGTTGTCACTTTCTTTTTCACCCATCATATTCTTACAAAACACTACTTAGTTTAAAGAAATGGATATATTTTCTTAATCATCTTTTCATCTTCTCTTTTACTTTCCATCTCCAGGGTTACTCATCATTTAATGATACACCAAAGCTGGTTAAGGAACAAACTAAAAACATTGTCACAGGTACACAAGTGTGTGTGTGTGTGTGTGTGTGTGTGTGTGTGTGTGTGTGCGTGCGTGCGTGCGTGCGTGCGTGCGTGCGTGCGTGCGTGCGTGTGTGTGTATTAGGGCTAAAAACTAACGATTATTTTCATTGTCGATTAATCTGTTGATTATTTTCTCGATTAATCGATTATTTGTTTGGTCTATAAAATGGTGAAAAATGTCAATCAGTGTTTCCCAAAGTCCAAGACGACGTCCTCAAATGTCTTGTTTTGTCCACACGTCAAAGATATTCAGTTTGCTCTCAGAGAGGAGTAAAGAAACCTGAAAATATTCACATTTAAGAAGCTGAAATCAGAGAATTTAGACTTAAAAAATTACCCAAACCGATTGATTGATTATCAAAATAGTTGGCAAATAATTTAATAGTTGACTACTAATCGATTAATCGTTGCAGCTCTAGTGTGTATGTGCTGTACTGTATGTATGTGTATTTAGTTTGCCTAACAAATATAGCTGTTTTCCCTTCTTCATTACAAATGATATGAGATTAAGTCTGACTGTAGTCTTTCACTTTCATATTTTTTCTTCTCTCACCTTCACCTTCGTACTTGTGAATGATGAAACCACAGCTCTACCCAGTAAGTCCTTCTTTCAGCCTTTCCACTTTCTTTTAGACCCCCCTTTCTCAATGTCATCACCTCTGAGTTTACAGACCTTCTAATTGACATAGAAAACAATGCACTAATTCATGTCTTTTTGTTTGTATGTGTGTGTATAGGAGTAAAAGGTATGCTGGATAAGATTGGCACAGAGATCAACAGCTTCTCCAAGATGTTCCCAGTGGAAGCTTCTCTGGTCAATTTCACCATTTTCCTCAACCAAGGACAGAAAAACCTTGAGTCCTATTACCCACAGGTTGACCAAATAGATTTCTACAGGTTTGTGCACGCATGTATTATATGTATCAGGTTGAGGGAACAAAAATCTGTCACATTATGGGGTCAAACTTCCCATCTGGGGGGGGGGGGCTTTAGGCTTAGGGGATTTTAGGCTTACTGTAAAGCGGCTATTTATTATGCTATTTTTTTAAATAACTGTGGATAAAATGCATTGAATTAAATTATTACCCGAATCTGCAGCTCCCCTCAGCTTTACTGAGGTTTATAGTGAGTTTCAGCTCATTGTTTAGCTGTCTGGCCCACACCTTTACTGTTTTGGTTCACTCTCACCACTCTCATAGCGTTGTTTTCATCTGTAGGAGGCTGCTGTTTCAGCGAAAAAGCTCTAAAAACCCACTGTAGACTACCTGCTCAGCACCAAACAGCAGACAGTGAAAGTCAGAGACTAGCTGGTGAACATAGTGGAGCATTTAGCAGCTAAAGAGATATTTCCCTCAGGAGTTGGTGGAGAATAAAACAGAGCTAAAAGAGAGAGAAGATTGGACTTATATTCACCAGGTGGACAGAAACACAACTCCAAATGAATGATAATGATGCTCCATACATATGTAAATAAGCAATTGGTTGCTAACAAGTGCTCCATACCAATTCAAAAGATGATGATATGTCAATATTGTTTATTGTTGTTTTTGTTAATATTGTACAATTTTCTGTGGCCAAAAATGATCGCTGCTTTAAGGTTAGAATTATGACAAGGTTATGGTGAGGGTAAGCCTCCAGGAAATGCATGTGAACCAATACAGTGTCCTCACAAATGACAGTAGTAAGTGTGTGTTTGTGTGTGTGTGTGTGTGTGTGTGTGTGTGTGTGTGTCTATGCCGCAGGTGGGTTGGCTGTGTGGGAGTGCTCTGCATGGTCGTCCTGGTCCTGGCCTTCAATTCCCTCGGACTGCTGTGTGGCACCTGTGGCTACGACAAGCAAGCTACACCAACAACACGCGGCTGCCTATCAAACACCGGCGGCAACCTGCTAATGGCGTATGTTACCATGACAACTGTCCAACATTCAAACTGCGTCTGAAATCACTCCCTCATTCAGTCATTTATTACTCCCTATATAATAGATACTAATTAGTTACACTTAAATAAAATGGTAGACAGTAAATAAAGCGAACATTTTGACTTGTGATACAGGTGTAACTTATAACGATGATATTGGCTGCAATCTATTTAAGGGTGCCAGTTTCAGCGCCCTGCTATTGTGCATACGGTCTCACTGCTACTTGTTTCTGGTACACCTGGTAGCGTTTCCTTTAACCCCGCCTCCCAGCCCGTGGTCCAGCCTCGGTCTGGGTCACATTCACATGAACGGAGGAAGGGAAATAACTCTGGATTCAGCTATTAGTGCATTTTACAACTTTTAGGACATATTTAAATAAGGACTTTTCTAGTGTTCGTACTGGGAAGTTGATTTACCTAAAAAAAAAGTATCCAATAATTTACAGACGTCTCTTTCCCAATGTAAGTCTATGGGAAAAAAGTATTTTTGGGCCCAATGGCATCACGTGACGGACACGGAAGTTGTAATTCCATGGTTTAGCCACTACGAAGATTTTCTTCAAAGCCCGACACACTTCCTGGGGGCTTGGACAGAGACAGTAACATTTGAATTGTTGGGTAAAACTTTATTGTAACTGTCAGAAGTTAAAGTTACAGTCTCGAAGATCTCTGTGTCGTTCTCTTTGGCTGTTTGGATCTCATGGCGATGCCATGAGATCCAAACAGTGCCGGGATCCCAGGAATGTCGCTTGTTGCGATCTGACTCAGGCGGCCATAACTAAAAGGCAGACACATCATGATCAACTGTTAACAAAAGATATTTTTATTAAATCAAAATAAACCAAATTAAAATGTTAATCGTATGGAATGTGGAAATCAGTGCTGTCAGTAGTGTGTGTGGTGTTGTAAAGGTGCATAAAAACAAAGCGAGGAAAACTAAAGCAACAAAACCAAACCAAATGGGAGAGTAAAGCCAGAGCAGAGAGTCAGCCAGAGAGAGAGCAGACTGCTGGTAGCAGCCAGGGCTTAAAGGGACTATTTGTAACTTATCACGCGCATAAATCTTAACGGGTCGGTATCCCATGCGCGCTCGCGTGTGGGTACGCGAGCGCGCAGCAGCGCTGCTCCTGCTGCCTGCTGGCTGCTTGCACACCGCGCTCGTTCTCACTCGCTCGGCTCGCTCCAACTCCACGTGCACGCGCGCACACTGCAGAAGAGTTAGTTTAGCTCTGAGAATATCTAGTGAATGTGCAGTGGACGTTTTTGCAGAAATAAATGCTGCCGCTCCTCCAGACCAACAGAGGTTTCCCGTGTCTTGTGAAGTGACGGGGCTCTGCAGCGAGTTACGTTATCCCGACCGGGTGTCGGTGTCTCGTGCCCGTTCCCTCCGCGGTCGGCAGGTTGAAGCAGGAAAAGACAACACTAGGATCGGCATTGATCCATGGAGAGACCCCCCTCTGGTCAGCTAACATTACTGCCAAGCAGGTGAAATATAGAGTGATATTGTGTGTTAGCTGACGTGTGTCGCCTCACTGTTAGACCGGTGCTCGTTCATGTCAATGTAGCGCGAGCACAAGCGCGAGCGCGAGCAACAGGACGCTGACTTTCGTTGACATTGCGGCCACAGGTGTCGCTGTGAACAAGCAATTTCTGATTCTTACATATAGCCCCTTTAAGTAAACTGGGAACACTGGGCCCAGGTGTTCCAGATTACACCAATCAGCCAATCAGCCAGCTGCAGGGCAACGAGAGACAGGTTAATGACGAGGAAACCACTCCAGGGGTCATCACACGTCACAGACGCCCACTTCATAATACTGCAAACGCAAGACCTTTCATCAGTGGGCCATAGGTTCAATCACCATTGTGTTACCTTACTCGGCGATAGATAGTGACTTAACAGACATTTATTTAAATGAAAATAGTAGTCACTAGTTTGAAGTGACAAACAGTAGATGTTTGGAACATTTGTTTCAGCTGTTCATCTCTCTACAGACATGTACGAGAATATAATCTATATATTTTATTTGATACATTAATGAATAGCACCTGAGATGCAGTAGAAACTTCTTACTGACACAGTATGTCACTATTTATTGATAGGAAGCTTCTGATTAGATCAAAGTGGCCCAAGTTCAGTTTCATACACCCTTATGTCCCACAACTTACCATTTTTGAAGCTTTGTCCCTGCTGAATAATACAGTAAAAAGTTATTCTCAGCAGACACCTACTGATGTTTCTGTGTGATAATGTTTAACACACTCTGTCTCTTGCTCTTCCAGTGGGGTGGGCTTCTCTTTCATCTTCGTCTGGGTGCTGATGGGCATCGTGACCACCTTGTTTGTTGTTGGTGGCAACGTGGAGAAGATTGTGTGTGAACCGCTCGCTAACAGACAGCTATTCAAGGTGCTGAAAACAAACTCTCTTCCTCCCTGAATCGTCTTATTTCCACTCTGTGTTTATCTTGGAGAGAGTTTTATCGGAGCGGGATCGTGTTACTTAACGGACAACACTGTGGCTCTGTGCTGATGAATATGCGTGTGTGTGTGTGTGTGTGTGTGTGTGTGTGTGTGTGTGTGTGTGTGTAGATCATAGACACACCATTTCTGGTCCATCCCTCCAAGAAGAACTTCCTTCCTGGGATGCTGTTTCAGAATCCGAACATTGACTTGACTCTAGGAAGCATGTACAGGTAACATGTCAACAGCTAATACTGAACATACTGTACATAAAGCTCATTGTTTACTGCAACTTACTGTGTGTCTAGTAACAGAAAGTGAAGAGAAAAAAGAAAAATAATAATAATAATGAGCAGCATATTATCCCTCAAAGTAATAGATAAATAAATAATAAACTGTTGTTTCAGCTGCAAATTACATTTTTTAAATCCAATTTGACCCTTTTTTGTCCAAAATAAACACTAATGAATTCCCACAATTAAAAAAAAACTGAAATAACGAGCCGTACAAATGCACATACAGTACATTTACACTGGAGGAGTTTCAGTGTGTGACCGTACTGTGTTTGTCTCGTAGGGACTGCTATGAGAACAACGGCCTGTACCATTCTCTGCAGCTGGAGACCATGTTCAACATCAACTCCTTCCTCAACAGAACTGTGGTAAGTGTCAGTTTGCTGCGTAGGAAATGCTGATAAAGATCTATCTTACTGATGCATCACTGGTGGAGCCAGATGATTGGTAACTTATCAGTTTATGTGTGTGTGGTTAAAAACAGTACAACAAAGATCTGGCCAAAGTGTTGGAGAGTGTGCAGGTGGACCTGCAGAACATCACGCTGCTGGAGCAGGCCGGCAGAGACAACCTCATCAACTTCGCCAACTCAGGAGTCGGACAGATCGACTATGAAACCTACCTGGCTGAGGTAATCTGTGTGTCTGTGTGTGTGTGTATGCAGAGTACCTTTTCTCCCATAAGGGGACACAAATCAGGTCCCCACAAGGTAAAGCATTTATTTACGGGTTGAGACTTGGTTTTTAGTTAAGGATAGACTAAGCCTCCAGGACTTAATGTAATGTCCACACCAGTGACAAACAGTCATTGTGTTGTTCTCTTTGTATGTGATTGTCGCTCCTTTGAGTCAAGATTATTATAATAAACTAAGTAAGGGATAATGTACAGCGTCATGTCATTAAATCCAGACTGAAACCTAAATAAAACCTAACAGAAATTAAATTGAAAAATAAAGCTGTATGTACAAACATGTAGGGAATCTATAACTATATGATCCCTACACCATGAGTGAATTGTTTTGTTGTTTCAGGTAAATAAGGGAGTGACTCTGGTGGATCTCCTGTCCTTCTCTTCCGACCTGGAGGCTCAGGCCGACCAACTGGTGAGTCTCATCATTATCCTACCAACAGATTACAGCAACATGATGCTGCTTTTATCATGCAAATGCCAAAATGATGAAGAAATGTGAAACAGTGATGTTTTACACACATAATATACATTGCTTTGAATTATTATGCAACTTACTACTTACAGCACTGCTGTTTAAAAAAACAGTAACAGCATAGAGTAACTTGAAGAAGATGAGACTATGATGAGTTTTTATGTGTCAGCTGCAGAGATCTGTCACATCTAGTTCCCATTCAAGTTCAACCTATGCTGCTAAAGTATTTGCACCCAGTCAACCCAGTTGGCTTTAGAGATTTTTGTGTATATTTAGTTATTTTTTTTATTTTTTTTTTAATTTATATTGACATGTTGCAGACTGTAGGAATGAGATAGAAATATTCTTAAACCAACAAGCCCGAATATTAAGTTGGACAGCCTCTCTCTCGCTTCATGCTCAGTGATCGGGCTTGTTGGTCCGAACAAGCTGCCCATTCACCCTCAACACACACACACACATTTACGGCACATGCATAGGACATAGTACAGGAACTGTACCATTTAAAGACACATGGGACCTACAGCACCACAGAAGGATAAGTGTGTGCATGTATTTCTAAGTAAGGAAGGAAGGAAGGAATAATAAATAATTGAGGTAATATTCATTACCTTATTATCCTTAAGATTTATCTACAACTAACTGCTGTTTATCCTCTGCTCTTTGTGTGTTGGTTCTTTTATAGCCACGCGGTGCTCTGGAGAACGCACTGAAGGGACACGCCAGCAGTATCAGACAGATTCACAGAGAACAAGTGGTTCCCATGGAGCAAGCAATGGTAATCACCTCTCCCATTAAATACATTAAACACCTACACTTCATATATACTGTATGCACAAGCAAATACACGCAGTAAATGCACATACAGTGTATTATCTTTAAGACACTCTTAACTTCCTAATAGCAGGAACAATCTGGTGCAGCATCTTGGAGCAAACAACATTTCATATTTGTGATTTTCTCAGTCTCTCTCTCTCTCTCTCTCTCTCTCTCTCTGAATTTCTCATTTTAAGGTTTATAACAGCTGATATAGAAAATTGCAGATAATATGTGACAAAAACAAGGGACCTTTTTTCACATTTCTAAACTACAAAAAAATATAAAAATTTATGTCATAAAAATCACATTTAAAGAAGTGAAATAATCAGATCAACAAACAAAATAGAAGCACACATTTTAAGCCAGTATCAGTAAACGTGTCTTTGATAGCTGCTCCCCTCAACTTAACTTCTTTTCTCTCTTCTTCCTTTTCGTTTGTTAAACGATGACAGAAATATGTCAGAGCGCGGGTAAGCCGCTGTTCATACTGTAGATGTTCTTGTTGCGTGTTTGTCGTAGCAGTGTTGTTAATGTTGTGACAGCTGTGATGTGACGTGATGGGGTTTTTTGTTAGAGAGTAATTTAGACATGCAGTTAAGGTTTGTTTGGTAACAGTTTGTGTTTTTGTTTCCTCACACAGAGTACACTGAGCCAGAGCGTCAAGCAACTGCAGAGGATGTCCAGCGACCTGCCGGTGAGGAAACAAACTAAAAACTCAAAACACAACAGTTATACTAGACTGTTATAGCAGTGGACACCCACAGTTTATTACAGGTAGTTTATTTGAGTTTCATATTGACTTGTGTGATTTAACACAGCCTTGTTATTGTGTCAAATCAACATCAATTCACACGGCAAATCACAAGACATGATACATTGAAGGATTTATTTGATATTCCGTGTTTCACAGTCAAAAGCTTCTACATTAAATAACACCATGTTGTACTGCCGACTTCGATGTCAAGCAGGAACTAACAGACAAAGGACTAAAGAGCAAACTCGGGACTCAAGGCAGTGAATCAGAAAACTTTACTTGAGGCATAGTTCAGTACACGGGTATTCAGATCAAAAAACAGGCAAAGGTATCAAAATCGCTAGACAAAGGCTGAGTCCAAACATACAGAAACAAGGTCTAAACACTAGAGATATTCACTCAGAAACTAGAATGATGGAACGCTAACCACAAAGAGCTAAAACAAACTGGGGACAGACAGTGAGAGCACAAATAGACTAAATACACAGGGGAGGAAGGGTAATCAGGGATAGGTGGAACTAATGAGGCGGGTGAAACTAATCGGGGAGGAGACAGACATAATCGCACAGGCGGGAAACACACGAGGGCAGGAAGTGAAGATTTCTGAAACGAGAGGAGAGATTGAGTATACCAAAATAAAACAGGAAATAGCTAAAAAGTGGAAACAATTTCAACATAACCTAATCAGGAGGCAGCGATGTAACATTCCACGTGTGCACTGAACAACTTAATGGAACCATGTACATGTTGTTAATAAAAGAAATAATAATATACTGTATTACTGGTGTCTATTAGCACACAGAGAAAGACTTAACGAAGTCTACCAATCAAAGTATGCAGAAAACTTCTTATTAACTTCTGTATTGTTAACTGAGCATAAACAGACTATTTACAATTACTTGCCTAATTGTCTCATAAGTACAAGTGAATCTTAGTCTCTCTCTCTCTCTCACATTTTGTTGTCATGATATTGTTGATTCTGTGTGTTATAAGAACGTCTCTCTTGTCTCTCTGTAGTGCAGGCTCTGTTCATATCTGCATATTTTATATTTCCATTGCTTTTATCGTCGATTGTGTTTTCAATGCTTTTATTTTTAACGTCTGTGTTTTAACTATTGCCTGCCTGGGAACTACAGATGAAAATTAGTCTTTCTGGCTAACTCCAAATAATAAACCAAAAGCTAAATTAAAACATTGTCTTTTAGGTCAAGGTCACGAATATCCTGAGTGCCATCGATGCAGCAGAGTACCTCATCATTCATAACGCCTCCTATGTGGTGAAACAGGTATAAAAAAGAATAATTACAACAAACAGTATTATATGAGTAATATGTAACTGTGCACACATTTATTTCTTGCCACATTTGTTGCTTCAGACGGGTCAATCAGATGATATTAGATGGCGTATTCTTGTGATATTATATTGTATTATAATATCCACACTTATAACCAGACTTAACAACAGCAACTTGTTGTATTACAATCCAAGCTTGATTAATCTGAGCAGAAACAGCACTATGATAGCAACTCTGTGCTGGACTAAATGAAATGACTCAATATTTTATCTTACCTTAGGAATCCACACTAACCCTCAACCCCCAACTGACTGCATTCACACATATGCTGACATGTTTTCCTCTCTGTTGGTGTCTAGGAAACAAGGGGCTACACACAGAGCTTGGTGGGATACTTCAAACAGTACACAGACTGGGTTAAAAACTCGGTGAGTATGCTACCAGTTTTCTATGATTTATAGTATTGATGTCCTCTTTTAAAGATTACAGGTTAATAATTCACAGTAGCGACATTGTCAGTAGAAGGGAAAAGTGTGATTGTAAGGTGTAAATTGAAACCCTAAGTAAAAGTCTTCCTGTAGTGGTGAATTTATACTTGATGATAGTGAGTGAACAATAAAACTGACGTGTCAGTAATGAAGCTGCACTTTTTAGAGTCAACAGGGACCCTGTTTTAACCCGACCCGCCAGATGGTTTGTTACACAGAACCATCTGAGAAGCAGTCATTGGAAGCTGTTTAGAAAAGGGCAGGCTCTTTCAAAAAATACTTGGCAGGTGATTGGATGAACCATCTGTCAATCAAACTCTTGCCAAAGCCAGTCGTGAGAAGAGTGAAAACATCTTTTCCATCGAGAAAAGCCTTCAGTGTAGTTCTTTGCTTTTCTTTCAATGAAGATATATTCTCCATTTCTGATATAACTGATGCTATTGCAGCTACGCTAACCTCTTCAGGAGCCGCCATTGTTGTTTAGAATGAACAGTTGCCTCCGTGTTTCCTCACACACACCTAAGCCAAACTCTGGCTTGCCGGACACAAATGCATTACTTGAAGGCTGACAAGATGAATTTTCATGTGATATGTGATCCCATGATTCTCGCGTGATCTTGTTTCATTGCAAGAATCTAGCTGCCGTGCAAGGTTAACCCTGTTGTTGGTTTTAAAATGCGTCTTGGGCGATCAGATCGCAAGTGGACAGCGCTAAATACAAGTGTAAATGAATGAATGATCCGTCCATTCAAACCACTTGCCGAGGTGGCCTGGGACACATTTGAGCACATATCTTTTGTAGTGCAAACGCTAATGCCTCCTTTTGTTCCTCCTTTTTCCTCATCTCCAGTTGGGTTCTCAAATCGCGTAAGCTGGTTTTGTCCACAACATCTGAAATTTGGAAGTCAATGGGGTTTTTGAATTGTTTTTTAGTTAGATGCCTGAAATAAGGTCTGTGGTTTAACACAAGCGGAAGAGATTTTAAAGTTTTGCTCTACGAAATAAAATACGTCAGTAAATATCCCACTCGTGAATTTTGAAGCCTTTATGTGTCTTAAAAAAGGCGGTTGCTAACAAGTGGCTAAATGAGACTAAACGTCATCACGCCGACTCGTCCTCTGTTACAGCCTCATTGTGTATACTCGCGCTCATGCGACTGTGGTGTAGTTTGTTCAAACCTAACGTTAGCTTTTTACTTCTGGCGATTGCATTCACACTTCAAAAATCATAAAAGTAGTGTTTATTTGTGGAGATTATCTTGGTGAACAAAACGTGTAAATATCATAAATGTTTGTTTGCCACAGAGTTTATTTTCTGCAATAATCCACAAGCCAATGAAAAAATCCCATCTTGGGTGATTTGGTTCACCTGGAACACGGCGAGGAATAGACCCAGTCTGTATTATTTTGATTTCTTCTTCTTTTAATTCGCGGCTGATTAGGCACAGGAAGTGCATCGCTGTCTCCCGTCAGGTTTAAAAACAACAACACATTTGGTCTTTGCAAACGGAAATTATGTACGTGTCTATTTGCATATAGAGCGGGGAAGCAATCACATGTGGTCACTCGAGACACATGTGGAGAGGCATTCTGATGCCAGGTGTGAACTGACGTACTTAGAGCTGTCCACTTGTGATCAGATCACCCAAGAGGCATGTTACATAATGCCAGCTGTAAACAGGGACAGGATGTTCAGGTTTCAGTAAATTACGGAAACATTACAAGTTCTCTGATTGTGACCACATTATTTTAACAGTCCAAGAAGTACTTTGATTTGAATTTATAGTCTGTAATAAGAAGGTTGAAGAGAGATCATCTTTCCACTGCTACATACTCATCAAGTTATGGTTTTACGTTTGACGTCATTCATCCACACACTGTAATCTATACTTTTTATTTTTTTTTATTTTTCCTCTACAGTTGACTGCAGAGGTGGCCCAGTGTAAACCCATCAGTAACATTGTGGACAGCATGGAGATAGTAGCGTGCAGCTTCATAGTCGATTCAGTGGTAAGGCACCAGAACACTGTGGTTATCTGTGTGTGTGTGTGTGTGTGTGTGTGTGTGTGTGTGTGTGTGTGTGTGTGTGTGGCAGGCTGCTGAGGTGCACTGATTCATTTCACAGCTGTATGTACAGTACATGTTCCCCCACATGTATTTGGTTTTTGACTAGGAATATAAACGGCTCTTTGACGGTTTGAGGGAGCTCTGGGTTTTTGGGAGCGATGAAGACTGTGGAGCCATTCGGGCCACACGTACGGGAACAGTATGTTCTCAAGTCTCCGGCACACTCGCTCGCACACACTGAGATGAGATAGGGTCTGTTTTGAGGCGGGACGGGGAGTCACATACACATAGATTCTTCTCTGTTTTCACTCCGGCCCCGAGGAGTTGTAAAGTTTTATATTTACATATCAGCTATATATCGTGTGCGAGTTTGTGAGAGTTTAATGAGAGCTCAAACAAGCCACACGCTGTGGTCAATATAAACAGAGATTTTTTTATATATCAGCTCTCCAGCAGTGCCTGCAGCCGCTGTACTGTATGTGCAGCATGTGTGTGTGTGCGCACACGTGTTTATATTTATATGTTCTGTCCTATTTGCGCCTGTGTACATTCTTTGTGCATCCATGTGCTTTTATGTGAAATCTGTAGGGCTGCAACTAACGATTATCAAACAATCTGTCCATTATTTTGTAAGTCTTTTAAGTGAGTGACCAACAGTCCAAAACCACAATATGAGCTGTGGATGAAAGTAGCAACACTTACATTTGAATTCACTACATTTATGTAGTGAATTCAAATGTGTAATGTACTTTCTTACTGCACTACTATTATCCTTATCAGACAACTGTAGGTACTGTGCCATCGTGATCCCGCCCGAACCAATCACGAGCCGAGCAGGCAGCTTGCTAGCGAGAGAGAATCACAGCTGTCAATCATGACGTCTCACCCCCTTTTTATAGCATCAAATAACTAATTAAAACCAAACTTATCAGAACAATTAACACTTGAACATACATCAGCGTAATAAGCACTACCTAAAATGACAGAAACCATCTTTGGGAAAAATGTATTTGACGTGTACTTTGACTTTTTAGTTTGGCCCATGTCCCATCCACTAACATGGAGGGGGCGGGATTTATGACCTATACTGCAGCCATCCGCCAGGGGGCGATCCAGATGTTTTGGCTTCACTTTTGGGGAGCTGTCATGTCATCCATCTTTATATACAGTCTATGATCAATACTATATATATATATATATATATATATATATATATGGAAGGGACCATTCTGCTGCATGAGTACTTTTACTATGGATAATTCAAGCATAATACACTGTTATTGCTATTATTGCTTTTATTTAAATTTTTATAAATTTAAAGGATCTTCTAGCACTTAAATGATCAATCAGTCCACAATTCATCGACTAATCTGTGAATCAACTACTTATTTTAGCACTAAAAATCTATTTCAGAGAGATTAGTGTTTAATTAAGTGCAACAGGAATGAATGAAAAGTTAACTGGAGAAAAATAACTTGTAAATGTGATTTTCAGAACACGTTCTGGTTTGGTCTGGGAGGCTGCTGTATCCTTCTGATCCCCAGTATCATCTTCTCCATCAAACTGGCCAAGTATTATAGAAGGATGGACACAGAGGACGTCTTTGAGGAGTAAGTCCAAACACACACACACACACATTTTCTACATATAGACACAGACAGAAATTTTGTTAGTTTTGCTCGTAGTTTTTCTGAATCTTTTCTGTAGATCGAAACAAAATTAATTAATCCTTTTCTTTCCTTCTCTCTGTCATTATTCCTTCTCATGGCCTTTGACTCTCCTCATATTTTCTCCTCGTGTTATTTACGCTCTCTGTCTCCAGAACCATTTACCCGTGGCTTGTTGCACTTTGATGTTTGTCTGCTATTCACTCGTCTTTTCGTCTTCTTCCACGTGCCCTCTCCATGTGTGGTACGGGATACTTCTGGACTTTGGATCTCTCCAAATCTTTCTCACACTTTTTTTCCATCATAAATCACAAGCATGGCCTTCCTCTCTTTGCATGGACCTTTATCTCATCATCTTCTCCTGCCTCTTCCTCCTCTTTTTCGAGGATCACTCCATCCTTGTTGCTTTCGGCGGAGTCTTCTCATTCTCTTTCTCACCTGTCCACCCTCGCTCTTGTGTTGCAGTATGGGTAATACAGGTAATCATGGTGAACAAGTGTGCGATATCCACGGACACCTCGCTATGGTCAGGTACGAGCAGTGTCTCTGCTTGTTTGCATGCCGCGGTTTTAATTGGTGGAGGGATATTTTTGAGAGTCTGCAGACAGTTGTTACATTTCTCCACAGATTTAAGTTTATAAAGAATTCCCCATGTGTTACATATGTGTTACATGTGTGTGTGTGTGTGTGTGTGTGTTTAACATGTACAGTAGCTCTCCCTATTGCGACACTCTGACCCGGTTCCCTCGGGCCTCTGCTCCCCCGAGCTACTCCGACTGGTGACCCAAAGGAACTCGTCGATGAGGTACTGACCGGCATTTATATCTTTCCACTAACCCTCATCTAACAACGTTAACAGACAACTAAAGCCATCTGAGAACCACCAGCCATTTAATCATCATCATCTGATTTCACCAGGAGATTTTCTTCTTTATTTTTTCTTGTCTTCTTCATCCTTCATCCATCATCCATCACTTCTTTTAACCGACGATGTCCATTCAAACACCGGGACTCAAAAAGGAAAAGTTACTCATGATGGAGTTAAGCTGAAGACCCCTTATACACCAGACACTGTCTCCAAATTGTGTGTAGATATGACCGACTGATTTTTGTGTTTGTCCTTGGACGTCCGGCAGGGAGATTTTTTGTTAGTGTTAACTTGTGTGCTTGACCTGTTGTGTGGGCTGTGAAAGTTGTGTAGGAAATTGAGCATATAAACATAAAACATGCACACAAAGATATCATAAATATTTATAGTATTTTTTGGCTTACCATGATATTCTTACCCCAAACCTAACCAGTCTCACTTCTCATGCCTAAACCTAACCAATCCAACCAAAGAAGGCAGTGAGTACTAGCCAATCAGAGGCAGAGTAGGGCGGGCCATGCCTTCACGATAGCAAGATTGGTAATTTAGCATCCAGTTCTTATAATACATCCATAAAGTGATAAGTGATCAGTTATCCTTCAACACTGAATATCCGATTATCTTGATATTTCTGCGAGATTTTGAATGAATGTTTTCCAAAGAACAGTATTGTATAGATGATACCATCTTGTGCCATTGATGTAGAAAATTGAGGCCCTGAAATGATTTTTCTCTCTATTGACCTCCTTGTAGATCTGCAGATTTTCACACCAAAGTCAATTTCTGCTCATATAGTTTATATTTGCACAACTATGCCTTGCCGCAATTTGAACACTATGAGAACTTGAGGGTTTGGAGGGGTATGACACGGTTTATTATGGTGTTATCTTTTGTAACCAAAAAATGCATCATCCACTTAACCAATACGTAACAGACATATTGCAGTTATTACATATATTTATTTACATCTGGAATTTGTATTTTTTCACAGAAAAGGTAGTGACGGATTTTTAAGTTAGGCTAAAAAATGTCTCCAATTACAATTACTGTTTTTATTTGGACTTTTCTGACAATAAGTTGTTTATTTTCTTTTTCCACAGCGGACAGGAGAGCTGGAACTGATATTTCCCTTGTGGTAAGTCATGTGTCTACTCCTCTCTTCAGGGATTATAAAAAAAGAAAACACACTGTGTGACAACTCCAGGTTATTTCTTACACGGCCTCTCTCTTTTACAGGATCACTGGACTTTCCAGCTTTTTCCATTCAGATCTTATAACACTTCCAAGGACCAAAGGGAAGAACAACAATAATCAGGAACTGTGTGGTGAGGGCGTCCCACCCCCCAGTACCCCTTCAAGCCATGTGACAAGGATCTCTGATGCCAGCCAACTGTAATTTATCAAGTGTTCTCTCATACACATCAGTACCACAACAGTCCTTCTAGTGTGTCATAACTGTACATCATCAACTATCAGAGCAATATTCCCGCATAGCTAGTTTTACCTGTAGAGAATACATTTGTTTTACGTTATCAGTTTTAACATGGTGACACAAGTGTACATTTTTTACGCTTTCAAGACTTTTGAAAGTTTTATATATTTTTGTTAATGTTTGTTTTATAACATGTAAGTAGGTTTTTGTAGGAGTAGCTCTTTTCTTTCTTTTCTTTGTCAATATTTGTAATGTAGCTCGCATCATTTTGGCTCAACAGGTTGCATCGACCAGGGAATAGTTCGACATGTTGGGAAATACGCTTATTTGCTTTCTCACTGAGAGTTAGATGAGAAGATGCAACTCTCATATCTTTTTGTTAAATACCAGCCTGTTAGCTTAGTTTTGCATAAAGACAAAAACAAAATGTAGCAAGACTAAGAGTCTAGCCATCCTAGCAGTTATGCTTTGAGATAAATGCTAACGTCAGCATGCTAACAAGTCACAATGACAATGCTAACATGCTGATGTTTAGTAGGTACAATGTTTACCATGTTCATCATCTTAGTGTAGCCACGGTATTGAGATCACCCGCCCGAACAAATCGCGAGCCGAGCGCGGCCGCAGCTTGTCAGCGAGAGAGAATCACAGCTGTCAATTGTGATGTCTCACCCCCTTTTTATAGCATCAAATAACTCACTAAAACCAAACTTATCAGAAGAATTAACACTTGAACAAACATCAGCGTGATAAGAACTACCTAAAATGACAGAAACCATCTTTGGAAAAAAATGTATTTGACGTGTACTTTGACCTTTTAGTTTGGCCCATGTCCCATCCACTAACATGGAGGGGGCGGGATTTATGACCTATACTGCAGCCAGCCTCCAGGGGGAGATTCAGATGTTTTTTGGCTTCACTTTTGGGGAGCTTTCATGTCATCCATCTTTATATACAGTCTGTTGTTTAGCGTGTTAGCATGCTAACATTTGCTAATTAGCACTAAACAAAGTATATGATCATGAACGTGAATATCTGTAGTCAATTTGATGTCAATCCATTCAATAATGGTCAAGACATTACTAAAAGCCAAAAATGCTAAATCAAAAGTCAGGGGGAATCACCAAAGTCAGTTAAGATTCATCCTCTGGGGACCATAAATGTCTGTAGAAAATGACATAGCAAGCGATATTGCCATCCATAGAGCCACTAGCATGTCTGAAAACGACAATTTACGGGGCTTATGCGCCTGACTATTTCTTGGCCGGACTTCTTAGAGTCCTTTTTACACTTTGTTTTTTGTACAAATTAAACAAACAAGCATTTAAAAAGTGTTAATTAGTGAGCTTTAGAGGTGGTGGTATGTGGATTTTGTTCCCTTTGGTTAAAGCCAGGCTAACTGTTTTCCTGTTTCCAGTCTTTGTGCTAAGCTAAGCTAACCGTCTCTATTAAACCGTAGCTTCATGGTTAGCATACAGACATGAGAGTGCTATTGATCTTCTCAGCTAATTCTCACCAAGAAAGCGAAAAAATTTATCTCCCAAAATGTCGAAAAAAACTATTTCTTTTAAACACTGAAGGAGGAAACAGTTCTGTTTGGCTCTAAATTATTAAAATCCTTGAGACGTGAAGAGATCAGTCCAGAGTTTATCCTGGTCCATTGCTACTACAAGAGGCAAAGTGTTACTAGCTATTCAACACGCACATACGCTACATACACAAGGTTTTAAGACAGCTAACAAACAAAATATTGTGTCTTAGGCATTTCTCGCCAGACCATAGTCACCACTAGTTGCTTGTGTTGTCAGGGTTTTTTTTTTTTTCTTCACCATCCTGTGGTTTCAGAAATAAAACGAGAAGCCTCTGTGGTGGCAGAGGCCAGATTGAGGAACGTACACACAAAAACAATATAATACAGCTGGAGTTTGTGGTGAGGGTGCAAATCTGTGAATAAAAACTTCAGTTTAATAAGTGTCTGCTAACTTTTTTCTTCCATAAACACATGAAACATGAAGCGGATATAACCACTGTTATGGAAACTCAGCATGCGTGTGCCTTTGAAGGTCATAAATCACTCAAATGATCTTGTAAGTGTGCTTTCATATACTATACATAAACTCTGAGCCACAGCTAGGAATGAAAAAGAACACTCGATGATATAAGTAAAGCAAATGTACGGATGGGTTAGACATCCACGCCCCTAAAAAAAGCTTCTTAGCCAAAACACACAGAGCACCGGGGAATGCAGGGAACATTCATGTAACATATGCAGAGTTGAATGCATGCTCACACAGCAGCTGAGAAGGTCTGTTTCGGGAGGGTTGACAGTTTTTTGCGGGGAGCGGTGGGGGGGGGGGCTTGGCGGTGGTTGAGGTGGCGTGACGCTGTTGCATCCTATCAGAAGAGGACTACACTAATTTAATTTAGGGAAACATCTGGTTCAGACAACATACACACTTCCCGTGTTTACTTTGCATTCCCGGTGTCTCTTACAGGGGAACTTTTTCCTCTTCCCCACCAGATTGATGGCTATAAAAACAAAACTTCCTGAATGTACTGAGGGCATGTGTGTATTTGTACACACACGTGTGACTTTGTACTCAGCAGCAGCAGCAGCAGTCTATACATACACTCTCTTCTTCTGCTCTGTGTCCAAGCCAGCCGGTACATATGGAATATGTCTCCTTAAAGGCAGCGTCTGTTCCTCTGTTTAGTTTCATAAGTTAAAACTCACTGCAGAGTGCAGTCAGGCCTGCTGTTGAGCTCTCAGTGGTGATACTGAGCTCTGCCAATGTACAGTATGTATTCAGCATGAATATAATATAATTTAGAGTTAAAGTATGGGCCTTTCTTTAGCTCAGTAGCTATGTATTCTGAGATTTCAGTGTATGATTTTTTTGGCGTTTCATTGCATTTTGTTTCTTACCAGCTTGAGCATTCATTTATTGCTCAGAGATGATGAAAAGATTGATACTGGTTAAATATATGTGTGTGGTATCAATCTTCTCATCTAACTCTTGGCATTAAAAGAAATAAGTGTATTTCCCAAAAAGATTTAGAGGGATCTATCGGCATTAATGGAATATAATATGCATAACAATTTTTTCATTATTGTATAATCATCTGAAACTAAGAATTGTTGTGTTTTCATTAGCTTAGAATGAGCCCTTTTATATTGCACGCCATGTTTCTACAGTAGCTCAGAACGGACAAACCAAACACTGGCTCTAGAGAGAGCCTTTCACGTTTTTACGTAAAACTGCGGGACGATGATATTGTCTTTGACACTCTTGGAAAGGGAGGTGTGAGCGGAGGGGTATTCTGCTGATTGCAACCCGCAACCACACCACTAGATGCCGCTAAATCCTACACACTGGTTCTTTAAGTACCTTTAAGTGAGACTATGTACGTTTTGCATGGTCATACAGCCAACAGTTGCGGGATAATGCTAAAAGTTAGCATAATTGTCAAAAAAAACAGCAAAATGACTCAGTAATGTCACAGCCTAAGTGAAACCAGGACTTCCGGGTTCTTTTCCAGTAGCAAGAAAACCTAATTCAAAATCCCATCGACATTTGCAACTACGCTAATAACTAAAAATACAGGCTCGGAACTGAAACTTTCTTAACAGTATGTCATGTGGTTCACCTCATATATTTAGATGAGGATGGTCGTTTTTTTGTTAAGCGTAGTAAACTCCAAGAAAACGCTTGATTTTTTTCAGTAAGTCCGATAAAAGAAATGCTGAATCAGAGATTGACTTATAGAAGCTGTGAAACAGAGGCTAAAGTTTGCATGAGCTAGCCATCATAAGCTAGATGTCATACAAGACTAAGTGAGGCAGGGTCGTGTCTAGAAGGTAACCCGCGAGTTTGGAAACTCTTGCGAGATGGTTGAGGTTAGGCATCGATCTCGAATAGTTAAGGTTAGGATAGATCGTCGGAGAGCAAGTCTCGCAACAGTTTTTGCAAATTTCAGATCAGATTTGGCAATTTGCGGGTAGTAGCAAAGTAGCAAAACTGTGTACTGAGTTGAGAAATTCAAAATGATTTATAATTTTAACTACTGATTTGTAAGAGGAGGAGATTTGTTATTTCAAGTCTAAGAATGATCTTGTTCCACATTGTCTGACATTAGCCTACGTATATCCGCTTGCTCCAACGTGCAAATACAATTTCCTTAACATGCAGCCGGACATAATTTGACACCTTTGGAAGCTTTGCGATCTCCACCAGAATAAAAACACTGTGTGTTTGAACCGGCTGTACAACACGAGTTTGTAAAGTTTGTAAAGACGATACTATCTGTGTGTGTAGCTCTGTTGGCCGTGCAGCAACAAAGTCTCTACAAAAAATGCATCTTAAAATCAACATGATTAGGTTTTTATTATTACAGGGTCACAGATCAACTTTAAACCCTCCGCAAATAACTTCAGGCTGCAATTTGGCACCGGACCCTCCTGAGCCCTCTCCTCCCTCCTCTCCCCCTCATCAATAGTCAAAGACCCTCTTATGTGAAATTATATAATGTCTCGCGACTCTTTTTCACAACATTTGGCTTCGTGTGTACCGTCCTTCAGCCCTCCTTCACCCCCCCTCAGCTCCCACAAACCGGCTGACCCCTCACCCCTCTTCCTCCTCCCTCAGTTTATGTTCCCCCCCCTCCCTCCATCCATCTCATCCATCACTTTTTTCAGTTTTGAACGTACCACACAAGCTTCATGTGGTGTGAGAGAGGGGGGTCAGCGCTGGGGGGAGGAGTTTGAGGCCTTCGGCTCACCTGAATAATACCTTCTTTGTGAGCTTCAGCTTTATAAAGTCCCGCTCAGATGCTTTCTACCCTTGCACACCTCAACCTTCTGTGCGGATACATACATTCACGTCGTCCCGTACCTTCATTCATCCCTCACTAACACACGTAACGCCGCCATGAGAGCCAGGATGAGAGTGGCGCTGCTGTTTCTGGCAGCAGCTGTTTGTGTGTCGAGCGCTCAGACCAACAACAGCAGCAACAGGCAGGAGCAACAGCAGCAGCAGCAGCAGCAACAGCAACAGCAGCAGCAGCAGCAACGCAGCATCTGGGATGAGCCCATCAGATTCAGCAGCAAGAGCAAAGACTCCTGCACCATGGTGGTGTCCGGAGCCGGGGACTATACTCGCCTGCGCGTCACCTGCAAAGGCCCGAGCCAGGGCCAGACCGCAGGACGCTCCTACTACTGCGACTTCCAGGGCAAACCCAACCTGTGCCGCGCCTACAACCTCAACCCTCGCCACTACTTCACCCAGATGATGTGGGACATGAGGAAGCTGAGCCACGCCTGCCAGGGACCCAAAGTCTACCGCCAAGCCATGTGCAAGAAATACCCCGACGAGGCCCAGATGACCTTCCTGGCCTCCTGGCCCAAGACCACCACGCCCAAGCCCTCCAAGCCCGCCCAGGAGCCGCGTAAACCGGTGGTGCCGGCCCAGAGCAAGCCCGCCACTACTCCTAAACCTGTCAAGCCCCAGCAGCAGCCCGCCAAACCCCAGCCGGGCAAGGGCCCCCAGACCAAGAAAGCTACCCCCAAGCCCGGGAAGACCACTACTCGTCCCACAGAGCAGCCCGACTCCAAAGCCAACCGCATCGCCTCCGAGTACTGCTGGAAGAGCTTCCACGGCGTCTGCAGCTACTTCATCAGCTGGTTCCAAAACTGAGGCGATAATACAGACACAGGTGGGTGAAAAAATGAAGAAGGAAAGAAAAGTTAGAGATAAAGTTTAATAAGAGATAGGCTGGAAAAGAAAAGAGAAAGACAAAATGTGTGGTTGTTTTGATGTGGATGAATTAAACTGGGAACCACTGCAAAGCCAAAAATCATCAGTAGTGGTAGAAGTGATTCACAAGAGAAGCAAACTTTATCTTAAATTAATCACATTTTTCCTTGTTTCAGGTTGGAAACACCAGCGTCAAAACTCTTCTCGACTATCTTCGACCTCTCCAGGATCAGCGTGGGAGCCTCTGAAGTGATTTCGTCCCCACACTGCAGCATCTTACGGGCTGAGCCAAAAACACTCGACCTACACTTGTGTACGGTTAGTGGATGACTGCTTGTGCTGTCATGTAGTGCACATGTCTTTTTTTTTTTTAAATCTGTAAAACACACAGCAAGGCAAAAGGGAAAATATGGCAGGCATGTGATTTTGTTTGTATATGATGTAATACTCGTGTCACATAAATGTTCCAACAACATGTGAAGGTAAAGAGAATAAAGTCAGAGTGGAGACCTCTCTTCTTCTTCTTCTTCTTCTTCTTCTGTGTCGCTATGTTTCGTGTGCTGCATTCACTCAAAAGGAGTCCTTGTTTCTCTCCGTCGCCGGCTGTAACAACATGTCTGCAGCCCGGCTGAGGAAGTTGTTAACGGGCAGACACAGACTGCAGTAAAGATAATATACAGAGGGATAAACACTTTCTTTGTATGAGCGGATGAATTGAGTCTTGAGAGCTACCGTGTGCAGGAACAAGAGGGGGTCTGTGTGTGAGAGGAAACCAGTGTGGCTGCAGCACCGGTGTTGTTTAACACACAGACACACATGTAATGGAGGAGGGTGGAGGCTGCAAATCACTTTCACTCATCACAGTGAGTGGAGTTACTTTTCATAGTATAACTTAACCCCTTAACAATGCGTTGTTTAAACTCACAATGAAATTAACACAACAATTTCAAGTAAAAGTCCTGCATTCAGACTCCTATTAAATAAAAGTACAGAAGTATGAGCAGTAAAATGTATCTAAAGTATTACAAGTAAAAGTACTTGTCCTTGTATCCCAGAGAAATGGGCATTATTGATAATCCAGATGCATCAATGCATAAACAGCATCTGACTGTTGTTGCTGATTGAGGTGGAGCTAGTTTTACCTACTTTATTTACCGTGAGGTGATGTAGTCCAGCGGTTGCAAACCTAGGGGTTGAGCCCCCTCCAAAGGGTCGCAAGATTGATCCGGAGGGGTTTGTGAGACGATTAATGTAGCAGGAAAGAAGAAAAAACAAACATTCTTGTTTTCATATTTTGGACTTTTCTCTTATCTTTGCTTTTTTGCTGAAATATTTTACCTCTTTGATCCTTGAACAGTTATTTCAATTAATTAATTAACCAAAGCTAATGTTAGCTCATAGATCTTCATGTCTAACATAATATTGTGTTTAAAACTTGAAATTTACGATATGTGTCTAATATCGCAAACAATAAAGCTGATGTCATGTCTTGGGTTTTGGAACAGTAACGTTAACTCTCGGCAAAATTTAGCTAACTTTTTTTATTCAACGCTATTTTAAGTTACTTTAGGTGCGCTAACATGTGTATTATATTATATTATATTATATTATATTATATAGGGACGTCTCTTGAGTGTCTAACAGCGATTAAGGTGTATTATCGAGATTTTAAGTAACGGGAGACAAAACTTTCTTTTTCTGCTCCACATAGATCATAAATCCTTGAATATAAAAACGACTCATTGAAATCGGTTGAGAAACAAATATGGCGGCGACGTTGACGTATTGCAGCAAAGGGCTGAAGTGGCCAATGTTTTATTTACGTATAAGTATATAGGCGTCGCAAACGGGAATCACTGATTTATATTACAAGATTATCACGTTTTTTTAATGTCAAATCTTAATCTGAAAAGTAACTAGTAACTAAAGCTGTCAGATAAATGTAAAAAGTACAATATTTTTCTCTGGAAGGTAGTCGAGTAGAAGTATAAAGTAGCATAAAATGTAAAAAAAAAAGTTCAAGTACTTCAAATTTGCACTCAAATGCAGTACTTGAGTAAATGTACTTAGTTACTTTCCACCACTGATCACATGTATTTACGGTTATTCGGCCATGTTGAGGAGGCTGCTGAACCTCTGACGACCACAAGATGGTGCTGCTGGGCGCTGAGAGAACACACACACACACACACACACACACACACACACACACACACACACACACAGCTTCTACTGTTTACTTACAGTAAACCCTCCACTACTATTTCCAACACAGTGACTCATTGATAACTTGTGAGATCATTGGACTCGTGCCCATATGAGTCTTTATTTGGCTCCTTCCTTTTTACAGGGTATCTTTGATCCCACCTTCAGCAGCTGCGTCACTACAGGAGTGAAACATGATGACAGGGTGGGGTGGATTCATTCACTTATCCTCTAGGATCAGTGGTGTGCTGTAATCTGATATGTGGGTCAACTTCACTGCATCAAAAACATCACATTTATAATATAAAATGAATGTATAATTTAGCGTGCAGTTTCCTTCTATTCAATGTTGAGCAACTAAGAACAAATTATAGACTTGTTTTGTTGAATGGAGAACTCCTGAAGGCTCTTCTTACTTGATATAATTTTCTTGCAACAACTACTGTGCTATTTACATCATCTCACATTCAAGTAGCTTTATTTTTTTGTCCTAACATCCCACAATAATCCAAACAATTTTGTCTTTTGTCAGCAAAAATTGTTTTTGCTTTTGCCCATTTTATGAACAAATAATATCTGATTTCTACTAGAGGACCCACCCAGGCATAGGCCATATAGGCGGTCACCTTGGGCGCCACCTTCCTGGGGGGCGCTGATCGCCCGCTTAAAAAATAAAAATAAAAAAATGCATTGAGGTAACAAATGAACAAATAAATAAAGAAAGAAAGAAATACACTTTTCACCCCTGTAACTCTCTTTCTCACACTTTTTTATCTGCCCGGCTACACTTATTTGTTAATAAAAGTGTAAATTGTAGTGAAACAAACTAAACACTTTTAAGCCAACAATATCAGGGACCAATTGTTTATTTATATTATAATAAATACAATTATTTATGAACATAAAAATCTTAATTTTTTGTCTTAAAACCATTGTGATGTCTGATATGTGCTGCGTTTTGCGGGGGGTTTGAACCTTAACCCCAGGGCACCAAAAGGGCTAGAGCCGGCCCTGAGAGGACCCATTTAACTAAGAACAAACTCCCCCTGTTTGTTTCACCTGTTCAAAAAGGGAGATACTGCTACAGGTAAGTGTCCAAATATATATTGTTCTGTAAATAAATAATAATTAAACAGAGTAACTTTGGGCGTCTTAGGGTTTGGTTGGATGATTTAAGTTATAACTGAAGAGAATCAAACACTGGAAGTAAAGGTGTCTGCCTTCAAATATAACCTTAAATAGTCTTGAATTTAGTTGAATAGGCACATACTAGACAGGCCTTTTGCTCACAGCAGACAGCCTTGATTAGGCTTAAACTGTGACAGCTGAATGGAGTCGTCATTAAAGATATCAGCTACACCTGTGTTTAAGGTCTGTTGAAAAGAGGCTGGCTGCTTCTGCTGCTGCTCTCTACATAACACCAGCCTCCGTTTAATTTATAGTAACATAACTTTATTTATGTAGAGACAAGCTGAGTGGAAAGTTCACACAGTGTCTCATTTATGTCTGTAGAGTGTAGACTATAAAACTTTTCTTTACACTTCACATTACATGCGAATAGACCATATTATAATTGAATTTCTTACATTTTCTGCTTTATTTCTGTGTATAAAACGTGAAACAATAGTTTTTCACAACACTGAACTGTTCTGTAGTCATATTTTGAGTGTTTATCACTCAAGATTTGTACATTTTTATAGGCGTCTATAAAAAAGGACACCATGGAGGAAGGGCAGTTTAAAAGGTGTTAAGGAAAGATAGAAATGAATCCTGCAACACATCAGCTGTGATTGTTGTAATAAACAGCCTGTGTAAAAGTGAGGCTGCCAACAAAAGATGAAGACTTCCTCTAACTTCTGATTGAGTCCATAAAGGAGCTCACTGAGTTCATGTCAGGATATGAAAGGAGGAACCGACTGAGAGTTTATGGGGAGAGAGGGAGCTGACATCTGGTGAATGTGTTACCGTTTGATAGATAACAGTGTTTAAGACCGAACAAAAGAAGCTAGAATCGACAATGTGGTCAATGTCAGCATTAAGACGTGCCTAAAACAGTGTTTAACTATATCAAGAGTGTGTAAGGGCTTGAATTTAACCATTTTAGTTACATTAAAGGGGAAATTTGTCATCTTTTATGTGGATGTCCAATCAGTGTTGATGGTAAATGCAGTCAACTGAAGCAATAAATTCCTCAGTGCTGCGATATTGACAGACATGCTGAGTTTTCCTGATAGCGGCCGTGCCGGCTGTGCCTACATGTACCAGGATGCATTGCGCGCGAGCTTCTGATCCATGGGTGTATAAAGAGAACTGGATACAGCGTTGGAGAGTGATTAAGTACACAGATCATCTAGTGATCTTCTGCATCCATTAGGCCGTAGAGCAGGCGCAGTAGCGTTTCCTTTAACTCCGCCTCCCAGCCCTCAGTCTGGGGCTCAGTCACATGAACGGAGGAAGGGAAATAACTCTGGATTATGACTTGACTATGACTTCACTATGACTTGCCCCAAACTGCATGTGATTATCATAAAGTGGGCGTGTCTGTAAAGGGGAGACTCGTGGGTACCCATAGAGCCCATTTTTTATTCACATATCTTGAGGTCAGAGGTCAAGGGACCCCTTTGAAAATGGCCATGACAGTTTTTAAACGCCAAAATTTAGCGTAAGTTTGGAGCGTTATTTAGCCTCCTTTACGAAAGCTAGTATGACACGTTTGGTATCGATGCATTCCTTAGGTTTTCTATTTTCATATGATACCAGTATCTTCACTCTAGCTTCAACAATGAGCCCGTTACGCGTTAATGCGTCAAAGAGATTAGTGACCTTAAAACAAATTTGAGTTAATGCGTTATCATCGCGTTAACTTTGACAGCCCTACTAAAAACCTAAATAAAAACAAATCAAAGACAAAGTGAAATATACACATACACTACTACTTGAGTTATTTACACCTCTTCACTTTGTTTACTGTGTTCTGATTTGATTTTAATGGGGGAAAAAATCATGAAAAATATAAAATACAAAAAGATAAACAATTCTTCCCCTAAAATATGTTCTCTATTTAATTATGACAGTAAATAAACAGCCTGCATAAAAAGGAAACACACATAACAATGCATATTTGTTTGATTTTTTTTTTTAAGACATTTTAAATCTTCCATAAGAAAATGCTTCTTCAATCACAATCGTTTAGTTACCACTGTTCATACTGAATCTCACAGTATAGCAGATTGTTATCACAGGTCTTTTTGCCCTTTTGCTTTGAAGACACAAGCCAAGCCACATGTTAGAAGTTAACAGAGAGGATCTCCTCATGGTGGAGGGCAGCAGCTGATTGGTGGAGAGTCGGAGTCGAGCCTCCAAGAATGTGCGTGTGTGTGAGGTGTGGTAATAACGTAGTAACCAGGCTTGTTAAAGTTATTTAGAAGAAATCCACTGTGTGGAGACACGCAGATCCGTCATCAGTGATGGTTTACAGTCTCTATGATCTTCAGTGTGAAACTCTCTGTTGAAGGCGGGAGTTCAGTTTGGACATGTCGGGACAAAACACATTCCCAAACAAACTACTGAACGATCTTTCCCTCAATGGAGGTGCGTACGGAAGTGTATGTGTGTGTGTGTGTGTGTGTGTGTGTGTGCGTGTGTTGAGCGGGAATGGTGGGCGTGCCGCAGCATCTATGTATGAAAGCATGTGCGAGACCTCAGAGTGCCACAAGACAAGAAGCAGCTTTACGCACAGCAACACTCGCCATATTCGGTAAGTTAGAGTCGGTGTATATGACTTTCTTGTACGTACTGTATATGTAGTAGACTGTAGTACGACCTCCTTACTTTCCACATGTCTTTGAATTTACTGCAGGCACGGGAGCTCAGTTTTATTTGCACCTTTTTTTAATGCGTAATGGAGTTACCAGATTTGCGTAAAACCGTTGTCGGTTGGGGAAAAAGACATTTATTTATTTTAAAATCTCAATATATTTTTTTCTGAGTGTCTTTAGAGAAAAATACGTTTTTAAATATTTTCTGTGACAAGCCTTTAACTCATTTAGAAAAAACACCGTTTTGTGCCCGGTAACCTGATTATTTCCATCACTGAGGCTCTGAACTCTCTCTTTCAACCGTCTTCTGTCCTTTCAGGTAAAAAAAATACATCGTCCGCTAAAAAGAAAACATGTTGCTGCTGAAGAAGACTTGCGCTCCCTGGTTGCTGTTGGCCTTCCTCGGGCTGCAGGTCTCTCTGTCCTCCGGTGCGCGGCGCAACAAGAGCCGAGGAGAGGCCAAGACCGTGACCGCGGCCCCCGATAGAGCGCAGCAGGAGAGGAGGAGCGCGATCATGTCTGTAGTGAGCGGACACGGAAAGTTCTCCGTCGAGGACACGATGCAGTGCACGTGGGTGGCGAAGGACGTCGGGGACACGGTTAGTGTGCTGGTGAGATGCGAGGACCGGGAGGCGCGCGTGAAAAGCGGAGGAGTCACCGACATGCAGTGCCAGTACAACGGCAGACCGCACAGCTGCCCGGGCTACCGGTCCAACGCCAAGGGCTTCTGGAAGCAGGTGGCGCGCTCCTTCAAGAGGCTGCAGGGCAAAGTGTGCCGCGACGAGTACGCGCTGGTGAGGACCGCCGTGTGTAAGCGCGCGCCCCGGGACGCGCACTTCAAGCTGAGCATCAGAAGCATCTCCGTGGAGACCGCTCGGTCCGGAGAACCGGAGACTCCCCGGCCGCCTCCAAATCCACCTCGCTCCGTCTCCACCGCCGCGGCTCCCAATGCAACGACGGCGTGCACAAAGCGCGCGAACCACCGGAAAACGGCAGAGGAGAAATGCAGCGGCGCGTGGGCCAGCGTGTGCAATTTCTTTCTGTCCATGCTGCAAAGCGACGACTGTTAACTTCAGAGGAGGATGTGTGGACACAATCAGGACCGAATCCGGGATTTATTTTTAGGACTAATTGTGTTTGTTTTGGTGACTCAGCAGCAACAAATCTTTAATTTTGTAATCAATAATAGTCAGATTTTCTCTCCACAATGTGCATGTTACAGAAGTGAACTGAGTGATTTTACCACCAACACCAATATGACATTTTGTTTTACATTACTCATGCAGATGTGGACATTATCAGGTATTTATAAGTACTTCATCACCTGTGGTGGAAAATATTAGTAGCTATATTTTCTCAAGTACTACCTTAAGTACAATGTTGAGGCACTTAAAGTTCAATTTTCTGCCCCAGTACAATAAATACAAAATAAATACAACATTTATCTGGCAGTTTTAGTTGTTACTTTTCAGATTTATGTGATGAGATTATAAAATGTGATTTTATTGTTACAGATTAAAATCTAAATTAGCTCCACTTTGACTGACTACACCATTAAAATGCTGCTCAGTGCATCAAATAATTGGATGTAGATACTTTTGATACTTAATTTGTTGATCAACCTTATGTGTTTTGACTTTTATTTTGAATATTTTGTTTTGACTTTTCACTTCAGCACTCTAAGCATCTTTCAAGTGTACATGTATGACCACTAGAAATAGAACCAACCACAAAGTAATGTTGCCCTCTTGAGAATATTTTTTACTTATAATAGTATTTTGTACAGTGTGGTATTGTTTTATTCAAGCAAATAACACTTCTTGCACCACTGTTTATCACACAGAACTGAACTGATTGATTATTATAGTACTTTCTTTCTACCTCTGGTCAACTCATCAATCAACCGTGTAAACACCACTGTGTATTTATGCACCACAAATAAATATTTTCTATTTATACAATGTGTCCTGTTGCCTTTGAAGAAAGTGAAACACTTTGCGTGTGACATGTGGATTATAAATGTGCCAAAAAAATACCCATTTTATGAGTTTTTCTTCTCTTATTGAGCCCTGAATATCTTATTTTCTTAAAACGAGTCAATGTGCTGGGCACTTGGTACAGTCTGATTGGCCACTTCCTGTCTATAAGAGCTTTGCTTTAGGGGAGCAGATGCTCCGGCCTGACATGACGTCCCTCCAGCAGCACTGGTAACTCAAAAGAAATAGAAATTACAACGACTTAAAGGCAATTCTACGTTTTCTGGTGTTTGTGCACTGTGAATGTAATGTGCATGAGGTTAAAAAGTCGACAAACTAAATGAAGAGAAATGCACACAACATTACGTGTAAACTATAAAGAAAACTAAAGTGAGAGCAGGAAGGTTCCTGACATTTAATCAGCAGGCGCGGCCATCACAATGGTGTTGATGATATCCTGATACACTGCCTGAAAGCAAATTCCACGGAAAACACCTTCTAATAGAGGCATGGATTACACACACACACACACCCTACTATCATGAGCAAACATGTTACTAACGCTACAATCCAGTATCTGTTCACAACAGATCTTTTATCAGGTCACTGACTCGTTGACCTATGAGTGTGTGGAACAAAACGGTGAGGAAGTCACTTTAACACCCAATTTAACAGCTCCCTAACCAAAAGACTTGTGTGGCATGTTTGTAGATGTGTGAGAGAAAGATGTGAAATGTGTTTTTATTTAAATTCTATTTCAGTTCATACTCTGTTGTATAACACATGAAACAGCCACTAAACCACCTCAAGCACTTTCTATTTTCTCCCACAGAGCATTAAAGAGGTCTCTCAGAAGTACTGGCTCTGGAAAGTTATTGGTGTATGGGCGCTCACTGGCACAGCCACACAAAAATAAACACACACAGAGGAAATCCTTAGAATTAAGAATCTATTACTAAACTAATTGTTTCAGCACAAATGTCAGCATCTCTACACCTAAAAACTACAAAACTCCACCTTTCAGAGAGGTTTAAAAGCCCACCCTGCATCTGATTTATAGCCCTGCAGGTCCTCTACTCTGTCTAAACTGATCCTGCAGCACATTATTATCCTGCTGGTGGATCTCCGTTTGATCAGAGGAGCCCAGAGATAAGAGAAGTAAACCCAAATGAGGACTGGTAGAGGCGGGCAGGAGGCAGCTGATCCTTACAGCACAGGCCCTCGGATGGTTTCCTCATTTCCTTCTTGACCCCTTGACCTCTAACCTCTAACTACTTCCTCCTTCCTGGATTGTGTCCTTGAGCTCTGGTCGAAGGAGTCGGTAAAACAAAATCCCCTTTGTGCCATCAAAGAGAGCGGGCTTCCGTTAAAAGGTGGAAATCTCTCTTTCTTAAGTGTCTGTCTGAGGGGACAAAGAGCAGCGGGTCAGAGGTGAAGAAGGTCAGGAGCTGACAGGAAAGCATAAAATCCACATCTGGGGTTGCACTTGTTCAGGGATTACACACACACACACACACACACACACACACACACACACACACACACACACACACATGTGCACACACAGCTGGATCATAGCAGTCTTTACTCCCAATCTCCCTGTATAGAAACGGCTCCTAATGCAGCTGGCTGCTGTCACTGAGAAAGTAATTAGAGACCGCTGCAGGAAACCAGAGGAACCACCCTTATATTTGGATATACAATCACTCCACTAGTGTGTATAAAACGAGTCTTTCATCGTGAGTGTGTGGTACTTTAACCTGAGGGCAGTAAATAGTGTAATTCACACAGTTTAATCTGTCAAATAAAAGTGTATTCTGACACAAAGTCGTAAAATAAAGTTGGGATGTTTTGCACTGTGGTTTATTACTAAAAGTCTTGTTTTCTCAAAACAAGTCAAAACATCTGCCTGTACAAACTATCTCACCTTCAGGCTTTAAAATATATTATTAAAACAAAGTATTTTCTGCCTCCCAAGGACTTGCAACACTATTGAACACTCCTTCATTTCATTTCATTAAAAAAAGTACAGACTGTACGTGACATCGAGCCAATTTGGGTTTGAAACGTTGTACTTTTTTCTAACGTGGGAGTGTTCAGCAAGTCTTGGGTGGAATTCTGTACAATAACGAGGTGCATGGGATTTTAGACTTTTAGACTTTAGACTTTATTGTCCCACAGGGGGAAATTCTTTTCCACAGCACTGTATTTGTCAGACACCAATACATACAACAGCACACAGTAACAGTAACAGCAACAGCAATACAACAGTGACAACAACAGAAAATGACGGACAGCAGTCCACACTCAGGAATATTCAGCGACGCCTGTTGTTTAAGGCGGCTATGACTGCCGGTATCAGGCTTTTCCCAAAGCGAGCACTATTGCACCTCAGTGTTCTGTACCAGTGCCCGGAGCGGGGCATTATGGTGAGGTGGTGATTGAGTGGGTGTGTGATGTCCTGTGCTATTGAGATTGCAATGCGTGCGATGGCTGTGTTGTTGAGTTCTGTGAGGTTGGGTGTGGGGAGACTAATTATCTTGGCAGCAGTGTTGGTTATGCGTGTGAGTTTTGACCGGATAGTGACAGATAACATGTTAAAAAAGCAGGTGGAACAGTACAGTAGGATGGGTTGGATAATGCTCTGGTACAGCAGTAGGAGGAGATGGGGGGCAACATAAAGTCCTTTCAGTTTGCGGATGACTGATAGTCTTTGGTGGCTCCTTTTTGAATGTCATTAGTGTGTTGGTCAAACCTGAGTTTATTGTCCAGACTCACTCCGAGGTATTTAAAGCTGTCAACTACTGCAACTTTGGGCATTGATGATGATGGGGTGCTGAGGTAAGGTGGGATCGATTTGTATTTCCTTTGTTTTGCTGACGTTGAGGTGAAGATGGTTGTCCCCACACCACTGAGTGAAGTGAGCAACTGTGTTGTGATAGTCCAGGGCAGAAGTGTTGTCTGTGAGTAGGCCAAGAATGTCTGTGTCGTCTGAGTATTTGAGGTAGGTGGTGTTGGGTGACGGACTGGTGCAATCGTTGGTGTAAAGTGTATACAAGAATGGGCTCAACACACATCCCTGCGGTGCTCCGGTGTTGGTGGTGAGTGCAGGTGATGTGGTTGTGCCCACCCGCACAGCTTGCAGTCTGTCACTGAGGAAGTTGTGTATGAGATGGATCAGACAGGGGGGAGTGTTAAGATGGTGTAGTTTACGGATCATCAGATGCCTTTAGATGGTATTAAAAGCAGAGCTGAAGTCCCCAAAGAGTATCCTGGCGAAGTTGCCAGGGGAATCCAAGTGCTGGAGGAGGATGTGTAGCAGGCCACAGCATCCTCCGTGCCCCTCTTAGCCTTATAGGCGAATTTGAGGGGATCCAGTTGTGGGGCGACAACTGGCAGGATTAAGTTCAGCAGCAGCTTCTCCAGGCACTTCATTATTATGGATGTGAGGGCAATGGGGCGGTAGTGGTTGAGTTCTGTGGGCCGGGTTTTTTTGGGTACGGGGATTATGGTGGCAGTTTTCCAGAGGGTGGGTACTGTGGCAGTATGGTACGATTCACAGAAGAGTGACTGGAGAATTTGTGAGAGTTCCTGGGCGCAGGTCTTCAACACCCTCGCTGGGATGCCGTCAGGCCCTGGGGCATTGCTTGTCTTACACCGGCTAAGCTGGCGCCGTACATCCCCCTCTGTGAAGGGGGCCGGTTCGTCTGGGTCTGGTGAGGGGAGGGCTCTCAAGCATTCTGCACACTCAGCTGTGAAGTCCTGACTGTCAAAACGGGTGTAGAATGAGTTCAGTTGTTTAGCAAATGATGCTGGGTCAGTTATTGCAGATAGTTTGGGTTTTGGTTCACACCCAGTGAGGATTCTCACCCTCTGGAATGCCTGCTTCGTGTTCATGTTGCCAAACTCAGATTCTAATCTGTCCTTGAATTTTAGTTTAGCCTTGAGCACCTCATTTTTAATTTTCCTATTTGCCATTTTGAGGCTGGCCCAGTCTTTGAGCCTAAAGGCATCATGTTTTTCCCTTAGGCTCTTTTTTTTTTATTTGGGGAGTGATCCAGGGTTTGGAGTTGGGATATTTTGTTATTGTTTTAACTGGAATGGTGGTTTTCATACAGAAGGTGATGTAGTCCGTAATGACAGAGACCCTGTTGTTCAGGTCTCCATCGAAAACATCCCAGTCAGTACATGCCAGGAAGCCTTGGAGTTGAGTAATGGCGTCCTCCGACCACTGTGGGGCACAGAAAGTGAAGTAAACAGACGATGTTGTGGTCTGCGAGTCCGAGCGGTGGATATGAACGGGCACGGAATGCGTCGGTGATGTTACCGTAGCACAAGTCCAAGATGTTTGCCCTTCTGGTAGGAACGTCAACATACTGTTGAAATGATGGTAGCACGCAGTCCAGTCTACACATGTTGAAATCCCCCAAGATAAACACCGGAGCTCCGGGGTACTTAGCTAACATAGCATTAGCATCCTCGGCTACCAGCTCCGATGCTGTCTTGATGTTTGCGCTGGGGGCGATGTAAACACAGCTGACCACAACAGTAAGGAATTCCCGGGGGAGATAGAAGGGACGCAGGGACAGGGTCAGCAACTCCAGGTCGGGCGTACACACCTTACGGTGCACCTTGATGTTGTTACACCACCTGTTGTTGATGTAAAGGCAGACCCCGCCACCACTCCTCTTCCTTGATTGTCCCGTTCTGTCGGATCTGATGATCGTGAAGTTGTCCAGGCTGACCTCGGCATCGGAGACCGACTCGTCAAGCCAGGTCTCGGACAGGGCGATGATGCAGATGTCCCTGAAGGCCCGTGTAACAAGTCCATTTGTCGTCTACACTGATGGTTGGTTTCTTGAAAGGAGACAGAAGAGAGTAAATCTCTACAATGAAATGACACCTGATTCTAAAAGATGTTGGAAACCAGTTGATTTGTACTGTACTGGTCGGAAACAGGTCGTTTTCTGGGGTGAAAGTAGATTGAAGTTCTTGCCGATATTACTAGGGGTGGGTTGGGATTTCTAGTTTAGAGATTGTTTATTTCATCAGAGTATATTGTTTGTTTTGGTTAAGTGTTTCTATATTTAAACCATAGACTGTATATAAGAAGTGGACGTAGTCACCGTGACGTCACCAATTGGTTTGTGGACTGCCGTTTTGAAGCCATCTTGGTATTTGGCTGTTGCCATCTTGTTTTTTGCAACTGGAAGTGACACGAGAGGGTGGAGCTAAGTACAACCAAACGCTGAATAAGACATTTTTAGGTGACCAAAAAGGTTATAATTAACTTTCATGAACTGAAATCACACTGTGAAAGGGTTAAAGTTCTTAGATGAAAACACGGACAACTCCCAGACCGGACAACACTGTGGTAGCTACCTGTCAATCACAAAGTAGCCACGCCCTAAAGCATACCCTGCTTTATGGTCTATTTGACTCTAAATGGGACCATAATTTACTAAATGAACATCAGAAGAAGACTCGAAACTATCGATTGAGACCATAAACTCATGTTTACAATGTTTACTGAGGTAATAAATCAAGTGAGAACTAGGGTCATTTTCTCAGGCTGTTCTCATACACTGTTCATAGATATACATACGAAAAGTAATGTACTGTAATTCTTATATATAGCCCACAAAATAAATTTGAGTGTTATTCACGTAATCGTGAACAAGGAAATATAAAGAGCGGCTAACGTCACATGGGGAGGAGGTCGGGGTGGATGGATGGGTCAAAAAATACCAGACTTTCGCCCAGCAGACCGTTGTTTGTGTCCTGTGTGAAACCAGAAGTCAACATTGATTTATTTGTCACGTAATTTACGTACTTTAGTAACGGTAGTTCCAGAGTTATTTTAACCAACAATCTTTTCCTAAACCTAACTATGCCGTTTTATTACCTAATCCTAACCAAGCCGATCTTATCCTAAGCCTAACTAAGTCATTTTATTGCCTAGTTGTTTACTGTAAAAACCAAAGTTTATTTTGAAAAGACTGTATGCATGTAGCAGCATGTTTTGCTGGACATTTGTAGGAAAACGAACGAAAATGAGGAATAACTTTCTCCTAAGATATCATACGAAATGTTGTATGAGGATACGTTGATTTTCTCATAGACTTCTATAAAATCAGACTTCTTTTTGCAACCAGAGGTGTCTCCCCCTGCAAGTTTTAGAAACTTCCGCATTTGGCTTCACTTCTCAGACCCGGAGGTAGCCCACTGATTTATACTGGGGGATTAATTGCCGTGTTTTCTTTTATTTGTAGCTTAGTTTGTCTTTGTGTTAGCCCTTTGTCTCAATAATGGTCCGATCAGCCATTATATATGTTCCCCTTTGTGCTCAGCTTATGTAAAGTTAGTTATCGTAGCCTGAGTTTAGTTGGCCGCTTGTTTGTGCCCTTAACTTTTGTTGCATATTTTGTAAATTGTAGCTCCTTTTTGGGTAAAAAAAATCCTCCAAAATCCACCTGTGACTCCTGATACCTACAGCTCGGTCCCTCACAAACACACACATTGAAGCTCACAGGTATGCAATGATACACAAACACAAAAAATATCAGAAACACAGTGAAGGGTTGCTCAGAGTGCAAAAGACAAGCTTTTCATCCACCAATCACAATCTCCATTCTGCTCTTCATCTGACCTACAGATATTTATCTTTATCATTACTGTAAGGGAATGTTTTGAAGTTGTTGGTGTTCCAGCGCAGATTAAACTCTATAGGTTAGATATTCAGAGGAAAATGAATCTTGCTTAATCAGTTAACATTTAATCACAGATAACACTGACAGAAAAAATAAATAATTCTCTCCAAAAATCGAATGTCAGCACAAAACGAGACTCCAGCTGCTTCCGCAGATGATGATCAATGATGATCTAATGTATTGTCCTCAGAAGTCAGTCAATTCCAGCAGGTCTGATGGAGTATAGAGAGGTTGCAGGAATGAGTCCTAAAACCTGGAAATGCATTTCCAGGATGCAGAAATGCAGAAAAGGCATTTCTGTACTTCTGGTTCCCTCGTCTGGAAGTCAATGGTTTTTTTTTAATGGGTTTGATGAGACTACTAAACGTCATCATGCCAACTTGTCCGCCTTTAGCTTAGTGGTGGTGACGTGAAGTCATGCGACCGTGGTGTTGTTGGTTTATAGCCTACCGTTAACTTCTTACTTCTGGCGATTGCATTCACACTTCAAAAATCATAAAAGTGGCGTTCATTTGTGGAGATTATCTTGCTGAACAAACGTCATAAACGTGTGTTTGCCACAGAGTTTATTTTCTGCAATAATCCAAAACCCAATGGAAAAATCCCATTGTTTTTTTTGTCCAGTGAACCAGGGCAATGCTAACTTCCTGGTCGGTCTACAAAACTACGTCATTCCTGCAGCACTCTATGCTGACGCCTTTATTCTCGACGCATTTCCTGTCATCTCTCTACTGCCCACTTTCACATAAAATTAAACAAATAAAAAAGGGATTTAAGTCAGAGTCATAACTGAGATTACTTAACTGATGTCACTTGAGTCATTTTCGTATACGTTTCAAAGCCCCTTCATAGCCACAGAAACAACGGTTTTCACAGGCTGAATAGTGCTCGTCATGACTGATTGCCTCTTTACTGTCACGGCGTACAGTTTCCTGTCATGCGTAAAGCACTACAAACTAGAAGCCTCAAGACAAATACTCTCACTAACCCCTGTAGTATCTTAATTAGGCAAAGAAATGCCCGAAGGAAAACACATTATTGTCAATAATCATCATCTCTTCTGAGTCATATTTGAGGTATGTGTGTCCTTTTCCCGCTCGTATGCGTCACAATGGTGGCGGCGTGTCTCGTCTTGTTTCTCTCCCTGACCCAGGGCGCTTTATAAACTAAACAAACAGCTGTGAAATCAGCAGCCTTTGAATCCTCTGCTCAAAGTATTAAAACAACTTCTTCTCAAAGCCCTCTGAGGTTTCAGGCCTTTCAAGTAAAAGCATGATCCCTTAAAACTATCTGCTCTTCCATCTAACTTTTTCCCAAAGACACAGAAAGAAGAAGTGTTTTCCTGATGAATGAAACAGGTGCAAACATATTTTAATGTATGAGTGGCTTTAGAGTAATGCCGACATTCTTCTTGTGCACATTTATAGTTTAAGACTTTGATGTCAATGTAGCCGTTCTTTGCTGGATTTGAGAGAAAACAAGGGGAAAAAACAAACACACGACTTTCAACCAGGAGACAGGAGACCATTGTTCGAGACCGTTGTTTTGTTTTGTTACGTTATGTATTTTTTAGTGACGTGTTTGCCGTACTTCTGTTACGTTGTTTACGTACATAATTTACTTAGTTTACATACCTATTTTAAGCCCAACCATGACGTTTTTCCAAAATCTAAGTTGTTTTGTTGCCTAAACCTAACTGTGGCTGTTACCGTAGTTTTGTTGTGCAGTGTACAAATGACACGCAACAGCCTAAAATGCGTCCTCATCACACGTGGAATGCCGTTGTAAGATCACCCAGATCTTCCGGCGATCTTCAGCTTCCATTGGGCCCATAAAGCAGGCGCAGTAGCGCTTCCTTTAACTCCGCCTCTCAGCCCTTGCTCCAGCCTCGGTCTGGGTCTCATTCACATGAACGGAGGAAGGGAAATAACTCTGGATTCAGCTATTAGTGCATTTTACAACTTTTGTGTACTTCATATTAAATTATTTTAAGTATTGCGTGTTCAACCACCTTTTTAAGTTCTGTTCAGCAATATCTAGTTTATTTTTCTCTCTTAATGTCACATTAGCCAGGTTTTCATCCAAATGTAGCGCAAAATTTAAACACATTTTCAGAAAATCATCTGTTTCCATTGCACTTTATTGCATTTTCTTTTATCAAGAAACCAACTTTTCCAGCTCAGCCAAGCGCAAAAACGTTTTTGCATTTTTTTTTTCTGTTTTTAATTTTCAGTGTTTCCACTCAGGTTTTTTATGCACAAATTGAAAATGTGCGTTAAAACAGGTGGATGGAAACGCACCTAATGCCAGCCAACTCCTAGTTCTCATATTTTCTGCTTTGTTTCCCTGCGGTATACTATTATATCTCTCTTGTCAGTTCAGACCATTCCCTCCTGCCATGCAGTAATCCTGGTTCCCGCCATTCCCATCACCTGACCTTCCCCGCCCACCTGTTCCCACTCCCTTCATTAGCCCCATAGTCTATATATAAAGTATACCGGCCCACTTCCAGTCCTTCTCTGCCTGATTGTCTGCTGTGCTTCAGCCTGGTGGTTGGTGTTTGTGTAGATGAGGAGGATAAAAACCTTTTCTAGGATTTTAGAAGCAGAAAGTCTGGAGCAAGCTTTCAGGAATTTGGGTGTTATGGATTTGTGACAACTTCCACCACCAGATTACTCTCAAATCTACGGATTTGTGGTCACGACTTTATGTCAGGTCATTAAAGCAGCTCAGAAAATCAACCCGTGGCTCTTACATTTGGTCGGGTTGACAGAAAACCAGCCACTGCTTTCTTAGAGTTGAAGGAACTGAGTTTAGGTTAATTTGTGTGTTACTAAATCAACTCCTTCTTATGTCCAAGCAAGATGCAAAGATACAGTTGAGCTACAAAAAATATATAATAAAATATCAGTAAACTGTAAAAAGAAAAGCTTCAGTGCACCTTGACATATATTCAAGTGTCTGAAACTCTGCTGGAGGCATGAACACCGTTCTTCAAGAAGATATTCACTCATTTAGTTTAGTTTTGTCACACATTGCTCAGAAACCTCACATATGTGCTCTGTTGGGTCAAGATCTGATGACTGGCATAAGATTCACATCATTTTCATACTCCTTAAGCACTCAGGCCTGTATCCTCAAATACAACTCAACATAATATACAGTAGTTTTCTCCTTTGGGATAGCTTAAAAAACTAATTCTCACACTTTGAAATAAAAGCTGCGTTGCCAACAGTGAAGCAGTGGTCTGCAGAAATTAACTCTAGAAAAAAATCTGAAAGAGAATCTCAAGAATTTGATGAAATTTGGTGTCTTTTCCCCTCTTATCTGGAAAGAAACGACACCCTGTCATCACTGCTCCTACATCCCCTAATTCTATTTAGTTTGTCCTTTGCACTTTTCGCTCTATTCTTTATTTTTATCTGTTTGTATACAACATGTATAGGGGTTCTCAACCTGGGGGTCGCAAGATCATTTCAGGGGGTCGTCAGATGGTTAGGGAGAAAAATAAAATAACATATTTTAGACTGGAGAATGGGTTTTACATTGCCTGTACCAGTGATATAATTTGTCTTACTGAATGTGTTTGTGAGTGTGCGTGCACATGAGTTTCTAACGGGGGAATTTCAGCGGGTCAGGGGGAGAGAAACAACACCTACATGCTAGCTGTTCAAACTAAACAAAACTAAACTAAACTGGGGGGTCGTGACTCAAAAATGGTTGAGAACTACTGCTGTAGAGCAGGGGGTTTTCAGATTCTGAGACTTTGGGCCTCTCTTCAGACAAAAGGCGCTTCCTCGCTCCCCCTTAGTTTACTTGCTTAGTTTCACTCAATTCCTGGATGCCTATGGGATCATTATCATGTTGCACTCAACAATTGAGCTAAGATAGCCTAATATTGCTGTTGACATAACTTCAGACTACACCAAATATAAAAAAAGGGTCTGTCCTAAGGCATTTATTAGTTTCTGATTCTGGGAAAAAATGTAAACTGAAACACTCTCTCTTTAACCAAATCACACATTTAGACTACTAGATCTTCTTTTGATAACTAATGTAATATTATTCACTACCATTCACTGAGCTTCCCCTGAAACTGTTTGGAGCCACCTCCCACTTTTAAAACCTCTGCTCTCGATGTTTAACATGTCTAATTTTGACACGCTTCACAGTCACAACAATAAACATATCTCTTTTTCCATACCTCTATAGACCTGTGTCTCTCAACGTGCATTCATCTTTTTAATTAGTCACTTAGATCTTTTCCTCTTGTCATCTTAGTCCTGCTCGACCCCTTTATATGCCTCACACAGCATGATAAGATGTGAATTGTTGAATTGTATCATGTAATACAGCCGTACGGAAGCATGTGGATTATTTGTTTCTATGCTCCTTTATTCAGGGCATGCTCGATTAGCATCTGAGTTTAAAGAGGACCGATTATGCTTTGATGCTTTTTCCCTTTCCGTTAGTGTGTTATATAGTTTTTGTGCATGTAAAAGGTCTGCAAAGTTACAAAAGCCCAAAGTCCACACCAAAAGGGAGTTACTCTCCCCCACAGAAACACTGCTCCTGAACTGCCTGAAACGCCTTGATTGAAGTCCCGCCTTTCCTTCCGTAACATTGTGATGTCACCAAGTAATACATTTGCATAATACCTGCCTATCGGCTGTTTGGCACGCCCTCAAACAAGGCTAGTTAGAGCGGAGCTGGAGCAGAGTCCGAAGAGTTTGGTTCGGTTGACCAATCACAACAGAGAGGGCCAGCTGACCAATCAGAGCATACTGGGCTTTTCAGTATGAACCTGAACATGAGCATAATAGGTCCTCTTTAACACAATGTCTTGAATGTAGGGCTGCAACTAACAATTATTTTCACTGTCAATTGTTTTGTTGATTACTATTTTTGGATTAATCGAGCAATCGTTCAGTCTATAAGGTGTCAGCAAATAGTGAAATCACATGTTCCTAGGACCCAAAGCTTTTCAAATATTGCTTGTTTTATTCAACCAACAATCTAAAAACCAAAAGACATTCAGTTTATTGTAACACAAGAGAGAGAAAATAGGAAAATCCTCACGTTTGAGAGGCTGAAATTTGCTTGCTAGCTTGAAAAATGAATTAAATTATTAATCCACTATCAAAATAGGTGCCGATTACTTTTCTGCTGATTGACTATAGTAAATTAATCGACTAATTGTTTCAGCTCTACATCAACGTGAATACACCAGCGGCTGTATGCAGGAGGATGTTAACCAGATTTTAGCAGTTTTCTCTGGTTGCGAGTTGAAACAATCACAGACGAACTTTTGTAGGATTAAATTTCATTTAAACCATTTGTCATTCAGTCCTTTTGCTTATTTCATTTGAACCTTTTATGTGTAACGGTAGCTGTTATCAGCTTTGCTGGAAAACAAACTTCCCATAAACTTGAACTTGAGCTGCTGTGTGCAGTTCACAGAGCCTCAGTCAGTGTGATGAAGGAGAGGAGGGGAAAAAAACCCATCAAAACACAACTCAACGCTCCACTAAGTACGTCAGATTTGACCTACAAAGCTGAGCGGACACATGCCCACCCAAAAACACGCAGGGCGGCGAGGTGGGAGGAGCTGGAGTCATTGTTCTT
This sequence comes from Sebastolobus alascanus, assembly GCA_916701645.2. NCBI lineage: Eukaryota > Metazoa > Chordata > Actinopteri > Perciformes > Sebastidae > Sebastolobus > Sebastolobus alascanus. The sequence continues at coordinate 3,634,145 of CAKAOJ020000032.1, forward strand.
CCTGTGGCTCGAGGTGGCCTGACCCCCACACCCTGCTGTTCAGACCTTGTTATTGGCTGCTTGTTTCTGTGGCAACAATCAACGGCAACCGCTCCCGTGAACAGAATAACAGAAAAGTAGCGTAACTGGACCTGGGATGACCCCTCCTTCAACACACACACACTGAACAAAACATCTTCCATTGAAATCATTTTACTGTCAGCAGTAGTAGTTAAAGTAAGTGAAGGTCAATCCAGGAAGTTACGACATCAACAAATGAGGATATAAAGTGTCAGAGAAGAAATGATGACAAGCTTCTTTAGAAACAATGAATGCAAGAAGAATGACACAATCAAAACTAAGCACGGAGAAGCAGCATTCAGTTTTTATGCACCACATATCTGGAACAAACTCCCAGAAAACTTGAGATCTGATGCAACTCTCAGTTCTTTTAAATCTGGGCTTAAAACCTTCCTGGTTGCCATTTTATCTTCTATTTGTTTTACTACTGTAAAAATCCTAATTATGTGTCTTTTTATATTGCCTTGTGTTTCTTTTAAATCTTTTCTTAAAGGAACAGAGTGTAACATTTCGGGGGATCTATTAGCAGAAATGGAATATAATATTCATAACTATTAGGGCTGTCAAAGTTAACGCGATAAACGCGTTAAATTCGTTTTAACGCCACTTATTTCTTAATGTATTCATTTTTAGGTTGTAGCGGGTTCAGTTTTAAAGCTAGAGTGAAGATACTGGCATCATATGAAACTAGAAAACCTAATGAATCCATTGGTATACATGTCATACTGACATGGCCATTTTCAAAGGGGTCCTTTGGCCTCTGACCTCAAGATATGTGAATGAAAATGGGTTCTATGGCTACCCACGAGTTTCCCCTTTACAGATATGCCCACTTTATGATAATCACATGCAGTTTTGGGCAAGTCATAGTCAAGTCAGCACACTGACAGCTGACAGCTGTTGTTGCCTGTTGGCTTGAGTTTAGATGTTATGATTTGAGCATATTTTTTATGCTAAATGCAGTACATGTGAGGTTTCTGGACAATATTTGTCATTGTTCTGTGTTGTTAATTGATTTCCAATAATAAATATATACATACATTTGCATAAAGCAAGTATATTTGTCCACTCCCATGTTGATAAGAGTATTACATACTTGACAAATCTCTCTTTAAGGTATATTATGAACAGATAAAGAATGTGTGATTTATTTGCGATTAATTGCACCTTTAATGCTTCCCGTCTCATGTGAAGCACTTTGAATTACCTTGTTGTTGAAAGCTGCTGTACAAATGAACTCGCCTTCATCAGAAGTCTCACCACCACCACCAGTAGATAATCTGCAGCCGTGAAAGCTTCATATTTGTGATGTTTACAACAGTGAAGGAATGTGTGTGCCATTGAGTGTTTAGAGGATCAGTTCACAATTAAATTACAAAATTCATATTTTTTACTTGCCTCTTGTGGTATCAAGACATGAGGATTATTATTTTACATTTAATTGTAGTGTTTCAGGGCTTCAAGCACCACAAAAAAAATTCCATTAACCTTTGTTGTAATAATGGAGTGGAGGCAGAAATAAACCAGAGCAATTGAACATTTTTTTAAGTTTATGTTTTTAGCAATACCACAATGTAAAAATACTCCATTACAAGTTAAAGAGGACCGATTCCCCCACAGAAACACTGCTCCTGAACTGCCTGAAACGCCTTGCTTGAAGTCCCGCCTTTTCTTCTGTAATGTGGTGATGTCACGGGGTAACACATTTGCATAATACCTGCCTAGCAGCTAGTTTGACAGACCCTCAAACAAAGCTGTTAGAGCGGGGTCCGAGCTGCAGTTCAGCCGGTATGAGAAAATTAAAGCGTTTTTTGGACATTAAAGCATGTAAACATGTTCTAGTAGAAACCCAAAATACTCACCTGAAAATAATATTCACCTGAAAATAAGCATAATAGGTCCTCTTTGAAGTCCTGGATTAGAAACTTTACAAAAGTATTATCAGTAAAATGTATTTATGAAAACCAACTAATTTTGGAGAGTGCTGCCTTTCAGAGAGCTGAATATTTGTATGCATTATATAATTGATAACTAACTAATAATGCATTCATATAAGCAGGATTTTCACTTTTTAGATGGTCAGAGTGGGGCTAATTTTAATGATGGATTTTATACATTATTGGGAACTTTAATCTATAATACTGTTTGTAAAGTCTTCATTTGCAAAGGGAGCAACTACCGTAGCTGTCAAATAAATGTAGTGGAATAAAAAGTATAATATAATACATTAAATGTGTAAGAGAAATACCTAAAAAATGTACTGTAAGTATAGTATACTCAAGTATTTTCCACCTCTGTCTTCAAGCAATGATGACATGGGTGAACTTATCTCTATCAAAGCTGCTCTATCTCCCTCTAGTGGCTGTGAGAGACCAGTGCATGTTCAACAGAAATCAAACAGGTTATTGTACAACAGGTACTTGTACATGTGTATTGCAGGACAGGATCGGTACTGAGACGCAGCAGAGACAAGAAACATGTGTCGTTGTAGTTCATCAGTTGAAATGTTTATTATTGCATTATATTGTTTCTGCCATAATAAGTGCATACAAAACAATTGCAGTCTGATATTTCCGCATTACAAACTAATGATATAATATTAGTCATATTGAAAATGTTAGTCGACCAAAAGCTGCATGAATTAATGTGGACGTGAACAAAATGTTAGCTACCTTTCAAAGACATTATTTGGAGTCATAGTTTAAAAAGACCTGATTGGGCCGTCTCTCTCTCTCTCTCACACACACAAGAACGATTTGTTGTGATGAATTTTGACTTTGTGTCAACTTCTTGTTTCGGTGAGCCAGCGGCCCAAAAAGAGGCCGCATTAGAGAAGAGGCACTTCAGGTGTGTTTCCTGTTTTATTGCTTGTTGCCACGGTTACGCGTCATCTCCACCACAGAGCAACAGGAGGGCCTTTCGGTAGTCGCCGCCGGTATCTCCCTGTAACACAAACACACGCAGAATTTAAGGGAAATGTTTTATAGGTGTGTAGTGCAGTGTGTTTGTTTATTCGTGTGTGTGTGTGTGTGTGTGTGTGTGTGTGTGTGTGTGTGTGTGTGTGTGTGTGTGTACCTTGACCATGGAGTAGAGAGAGCAGGCAAACATCCTCCTGAACTCAGCTCTGACGTCCAACATGTCCACCTCACTGCGAGTCACCATCGCTCTGATCAGGGTGTCATCATCCGTTCCTCCACCCTGCAACAGCAACCACACGATGACTGTATGCCTCGTATATGTATGTAACTATTATCAGAGAGCACAAGCTTCTGTAAATATTTAGAAATAGTTAACATGTGTCTGGATCCAGATCTGCATGAAAATACACAATTGTTTAATATCGTGATACATGTGCCCATTTTTTATTCACTTTAAGGTCGTTACACACTGGCAGCATTTACAATATTTATCAATATGTTTTTTAGAACTGTTATTCTTGTCATGAGTACTTTCACACAGAACGTGAATATAGCGCGGCAAAAAAGTGACAATTTTTTTTCATAACAAGGTTGAGTTCTGAGCTTTTGCACTGCTTATATTTATAAAACAACAACATGGAGGCTCCGTAGTCCGAGCCAAGACGGCAAACTTCATTACTCCTTTCAACGTTGACAAAGGCAGCGTAGACCATATCCACTCCATCGTTCTTACCTTTCACAATAAAAGCCCTAGACATATAATATTCACAGGCGAGTATTTCGCATTTTCGTGTTGTTTATTCGTCACACCTGCGTTGTGTAAAAGCCTTTAATCCTGCATGCTGAGATGTTAGGAAACAGTTGCTTATTTAAACATCCAGCAGTTACGGAGCAACGTTAGCTTTCATTTGGAGTCGTGTTTGTGGCTCCCTGGCCTGTGTAAAGTTGTTTCTTAGATCTTTTTCTCTGAAAACAGCTGCCTGCTGCTGGATGAACACAACGCCACAATAATAAAGTTATGGACCGGACAGCTAAACGATGAACTGAATCTTATTATAAAGCCCCGTAAAGCCTATTGACTAAACTAACTTTGGGCTACAAGCAGTTTTTCCCATGATTCTTTAAGTCTCCAATAGAGCTGCATCGATTAGCTGTCAACTATCAAATTAATCGCCAACCATTTTGATAATCGATTGGATCGGTCGAATCAGTTCGAGTAATTTTTTAAGAAACAAAAGACAAAATTCTCTGATTCCAGCTTCTTATATGTGAATATTCATTGTTGTCTTACCTTCATCGCATAGTACAGAGTCTCTGCAAAATAGGCTGGAACGCTCTTGGCGCACTTCACTGTAGAAGAAAAACAGAAAAGATGATTGTTATTATTATTCATTCAGCCTCTCAGGACGCTGACAACAGAAGCAGCCTGCAGCAGTTTCGTACCGACGGCCAGAAGCAGATCTCTTAGGCCTCCAGATGTCTCCCTCTTGATGGTCTCCTCCATCTCGAATCCAGACAACTTCATGTAAGCCTCGAATACTGAAACACACAGGTTCCGAATTATTCTGGATATTATCATGTGAAGCTGCAAAACTGTTACAGAGGCTGCAACTCTCAGACGAACCTTTCCTAAGATGCTCTGCACTCCGGTTTCCCAGGATGGTGACAAACGTTTGCTCATCAGTGCCGAACTTCTGCTCTCCTGCCTTGAAGAGGACCTGCGACCACAGAAACAAACAGTTCACATCACACATTTTTTGTCTTTCAAAATCAGAGTACATTTGGGTATTTCCATGTTATGCTTCTATATACCTCTACTCCAATAGATTTCAGAGGGAAATATTGTACTTTTTACTTAATATGTGCTGAGATGGAGATGGAGATGGATCATGTTCATACAGACGCTGTCCTCAGAAAACATTCAGTACCCCTTCACAGTGTCTATCTACATTTTTAATCTCTTTTAAATTCAACCAAGAAGTTTCAGGGAAATTGTACTCGCTCCCTCCACGAGGAGGCGTCATAACATCAATACAGGTCAGCTGTTCATACTGCCTCCCCCACCTCCAAAACACACACACACACACACACACACACACACACACACACACACACACACACACACACACACACACACACACTTCAAAGAACAGCATTTAGATCGTATCCACAAACACATGTGACAGTCACATCCGCAGACAGAAGGACAAAGATACCATTGATGGTGAAAAGCAGAAATATTTACTGACCAACGATAAAAACAGCTGACTCACCTGAGTGTCAGTCTCAATGTTTCCCTGCTGGATCCCCTTCTGCCTGTTCGCCTGAGGACAGACAATATGTGTCTCTGTTAGAGAGGAGACGAGACAAGGATAGAGGAGACGAGACAAGGATAGAGGAGACGAGAGGAGACGAGAAGAGACGAGGATAGAGGAGAGGAGAGGAGAGGAGAGGAGAGGAGAGGAGAGGAGAGGAGAGGAGAGGAGAGGAGAGGAGACAAGGATAGAGGAGACGAGAGAAGGATAGAGGAGAGGAGACAATAATAGAGGAGTGGAGAGGAGACAATAATAGAGGAGAGTAGACAAGGATAAAGGAGATGAGACAAGGATAGAGGAGACAAGACGGGGATAGAGGAGAGGAGGATAGAGGAGAGGACTCAATGGAAAAGGGGAGAGGAGAGGAGAGGAGACAAGGATAGAGATGAGGACAGGACACAAAGATAGAGATGAGGAGACAAGAGAGGAGAGGACACAAGACTAGGGGAGTGGAGAGGAGAGGAGACAAAGAAAAGAGGAGAGCAGAGGAGACAAGGATAGGGGAGAGGAGAGGAAATAAGGAAAGGAGAGAGGAGACAAGGATAGAGGAGCAGAGAGGAGACAAAAAAAGATGAAAGGAGACACAGAGGAGAGGTGGTAGGGATAGAGAAGAGGAAAGGAGACAAGGATAGGAAAGAGGAGAGGAGACAAAAATATAGAAGAGGAGACAAGGATAGCGAAGAGGAGATTCACCTGCAGCAGAATAACCAGAAGTCTCTTGAAGTGACCTGAAGTGTCGCCGCATACATCCTCCTCCAGGTCGTCATCATACTCTGAGGAACAAACATGTTAAAGTTGTATTTTAGACCTGCCTGATGTTTAAAAAAACGTTTGTCACACTTTTGTAAGTCAGACTTATCATTTTGTGAATTTAACAAAGTATAAAGCTATCGGGAACCCAAAAATATATGAAACAAGACAAAAATGTACAAATCTTTACTGATAAACACTCAAAATGTTATAGAACAGTTCAAGACTTCAAAAAATATAGTTTCTATAGTTTTTATACACACAAATACAGCAGAAGAATGTAACAAAGAAAACTATGGTACAATCTATCTAAAGTGATTTTTATCCCAACTTTTCATTGAAACTCTGTGTGCCACTGAAAATATTAATAATTCACAGTTTTAAAAAGGTCTCACAGACATAAATGAAATAGTGTGTTTCAACTGGTATTCTCAGTTTGTCTCTACATAATATATAAATAAAGTTATGTTACAATAAAAGTTGCTACTAATGAGGACCAATAACGACTTCTGTATCATGCAGTATTAGTGTGTGTGTGTGTGTGTGTGTGTGTGTATGTGTGTGTGTGTTACCTTGTCTATAAGCAGCGACGATCTCCTTCACCTGCTGAGGTGTTCTGGAGGCGAGGATCTCCACCAGGACCTTCTCATCTGTTCCTGCTCCCTACGGGTCAAAGGGAGGAAATGTCTGATGAGTTTCCAGCTGCTCTGACTGCTAAAACTTTATGTCTCTACTCAGAAACTCTCCATCTACACTACATAAGAGTCTTCATCGGTCTTATATCCAGCATCTGCAGCACTTACCTTGATGGCGTTGCGGAGCAATGTCACGTCGTAAGCGAGGGGCGGGGTCATCAGACCAACGACCAGGGTCTCAAATTTGCCTCCCAGCTCTCCCTTCAGGTCATCTACCAGATCCTGTCATGAAGATACATCAAGTACTTTTAATTAAATCCTGTGTGTGACGGCAGTGTGACGCCATGCAGTGAAGGATTTTATGGTTGTTGTGTAAAGCTGGATTGTTTTGTTACGGTTAAATCCTGTCGCGTCACATATGGATAAATGATATGGATGGATGTGGATTTTCTGCTGATGATCTGTGCTGACAGTAATGGTTTCACTGTTGAAGCTTTGATGTTGTGTACGGTCATTGGGTTTAAAGGCCTCAGTGTGCTTCAAATGAAGAGCTGAAACCCACTTTCCAACAGCAGATTTGTGGGGTCCGACAATCCGACAAGCATAACCTTTTTTACGTAGCGATTGGCCAGGTGTGCAGAGGTGTAAAAGCTGGCAGGATTAGAGTAGTCTGTTAAGCTCAAATGGCTCAATAAGCAACAGCTAACCATGTTAGCAGAATAGACTGTATATACCAAGTGGGCGTTGTCACCGTGACGTCTCCCATTGGTTTGTGGACTGCCGTTTTGAAGCCTCGAGTTCGGCATTTTGGCCATTGCCATCTTGGTTTTGTGTCGTCGCCATCTTGTTTTTTTGCAACCAGAAGTGACACGAGAGGGTGGAGCTAAGTACAACAATGCTGAATAAGTCATTTTTAGGTGACCAAAATGTTACAATTAACTTTCATGAACTGAAAACACACTGTGAAAGGGTTAAAGTTGTAAGCAAAAAACACGGACAGCTCCCAGACCGGAAAACGGCGTGGCAGCAACCACAAGGTAGCCACGCCCTAAAGCATACCTTGCTTTATGGTCTATTTGACTCTAAATGGGACCATAATTTACTAAATGAACATCATGCTGTATTGAAGAAGACTTGAAACTAGCGATTGAGACAATAAACTCACGTTTACAATGTTTACTGAGGTAATAAATCAAGTGAGAAGTAGGGTCATTTTCTCATAGACTTCTATACAATCAGACTTCTTATTGCAACCTGCTGGCTATTAGAAAGAATGCAAGTTGAAGGCACTTCAGCATTGGCTCAGCTTTCGTTAAAGGAATAGTTTTTATGGAAATATGCTTATTTGCTTTCATGCCGATATACGAGATGATCAATCCCACCCTCATGTCTATAGTGGAGTCAGTTAGCTTAGCTTAGCATAAAGACTTGAAACAAGGGGAAGTAGCCAGGTGTAAACATAACTTCTGTAATGTTTATATCTGGCTGCTGCCCCCCTTGTTCCTCAGAGTAGTTCATTTGAAGCATACTGGGGCCTTTTTTTTTAAGTTGGAGCTCATGTAATATGTGCGGTCATGTGATTTAACAGCTGAGAAGGTAGTCCAACCTTTCCAAACAGAGTTTTGTAGGCGACCTTGATCTGCTGCCTCTGGGCGTTGTTGCGAGCCACCAACAGCTGCAAGATGGCATCCTCATCAGTCCCTACGACGACAAGCACCATGGTTACCCAGCCAAGCAGCAAGATACACACACATTACATAACGATGAGCAAGCTCTGTCGAGGTGGACTCTTGATTACAACTGTTTCATCCACATAATTACAGCCTTCAGTCGAGTTTTTTTTTTCCTCGCAGTGACTCAAGTTTCATTTCTGCTCGTGTGCTCATGACTCACTGCTGTCTGGGTGGAGCTCCACACAGACAGCAGGGAGATGAACTCCCCAAACAATGCTCTCTGATTGGTCTGTTAGAGTTGTACTACCGGCTGACCCGGCTTGGGCGTATCAGATGACACTGTGCTGACAGCAGATGTGCATACACACACACACACACACACACACACACACACACACACACAAGCATCTTACCCAGCCCTTTCATGGCCTTGTACAGGACCTCAGCATCTGTAGTGGCGTTGAAGTTTACACTGGCTTTTACAGTTCCTCTGCTGGCCTGCAACACGGAAGAAATGGACAGAGGAGGATTATTCTGATGTAAATTTTCACAAGTTATAGTTAAAAATTCCTTTTTGCAGGGCAGATGATACTTCTCCTGAATTATGGACCTCTATACTGTATTTCTAAATGTATTCAAATGTTCTCCAGACTGCAATACACAGATAACAGATACAAAATTAGAGCTGCAACGATTAATCAATTAGTTGTCGACTATCAAATTAATCGCCAACTATTTTGATAAACAATCGGTTTGAGTAATTTTTTAAGAAAAAACAAGTCTAAATTCTCTGATTCCAGCTTCTTAAATGTGAATATGTTCTGGTTTCTTTACTCCTCTATGACAGTAAACTGAATATCTTTGAGATGTGGAAAAAACAAGACATTTGAGGACGTCATCTTGTGCTTTGGGAAACACTGATCGACATTTTACACCATTTTCTGACATTTTATAGACCAAACAACAAATCGATTAATCAAGAAAATAAATCAACAGATTAATCAACCAAAAAAATAATCGTTAGTTGAAGCCCTATACAAAATATTGCACAGAACCCATAATACCTAATGCAGATTATTTATGACAGGACTTGCAGACACTGATAACTTCCAGCATAACACTATGCAAAAACCTGACAATTATACTGTATGCACACTTCATTGAAGTGTGTTGTAATTTTGTACACAGATCACATCGCCTTTAGCTCCCATTAGTGTCCAGAGTGTTCCCATTGACCCTTGACTTGTTGGCGACCTCAGCAAGCTTAAACCATTAGGGGTGTAAGAAAATTTTGATACACTTGAGTATTGTGATATTATGTTTTGTGATACTGTTTTGATTCTCAAAAACAATTTATCGATTTTTAATTAATAGTTTACAATTAAAGATTTGTGGCAGCCGGTGGTTCATTTTGTGTTGTGTTTAAATCCCAGACAGCTAGATAGCAGAGTTGTAATCTATCTAAAAGTAGTGCTAAGACGTTGGATGTTACAGGGACTGTGATAAATGCAATGGTATATTCATATGGTGGTGTGATCTTTACTATCTCTGATCTGATTCCTCATGTGCATGCATTGCATATCATTGCAGATACTGCAGACAGATATACGTAATCAATCTCTAGATTCATGCTTTATGTCATCAAAGACTTTTCCCCTTCTCCCCATAAATAATTACAGAACACACTTAATTTAATCAATCTTTACATGTATGCATAGTACATACTGTACATATAAAACACTGTATCTCAGATTTGTTAAATGTGCATTTACTCATCAAAGACTTCCCCCTCATTCAGATGAACTTAATGACTTACAGACTTCATGAAAATACATGCAGATGTGCTCACAAGCTCTCGTTTCATGAACAGCATGTTCCCACGTCGGAAAATACATCTCAGATTTGATTCAAATATGATGGATTATCAGGCTAATAATTACTATGAATGTGGAAAAAGTGTTTCAGAGAGGCAGACTGATCGATACTGAGGACAGTAAGAATGTGATAAGGCTGTAAAACATTAACTTTAAGATTGATTTTAGTAAAAAAGGCGTCTTTCTGTAACAATGCTGCACTCATTCCAGACACTCAATAAAAATGTGACACATTAACAGTAAGATAAGCCAAGTAGTTGCTTCTTATATTCAGGGGGAGGGTGTTTAGAGAGGAAAACCGCGGGAATGTCTGTGGAATCCTGAGCCTGAAAATCTGGAGAGGAAAAAAATGTGGGACGTCCAAACACAAGTTAACAACCAGGATTCTGTGTTTCTGCAGGAAGGAACGCCAAAATTTCCTCGAGCTCTCCTTCCTCACGAACACACTCATCACCACAAGCCAAACTAAAATCTAATCAACGTGCAGGCGGCTGCTCGGACAAACAGCCGAACAAGAGGATATTTACAACAACACGATGCAGATCATCTCCACTGGAATGTTAGACACAGTTTTAGCTCCTATAGCGAGCGATACGTTGTGTGGAGCGAGCTCAGACATGACCTGAGGCTGGGGGCGTCTGATGATGATGGAAGTGTGTTGTTGACCCTCTCTATATGTAAACAGGACAGGCTGCCACAACCAACAGGTATCTCTGCTTTAAAGCACACACAGCGACAACAAACAATCCACAAAACATGCAGCAGCCATGCTTTTATGAAGGGAAGTCCCATAATGCATTTTACTGCCAACTGTATTATTACTGTCTATATTGAGCTTGGATATAAATATTACCCTCTCTGAACATTATCCTCTATTATGTGTTAGTTCTTCTCTCATCACTTTCTGTTTATGTTTGTGGCATTCCACGCAGAGCTGCAGCTACTTTTAAGCACCCAAAGGTGATGATCTGTATCTTCTATATCGGGATTCAAACTATAGTTCTTAAACTTAGTTAAGTTACATAAAAAGTGGATACTGATATTTTTAGACTAAAGTGTCCTTAACTTTGACAATTTTAAGGCCGAGAAAAATAAAGAAACACAAGCGCTGATGATGAACTTTTTTTTCGGTGAAGTAGAGACATCCTGTGTAGAGCTGCAACGATTAATCGATTAGTTGTCAACTATTAAATTAATAAGCAACCATTTTGATAATCGATTAATCGGTTTGAGTAATTTTTTAAGAAACAGAAGTCAAAATTCTCCGATTCCAGCTTCTTAGATGTGAATATTTTCTGGTTTCTTTACTCCTCTATGACAGTAAACTGAATATCTTTGAGTTGTGGACAAAACAAGACATTTTATAGATCAAACAACTAATCGTTTAATCGAAAAAATAGTCAACAGATTAATCGACAATGAAAATAATCGTTACATGCAGCCCCGACCTTGTGTCTGGTAGTTAAAAATTTCCCTATAGGTTCAAAATTTTTAAACGAGGAAGAATAAGTAGATGTAATTTCAAGAATTAACAAGGTAACTGAACTTTTTTTGTGGAAAAAAACATATCAGACACACCTTATTATTAAGAGAGTATTATTATATGTCTTAAAACATGTCTGGAGGGGATCTTTACATGTTTGAATATGAACATTTAACAATTTTCTCCATCAGAGGAGGATCATTTGAGAAACTCTGGGACACACAACTGTTTTTAAATGCATAAAAGAGAATGCCTGGATTAATTATATCTTAGGAAATACATCAAAATTACACTGAATTTCCCTTTAAAATCACCTTAGGGTAGGGAGGCTAAAATTCAGGCATCAGCGCTGACCCAAAACCCCTTCTTTCCTACTGAACAAATATATATTAGTACTTTTAAAAGGGCATAATCATTTCCTAAAACCTGCTAGGTGCTAAAAAAGGAGTAAATGTTGCATTTGTTGGGGACATTTTTCAGCTCAAGGACAGTGTACAGTATGTGTCTGACTCAAAATAAACTATACATTCCCGTGAAAATGTCATTCATTGCAAAGGTGTGGCTCACGGATGTGTTTTTAATAGTTTTTGAACAACAGTCCATACTATGGCACGGAGGAATACTCTCTTGTTAATTCTTGTTGGTATCGGATCAATTTATTGTTGCTTTTGGTCTTTTCCCTGCATTGGCTGTTGTCCTCAAATTAGACCTTTGTCTGAGAAAGACATATTAAAACTGACTTTTGTGAGCATTTCGTAACAGGAAGTTTCGGAAGCTAAGGAAGCTTTGGTTTACAGCCCCAGACTAACTGTCTGCAGAGTTACATCATCACAACTGATTATCAGGAATATAATCGTTTTTTTATGGTATGGTAAAGCTCCACCCTGACAGAAGAAAAAGAGAAGTGTTTCCCCTTTAAGAGAGGGAGGGCGGCTTTAAAACTCCAGGCTAGACGTGGAAATGGGAGTATTAAACTCAGAGAGACCCACCCGAATGGAACAGAGCCCACATGAGTGAGTCATACAATAAACTTCCCCAAATGAAAACCTCCACAAGCATTTACAAACTTAAAACTTGAAAAACTATTAAGTTTCATCAGTATTTGATACCTTCTATGTAAAATACACTTAATTATAGCGACAAGTTCCTCATTGAAGTGTATGTTCAGTTGCCAAGCTCATGCTTTTGTTTATCCTAAACAGATGTTCTGCCACATCGTCTACATTTAAAGAAGATAATAGGCTTTTCTGTTCAATGTAAACTGACGAGTTATCAACAGTGAATAAATATTCACATTTTATAAACTCCAACCTAAATTTAGATAAAAAAAAAAAAAATCCTAGCATTATATAATGTGGATAAAAGTGGGCGTTGTTTTGGAGTTCAGAGGGTAAAAACCTTTTATGCCTCCTATATTTGCATAAATAACGGATTTTTTGCAAAGACCATTACTATTTGAATCATCTGTTTAACATAAAGTTTCTTTAAATTGACAGTTAAAAAGTCAGTAAAGTGAAGATGACTCACCATTGTGTCGGTCTTGGAGGTTTATTCAGCGGAAGAAGAAGAAGAAGATCTGTTGGAGAAAGAAAAACGTTATTTAGCAACGAAACAGGACAAACGCCAAACTCTCTCTGTGAGGACCAGATGTGTTTACTGTAAACATCTGTAATCAACTGCTTATTCTGGCTGTTATCCGGTGCCTGACTGTCTCGGTGTCCTAGCTGTCAAACTTCCGTAGACCAGACATGTCTGTCTTTTGTTTGCAGGTAGACCCCGGCTGTCCCCGCTCACCTGGCTGATGCTACCTGGAAGTTAAGGTGATAAAGTGAGAGAAGTGATCCGGTGAAACTCACCGCTGTGCAGCCGTCAGATGAAGCTCGGTGAGCGGACAGAGAGACCCGGTAGAGGGAGCAGAGAGGAAGAGAAGGAGGACCGACGGCAGAAAACCCACTCTCATAAACTCTCCGTTGTGCGCGTGAGTGTGTTGGGTGCGCGTGTGTGGGCCACACCCCAGTGCGCACGGACTCTGGTACAACCCTGCTCCTGAAGCATTCTGGGAAATGTTGTTTTTTAGCTGTCCTGAAGCTGTTGTGTTTCCAAACATGGAGTAAAAAAGACAAACAGTATATTTTCATCTTTCATATAACAGGGTGATTTAAAGCTGCAGTGGGTAGAAATGGAGAAAATATGATTAAAAAAAATGACCTCTGATTGGCCAAAGTCTTATGTCAAGGGCTAGATTTTTTTAAAGCCTGAAAACAGAGCCATGACCGGTTTTAATTTTTTTTATTTAAGTTACTATTATTTATTTATTTATATTAACCGCTGGCATGTTTTGTTAATGTTATGCTTGTTTTTATTTATCCCTTCATTTCCATTATATGTAATGTTTACCTATGTATCCGTTTAATTGGCCTTTGCATTGTTAACAAGTTAAAAAGAATATATATTTTGCACCTCCTCATGGCTCTGTTTTTTCTTTTCAATAGAGAAAACAAAAAACAGAGCCATGATCATGCAGAATAAAAACTTTTTTTGCTGAGTCTTAGCTGTGAAACCATATAATCAAAATTGCATGCCCTCATTGCTGTGACATCACGTAGGTGGGCGGGGCAAGCATCAAACCGGAAGTTGACCCTGCAATGCATGAGGTGAGGAAAACTTTAGCAAGTTTTCATCATAAGGTCATAAAATTGTCACTGGTAATATATTGTGCAAACCTTTGATGGAAACATAAATATGACGCACTACTGCAAAAAAATCAGTAGAAATATCATGTTTCTATTTTTGGATTTAGGTTGTTTTTATTTGTGAATGGGACAGCATAGCATGGTTTTGGGTGATTAAGACAGTGCTAAAAATGTTAGCTTTAACAGTGCTGGTGGCATCGAGGAGAGGCAGCTTTATACTGTATGAATTGTGGACGGGTTTTTAAACCTTCAGTAATAAAGTTTAACAGAAATGGACATGGAGTCTTAATTCTTAATGATGAACAGGAAAAGGAAAATCTGCATGTGAAATTATATCAAAGTATGAATTAAATTGTGCGATAAATATGCTTACACTAGCCTAAATCACTGATAAGATGTGCTGTCCCAATCTCCCAAATGTTACAATAACAAGGTTTTTCGGTCAGTTTACTCAAAATGCCATGCCTCATTTGAATATGATATAACCTTCTTTCCTCAATAATCTTCAGTATTACAGAAATCTATCATGTGTTGGGCATTTGTTTTTATTTGCGACAAGAAAGCTTACACAAGACGGAAATTCAAAAACTGTCCCAATCACCCTTAATTCACCTATTTCATAGGCTACTGGCGGCATAAAAAAACAGAGGTTTGATCCTCTCAGGTACATCAGAAGTAGGCCTACTCAGATCTTTTACTTACGTAAAAGTATCAATACCACAGTGTAGTCTGTTACAAGTATTAGTCATTAGTCATTATTATTTATTAAGTGTGCCTTTTGTTTGGTTAAAGCTGTATTTATTGATATGTTTGCTCCTTGGATGCAGAACAAGCTGGAAAACACAATACTGTCCTTACCATAAAGAGTACAACATGCAGCAGACACAGAGCAACATTAACATTCATTTGGAGTCGTGTCTGTAGTCACCTGACGAATGTTTAAGTCCAATATTTGGACTGTTAAGGATCTCCTCCTCAACCTGAGGGACATTTCTGACTCTTTAGCTGCTAAATGCTCCGCTATGTTCACAGCTATAGGTGTTCATTTTGTCTGTCTGTTGTTTGTAGCAGGGCAGCATACAGTCGGAGTATCAGAGCTTTTATGGCTGAAAAATATAGCGTACACTTAAATTTATATATTTTTTTTATGTGAGCCTTTCTTTTAGGTGGCTAAAACAAGTTCTTTTGACAGACATCCACAGCAATGTATTGCTTTGCTCCGGTGCCGGTACTCCTGTCTGCTTCTCCAAACTGGGGGCACGCCGACCGTCATCTACTGTAAGTAATACACTGACTATAGATACGTACTTCATACAACCCCACTTCAAAACACCTGAACTATCCCTTTAAAGTCAGTACACATCAGAGCTAACAGCGAGCTGACAGACAGCAGGTAAGTCTGTTTACACTGCGCTCACGCCCACAAGTTAAAGATCCTATACAAAGATCATACTCTAAATGTTAGTGATACAGCTACAATGTGTAACAGATTGTACTGAGAATTTAATAAAGCATGATCAATCATGTAAAGCATACACACTGAAAATATAGAAACTGATCAAATAGGTGCTTGTTTTAGTTTTGTCTGTATAATTTACCAACCTTGTTTAGGATGAGGAATAATCGTAGTCACTGGACACTGTGCACCAAACAGAACTCATTCAAATCATTTATGTTCTTGGTAACACCTTATAATAAGGGTACAAATCATACATTTAAGTTATGCCGGCCTATTGCATGACTCATGATGATTTAATGCATGAATTAATGCAGGCTGTTTCATGAATTCCTCACCACTAACTAATTCATTAAAGCATGTTAATTCAGTTACTTAATGCATTAGCAGAGCAGTACCTCTTCTCAAAGAAATGTGAAGCTTTTTTTTTCATCAAACTGGTCGTCAGCTGCAAACATTTACATGTTGCTGCATAACCCAACGGCATTTATTATTATTAATATTTATGGGTATTTCTATGAGAATAGGCACTGAGGCTGAGCAAATGCATGGGTCTGAAATGAATGTTTACGTAACTGGAAAATGACTGTGAATTAACATTCCTTAACGAATTGGTTAGTGGTGAGGAATTCATGATACAGCCTGTATTAATTCATGCATTAATCATCATGAGTCACGTATTAGTTAAGCATTACGCAAGTATATGGTTTGTACCCTTGTTATATTATGTCATAAGACATCAGGAGCTGAACTTCACTTAAAGTAATAATCTGTAATTGACACCAGCGGACGTCCCACAAAGGTACGTTAGTAAAACAAAAACTGGAATGTATCCTCAAGTTTAAAATAAGGGTTATTTAGCAATCATTTATAGAGATAAATGTGTAGATAATTTATAGACAGAAAGTTGAACCAGGTTTTGACATCAGGTGGAGACTGACAATGAAGCACAAAAATGTGCTGAATGAAGAACCTTATCTTAGAAGCATATGGATTTAATTAGCATTGTTTCTGCTTTGAATGCTGTTCATTCTTTTTGCCTTTGGCATGTGTGGAATCTGCATCGCATGTCAATGAATCACCAAGTTAACTGAACTGAGAGCTGCAGATCAATTCTAACCGAGAGAGAGAGAGAGAGAGAGAGAGAGAGAGAGAGAGAGAGAGAGAGAGAGAGAGAGAGAGAGAGAGAGAGAGAGAGAGAGAGAGAGAGACAGAGAATATAGATCATACCGAACCTTTTTCCATAAGGGACCCCTTTTCTATCATTGAGTAAACTGACGACCCGTGACTAAGTAACATATTTATTAATCTTTCATATTATATTCAATGCATAACATTAACACTACAGAACAACCGATAAACGCAATAACTGCAGGAAGTTTGTGTAAAACGAACGAATTTGGATGAATTTAGAGCAGATATTTCCTGTAAATATTGGATCAGAGATGAGTTTTCCTATTATTTTTAGGAACCTTAAATACTATTCTCTGTATGTATTTAAAAAATATATTTTTAACAATCATACCTATTTAATAGGTTTCTTTTTTTTTAACAAATTCAGTGTTTTCTTCTCCCTGACGCTTGGTCATTGTTCTATTAGCTCTTAGGTTGTTTTCTAATGCAGGACGAGGCTGTTTAACAGAGAGAGAAGACTATGTGAATATAGCTTGTGTTCAGGTCTTCACTGTGACCTTATCCTGTTTATATCCTAAATAATAATCCAAACTTTAAAAATAATTCATTTAGTTTTCTTCACAGAAATGAATGAAATTCTGAGATATAGGCCAACTGCATATTTTTAAAAGAAGTCAAATCAAATATATATAATATATAAATATAAAAAATTATAATAAGAATTCACTCCACAAAACAGTTTTTTTAAGGAGAATGTTTAATCTTTTATCCAAAAAAAAGAAAGGTCCAATGCACTCTTCTGGTAAAAAGCCTTTAATCAGATGCTATTTATTGGTGAAATTCAAAAAACATAGACAATGCTTGTACATGTTAAGATAGAGCTGGGTTACAACTCACGTGTGGCGTCACAAACAGCCTTCTTCCCCCTGATGAAGGCTGTTTGTGCCTTGGACCTTTCTTCTTTGTTTAACTTTTGTGTTCCCTAACAAAGAGCACCTTCATTACACTTGTTTG
Organism: Sebastolobus alascanus; assembly: GCA_916701645.2. NCBI lineage: Eukaryota > Metazoa > Chordata > Actinopteri > Perciformes > Sebastidae > Sebastolobus > Sebastolobus alascanus. The sequence continues at coordinate 3,652,150 of CAKAOJ020000032.1, forward strand.
AACTTCCAAGTACTCCGGACCTCGTCTTTTATTAAGTTTAGTCTTTTATTTTGAAAGAGCAACATATAAAACATTTATTTTATGCGTGAATAAATCTTTGCACAAAGTCCACTTTTAAAAAAAAAAACTGCAGAGAAAATCATTGGTGCCAGCCTGCCCTCCATCCAGAACTTAAACACCTCCAGAGTCAGGAGACAAACAGGAAGCATCACTGCAGACCCTTCACACCCTGGACACAACCTCTTCCAGCTTCCCCCCTCTGGGAGGCGCTACGGAGCGCTGTACGCCAAAACAACCAGACACAAGAACAGTTTGTTCCCTCAGGCCATCACTCTGATGAACATTTAAATCAGTCATACACTCAATACACTGTCACTGCTGTTATAGATTATAATTCTTACAGTCTTTAATGCACAAACTTTTTAGAATATGTACATATCATCTGTACCTGTCAAATATATATCCTACACGTTGTACATACAGTATTTCTTACTGTCAGCAGTCTTATTTTACTGTTGGTCATCGGTGCTTTATGTATATTTATATAATCTTTATTTATATACACATTTTTCAGAACTTGTGTACATAACCGTCTATTCCTCACCTTTATTTGTCCAGCTTTGTTGTCCTTGTCCCTGGCTGTTTTTCTATTTCTGTCTAAGTACATTTAGAAAATGTTGATATCCAACACTCACATTTTGTATCAAAACATCTTAAATTCAGCAGCATGTGCATGCTTTTTTCTGTATGCATTTCTTTACATTTTCAATGTGTCAAGCTCACACTATTAAATTCACATCAGATTAATGTCATAGAAAACAAAGTGTTGTTACTTATTGTACTTGTCCTTATTTTCTGTCTGTCCACATATCACTGTATCACTTCCCTTCACAATCTGTAGTTCACATGCATGTATTACATGCATTCAGTCTTTTTAACAGTTAGTGAGATGACCAGGGCTGGACTGGGACAAAAAATCGGCCCTGGCATTTTGGCCCAGACTGGCCCCATCACTGCCCATTTGTGCCGTGTGTACCATGTTTTGTTGAAGGCTCTATTCTGGGAAATACCTTCAAATGTGGTTGTTTTGTATACTTGCCAACCTTGAGACGTCAAACCTCAAAAGTAGGGAGGATTTCAAAACCAAAGTGGGGGGTCTGGGGGTTCTCCCCCAGAAAAATTTGAGTTTCAGAGACTTTGTCTCCTGAATTCTGGTGACTTTAAAACAATGAAAATAACAAAATAATCAGTACACCTCAACAGCATTTTATGTTGAACTTCTAATTTTACCTTTAAATCTCAGGAAAGAAAACTGAATAATTTGCATAAACTTTGCGTGTGAATATCTAGCATAAACTAATATTTATAAGTTATAATTCATTTTTTTGCCCCTGCTGTTCCTTTTTAGGATTATATTGCTGTACAGTGCCAGAAACAGTGATGCTGAATTCCTTATTGTAAAATGTTGTGAATTTCAGCTGGGTCTCAAACAGTATATCAGTAATACATTAGATCATCATTAATGTTTGTTGAGTCTTATTGGACCTATCACATTCAGACTCTGATGGGGGGGCCATTTAGATTCCAGGGGTGGCCCGTGCCAGCCCCGGCCCCCTCTTTGGCCCTGCCCCTGGCAGACACACATAAGCAGACAGACAGAAAGAGATGGATAGTAAACAGCAGATGATCAGAATCACATGTTGACCAGCGCAGATAAATGCGCTTATGATGTGAACAGCCAGGCTTCAGCTCGAGCGGAGATTAATAGCGCGGCGCTTCCGCTCCCTATAGGAACCCACGTGGGGCAAATCCGCTGGCGCTGCGCCGTTATGTATCACCATTATGAATCTCCCAGAGAACCTGATACGGAGAGGGCAGAGGAGAGTACCGGCAGCTTGTGAGAAGCTCCGCTACGCATGAAAAAGTCACGGTACGCCAAGGAGTGAAATTATTAAAATACTGCGTACCGCTACGTACCGGCCAACTTCGAGCTCTACTCATCTCTCATGACATATGAGCCAGGCAGCTATTATCGCACCGCACCAAACTCCTCTCTCTCTTTCTCTCCTCCTCTCCCTCCTGCGCTGTACCTGTAGACCGTCAGCGCGCCGCGCCCCCCCCTGCTTGATCGTATGATCCTTGTCTATCATTACTGGCACCGCACGCACGTCATTAACACATCATTCAGTCGCAGTCAGTGCATGCATGGTGTGCTCGTGGCGCAAAGAAGATCGTCCTATCATTCTGCCTTGTATCAATTTACAAAAAAAAACCGGCTTGGCCGCGACCGACACATCACTATTACATATTCTTTGAACCTTTGGCGAGCGACTCAGAAACGGGTCGCGAGCTACTGGTCGATCGCGAGCGACGTGTTGGAGACCCCTGATTTTGAGGGATGCATAGAAGCCGGAGTTAAATTCCTTGTATGTATGTACTTGGCAATAAATTGATTCTGATGCGTGAAGAAATCTTTGCACAAGGTCCACTTTTAAAAAACAACAACAACAACAACAACATATATTTATTCAAGGGAGTTTCCCTTGCAATTTCCCAAAGCAATGCTTTGTGATTTTTAGGAACACACATAGACTTACACAGTCACACACACACAGTCTGAACTGCTTGAGCAGCAGTTGGGGGTTAAGTGCCTTGCTAAAAGGCATGTCAGTGGTGGTAATGAGGGAGTGGCAAATGCTGCTCTTTCATCAAACCAGTTACAGCTCCTATTCTTTAACCTTTAGGCTAACATTAACCCTCATTACTAGCTTTTTTTTCCAGAGCTATCAATTGCATCTCGTGATCTTCATATCACATGATCAAATCAATCTCCATGACAACTGAACTCCATCTGGTGGTGAAGATGGTGAGATGCAGTTGAAAGCTCCTGAAAAAGCGTGTTTTGTTTATAATTTACAGAGGTTTAAAATATTTCAAGCATTACGCTACAAAATGTTACAGAGTCCAAAAAACACACATTTAGAGGCATCCAAGCACAAACACAAGCACAAACTGGCTGTTTTGAGATAGCAGCTGTGTGCCATCGTCACCTTCTGTGTCTGTAGCGTTGTGATTGTTGAAGTAAGAACCAGAGAAACAGAGCTAACAGCATGCTGAGTGACACAAAGAGACAAAGGTACATCACCATGCTCCATCCCCAGCCTGCTGCCAAAAGAGGGACAATATTCACCTCCAAAAATTTCCCCGGGATAGGCATGCTGATGTGCACAGGAAACAGAGGTCAAAAGTCAAAATTAGATTACTCTAGTTCCTTTTTTGACATCTAGGAGAGGAGAAGTGAAACTCCAGTGAAGTGAATTTTGTTCCGTTGTCCTCAAGTGAATGTTTGGTTTTCCTTATCTTGTGAGGACCACACATGAGCTTTTTTTGTCGAAAAACTTTCTGTGGCAGGAAAGAATGATGACTGCAATCGAGTTTCTTCCCGGTCAAACAGATTTAAGAATAAAAATCTTGATGGTAGCAACAAGTCTGGTAGCAGTTTTGTCTCCAGGTTGCAAATGAATATCCTGTGAGTTGCTGAGCATCCCCTCATCAGTGTCCTCTGTTCTCTGATGGCTTCATCCACATTCAATGTAATCAGAGAAAACAAAAAAATGAAAGAAAGATGGAATTTTGCGCCTCTGTTGTCTTCTTCTAGTAAAATTTCCCACAGACCGCTGCCTCACTCTTGCTTGTCTGCTTTTCAACCACCCACAAATACTCACAGACAGACAGATGGACACGAAGACTCGTAGAATAAGTCAACAGCTACCAATATCGCTCTGACCTAACCCACAGGCAACATCTCCTTCCCTCTCTCACACACACAGCCACTGACCTCATCCTGCAGGTACGTATAATCAATACCTTTTGGGATCGTCTATCTTCACTTCTGATTAAAACATAATTCCATAGTCGAACCCTGCATGAATAAAACATGCAGCTACAGCGCAACACTGGTATGCATTTTGAAAATCTATAAAAAAGGGCCTACGGGCACATTTGCATGTTTTCTTGAGGGATACATGATGAAATTAATTTCAACATGTATGCCAAAGAAATTATTTTGCTGTATTTGGAAAGCCCTTTGAGTTATGGTCTCAAAGGCTTCATCTATTTTTTGAAACAATAAATTAAAGAAACAGTGTGTAACATTTCGGGGGATCTATCAGCAGAAATGGAATATAATATTAATAACTATGTTTGCTTTAGTGTATAATCACCTGACAATACGAGTGTTTTTGTTACCTTAGATGAGCCGTTTATATCTACATAGGGAGCGGGTCCTCTTCACGGAGCCATGTTGCTCTGCCATGTTTCTGCAGTAGCCCAGAACGGACAAACCAAACACTGGCTCTAGAGAGAGCCTTTCATGTTTTTACGTTACCTGAAGGCCACCGTAGTTCTCCCACATGCTTGTGAAACTGCGGTAACGTGAGCCGCAGAGTGTAAAACCGTGGTACCGCCAGCTGTCTGACTTCCGTTGCTCCTAAAGTAGTGTTATTACGGTAAGGATGGCCTCTGAGTTAGGCGAACAGCGTTACCTCGGTTTTGCACTCAGCGGCTCACGTTACTGAAGTCTTGGAAAGGGAGGAGTGAGCGGAGGGGTACTCAGTCGGTTGCAATCTGCAACCACACCACTAGATTGCGCCAAATCCTACACACTGTACCTTTAAAATGGCATGTCTCAACCATAGACCTTTACTGTAATAGTAAGAGACAAAACTCAAAAGAGTCTAGTGGCAGTGTATGACGACAAAGAATAACAAAATGAAACATTAACAAAATGTGTTATAAATGAGTGTTATTAAAGCCCAGTGTGAGCTAGTGTGATAGCAGTGCAGATGGGTTACAATGCCACCAGGACGAAGTGGAGTGGCCAGCTTCATCATAGCCACAACCGGATATAAAACAGACAGGGAAGCAACACAGAGCATTTATTTACACACTCTTACTCTCACTGGCATGTATACCAACATGAACAAATTTACTCAGAAAGGTGCTTGCTTATACTTAGAGAAACATCAACTTGAACAAACAGGTGGAGAAAAAACTGGGTAAACAGGACTCATTAAAGAATTACCCCCCTGGCAGAAACCAGACTACAGTCTGTAACTGTAAGCAGTGAAGAGTCACTCAAATTCATGCAAAGTGTGCAAACCTAAGGATTACCAAGTGAGTGAATATGCATGGAATTTACAACCGCACTCAATGTTCTATGCACAGTACAGTACATTGCTCTATACTGGCAGAATAGCGGCACCCTGAACTATGCTCACATTTGGCAACTACGGTCTGTTGCACTTCAGATGATGTTGTTCACGGTGGATAGAGAAACAAATGAATGATAGCATGGAAGTTAAATGCCATCCTGCAGGAGAAAACACCAACACTGGTAAAAATAAATGAATAAATAAGAAAACGTTAATCTACAAGGGAGTCACATACAGCGGCAACACACTGGGATTACAAAGACAGAAAAAGTTGTAATAAACCGCTCTACTGCTTGCAGGTTTTTTGTTTGACTGATGCAGCAGTTGATAAGACCTAAAATGCTCTTTTACTTTTCTCCAAAACTGTTAGGAAACACTGACATCATTTCTGTGTAAGTGAAAACCCATCGGACACAGTCTAGGGATAAAACAAAAGGCTAAGTTAGCCTACTGTATTCTATTTAGCTCCATATCTTTATTCTAAAACAACTGGTTATTATGATTCTAAAAAGACAAAAAAAAAGACATCCAAAAATATACAATTGTCTCATCTGTAAATACAAAATTATGAGGACATTTTGGCATAGAAATACATTTCCATGTTCTTCCATATTTTCTATCATTACACACTCAGTCCAGACATGTTTCTCAGAATGTACCTGTTTTTCTTCCATGTTGGTAGGTGCTAGTAGTGCCTTACATGAGATCAAAAGTAATGCACTATTTTCTTTATGTTGGATGGTATAAACATTATATTCAATTAATTAAATAATTCATTCATTAATACCCTGTACCAACAGTGTTGGAAGAAGTACTCAGATATTTTACAACAGTAAAAAAATAAGCAATTCCAAAGTGTAAAAATACTCTGTTACAAGTAAAAGTCCTGCATTCAAAATCTTACATAATTAAAAGTATATATGTATTACAATCAAAATATACCAAAAGTAAATGCACTAATTGTGCAGAATAACCCATTTCAGAATAATATACATTATATCACTCGATTATAATTATTGATGCATTAATATGTTAGCATCACTGATGTTGCAGCTGGTTAAGATAGGGCTATTTAATGAATAAATAAATAAATATGTATATATGTATTTATTTATTTATTGTAGGATCCACAATAATACCACATCATTTATTATTATGTTGAGTAATATTTTGTATTAATAATCTGAATCTGCAATTTAATTGGTAACTAATGTCAAATAAATGGTAGTGGAGGAAAAAATACAATATTGGCTAAAGTAGCATAAAATGGAATAGTACCTCAAAGTTGTGCTGAAGTACAGTACTTGAGTAAATGTACTTACACCACAGTTATTTCAGTGAGGATATGTGCATTCTTTTCACACAAGATGTACTTTGTATTGAAAGTGGTCAATGGGTCCATGCAGCCATAGGCTCTGGCCTGACTGATTAACACGTGATCTGTGTAGTGCACACCATTACACTTAGCAATAAGATGGTTAAGTTATGAAAAATGTCCAATATTTAACTCATTAGCCAGAACCATTGTCGATAGGGAGTGATTAATACGTCACACACCTTTATATCTAGAACGTGGTTTGACCAAAGTTATCTCACATATTTAGCGGTGTGATTTAACTTAGCTAAATATTTTTTTCATAAGGATATCTCTCTTTCTGGAATGCCACTATATAGCTTAACGTGTAGCGAGGAGAATCTAGCATTTAAAATGCCTCTGATATTTCTCAGAAGGCCAGCTAAATATGAACACCCCCGGTTATTTGATCCGAGCCCCCCCCCCCCCTGTCTGCCGGTAAGTGGTATGACCCGCCTCATAAAGACCGGCTGCGTTCTGGAACTCCAACTGACAGCTGCAGAACCCGTCAGAGAGCAAAGAACGTACAAACGCCGCAAAAACACTGCAAAAATGGAGTGGACCCCGATGGAAATCAACCCTGAGGTGGGCGGGGGTGAATAACTGTGGTGTGTTAACTTTCTTAACACCGTGACGTTTTCAGAACAACAAACTCACCTGTGGTCTGTGTGTTTTATGTCGTTTCAGATGCTGAACAAGGTGAGTAACGGTTAGCCGGTTGAACAATGGCGACGTATTGCTAACTGTTTGATTCAACTGCCAGGTGAGTTCTACTGTAGCTAAGCGACTGTAGTCATGAGGGCGGTTAAAACCGTTACTAAGACGACCGTTAAAAAAGAACACCACGTCGCCATTAATATAGAATAGCGTTAGTGGTGAACTGTCAAGGTAAAAAAAAAAAAGTGGTCGTTAATATTAAAAGGCGATGCGACAACAAACAGGAGAAGCGTTTATGTGGTTTTAATGAGCGGCAGCATCATCCTCAGCTCTGTGCCCTGCGTCTGGGCTGAAGGGTGTGGTCTGCCTGGACCAACACAACGCAGCATCTTTGAGCACCATCACTAGGGGAGGCATCATTTATGTGTCGTCCTCTGAAACCTCAACTGTTTCACATCCATCGTTTTTTTTTTTGTGTTATTTCCCCTGACTGTGTGTGTGTTCCAGATGATGAGCAAGCTAGGCGTGGGTGAGAGCTGGCGCTTCGTGGATGTGCTGGGGCTGGAGGGGGAGCAACTCTCTGCCGTGCCGAAGCCATGCTGTGCCCTGATGCTGCTCTTCCCACTCACACAACAGGTAATGATGGGGTGGTGGCGGTGGAGACTACTTCCTGGAAAGGGAAGGGAAGGGAAGGGAAGGGTGGGGTGAGCCACTGATGCAGGCTGTCTCCGGGGTGGGGTGATGCTGAGGTGCAGGGAGGGCATGGATGGAGGGGGAGAAAGAGCTGTAATGTTATGTGATGGTTAGAAAAGGAGGAGACTGGGAGGGTATAGGGAGGAAATGAATCAGCAAATTCTTGCCTTTTTTTTTTTTCTCGATATGAAGTATTAATTATCCTGTCATACCCACAGACACAGACTCTATCATCCTCATATGTGTGTTTGCATTGTGATCCTGGGAGCCAGGGCCAACAACCCTTTTTTTCAATTAATCAAATGATCAATTGTTCTACAAAAATGTCAGATAATTGTAAAAAAATGACCATCGCAGTTTCCCAGAGGTCAAGATTATGTCTTCGAATGCCTTGTTTTGCCTGATAAACCAACCCAAAAATATTAAATTTGCAATAATATAATTATAAAAGCAGAAAATCCTTTTGTGTTTTTGTTTTGTAAATGACACAAGTATTAGATTGTGAACATTTCTATTGTTCCGTTGATTGCTCTTTCCAATTGTGATCTTAATCCACATGCACATAGAGTGCCATAGAGTCCTAAAACCCGGAAATGAGTAAGCATTTTAGCACTTCCAACTGGAAGTCAATGGTTTTTTTCAAAGGGTTTTCAGTTAGATGCCTGAAATGAGGTTTGTGGTTAACACAAGTTTAAGAGATTTTAACTTTTTGTTTTTTTATGACATAAAATACGTCAGTAAATATCCCACCCGTGAATTTTGAAGCTTTAGGTGTCTTAAAAAAGGCGGTTGCTAACAAGTGGCTAAATGAGACTACTAAACATCATCATGTCGACTCGTACCTTTACAGCCTCGTTGTGTATACTCGCGCTCATGCGACCGTGGTGTAGTTCATTTAACGTTAGCTTTTTACTTGTAGCGATTGCATTCACACTTCAGAAATCATAAAAGTGGTGTTCATTTGTGGAGATTATCTTGCTGAACAAAACGTGTAAGTATCATAAACGTTTGTTTGCCACAGATCTTATTTTCTGCAATAATCCTAAACCCAGTGGAATAATCCCATTGGCTTTTTGTCGAGGGAGCCAGTGCGAACTTCCTGGTTGGCCTACAAAAATACGTCATCCCTGGAGCACTCTATTTCAAGTGGCATAAATTGGCTACACCCTGTGTTCACCTCGACCATGCTCTATCTGATGACCATGACCATGCTCTGTGTCTGTCTGTCTGCATTGCAGCATGAGTCTTTCAGAGAGCAGCAGGCAGACAAGGTTGCAGGAGGCTCTCAGGTTTATTTCATGAAGCAGACAGCAGTCAATTCCTGTGGCACCATCGCCCTGCTGCATGCTGTGGCCAACAACAAAAGCAAACTGACATTTGGTGAGTGCAGATCAAATAAGCACTGGTGACACAGTAAGTACAAAACAGTACAGTTACTAATATTGATATTACAAAATATTTATTTATAAAACAAGCATAACACTGCTGCAGTATCAATGACTCAGCAGATTCTTTTCAAAGTGCCGAGATATCTAGCTTTCATTATTCAAATTACAATACAATCCATACATTAAAGCTTAAAATCAAATGAATAAAAAATAAAAAAACCTGGACACAACACATAAGGGAGTTTTCTATCCATCTTCAGGTGCATTATGAACATGTGTAAACCAGAAATTTAAAACTCATTAGGTTTCAAGAATTGGCACACAAATGGGTTGAAAAATGAGGAAGTGCTTCATAGGTTGATGATGGAGCTGCCCCTACTTTCACTGTCCAGTCAAATCACAAATCTAAGGGTTTGTTCTCCAGTTTATCGCTTAAGAAAAAGCAGGATGATCAAATGTACTTGCTGAATTTTTCTGGGCAGCGAAATGAAGTACATTTTAAAAACGGATGGTTCTAACATTAATTAATTACTCAGTGATGATTGGTGATACGGATATTTAGTGTGGCAGATTGTGATTTGGGATATTTTAATGTGAATGAATGGCGTCTTCATTTCTGATTAACTTGATGCTGCTTGTGGTCTTTTCAGAGAGTGGCTCTGCCCTGAAGAAGTTTCTAGATGAGACTGCAAACATGTCTGCTGATGACCGTGCCAAACATCTGGAGAAGAACCAGGTAAACATAAACTCTGTTAAAGCTGCTATATGTCATACGTGGGGAATGCTGATCAAAAAAATAAATGAATGGATAAATAAAACTGCAACTGGCTGGCCCTCGCCACGGGCAATTTCCTCCACTGCAGAAAGTGTAATGGTGGCTCACGGGTCCGTAGTGCTCCTGTGGGCAATCCATCCGACCCGTCAAGCTCTTCATAGATCCAGCTTCTTAATTTTGCTCTCAAAGTGCACCAGATTGATGCATTTAACAACTTTAAAATGTAGAACATTTCCGGGAGAGCATGCCCCCAGACCCCCCAAGAGGATCCAAGGCCTCCCAACTACAGTCTCGCAAACTCCAGTGTGAAACACTGGTGTAGCCTGTTGTAATTTGTAGAAGAGCAGTGTTGCATTTTGTTCATAATAACTTAATCAAGCGCAGTAAAAGTGATTTTGTGTGAATTATCACCTTGGTGAGATTCACAAAATTTGGGCACCCATGGGCAAAAACATAAATCTGCGCCGATGCTATTTGTTCTTCTGTTAATTAGATTTAAAAGACTGGAGATTCAGTTGTTATATAAAGTGGGAATCTGATCAGCACAGGATAAAATATCTTTTATGGTATCGGTGAGATTTCATTGTCTATGAGCTAATGATCTTAGATAAGATCTGATATATACGATATTATCTTAGATAACATGCTGAATAAGTCCTTCAAATTTGACTTATTAACTAATTGACTAATTGACTAACTACTAATGACTAATTAACAAAAAACACTTTGCTGCATTTACTATACTTAAAAACCGAAATAAACCCAAAGTACTGTAAACACCTAATTTCTGAAATTTCTGTTAGTAATGCGTAACCTACATGTTTTGTTTTACCCACTTGGGGGCGCCACACTCCGCTAAATCTTTTCCACTCTAAAGAGCTCCTTTGATACTTCTTGAATATTATTACAGAATGTACTATTAAGAATCTGTCTCTTCACACCCCAGTTCTGTGCTTTTTTTTTTCTAAGTTACACTTCTGATGTGCAGTTTTTCTATTAGAAGCGTCGCTGCATGTGTATTTTAATGAGTAGAATGATCTGTTTTAGCAGTATGAAACTGACATGTTCTGATTTTTTCTTCTCCAGGCAATCTGTGAGGCTCACAATGAGGTTGCAGTGCAGGGCCAGTGTAGGGTAAGATACTTAACCACAATATCAACTATTAATATACCCCTTTCAGGCAGTAGATTAATGTATATGACACGTTCGCGCTCATTGATATGAGACAGCTGACACCCTCCTCGTCACTGTTACAGAGACTGCAGTGTTTTTTCATACATTTAACTGATGAACCTGAGAATTGCACTGATTTATATTATTATATTGAATAATTATTAGATCAAAGTTACATTTCAATTTCACCTTCTCTGTCTGTCCATATGCACGCTATTTCTCTCTCGATAGCCCATACGTGAGTGCTCTTTCGGTTAAATGACGTTTAAAGGGACTATTTGTAACTTATCACGCGCATAAATCCTAACGGGTCGGAATCCCATGCGCGCTCGCGTGTGGGTACGCGAGCGCGCAGCAGCGCTGCTCCTGCTGCCTGCTGCCTGCTTGCACACCGCGCTCGTTCTCACCCGCTCGGCTCGCTCCAACTCCACGTGCACGCACGCACACTGCAGAAGAGTTAGTTTAGCTCTGAGAATATCTAGTGAATGTGCAGTGGACGTTTTTGCAGAAATAAATGCTGCAGCTCCTCCAGACCAACAGAGGTTTCCCGTGTCTTGTGAAGTGACGGGGCTCCGCAGCGAGTTACGTTATCGTCCCGACCGGGTGTCGCTGTCCTCCCCCCCCCCCCTTCCCTCCGCGGTCGTCAGGCTGAGAAAGGAAAGGCCAGCACTAGAATCAGCATTGATCCATGGAGAGACCTTCCTCTGGTCAGCTAACATTACTGCCAAGCAGGTGAAATAAAGAGTGATATTGTGTGTTAGCTGACGTGTGTCGCCTCACTGTTTAGACCGGTGCTCGTTCATGTCAATGTAGCGCGAGCACAAGCGCGAGCGCGAGCAACAGGACGCTGACTTTCGTTGACATTGCGGCCACAGGTGTCGCTGTGAACAAGCAATTTCTGATTCTTACATATAGCCCCTTTAAACATAAGTATTATTGAATATATTTCTGTACCTGGTAACAACACCAGTTAACCAAAGCCGGACAGCCTCCGACGTGCAGCCAACCCTGGTCGAGAGGAGGGTCATGAAAGAGGGTCGGTTGATGCGCGTTGACTCATTCAGATAAATCCCGATGTGGGTTTGTACTGTTGATCGCTGTTGGCCTGAAAGGGGCATCAGAGAGATGAGAGACTTTGTATTTAAAGTAAATGTAGTGTTGATGGCAACAAGTTAGTCTCTTCAGTGCCCTTTTTGTGTCACAGTATTTACTCTAAATATTAATTCTTCACACCTCAACTTTCACAGCCTGAAGCAGACAAAGTCAACTTCCACTTTATTGCCTTTGTCAATTCAAATGGACAACTTTATGAATTTGGTAAGCATATCATGTCCTTATGCACATTCCTGTATGCCGTGGGTTATCGTGGGTTCCTGACTATCTTATTTGTTTTTAAGATGGGAGAATGAATGGACCAGTGAAGCACGGAGCTACCAAAGATGTGTCATTCATAATGGTAGGTACAACTATGATTATTCTTCAACATTCTGTATCAATGCTGGATATGTTGAAATATAATTGTGAGCCAAATTTCTTTATGCTCATAGTCTGTGATGAGTCATGGTATAAACTGGAATAGGGAGTGGCCGTTCCCAAGTGTCTGGATTCAATCAATAAACTTGGCTAATGCACACTATCAAATCTCCAGTAGGGAAAAAAAGTGGGGGCTGTAAAGAAGACTGGGAAACTTTGAAATATAGTTAAAGGCAAATTAAACAACAGTTTCTACAAAAAGCTCAATATGAGGAGAGTTGGAATTTAAGCAATCTTTCACCTTATACTTGAACCGCCACTGTAAGCCATGTAAGTCAGGTCTGTTTGTTAGATATTAGATGAATAACATAAATAACCTGTCTAGGAAAAGCATAAAGAATATGACTGATACAACTGAAAAAACAAAGTGCGTTTAGTCCCAGTTTGTGAATGTGCTACAGAAGTCATCGAGGGTCAGGTCTGTGAGATTGTCATGTCGAACAACCACAAGAGGGCTCCTCATGCATTAGTGATGAAGTTGCAACATTAAATGTTGTGATGATTTATTGGATCTCATGTAAAGGAAAACTACTATCCTTAAGTAAAAGTAGAGATACCTACATAGATTCATGCTGAAGTTGAAGATCTGCATTCACAAATCCACTGTATGGGTGGACAATACTGGCAATAACAAAATATTATCATCTAATGAATTTTTAATCATTTTGACCAAATGTCAATATATCAGAATCAGGTTTATTTCGCCAAGTACATACATACATACATACATGGAATTTGACTACGATTTTATGCAGCTCTCTCAATGTACTTACACTTAATAGAATAACAGCTCAGAACAATAATGACCAACAATAAAATAAGAATATATAAATGAAATGTCTATATACCAGTCAAGTGTTCTGGAAGTTGTAAACAATACGAATAGTGCAAAGAAATAAATACTGGATAGATAAACCAATATATACCAAAGAAATGTAATTATATTTTGGGAACCGCTTGGGATGCTACTGTATATACACAACAAGTTTTACAAAATTTGTAATTTTATGATACATATTAATTTTACTAAGCTGGGACGGTCTAACAAGTTAAAAAAAAAAACAGCCTTAAAAATCTGAAAACACAATTAGAAACTATATGACTATAAATACATTTCATGACATCAAGCCTTATATTACAGAATTAATATTTTAGTGCCCAGCCCTACTGGGAAGTATAAAATATTAGCAATTAAATGTGCTCGCATATTAAAAAATCCTCCATCTATATAACAGTCTTTCCTTCGTGGCTAGTAACCTCAGATGTCAGAAGTGTAGTTAAACACTGCAGTATGTCTAGTTTATGTACAGTGGAGTAAAATAACTTCATGAAACTTTAAAGTGGCTATCGTAAAGATTTTCAATTACATACATTTCTGTTAAGTCACAATCGATAACCAAAGCAGGTAACACAATGGTGATTGAGCCTATGGCCCACTGATGAAAGTATTGCAATATTTATATATTTGCAGTATTACGAAATGGGTGTCTGTGACATTCCCAGAAAAAATGTTGTAAAAAATTCCAAATTGTGTGCATACTTCCATTTTTTGTGTGTATACAATGGAGAAAAACTATGATACAGCATTTTTTCCACGAATGTCACCACAAACACCCAATTTGTAACACTGCAAATATATAAATATTGCAATACTTTCATTAGTGGGCCATAGGCTCAATCACCATTGTGTTACCTGCTTTGGTTATAGATAGTGACTTAAAGGGGAACTGCGCCCATTTTAAAAATTCATACATGTTATTCTTATTGTCTAAGACAGTCCAAAAAATATTGGTAAACATGAACAACTCTCCCATATCCAAAAACTAGAGTGCTAAAACTCAAACTTGGGATGTCATAGGGTATAAAGTGTGGAACTGCTCTGTAGACCATGAATTAGGAAAGATGGTCTAGATGACACTGAGAGCACCCGGGGGAATGTTCTGATTATATGGGTACATTTTCTGTTTCACAACTGAGAAAACTACAATAGAATAAAGCTCATTTTGGTATAAGAAAAAACAAAATCAGCCTCCCATTCATTGTCTATTGAGCAGCTCCAGACTTTATACCCTATGACATCACAAGTTTGAGACTAACTTCTCTGGTTTCATGGCTTTGAGAGAGAGTAGCTCATGTTCACAAATATTAATTGAACTTTCCTAGACCATGGAAATAGTATATAATAATATAATGGAATTCTTAATTTAGGTGGTGTTCTCCTTTAACAGACATTTATTAAAATCTTTGAGATTGCCCCTTTAAGCAAAAGTTTGACAAAAGAGTGAATCTACTTTTCCTTTTTCTTCTTTTCATACGCGCCCAGGATGCAGCCAAAGTGTGCCGTGGCTTCGTGGAGAGAGAGCAAGGCGAGGTCCGTTTCTCTGCGGTGGCTCTTTGTCGCAGCTAGATGTTCGGTAGGACACACAACCAAATTGTAAACCAAAATGTCCTGGAAGCATCCACATGGCAAACACAATCAGCAGGCACCCAGAACAACCTGTGAACACACACATCTGCAGACACTATGCACTATGAAGCACATATTGCTGCCACACACTGTACTTTCATCTCATGAACTAAGCACACATGTGCACATAAACACAAACACACCGTCAAAACCTTTTTGTTCTGCTGACACTAACTGATACAAGCTTGTTCAAAATCGTTTTCTGTGATATCACTCAGCAATGGGAATTGTAAAACATGAGGTCAGCTCTCACCACTGCTTATGTGTATTTGTCCCTTTTTGCAACTGTTTTTCTATGTTATCATCTAAAACTGATACTTAAATACCTTTTGTGCCAATAACTAGAATAAATAAGAGTGAGAAAGAAAAGGCAGCACACTTGTGTGGGGAAACATTTTGCCTGTTTTTCCGAATGCCTTCAGTTGCTGTGTGGTTGAGTTTATAAGGATCTGACATTCCTCAGAACAGCCCAAATGTATCCGTAGGAATAATTTAACCATTGTTCGAATGCACGCAACCCTTTGAGTGGTGTTCTTGGGGGACATTTCTCCCATTTTTTTTTGAGAAGTTTGAATTTAAAGTGCAAAATGGTAGTGTTGGATTGCAGTAGTTTGTTTTCAGAACTGATTTATGTTTGCACTTTATTTAAAAAATGGATTTTCACTTAATCTACAAATAGTCAAATGCACTAATAAGTCTGTAAGTTTAACACAGAAAATACAAAATTTCCAAACACGATAGGGACCATTAAAAAAAAAAAAATGCTGCTCTATGTTGGGTTGATGTCGTGCAGCGCAGGGTGATAGTACTGTATGTCTAGGCTGTGCACCACTTGTTTACCTTTCTGCACTTTCCTACTATGTTGCTGTAGTTCTGTTGGTGATGCAGCTGTGGGAGTTCAATAAAGCAACCATTAGACTTATACGTGTCTCCTGGTGTGTTTCTAGCTCTTGCTTTAAAACCCAGTAATCTATAGCCCTTCCTTGACTTCCCCCTCAGTCACCAGTCTACATTTTAGCCGACAACCCATTCATACTTCTGTCACACGAAGTGATGAAGTGGTTAATGTCCTGCGGCCCTCACAGCTTGGGGCTCCTCCCGACCGGTCTTGGCTGCAGTCCAGCTGTAAAGGGATGAAACAGGAGGAGGACGACTTTAGAGTTGTCGATAGATCGTCTGGTCAATCAACTCATCACTGTGGATACCGACGCAAGACCTTTCTCTGTGTTGAAAAAAAATAGCAGGCACAGTGTGATGTACAGTATATTGACCTAAATGACAGGACTCTGTTTTGATAAAGACCAAGCTATCGTGAAAAAGTACTCTTTGAGGCTAGAGGCACCGATGTATACTAAAATACACTTTTTAGCAACTTAAAAGCTGGGCTGAAGTTATTATTTAGGACAGTGAGGTCACGTTGTGAGGTTTTTATCATCCTGGGGGGAGTTAACATTATACATTGAGGAACTTGCACTTTGTAGATATTTCTATAGACTGTATTTTAAATGTATCTACTTTAAAGGTACAGTCGGTAATGCTGAGAAACTAGAAAGAGTACACTAAATTTAAAAAATGATCCCACTGAAAATCCCAGCCCAGTGTTGCCAACTCTTTTCCAGTGAAAGTAGCTAGCACGAGCTCCTAAAGTCGCTAAATCTAGCGAGAAAGTCGCCAACACTGACAGTTCGACAGAGCACACACTATACTGTGGAAATGGCAGCTTCATTATATTTTGCCCAGGTTTACTATGTGTTAGTTTGTTTGTGGTAATTTGATTAAGCACACACTATATGTAGGAATATGCATCACAATATCAACTGAAATAATAAAGGTATTAAAACAAAATGTTGATGCAGGGCCCCTTGAGAACACTGTAAACGTACAGTAAAAATGCAGATTATTTTGTGCTACGGTGGTGCATATTCCTAAACTAATTGAATGCATTAGAGGGACTCTATGTAAGAATCAGAAATTGCTTGTTAACAGTGACACCGGTGGCTGTTAAGTCGATGACAGTCAGCGTAGAGTTTGTGTTGGAGTCTGAGTTGTGGTGGGGGCTGGTCGTTTAGCGGACACCATTTCTAACCGAACGTTAGCTATGGTTGCACACTGTTAACCCTGAAGCGGATCTGAAAATAAAGGCACTTGCGAGCACGCATGATGTCACATCCGCTGGATTTTCCCTGAAAAAAACATGCCCGCGTTCTTCACATTAAAAGCAGTCTAAAGGCCGATAGAGGAAATCCAGAAAGTCGCGGAAGGTCTCATTTTTTAGGTTAGGTTACAACCTCTTCACACATTGACAATAAAAAATGATTTATACGTGTAAAAACTTACATACAGTCCCTTTAAATTAACAAAGGCCCTTGAGGGTCTGAGGGCTCCAGTGTAGATGCCGGCTGTTCCTGTTTGATAATCCAGCCCTGTGGAAAATGAATTGACTAATTAACTGAACAAATAAAATGTTCAAATAATAAAAACAAATGTTGGTGCATGTGGAACATTTCTGGGTAGAGGGCTGAGTATTTCTAAAATCCTTACTGTGGCTCTGCTTGAAGGAGAGATTTTAAGGTGGGCTATCATTGTCCATTTGTGCTCCCTGTGGTCGGTTACACCTCAAACTATCTTTCATGGACTCAAACAGACCTTGTAGCTCCATTTTTAAAGCCAACGAAGTTTCTATTGCTCAGGTAAGCATGAAGCAAATGTCCTTAAACAACCACTTCCAGCTGACGGAGGAGAACTGGTGAAATAACGGGTAATCTTCTTCGAAATCCCCCATCTCTCTCTCTCTCTCATTCCTATCTCTTTCTATCTCTCTCGACCTCCCCCGCATAGATTCCTGCCTGCGCGTTCACGTCTCCTCAAATGCGCGGCAGCAGCAGCAGCAGCCTCGCGCAGTCCGGCTGCGTACGAGAAAACATTATTTTTAGCGCCTGGCTCGTGTTGCAGTGACGGGGATCGCAGAGAAGCTTCTTTTCTTCACTACCGTGCCACAGTTTGAGCAGGACTCGCGTGGAGAGGTGCGTGTAGTTGCGGGGTGGTTGACGGTAGAAAGCTCGGAGGAGGATAACGGACTGACGGAGCGGGGAGGGGGGGAGCAACACCAACACACCAACAACACATCGTATCATCACCGTCCGACACACTCTCTGGTCCCCGTTAAACGGCCTTTCCCCTGGAGATGGCCCACAGCCCCGCAGCAGCAGAAGGTCCAGATGTCCCGGATGCTTCGCCGCCGCGGGACGAGTCGGAGCCGTCGGGGCCGAACCGTCCCGAGCCGAGCCGTCCCGAGCCAGCCTGTTTGGAGGCACAGAAATGGATAGAGGTGAGTGACCGCTCAGAGGGCCTCCTGGTGCTGCTGCACCGCAGAGGGGACACAAACTGGGCCACACCGGGGGGGTTATAAATACGTATTTAGCGTTAGGTCCTGCAGCACCGGTGCATCGTCACCTGTTGTGGGGACGCTGCAGTGTCGGGTGACTCTGCTGCGTGTGTGTGGACAAAGTTTTCACACGTGTGTGGCTCTTTAACACACACCAGCACTACGGGGACATTAAACAACGACCGAGCTGTGAAATAAACGACAAACATAATAAGAGCAAATCCCTCAATGTAGCCATTTATTTTCCATTTGTTTAGCTAGTATCGATTTTTTTTGATTTTTTTTTTTACCTGATATGAGGTGTGACGCCCCCTTCTTCGGGCGCGAGGGGATTCCGGTTGCCAGGTAATGAAACCGGGCCAGCATTTACGCAC
The DNA here is from genome assembly GCA_916701645.2 of Sebastolobus alascanus. Classification (NCBI taxonomy): domain Eukaryota; kingdom Metazoa; phylum Chordata; class Actinopteri; order Perciformes; family Sebastidae; genus Sebastolobus; species Sebastolobus alascanus. Next base: position 3,671,162 of record CAKAOJ020000032.1, read on the forward strand.
GCACGAGATGCTATACAGTACGATGGGTTGATCGCATCGGATGAGATTATGATGTTTGGTCTGCTGCATCGCTTCAGCCATCATCTGCTCGGATAAAAACGCCTCTCTCTCTCTCTCTGTAAGCCTGAGTGGTGAATCATGATTCTGCCCGTGGAGCTGCGTTATGACCTATTTTTTATTTTTTTTTGCTGTCCCCTCTTTAGCTTATAGCCAAGCTACCTGCCAACTAGTATCTCAGATTTGGGAGATAAAAGCTTGGAAGTAGAACAAAAATCACACCTTGGCTGTGTTTTAACAGGACTGCCACAATCTGTGCAGTTTGTTATACACACAAGTCAGTTTACTATACAGGCTGTGGTAGATAGAGAAGAAGATGGATAGATAGTTTATTTGAGAAGGGACAGTGCAAATTAATAAATAAATACACATGGTATAAAAAATGCCAGATTTAGCCAAAAGGCTATTTTTCATCTGTCTGTCCCTGGCCAAGGTGTGACAGAAGGCATCCTAAAATACATAAAAACAAAAACAGGGCATGCAGTGATGTTGGAAAAGGACACGCTAGTTGTTAAAAGCAGTAGTAGCAGCACTGGATAGGTTTATTTGACATATCTGAAAGTAAATGCAAGACTGCAAACACCCGATCCTGACATATAATTAGAATTGTTTTGGATTAAAAATAACAATAAAGATAAAATGCTTATTTACATTGTTAGAGAAGTAGTAAGATGACAGACAGATTATAACATGCAAAACAAACCAAACAAACCTACAAATTTAAGATTGATTACTGAAAAAACATTTTGAGTCCATACTTATAAAACTGAAATCAAATTCAAGATTAACATGCATCCAACCAGTTTTAAAGATGCTGCTGTTTAACACAGTGGTTTCCAACCTGGGGGTCAGGACACAGGGGTTGACAAATTACTAAAATGATTGAGGACAGGAAAGCAAATTGCTGGATAGTTTTACCTCTTTAGACCTCTAAAAAATGACTGGAACATGACAAGGAATTAAACACTTTTTGGCTGAACTGTTCCCAACCAGTAGACATGCATCCACCGGAGAGGGGAGGCAAGTCGAGACTGTTTTGTTTTGATCTATCTGTCTGTTAACAAGTTAAATTGTTCGCCTGGTGCCGCATCTTTCCTCCATGATTGCTTTTAGGATTTCAGAGGCCACAGAAGTAGATCGTTTGTCTCCCATCCGCTCAGTTCAGATCTGTCAGTGTCCCAAATACAGTGCAAGAAAATCCAAGTTATTAGCATTTATTAATGAAAAAAACGTTCAGTCTGTGGAGAGTAATGGCCTATTTAGGTGGCTTTAGAGATATTAATATGCACAGATAATTTTCCACCAAACCTGCACAGTTATCCCTTCAATGAATGACGTTGAGGTCGGAGGTCTCTTACTCTCACAAGTCATCCTTGTGTCCTACTCGATCACAAAAAAAAGGATTACAAAAGACTGCATATATATTCCAGTTTGAAGGATTACGTTCTCACATCTCAAAGAAATAGAGCACCTTCCTATAACCTTTAACGTTTAAAGCAGAAGTGTACTTTATTGTATTCAGCATACTTTTTTCACTCATTGGTGGAACTGGATATTGTTTGAACATTTTATACAGGTATACCGGTGACAGTACAACACTTATGTTTGGTGTCAGCTATAAACATGTTATCACAAAACCCCTTCAACATATCATGCTTTATCTACAATTTTTTTTGTCTAAGTTGCCTTCATCATGGTGATCATGGTGTCTTTAGGTTGTTAATGGTTTATTTACATGCAATTCATCAGTCAACATCACTCCAAACACCAGATAAATAACATTATAACCATCTTATTTCAAAAGAGTTTTTACAGAATGCAGTATTTCCTCCTCATTGATACAAATATTTACAAGACAAATATAGCAGTAAATACAAAATATACAACATTACAACCAAATAATCAAAGAGCTTGACTTTTTATTTTATGTTCTCTTCTTTCAGCCTCACTTTTCTGAAACATAATATACTCAAATCTCAACTTTTGCACTTACGGATAACTCATACTAATTTCTAAGACAATCAGTACCGTTGACCTCAACACTTCAAAGCACTGAAGTTCATCTTGCTCTCACTCAAAGCGTTGCTTGACTGCAAAGGGCTGCTACTAACGATTATTTTCACTGTTGATTTATTTGTCAATTATTTTCTCAATTAATCGATTAATTGTTTGGTCTATAAAAAATGTCAGAAAATTGTGAAAAATGTTGATCAGTGTTTCCCAAAGCCCAAGATGACGTCCTCAAATGTCTTGTTTTGTCCACAACTCAAAGATAATCAGTTTACTGTCATAGAGGAGTAAAGAAACCAGAAAATAATCACATTTAAGAAGCTGGAATCAGCAAATTTGACTTTAAAAAAAATATATATATATTCAAACCGATTAATCTATTATCAAAATAGTTTGCGGTTAATTTAATAGTTGATAACTAATTTATTTGCAGCTCTACAAAAATGGCTTGAAAACTTTCAATTACTTACAGGTTTTGATACCGGATGCAATGGACACATTTTGGTCTGCACTTAAAAAGTACCAGTGGTAGCTATGTTACATCAGTAGTGAGCACACACAAGTGTAGTCGAGGTTAATGCTGGCCTAAGTCTTAATCTCTCCTGCAGTGTCTTTGCTCGCTGTTCCTCTTGCTTTGTCGTCTTCCTGCCTCCCAACTCTCCAGTTATTTTCAGTCCCGTCAGGCCGACTCTATTTCTAGAGGTGTATTTATGCGCTCTCGCAGGTGGGGATGATTCAGGGTTAACCATGCCACCCTGCGCTCCATGCAGCATTTTCAGCCTGTGTGTGTGTGTTTGCTATGTCTGTAAGAGTATGCAAAGCGTATGCACACACACACACACACACATGCCGATCAGCTATGCATGGTACCGCTCACTCACTCAGACACGCCCCGGTTGGGTGACACTGGTCACTATGGGAACATAACATAGGCAGGCTCTCAGGTGTCACTGTTTCCAGGGGGGGCAGTAGAGCAGTAGGCTATATATCACCACATGACCCATCCAGGAAATTAGACGGTCACAGACAAGACCTTTCTGTTTGTTTATAAACGAGACGAGGCGGGATTAGACTGTCCCAAAGCTGATACGCACCGTCGAAAGTGCTTTAAACCTGTTGGATGTGACATCGAGCGGGTTAAAGTTGCACGGGCTTAGAGAAACACGGTTAACTTTAGTGTCAGCACTTAACCTCTGCTGTCACCGGCATACGGTACATAGCAAGAGTTAAGGTCTGTCACACAGGGGAATAAATGAAAGAATGCTTGTGTGTGTCTGTGTGTGTGTGTGTGTGTGTGTGTGTGTGTGTGCGTGCCAGATGTCACAGCTGTCTGTCCGAGGCAGATTAACTCCAATGGTTGCAGACAGCCAGCTGTGTCTGCACGAGAGAGAGAGAGAGTGTGAGAGCAGGGACTCATGGGATTTTCCGTGCATCAAGTACTGTATGAAAGAATGTGAACTAATGATGACACAGACTGCTGTTGGCAGAGATGTCTTTCATGCCTCAGTGATTTTTGAATTTTTTTTGTGAAGCCAGAATAGTCGCCACAGACAAAACTAATCGTGTTTTGCAAAGCATGAGAACGCTGCACACAACATGCAGAACAGTTAGTAAATGTACTAGTATCATCATGATATATGATTGATTGGCTCTGATTAGTATTGTGCAGATTTTTCAAGTAGCATCAGTTTGTGTTCTTTCAACTTTGACTCTGAGCTGTGTGTAAAAAAGTAAACTAAACTATGCTACATTTAGGATGCAAAGTAGAGTTTTTCCGATACCGATACCAGTATCGGAAATGCGTCCGATACTGCCCAAAATTCAGGATCGGGTATTGGCGAGTACTCCAGTCTATGCATCGATCCAATACCGTAATTTATCAACCCAGGAAAAAAAATCATCTTGTTTTAACTGGAAATCAATTTTTCTTTGCCGCGGAATTGTTATTTATTCCTAGCTTCATTTATTTATATTCTTTGTAACTGACAAATTGAATAATAAAAGAAAGTTCTATTGCATTCATTCTCTGTATGTATTTGCTGATGTTTTACAAGGGGTTTAACCTGAGCCAGGCCGTACAACAAAGATAGTAATCATATCACATCCCCACATGGTCAGTCAGTAGTAAACAGCTATTAAATAATAATATATATATTTTTTAATCACGCTGACATCGGATTGGTACTTGGTATCGGCTGATACCGCAAGTTCGGGTGTTGGAATCGTAGGAAAAAATGGTATCGGAACATCTCCAATGTCTATGTACAGTGCAGAATGAAATATAAGTGCATATTCAAAATGTCACTGTAGAATATCATATTTTGCCACATTTTATATAATTTAATTGAATTAAAAATACTGAAATATCATGCAGTGATTAGCTATGATAGCTCCTAATCACAAATGACTGTTAATTCAAATTTTAGTGTACCTTTACTACTGCAATAATTTATTTTACCGTGATGAAGATATGAAGTACAATAAGTGTGCTGGTAATACACAGAGGAAGTGCTTTTGTTCCTCATATTGAACAGCAGCTGGAGAGTTGTCTTCTCTTCTTCTCCGTATGTCACGTGACCGTTAGTGTGCAGAGTGCCTACAGCGCAGGATAACATTATAACGAAGCTAATGCTTCTGCAACACCACAAATGAAAACACCAGCCTCTCCTCTCAGCGGTCTGTGTGAATCACACCGGGACTCTAACCCTCCACGTCATCTCCATCAACTGGCTTTACTGGAAGCACACAGACAGTTCATGGTTTAGCTTAGCCCTAGTTTGTGCCTCCCATACATCAACATCACAGAGCTAAGCATCAGATTTCCTGAAAAGGAAACACCCAGCGACCTTTGAAAAACCCAGAAGGTCATTTAACAACACTTCTTTTCCTAGAGTCCTCAAACCGTTTGTACTGTCTGCTTCACAGTTAAAAGGATTTTTATTTTATTTCCCAAGTTGCAACTCTATTTTCTAATCCAAACAAAGACTATATGTGACCTTGCTCAATTTGTACAATGTAAACCAAAAGTTTTATTATCAGCCTGCTTTCTGTTATTTTATACTTTTTCATACAAAATAACGCATCTATATTTATCTCTTTTTCCAGAAAAGAGATAATCATCTCTGGCTGCATGTGAAAGGTCTTTTCTGTCATGCAGATCAGATAATTTAATATTTTTAATCCAAATGATTTCTATAAATATATTTAGAACAACATTCAACTATTGTTAAACAATCTTCTAGTTTTTTCACAGTATTTATTTTTTGGAAAAACAGATGCTTATCTCTGTGACTTGAATTACAATGTTTGACACATGAGAGGCACAAACGTTAGGGTCAACTCAGGAGACATGACTGTCCCATGATAAATATAAACAACAAACTGTGTCAGCTGCAGCAGCATGGCCCCATATTATCACTTTTTTAGTCTTGGCCTGCAAAATCCTGGCTTTTCTCGCTTATTAGAAAATACACCACCACCATCTTGATATACTTCTTCTGCTGTCTTGTTTTCATTCTTTCCTTCTGTCTACAGTTGTTAAAACAAAAGCAAAGGGTACTTTGGCCTACTTCTGCTTCTCCTCTGCCCCCCCACACACAGGGGTTTAAATGGTAGCTGCTGCTGCCATTCACCCAGACTGAGCAGAGCGATCCTCCACGGGGACTCAGAGGGAGCGAGGGAGGGTCGAATTACCGTTGCTGGCGTTGAAATACCCCCAAGGCCTTTGGCTTGGTTGTTGTAGCAGACATGAATGCTCACTTAACACACACACACACACACACACACACACACACACACACACACACACACACAAACACAAACACACACATGTACGCTCACATCAGTCACTGTCTAATTACAGTATTTCAGTTTCAGCATTTTACACATAACCAATCGTTAACCACCTCCACCCCCCACACACTGTCTGTGTCCTGCATCCCACACACACACACACACACACACACACAGACACACACACACACACACACATACACACATACACACACTACCTACACTAAACACAAACACAGTTGTCCTGCTCTCCCTCAATACAGCACTCTCCTTGGTCAGTAAATTATGCATGACCATGCTGTAAATGTTTCAAAGACCTGGAGTCAAAACCTTGATAAACATGACATATGCCAGCGTGTGTGTGTGTGTGTGTGTGTGTGTGTGTGTGTGTGTGTGTATGTGTTTGTGTGTGTGTGTGACAACAGAATGAGGAAAGACAGGAAAAAGAAAGAGATGCCAATGGGAAACATCTGGTCATCACTTATATAACAACAAAACAATAGGCTGTTTTCATAGCTGCAGATGCACGGTGTGTGTGTGTGTGTGTGTGTGTGTGTGTGTTTGTGTGTGTGTGTGTGTGAGTGTTCCTCTCATACATGTGGTACACGTGCATCAGAACTGTACAAAAATAAATGTAAATAAATCATAAATATCTCCACAAGACTGAAAAAGAATAGAAGCAAAAGGACTTGCATATTTTGTCATTATTATTTGTGGTCAGTTGCAGACAACAACTGACACATTAGCTCAGAGTAAGTGTGTTTTTTTCTGGGTGGATGATATAAAGGAGCAAACATACTGTATATGAGCAGTAAAGACAGAGAGAGTGTGTGCCTGTAGTTAACAGGTTTGGTGCTAACTATAATCCGTGCTAATCTGGATTAGAAGTCTAAAGAGTCAAATTTACGTTCATCTTTGGCTGCTGGTTACACAACAGCTCCAGAAAGCAGTGCATGTGTGTGGGTTGGTGTTAGTGTTAGTGTGTCACTGTTAGCTTCCTCCTCCTCTCCTGCCTGCACAGGATAGACTGCAGATTGGAGTCCAGGTTAGAGGATTTAGGTTATCGTTTGCTCGGGCTACGACTGCGTGCATCTAAATCAGGGAAAATGGAATGAGGACACGGAGCAGTGTGTCATTGGCTTGGCAGCACTCTAATTTGGTTTCTACTGAAGCAAAAAATGTGGGGGGAAGGGTGACCCGGGCAGCGGCGGGTTCCTCTGTCTGTGAGGCACAATTCAACAGACTTCAAGGGGCTGCGACTATTGACAGCTTTCATTATCGATTAATCCGTTGATTATTTTTCAATTACTTTACTACTCCTTTAAACTATCAAAAGTCAGGAAACAGTGACCTCTTTTTTAGAGGGGTCGGGGTGGGGGACAGGGGATGTTCAGGGGTAGATGAATAGTCAACAGTTATCATAAAGTGGGCATGTCTGTAAGGGGGAGACTCCTGGGTATCCATAGAACCCATTTACATTCACATATCTTGAGGTCAGAGGTCAAGGGACCCCTTTGAAAATTGCCATGCCAGTTTTTCCTCGCCAAAATTTGCTTATTTAGCGATCTTCCCTACAAGAGTCCTTAGGTTTTCTAGTTTCATACGATGACAGTATCTTTAGCCATAGTTCCAGTCCACCACCTTTACATCTGTCTCTTCCTGTCCTCCAGGCTGTAACGGGGAAGAGCTTTGGAGACAAGGACTTCCGCAGCGGATTGGAGAACGGCATCCTGTTATGCGAGTAAGCCCCTGACATCACCCCCACTCGCAGCTTTTGATGTCTGAAGTCGCAACAACATACATAAACTCCTCTAAGACTCAATAAATCTCTGCTTCTCCCCTCCTCCACTCAGGCTGCTGAGTGCAATCAAACCAGGGCTGGTCAAGAAGATCAACAGACTGCCCACCCCCATCGCCGGGCTGGTAAGAAGACACTCTCCAGAGTGACATTCATCCCCGTAAACCATCGTCAAAGTGATAAATCTGTCTGTCTGTGGTCCCCTGCTGTCTGTCTGTCTTGTAGGACAACCTGTCAGTCTTCCTGCGGGGCTGTGAGGAGTTGGGTCTGAAGGGCTCCCAGCTGTTTGACCCCGGGGACTTGCAAGACACTTCCTTACGAGCTAACCTCAAGTAAATAGGCGTGTGTGTGACTTATTTGATGTCCATTTTAATGTAGTAACACATGACAGTAACACACCTCTCTCTCATCAGGGACTCTGACTGCAACCGCAAACTGAAAAATGTGAGTAATATTGCCCTTTTCTTGCTTTATCTTCTAATTCAGTGTGTTTAGCATTTACGAATGTTAGGGCTGTCGATCGATTAAAATATTTAATCACAATTAATCGCATGGTTGTCCATAGTTAATCGTGATTAATCGCAAATTAATCACAATTTTTTTCATCTGTTCAAAATGTACTTTTAAAGGGAGATTTGTCAAATATTTAATACTATTATCAACATGGGAGTGGGCAAATATGCTGCTTTATGCAAATGTACTATGTATATATTTATTATTGGAAATCAGTTAACAACACTAAACAATGACAAATATTGTCCAGAAACCCTCACAGGTACTGCATTTAGCATAAAAAATATGCTCAAATCATAACAAACTCAAGCCCAACAGGCAACAACAGCTGTCAGTGTGTCAGTGTGCTGACTTGACTATGACTTGCCCCAAACTGCATGTGATTATCATAAAGTGGGCATGTCTGTAAAGGGGAGACTCATGGGTACCCATAGAACTCATTTTCATTCACATATCTTGAGGTCAGAGGTCAAGGGACCCCTTTGAAAGTGACCATGACAGTTTTTCCTCACCAAAGTTTAGCGTGCGTCTTCCTTCGCAACAAGCTAATATGACATGGTTGGTACCAGTGGATTCCTTAGATTTTCTAGTTTCATATGATGCCAGTATCTTCACTCTAGCTTTAAAAAAGAGGCCGCTACAACCTCAGATCGGCGGCCCATCGGATTTTTAAGAAGTTAATTAAAAATCAGAAGTTCCATCAATGCATTAAGAAATTAGTGCCTTTAAAATGAATTTGCGTTAACGCGTTATTATCACGTTAACTTTGACTGCCCTAATGAATATACATCAAACCCTCCGTATCTATGTGTCTCAGGTGCTGAACACCGTGTTCTGGCTCGGGAAGGCTGCCAGCGGCTGCGCCTCCTACAGCGGCCCGACTCTCAACCTCAAGGAGATGGAAGGGCTTCTTGCTCAAATGAGGGTGGTGAGTGAACACGGTGAAGAGGACAGTGCAGGGACGGGGGAGGAGAGAGAGGCAGACAGACAGAAAGACAGATAGCGGCGTGGAGGAGGTGCGGGGGATGGATTTGTTAGGTTTCCTGTCTTTGTTGGGGTGCAGGAGAGACACACGAGACAGGAGACAAACACATTTTTGTTTTTGTTACACCACAGCTTCTCCTATTTCAGGGAGAGACAGAAAGAGAAACAGGATGTGAGTTGAGGAAGAAGAATAGCTCTGCACAGTTAATCTACTGGATCAATTGGAAGTCTATTGAGAACACGTGGCTTTGTCTTTGTTTCTTTTGCTCCTTTTCCAATCAATTTCTCAACCCATGTATTGTCTCTTAAGTGAGCTTCTTCATGCATCTTTCCTACTTTATACACTTTTCCACATATTTTCCTGATGTGTGTTCGTGTGTGTTTTGTAGGAGAGTGAGGAAGGAGGCGACAGTTCTCAGAAGCGCAGCGTTAGGGACAGCGGCTATGACTGCTGGGACTCTGAGAGGAGCGACTCTCTCTCTCCACCACGACACACTCGAGACAACTCCCTCGACAGGTGAGAGACATCTGTCAATACACACACACACCAGGGGTATTTCACATTGCTGATAAGAAGTTAAATACAGCTGTGGACATTTTCTACATTTTAGAAAATCAATTAAAACTTTTAAACTGGTCCCATTGATACAAAACCCACATGTGACTCTTCAATGTTTTTTGATCTGTTTTGTGTTTGACAGTCTGGACTCCTTTGGCTCCCGCTCACAGCACAGCCCTTCTCCTGATGTGGTGAATCGAGGCAACAGTGATGGTTGGTTATGATAAACATCTCTCACATTCTCTCAAATTTCTGAACTTAAGAGGGAGCCAGGCTAGCTGTGTCCCCCTGCTTCCAGTCTTTATGCTAAGCTAAGCTAGCCGCAGACTTTGCATACAAACATGAGAGTGGATATTGATCTTCTCATCTAAGGGCGATTTCACACAAGCCAACACCATTTTAATCAAACTCTGGTGCAGTTCGTTTGGGCAGTTGTGAACGCAGTAATCGTACTCAAAACAACCGGTCTGAGACCGCTTGCAAGAGGTGGTCTCGGACCGTTTCTAAGACACAGGTAAACGACAGGTTAACATGAGTGGGAGAGGACGGACCTTTGCTTGACATCCGGGCCGAAGAGAACATACAGAATACGCTAAATAAAGTCTGCAAAATTAGTGACATTTAACTGTGAAACCGAACCAGACTAAATAGAAAACAAACCAAAAGTATCAATTTCACTCAGATTCAGACTAGCCAAACGGACTATGGCTTGTGAAAGCGCCCTAACTGTCTGAAAGAAAGCAAATAAGCGTATTTCCCAAAATGTTGAACTATTCCTTTAAAGCAGCAACACAAAACCCACTCATCCATAAATAGTCTGACTGCTGTTCTCTAACATGTTGGGGTTTTAACCATGGTATGTTAGGGCCAGTCAGGCGGGCTGTGGACGACAGCTGAACGTCTCAGACACTGTCTGTGTGTGTGTGTGTGTGTGTGTGTGTGTGTGTGTGCGTGCGTGCGTGCGTGCGTGCGTGCGTGCGTGCGTGCGTGCGTGCGTGCGTGTGTGTGTGTGTGCCCCAGATGCAGCAGCTGTTGGTCTGAGTAGCAACTAGAGATTTGGACCTGGGAAACACAGGCTGAGGTCAACATCCTGCCTGTCGTATGTCAGTCTGTGTGTGTGTGTGTGTGTGTGTGTGTGTGTGTGTGTGTGTGTGTTTGAGGGGCATCCTGTTTGTGTCTTTTACGTTGACAGTATAATATGTGTGCAGCAGGGTGACAAGAAAAACACTATTCCAGAGCCGGGAATAGACTCATTCTCTACATTCCCTGGAGGTCACAGAGAAACTGTGCTGCCTTACCCAGTAATATTTATTACCCAGCAAGAGCGGCAGACAGGGGAGACAGTTTGTCCTATTCTGACTGTATGTATGTTTGCAGAATACGTCATAGATTAATAATTAATAGCCTTGTCAAACGGTTGGCAAGAGAAGAAGTAATCGATATTTCTCACCCATATTAAGGTGTTGCTGGTGTTAATATAACTTGGGTCATATTGTCATACTCATCTCATACTGAGATTTGGGGACAAATCCGGCAGGTTGTAAACAAGCCAACAGTTTAACAGCCAAACATCTAAGCTACTTTATTTTGATGTAAAACTCAAAGTGGGCACACTCAAAATGTTGTTGCTAATAATCCCTCATTCTCTTTCAAATAAGTTTGACTAACTAGTTTGTTTGTTTCTGAGCGTGTGAGTGCTCGTGTCGTTTCTTGCCTGTCTGACTTCTTTTTAGCACAGTTCATGAACTCAGCAGTTAACTTGTTATTATTACTGATAGAAATGATGACCAACACAATAATACACAAAGGCACTTTGGATTTAAGCCACTCTACCTTAAGTTGTCTTGTATTTTGACTTGTCCGTACCTGCTGCGTTCCCAGTCTGAAATAAGGCCAACAGTAGGCCCGCGAAATAAGATTGTGGTTGTAATAAAGTGGAAATGTCCTTTAAAGGAATACTTCACCCACAAAATGACCATTTGTTTATCAATTCCACACCCCATGTTACCTTGAGTTACCCTGAAGTAAATGATTCTCCGTTCACCGTGGAGGCATGCAAGAAAAACAAAGTTTACTTCATGAATTCAAGGTAACACGGGATGAGTAATCGATATACAAATGGTCATTTTGTGGGCGAAGTATTCCTTTAATTTCCAAAGGGACTCACGTAAAACCTTCAGATTTTGTGTGATTATTCTCCCAATAAAACAACATTGGGGGATTGGAAAGGGTTAAGATACAAATAACTGATTGAAGCAGCAAATGTCTAAAATGCTTAAAAGTGTCTAGAAACTTAAGATGGATATGTCATGGTCCTTTTCATTTATTTATTTATGCAGTTTAAAGTTACAGAGACAGTGCACCTTAATAGACATTTCTGTAAATGTGCCAGATTAGCCATCTTGGCTAATTTTCAAATGCAGTCCCTGGGCAGGTGTAATGACAAAAGACACAAGAAATACATTAAAATGACCATGTTTGCCCTCACTGAATGGAACTGATATGTCTTGAGAAGCGTCTGCAGAGGTTATTATGCAAGGACCAATTAAAAATAGTTCCTGACATACTTTCTAACCTTCTTTACTCTGTTATGCTCCATTGCTCTTTGTTGCCCAGGGCGAGGCAGCGACTCGGAGGCCGACGGCCCCAACAGGAGGCCAGATGTGCGGAAGGATGACATGTTGGCCAGACGGACAGCCGGCGGTGAATCCAGAAGCTCCATCCCCTTTAACCAGTTTCTTCCCAACCGAACCAACGCCAGCTCCTACATCCCGACACCACGCCGAAAACCACACACGGAGGAAGGAGAGCAGCGGAGGTAATGACCAACACATCAGTGAAATAGATAATTCAGATGCAAATTATGCACATTTATACACGAGTGCTGCGGTGGAAAAACACACAAACTGAGCCGCAGGAAAAGGTCAATCACACAAGAAACACACACTTCCTCATCCCTAATCTTTCCCTGCACATTACACGTCGTTCCCCAGCCGCCCTCAAGCCACTCCAGAGCTGTCCAAAAGAACTGGACCGTACCACAAAACTCCCAAGACCGTCACTTGGGCACCTGAGAACAATGAGGAAAAAGTAAAACAGGAAGAGGAGAAGGTGACCCAGGAAGTGTTGGATCAGAGGAGGCTGCAGATGTTGGAGAAGGCAGGAATTAAAGTTTTGCCTGCTGCCGTTCGCTACAGCAGGTCAGAGAGGAGGGGGGCATGAAGCTGCTGCTTTGGTTTGACAGTGTTGGTCGTGTTCACTAACGGATCGTTAGGATGGTAATTTTGTTTGTGTTTTTTTTTTTCCCGGTGCTCAATTGACACTGGTGCTGAGGTTTGGGTTTGTGTAGCTATCTGGTTGCAGCAATCTGGCTCATTAATGAGTGTGTTTGCATACAGATCTGACTAACTGCCTGCTACTTTTCTGTGTTTTACGTACGGCAGAGGTTGATTTAAATCACGTCAGTTATTAATATTGTAATTGAGGTTTCAGTGGCCATGAATTGCTTCCTAGTTGGTGTGGTATTTTCTTGACGCGCACAGTGATACGTTTGACTAATCAACGGGACCTTGCCCTAATTAGAATAGTTGTGGACGCATGTCAAATCCAAACTCTGCACGTCACCACGTCTGCTCACAACATGCCACGATGGAATTTTTAATAACCTCTGAAATTACCTCGCCACCCCATCTCGTCTCCAACCCCAGCCCTCCCGCAATGGAGGAACAGGAAGTGAGGTCGCCATCCCCGAACATCATCCTTCGCTGCGATAATGACTTTTTGAGCTCTCAGAAAACTGCGTGGGACTCCTCCTCTGATGTGGAAGAGGAGGCCGAGGTGCGGAAAGTCCCCGATGTTCATAAAGACGACCTGGCATCCAGACGAGCTCATCGCAGCCCCGTTGCTCCCAGGGTGCATCAGTTTGTCCCTTCACCTGCATGTAGCAACAAAGACCGAGAGCGCTGGGAGGGAATTAGACGCGCCTCGCAGCAAACACTGCAGGAGAAGGAGATCAGGTTAGCCAGCGTTTGTTAGTGTGGGTTGCCGTTATTCTTCCATTTTCTCTCTAACTTTCTGCTAAATGTTTCCCCTTACTCTTTCTCTCTCTGGGTGTTGTGGTCACTTGTGGTTTGACGTGTGCGTGCTCCACTTTGATGTGACATGTGTGTGCCGTGTGATGCCGTTGTGCTGGCTCTGTGATTGGACAGTGAGAAGGAAGCAGTCCCTGACATCATTACACGCAGAGACAACCCTTTCCTAAATTCCCCTCGCCACGAGGAAGAGGAGGATGGAGAGGAAGAGGGAGAAGAGGGGAAGGTTCAGGCGACGCCTAATAAGCAGAAGGATGACCTGGCTCGTAGGCGGGCTCCGAGTAAGCCCCTCCCTCACAGGGACGGACCAACTAGCTTTGTTTCTGCCCCCATGAGCCAGGCAGATGTGCTGAAGTGGGAGAGACTCAAGATGGCTGAACCCAGGTGCCCAACACACTCTCACTGTCTCAGCTCACATGCGGTACAAAAGCACTTCGATGCTGCTGTATGTGAAGTGTGTGGTTTGATAATGACTGAGAGAATGTGCAGCATGTGTGCTTCTAGTTTTAGTTCCAGTAAGCAGATCATTGGAGGCAGATGAGGATCTTTCGTAACTTTTATATGAAGTCACAGCTCAAATGATGCTCACTAGATATTTTTTAAGCCGTAACAAGTAGTGGCTTGAATACATGGGGGATTCGGTACCTTATTTCGTAAGCCATTCAAGTTGAATCCTCACTAAACCGCTACAAATGAAGCATTATCTGAAAGCACAAAGTGTCATGACTCTATCTTTATTTTATTTTATTTAACCTTTATTTAATCAGGATTAAAGACTCATTGAGATTAAAAATCTCTTTTTCAAGAGTGTCCTGGCCAAGATAGGCAGCAGCACAGTTACAGGGACAGACATAAAACAAACATAACAATTTAAAACAAAGACAAAGAGCAACTTACAGAATCATAATGTATCGAAAAAGACATTCATCAGCATCTGTGTCAGCTATTTTAAAATCCCAATATCACTGCACTAACAGTTGCTTATTTTTGTAACAGGACTGCATACACTAATTTAATTTTACATAAGTAAAATAAAAGTCTTACATTTTTACTTTACATTTACTTTGTTGTCAGTTTGTTACAGTATCATTTAGACTAATTGTATGTTTTTGACAATAAACTCAAAAATCTCTATAAGCAGATTCTGCATTCACATGTAGAATCTGTAGACAACGGCACAAGTTTTTGGTATCGGAAGCATTCTGGTTTCCGTTTGTGGTCCGAGTAGTATTGACTAATCACGTTCGAGCAGGCTTTGGTTGCATGCAGGTAAACAGTCCGTGAGAAGAGCAAAAGAGGCGGAACGCATTTGCCGAAATGCAATCTGGGAACCCAACAGCTATCGTCTGATGACGATTTAGCTTTTTACCTCCTTAAAGGCCAAGGAGGTTATGTTTTCGCCGCCGTTGGTTTGTTTGTCTGTCTGTCTGTCTGTTACCAGGATAACTCCAAAAGTTTGCGATGGATTTGAATGACAATTTTTACTGTAGAGACACGACAGTTGCATCAATCTTCTCATCTAAGAGAGCAAATAAGCGTATTTCCCAAAATATCAAACTATTACTTTAAGTCATTTATTAAGCAAAAATGCCCAACAATCATTGGTTTCAACTTCTCAAATGTGAGTTTGCTACTTTCGGTCTTTCTTGTTTTATATCATTATTAATAGAATATCTTCAGGTTTGTTCAGGACTGATAAGACAAAACAATCAATTTGAAGATGTCTCCTTGGTTTCTGGGAAATCATAATGGGCCTTTTTCCACTGTTCTCTGACACGTTATACATTAAACAATTTATTGTAAGTAATACAAAAATAACAACAGGTTTATAGCCGCAAAGTTTACTTTGGCATTTTGGATTTAAGGCCCCCTCTTATCGTTATCGTTGGGAACACAACCAGAAATATTTAAAAAACCTCAAAAGATACCTCGTGTACTTGGATCTCATCAGTTTCAGCTCTTTCAGTCTATCCGCTTAGGTTTAGTCTCCCTCCTCTTCTTTTCTCTGTTGCTCCCCATGTTCTCATCTGCTTGTTTATTCTCCTCACTATTGTGCACTTCAGGCCTCTTCAGTCTTCTTTGACAGGCATTGAAACAGAGCAGGGAATTGGCCGATGTGTGTGAGACTCTGTGTGTGTGACCAAAAAAGAGGCGACTGTTGGCTGCGAGCACTCCCTCGGCTTTGTTTTTGTCCCTCGCCGCTGATGTCATTAGATAGGATAAAGAGTTTTTTGTGTTCCCAGAGGAGCTGCAGTTACCAGGAAAATGTGGCTACCTCGAGTAGATAAAAAGCTTAATGTGTGTGTTGTGAGTGTACGTATGTGTTGAAGGGATTTAAGTACAAACTCCATGCTTTGTCCTCTACTGTCCATCCACACTTCCTGTCTGATTCATCATTTCCATCTCGTCCTTTGTCTTCACAGTCTGATCCTCTGTCTCTGGTTGCTCATGATTTTCCACCCTCTTTATTTCCCCCCCTGCTGTTTTGCTGGCTGTTGTGTGTGTATGTGTGTCTGTGTGTGTGTGTGTTTGCGTGCCTGTCTTCATTTGTGAGATTGCATCTACAGTGAGGCTAGCCCAGCCCCTGTGTGTCAGGCTTGTCTGGAGAAAAGTTATGGAAGTCCTCTCAGCGGATCAGCAAAGGCTGGACGAGGTCACAGCAAAGTTGTGACCTTTGGGGGCGTGACTGAGATCGAGCAGCCAATAGACACAGTCACGTCAAGTGAAGGGGAGGAGACGGAGTTGCTAAGACGACTCCTTTCCAAGGCAACTGTAGCCATGCCTACCATTGGCCTGGGCTCCCGGCTTTCAGAGCGGGAACGCAGGTACGGACGAGGCCAAATACAGGACAACTTAGGCTACAGTGGCTTGAATCCAAAGTCTCTTGCATTAGCGTGGACTGTATTGAGGAATAAATAGGTCCCTCTCTGTTACATTACCTATTAAATGGTTTAATTTATGCTTGTCGATGTTGTTTTGTTAAATGTTTTACATTTCAGGCCTATTTGAATTAGTAAATTAGGTAGTTTGGATGCACCTCTCTGCATTGTGCTGATTTGCTTGTAGTTTTGATAGGACACACACATGCATGCACATGCCGCTGTGACAAGTAGAGCTAGATAAATTGGCCAGGCTGATATAGGCAGATATATCAGCACAGGCACGTACTGTATGTCGGCTGATAAGTAATAAGAAATTGCAGTATAGAAATATTAAAGATACACAGTGTCTTCATTACATTGTTGATATGAGAGCTCTGGCAATTTTGACTATTCTTATCACAAATGTTTATTGTGTTTTAACCCTCATCCTACCAACCTATTTAACATACAAGGACTACCGACCCCAAGAATATACCACTGTAAGAAACAGCCATCATAGCAAAATGTTAACTTATTTATTCTTAAAACATTATTCGTTATGTAATTAATTAATGAATTAATGTAATGTCATCTTAAGAAAAAAACTGATTATTATTATTTTAGGAAAGTTACAGTTAATTTGCATATTGTGTAAAACGAAAATAGACGGAGCACGTGAGGAAATCTGTGTCTGCTGCACCTGTATCTTTCTGACAGAGTGGCCCTACCTCCCTGATAGTGTGTCATACTTTAAATCAGGACGCATGGCAAACATTTTATCTATCTATTCAATTTTATCTATTTTAACTGCATAGGCTGCATTTGGGTGCTTTTGACTGGGGTCCCCTAGGACCTCAATACAATGGTCTTTTTAAAAAGCATTAATTAAAACGGAAACAGAAAACAATGATATGAAGTCAAAGTTGCAAATTGCAATGATAGAATAAAGCACCTGTGAGATATGACAAAAAAAAGTATACCTCTGGGGTCTGCAGGGACCCCAGTTGGTAGGATGAGGGTTATAAAAAAGAGTACTGGACAATATATCAGCCTCAATAATCCTAGTCGGGCTACTGAGACAGCCTGTAGTAAATGCAAAATTCATGCATTTCTGTAATGTCTGTGCAAACCTTTTTTTCTCCTGAGATATTATCTGTTCACCTCTGATATATGTTTCAGAAAATGTCCATAAAATGGAAACACTTTATATATGGAGTTTATCACATGACTCCGATGGTCAAAGAGGTTAAAATGTCATCACAGGTCTTTTTGTCTTTTTTTTTTTTCTAGATTTGCATGAGTTTTGCATGTGTTTTCTAACCCATCTTCATCTGTTGCTAAGACACTCTCTTGAATGTTTTTTAGTTTGAATATTTTCCTTCTTTACATTGTTCTGTACTCTTAGTGGCCACCTGCTTTTTTGCATGTTCACGCCTGGATTTTAAGACTTAAGTATCCACCGTTGCTGCTGCGGTTTTAGCTTTATATGATGCTCTCACAGTCAGGTAGATGGCCTCAATCAAACCTCCGCAGACCTCCCACCCTGCACCCCTGAAACCCCTCCGACTCCTGCTGAGCTGGATGCACATCTGGCTCAGTATGAACGGAGAACAGAAGAGGAGGAGGAGGAGGAGGAGGAGGAGGAGGAGGAGGAAGAGGAGGAGAAGATCCCAGATGTTCGGAAAGACGACATGATGGCGAGGAGGACAGGAGTTTTCCATAAACAAAGCGGCGCCACAGCGACTTTCAACCGTTTCCTGCCTCTGCCCAGCACCAAGCGCTGCACACAAGGGGAGGTCACCACTGACGCTGCTCCGCGGAACAAAAGGGCCGTGCAGGCAGACAGGAGCAAGAAACTGAACGCCAGGTGGGGCTGAGATCCGTGTGTCTAACAGTTTGAGGAGGCACTAACACGCTCGGTGTGGTTTGCAAAGGGATTCTCCAGCTTGATGTTTAGTTGTTTCAACTGTAGGAGTTTCTCTCATAGAGTGGAGCCACTCAGAGTTCCCATGGAAACACCTGACACCACTGTGACCCGAGCAACGTCTCACAGTGAACGTGAATACGACGATGACGAGGATGAGTATGATGAAAATGAGCCCGTGCCTGACCTGGAGAAGGATGATATGATGACTCGAAGGACCGGATCGGTTACGGCCAGAACAAATCAGCCCATCAACCGGTTCCTGCCAGTACCTGGAGCGGTTAAATATAACGTCGCCCCAGTGTCTGCAATGAAGCCACTACTCAGACCTAAACTCACAGAGAGGATGGCTTGTGAAAGGTATTTACTGTGTTTGAATGATGAAAAGATTGTGGTGACGGGCATCTACTGCAACTAACAAAGCATATTTCACTGGCAAAGATGAAGGTTTGATTATGTTTACTAGTCAAATGTCCTGCAGTACTAACACTCATATGTCTCTGTGGAGGATTTATAGTTGTTGTTTGGTTTGTTTGAGTGCCTGCAGCTGGACGCTTGATGTGGTTTCATTTATATTATTTGTATATGAAAAGACTGGTCGATGATTTGCTGTTGTGGTCGAATTCTTGGAGTTCTGGCTCTCGTATGGCTCGGCGACGTTTGTGCTTGGTTTGGACTTAATCTGGTTGCTGTTGAGGTTTAACCTTGGCTTTGTTTGGCATGACTTTGGTTGTTTGGTTCTAGTTGAGTACGGAGCGATCGGCTGTTATCTTTGAATCCAAAGTATAAATCAAGGCTGAATCGCATGGGGACAAAAACAGCTGTTGCTACACTCTGTAGTATTTGAAATTCTTGAGTTGGTTCACTCAAATTACAGAAATATAAGTAAAAATACTATAAGTAATTTGCTAATAATACCACCTTGTAAGTTTGGGGGTGTAAGTAACCCAAGTAAATATTCATTCATTATTAATTTATTACTCGAGTCTTTATTCTCCACGTTTGTTGAATTGTATGTTTGCCAAATTTCTTGATGTTCAGTTGATGAACATATATTTTAGTAATTTGGGTGATCTGACTCTTTAAGCCTGTTCTGGCTGTGTGTTAGAAGTGCAACATGGGTTAAAACTTTCAGTAAACAGAGAGCAGATAGAGCTGTCATCTGTTGTCTGTGATGCGGTCTTGATTTATCCGTTGAGCTGTATTTCCTGGTAATCTTGGCTTTGTCGCTGGATTTTAGCAGCATCGTTACCGTGGCAGCAGAACCTCAGGCTCCGCTCTCCAAAGCCCCGACCCTCCCTAAGTGTGCAGGGCTGAGGAGGAAGAGGCAGGAGGAGGAGGATGGAAAGCAAAAGGGAGACATGAGAATCCCAGACACCTCTGAGCCCCTCTCCTCTCCGTCGCCCCCCCCTCCACCCAGTCCTGCTGCTGCCCCGACTTGTAAAGTGGAGGCAGAGCTGGAAAAGCAGATTGTGGAGGAGAGAGTTGAGGAAAAGGTGGAGGAGGAGACAAAGAGAGACGTAGACAAGCAACCACGAAAGAAACCCTTCTGGCTGGATGACGATGATCTACCTCCCATCATGTGAGATGCTCTTCATCACTCCCCCTCCTCAGATTTAGCTCTGCCATTCATCCAGTCTCAAGTGTGACATTAGCATTGATGCTGCTGCTGCTGCCCATCCCCTCACCTGCTCTTTCCTCTCATTCACTTTATTCTGTTATTGTTTTAGGATGAGCCGGCGAGTTGCTTTTATGTCTGAGGACACTGAGTAAGTCTTTCGGCGTGAACCTGGATGAGTTTCTGCATGACAACAATATATACACACTGTGCACGCTCGATTTAAAGAGTACGAAAAAATATATTTATATATATATATGACACACTAACATTATGCTCATTGCTGTGCATTGACACGTGATGACTCATTACTAACATCCAGCTTCTTATTGTCATCTTTTACTTTTAATGTAATTCTGTTTTGCATTTTTTTTTTTTTTTGCTTGTTTGTTTAAAAATAATTTATTATAATAGTCTATTATTTAGTTGAATGAATGTGTTTGTCTTGCCAAATTAAGTTACTTATGTTTGCTCAGTTGCTTGTTTCATTGCTTTGTGATTAGTTTATGGAAACAATAACATATTTTTGTGACTGTGAAAAGGTGTAGGTTAACACAACTAATATAAATCCACTATGTACAGAACAATAAGAATTATGATATTTGTGTTTAGTGGACTGTTATTGGTTGTGTTTAAGTATGTCCTGCTCTGTGTTCACATCTCTTATCTCTAAAAATTGGTTATAATTACCGTCAGACCGTCATTGTTTCTATTTATTTTGAAAGGGGGGCAGGTTTTTTCCCTTTTCCATCATGGAATGTGTATTATTTATTTAGATTACAGTTAAATGTTTGAAATTTTGTGTTGGAAATATTCACGGAATTAACCAACGAATGAGTTAAAATTGAATATTTTCTGTTTTCCAGAGCCAAATTGGACAAAGTCAATGTGTTGGGTCAAGTGATTCACTAATTTATACAAGCTTATACTGTTTTTTTACCCCCTCTAGGAGCGTGAGCATGAGTGACATGCTTAACGAGGAAGAGGTGGGATACCTACCGCCACTGAGCCAATCACGATATGAGCGCATGCACGAACAGTACGACAACTTACAGGAAGATGACGACCACTGGCATAACGTAAGAGACGTTTAAATTGATCATGTAGGATCCATTTAAATACAGTAGTAGAAGGGAAATTATTATGTGCATCTTATTCAGATAACAATAATATCCTGAATTAACGCTGCCACTATTTGACACTGTGACAGGACTTGGCTCGCTGGAAGACTCGACGTCGCAGCACTTCACAGGAACTGATCAAGAAAGAGGAAGAGAGGAAGAGGATGGAGAAAAGGATGAAGGAGGAGGGACGTGACAGCAACAAGAGGAAAAGCATTAAAACCTACAAAGAGATTCTGGAGGAGAAGTAAGGATGATATTGAGGATAATAATGTTGCATGTGGCCCTTAACATGAGACAAACTTATTTAAAGTAAGCCAAATTTAAACCTAGATCTCTGTCAAAAACACAACAATAGCGAAACAGCATCAGGAACTAGGGCTGTCAATCGATTCAAATAGTTGATCGCGATTAATTGCAAATTAATCACATTTTTTTATCTGTTCAAAATGTACTTTAAAAGGAGATTTGTCAATTATTTAATACTCTTATCAACATGGGAGTGGACAAATATGTTGTTATATGCAAATGTATGTATATATTTATGATTAGAAATCAATTAACAACACAGAACAATGACAAATATTGTCCAGACACCCTCACAGGTACTGCATTTAGCATAAAAAAATATGCTCAAATCATAACATGGCAAACTCAAGCCCAACAGGCAACAACAGCTGTCAGTGTGTCAGTGTGCTGACTTGACTATGACTTGCCCCAAACTGCATGTGATTATCATAAAGTGGGCATGTCTGTAAAGGGGAGAATCGTGGGTACCGATAGAACCCAATTTCATTCACATATCTTGAGGTCGGAGGTCAAGGGACCCCTTTGAAAAAGTCCTTGACAGTTTTTCCTTGCCAAAATTTAGCACAAGTTTGGAGCGTTGTTTAGCCTCCTTCGCAAGCTAGTATAACATTGATATGATTTGTTAGGATTTCTAGTTTCATATGATTCCAGTATCTTCACTCTAGCTTTAAAACTGAGCCCGCTACAACCTAAAAATTGAAAGTTGCATTAATGTGTTTAAGAAATTAGTGGCGATAAAACAAATTTGCGTTAACTCGTTATTATTGCGTTAACTTTGATCAGAAACACTAACTAGACTCCAAATGCTTTGTGTCTCACTACTTACTTTTCTCTCTAGGGAGCGCAGAGAGGTAGAGTTGTGTGACGCCTACAGGAATGCAGCGACTCCAGAAGAGGCCGCCATGGTTTTACAGCGTTACGCTCTTCGCTTCACCATCAGTGACGCAACGCTGGACAGCCTAAAACTACCCAGATCCACTGCGAATACCAAACAGGACCTGACTCAGGTGGACGAGGAGCACAAAACGACATCACCTGTTAATGAAACATCAGAACGTCTGAACAAACCAGAACCACCTGTTATAAAAGACCAGAGGCACACAGAACCTGAAGAGATGGAGACACTTGTCACTGCTCAACAAGAGACATCAGTTTCTGTCCCCTGGAGCTCCCCAACAGCTGGGAGCCCCCTCAGCCCAGTCACAAACAAAGAAAATGTGCCACCTCGGTCACTAGAACTGAAAGAACCTCAACCCAAACCGACAGAGTCTCAGACTACACAACAAAAGCAACCGATTACAGGAGACGCAAAGCCCCAAACCAAACACACTCCGCCTCAGATTGCAGTGGTGCAGCCTCACACCACACATCCTGGACACACACTCCACTCTCGTCCATCTGTAGCCCCCAGACCCGTCCCCCTGCTGGCAGCCAAGCCCTACTGCCAGCCCAGGAGCACACAGTCTGGACACAAACCTGTCAAGGTGAGGGCTCAACACCAGTCAGCATCATCTGATACTTCACTGTTCCACCTCAGTGCCTGACCTCATACTTACATTAAAGGAGGTGTTTGTTGTATTTAGGAAGTTTTTACATTTTTACTTCTTAAGGCCTTTACACACTGGGGCGTTCTTTTTTTCATGCAATTCATTTGCACGTCAATATATTTTTTTAGACCTGTTGTTTTTGTCACGAGTACTTTCACACAGAACATGATTATTACGCGACGAAAAAAAGCGACAATTTTCTTTTCGGAACAAGGGCGACTTTCTGAGCTTTCATACCACAAATAAAGGCATCAACCAATGAAGTTGTGCGGAACGAGTTGAGTGTTGCCTATGTTTATGAAACAACAACGCGGATGCTCCATAGTCCGTATCAGGACGGCAAACTTTATCACTCCTTTCAACCTTGACAAAGGCAGCGCAGACCAGATCCACTCCTTCTGTTCTTGCCTTTCACATTAAAAGCCCTAGACATATAATATTCACAGGCGAGCATATTTTGCATTTTCGTGTCGTTTATTCGCCACACCACCTTGTTTAAAGGCCTTTACTTTGTGACATGGATGCTGTTTTTATTGCTGTCTCATACCGACGCTAAAGGGTGCCTTAAGCGTCGGTATCTAACGCCGGCGGCCGTGACAAAGCGTCAGTATTTGATGCCCTGTGAATGAGAACGGGCTGCATCTACTGTATACATACATAAAGAAAAAGAAAAAAAGAACAATAATAAATCAAAGTGATTGGAGAAGGTGTTTTTCAACAGGAGTTGCAACTGATCCCTTAAACATCGACTGAATTTGACAAGGCTATAAGTTTACCATATCTTCAAAATGCCTGCAGACATTAAAATGGCACCCATGAGTTTGTGTTACTTTAATAAAATAAGAGCAATGGAGTATCCCTGTAATCCTGACTTCTATGCGTGTGTCCCACTCAGATGGACGGGTTGGTGCGAGTGAATGGAGAGGCGACGGAGGATTTATCTGTTTCCTCTCCACCTTCATTTGCTCAGCACTCGCCACCGGAGGTCAAAGAAGTCCCCTCAGAGAAGACGGAGAAAGACGTTCCTTCCAAACTGACGATGAAAGAAGTTCCCTCAAAGCAGACAGAGAAAGACGTTCCCTCAGAGCAGACGCAGAAAGACGTTCCCTCCAAACAGACGGAGAATGATGTTCCCTCAGAGCAGGCTGTGACCAATCAGGAGACGGCGGAGCAGACGCCACCTCCACAGACAGAAAGATCAACCTCATCTTTAGGCTCTGCCATCAGCTCCCTGATTGGAGGCCGAAACTGTACCATCACGACTACTATTGTGACAGAGCTCACACATGTCGAGCCACATCACCCGGACATCCAAAGCAATGGACAGGTAATATTACAAGTGACATGTTAACAGACATAAAACCTGTGTTTCTTCTGGGTTAGTCCATTTAATACAAATAATGCATGCTTCACATTACTGCTTGGTTTTTAGATGATGTTTTTGGAATGAATATATTTTTCTTACCATCCAGACAGCTATCAATTTCAGTTCTTTTACAGTAAATACTGTCTGAAGATCAACCTGCAGAAATATCCTATTAGCTCGTGAGAGGTGATCCATCACTGTGAAAATTCTGTTGTCTTTCTTCTAGGTCAAAGTTATCGCTGCCTGGAAAAAAAGTGTGAATTGTTTTCATGAATTTTCCATCCTGGTGCATTCAAGTGTTTATGGAAAGCCTTGACACCTGAGACACGAGCGTCAGCCGTCGATTCGGACCATTCATGAGCTGTGTTAGTGGAAAATGAAACCCAGGGGACAAACTGAAAGCAGACATGGGTGCTGTTAAAAAATGATATTGTGAATTTAGTTACTCGTTGCATTAAAAGGATGAAGTTCAGCGGCTGACTCCGGTCTTGGAAGCAAAAAATCATTCTTCATCTTTATTACCACAAAGTGAGAACACAAACAGAGAGGCGAGAGAAGAGAAGAGAGTATACTTTAAAGGTGCAATGTGTAAGATCTGGTCACATGCTCCAAATAAATAAATTCACCTCTACTACTGGGTCCATACAATCTAAATTTACAGTCATCCGTTATATAAAAGAAAGCCAACTACTAACTAACAGCAGGGCTGTTTACTGTGCCACTAACTGGAGGCTGTACGGTCCGTGTCACATACTTACCTCCCTTAGTTTAAAACACCAAAATTAAGTACAAATTAATGTTTTATTGTGGATCAATCTTAGTTGGGGAACTTTATCTCGTCTTAAAGAGGGTAGAAGTTGTAACTATGCAACAGTGGAGAGACATGAGTCTGACCTGAAACACTCCTCAGCTGTTCACTGTGATGGATGTCCAACAGTATGTAAAACATGTTTCCAGTCTCCTCGGGTTGATTTTAATATTGTATTTACATGAACTGAAGCCAGCGACTGCCTGAAGAACAAACACAGTAAAACAAATCAAAACAACCATAGTATATTATATAGTATAGTATACTGGTCCGCAATAATTCAAGTATATGTTATTTGCGCTAAATCAAAATACAAGCATAGTCCATGTATATATATAAACAGAGGCAAAATAATTATAGATCCACTTTCCAGTTAATGTTTCATTCATTTGGTTGAATATTTGCCTTTCAGGTCAACGGTACTTCTGGGTTTCCTGGGAGTCCAGCGGAGGAGGCTCAGCCGGCTACATCACCAAACAGCATGCAGGAATATTCTCCCACTGTCTCAGGTACAACTGTAAATTATACCATATAATATGGTATAGTTTACAGCCAGATTTTCACTGGCTATATTCTCTATCATTTCTTTTAGCATGTTCATTTGCACTATTTGTTTACAATTTACAGAAACACTTGACACTAGATATTGTATGTTGTCATTGTTGCTTTTTACATATATTTATATATGCTAGGGTTGTAACGGTATGAGGTTAGTTTACATGTTAGCAGCACTATAGCATGTTAAAATAACTACGAAATTAAAAAATAAAATCAGCTGTGAGCTTTTAAAATAATGTCCTATGATTATTAACAATTAACGGTAACACTTCATTTTACAGGTCCGCAAATTTCATGGTAATTATGTGATAATTAGCAAGTAATTTTAAATTTCTTTGGAATTACCTACCTTTATCTCACACACACTCACTAATGTCAGATTTTTTCGATACCGTAGATAAGCAAATGTACACGGCATGATAACCATCAACTTTCATACCACAGTATACCTTGATACCGGTGTACCGTTACAACCTTAATATATGCATCTATTTTTTCAGCTACTTGTATGTACATAATAGTTCTATGTTTATTTTTTACCTATATTTGTTCAACTTTGTTGTCCTTGTTTTTAGCTGTATGTCTATTTCTATCTTCCTGTAAATTGTTCTGTGTGTAAGTACATTGAGAGCAACTTAAAAACGGAGTCCTTGTATGTGTACACATAAAGCTGATGCTGATTCTAATATTAATTTTTACCTGTGTCTTTTTCTGCCACAGAGGGACTTGAGGAGAGCAGTGTGACTGTGAGTATCTCTAAGCAGCTCCAGCTTGTTGTTTTTTTTCTCTGTTTCTCCTTCATTCCTGAATTTAACCCTGTCCTGACCCTTCGTCTCCAGTGGTCGCTGTAGTCGCTGTAGTCAGACTTGTCCTCTCACCTTTCCTCTCTTTCTGTCCTTTTGGTCCGTATACGTGTGTGTGTGTGTGTGGGTGATTGTCCGTCGGGTCTGGGTAGATTGAGACCCCCATGTTGAACTTGGCTAAACGTGTTAATCACTGGGTCTGGGACCCCAATGAGGAGCGTAAACGCCTGGAAAGTTGGCAACAGGAGCAGGAGCGCCTCCTACAGGTACACTGGAGGAATGGTGTGTATGTGCATGGCGCCATGAATGTTCAGCAGAAAACCGAAGGCACAGGGTGTACTGGATGTGTATGTGTGTGTGTTTATATGTGTGTATATATGTGTTTATGTATGTATATGTGTGTTTTTGTGCATACAGTATTTAACATGTACTATGTTTCTCTGCAGGAGCAATACCAGAGAGAACAGGAGAAGCTGAAGAAGGAGTGGGAGAAAGCACAGCTGGAGGTGCAGGAGGAGGAGAGGAAACACAATGAAGAGGTACAATCAAACACACACACACACTGACAAACACATGAAATCAAAAGCATCACTCTTTACTATTTTGTTTGTACAACCTTCAGGAGAGAAGGATCCTAGAGGAGACTGTAACACACTTAAATCCCGCCGGCTTGTTAAACCAGACCGTGGTGACTCCATCAGCTCCAGAAAACAACAAGACAGAAGGAGGAAACGTTCCTCTACAGCAAAACGGCCAAAGAAGGGAAGGGAACGAGGATCAGCATGCATCCAAGCTGCATTTTTTCCAGGGTGAGATGCACGCATTAATACACACATATATATGAAAGAGGTGTTCACATGTGTGCATGCACAGTATATTCAATCTCAGTTCAACCATGTAGTCTTCAGAGTTTCTGTCATTAAAGTGTATTTTATGATCTATTTTTGTAGATTCTGCAAGTGATGGCGAACCTTTAAAGAAACAGGAACTGTGGAAGACGACCTCTCTGGACCGCAACCCTCTGCTAAACCAGCCACATGTTGTTAAAAGGTATGCAAGGATGCTTTTGTGCACCTTTGGTATTTTAAGATTGTCCCATATTGCTGCATGTTTATCCTGAATGAATGTGAAAGTGTCCTCTTTGTTGTTTTCTTATTTCATATTAAACTGACCAAGTAGTGTTCTGCTTTCAGAGAGGCTGATCAAATGCATCGGTCTGAAGTGGTCTTTTCTATGTAACTGGATTCCAGCTAATTTGGTAGCATATAAATTAATGTATGAAGTAGTAACGCACAATTCACAATCACAATTTTGGCTTCCCACAATTAAATGAACATCGACTGCGATATTGACGTCTAAAAATGTGCGCTCCGCTCATAGAAAACTCCGCTGCATATCAAATCAAGCGCTTCCTAAACTAACAGCCAGCCACCAGGGGGCGATCCAGATGTTTTAGCTTCACTTTTTGGGAGCTGTCATACCGCTGCGTGTGCACCCTACAGCTGCAGCATGTGAAAATCTTTCCTGAATGTTGAGGCTGCCGTCAGGAGTAGAAGAGTAATATAAATGCACTAAATTCAGGTGAAGAAGAACCCTATTTTAAGTCTTATAATGAAAAAAAAATCACATAAATTTGATCATTTTTTTACAGTGAGCAACAGGGATTCACGATACAGCCTTCATTAATTCATGTCTTGAATCATCATGTGGTGTTTATTAGTTATGCATTATTTCAGCATGTGTTTTGTATACCTATTATTAAGTGTTAGCCATGTGTTCTTATTGAATTGAATGCCAAGATTTGAATGGAGAACAAATGGCTGAAAGCGCTGCCTGAATGTGTTTTAGTTATTTACCATTTGAATAGTGGATTAGACTAGGTGACTAAAATGTGCTCTTATGTAAGAATAATCTGAAATGTGTTACAAAGATGTTACAGATGTTTTGGATTTGCATATATTTGTTTTTTTTCCCCACAGGTCTGAATCACATGACGTTGTAACAAACAATCAGCAGCCCTCCCCTTCATCCCCTCAGCCTCCCTCGCCCAGCAGGTAATGATGCGAGCACACATTATACACAACCACATGTCTAAAAGAAATTAGGCTTCACTGTTTAATGGAGTGAAGGTGCTTTAATGTCTGTTTTCTTCCTGTCTGCGTGGGTTTGCGTTTGTGTGTGTAGATGTGTTAGTGGGAAGAGACTATGTTCTGGTTGCTCTCAACAACTGGGAAAAGGAGCTGCCATGATCATCGATACACTGGGACTGTTTTTCCACATACAGTGTTTCAAGGTACTGTGTTATTCTAGGACACACATGCACACTATTCAGGAAATGTTATACTTTAGAAAGCATTTGACTTCTGTGTAAAGTTACAAAGCACATGTACTCCATCACAGTTATCTCCGGGGTAGCGTGCATACATAAAAAGGAAAGACAGAAAGGCGGCTCATATACAGATATAATTATACTTATATATGATTCTCATCCTCAGTGTTTGTAAGACATATTTTACCATTTGATAGCCCGTCCCTAAAACAATCCTTTCTGTGTATGATGTTAATAGTGAACTGTATTTCTCTCCCTCAGTGTGGAGTGTGTGACGGGCAGCTGGGTGACGCCACCGTAGGGACTGACGTACGGATTCGTAATGGACTGCTGAGCTGTCATGAGTGCTATATTGCATCTCGGGGTGAGATCACATGCACAAATACACAAAGACACACACTTTAAGGAGACTGGGACCAAGACTTTGAGGGGTTGAGACCAAGTCGTGACCAAGACAAGGCCGGCCGAAACCGAGTCAAGACCAAGACAAGACCAGTGCGAGTCCCACACTGCATGGCACACGATAAAATGTCAAACATGCAAATTATTAACACTCCTCATAGACACTAAGAAAGATCCACATTCCCACAGAAAACAAATGGAGATTCCTCTTCATACATCTCTTTTATTACTATATATACTGTATATGTGTGTGTGTATGTATAAGAGCACCATAAAAAAAAAAAAAAAAAAGGCATTGCGGAGAGGAATTTTATGTGTGGGAATTTTCCTTTGTTTTCTATGAGCAATCACAGGAATGACGTTAACAGATAAATCAGACAATGAACAGCCAATATTGTGATAATCCGGGCAGTTGTGATCTTATTTCCATGTGTTTGTATGCAGGCAGAGGTCAGCCCACCACACTATGATGACCTGCATTTGAACTGGAACCCCCCACTGTCCTCGTCAGTGATTGGACGGAGAAGACTTCTAGAAACCTTGATTCAAATTCTGGAATACTCTGGAAAACTTTTTCCTGAAATGCACAAACATCTTTATGGATGCTACTGAGAGCGAAAACTGGACTAACACGTGGACCGAGTGACACAACATCACATGCACATTAGTACAGTACAGTGTGTGTGCTTATTAACTGTACACATGTAGACACTTAAAACATTTTAATATGCGTAGCATGGATGTAATCGAGAAATCAGCGTGTTTAGACCTTTGCACATCCATACTCAGCACAGTTAAGACCGTAAACTAAGGCTCCGTTCTGTCACAAGCTTAACATGTTACGCTAAAAGCTGTCAGTCTCAAAGTCTTGGTTCATTAACCCCCCGCTTCTGCACTGATCATGTGACTGGTTTTGGGTTGGATAACCGGAAGTAGCTTGACCATTATAATGCCTTACTCATCATCATACCTTCTCATTCTTTTTGGGGTTTTGTGTTTACAGTTTTGCATGGAAGAAGAACATATATAAGTTATTGTGAGTATTGCTCAGATGGAGTAGTGTGAGTTTGACGTACGTTATTGTTATCATCTCAACAGCTGAACTTTAACTTTCCTCTTGTATGTTGTACATCATCATGATATTTTTGAACATTTTGGGGGAATTCTGGCTAACTTACACAAGCTTTTTTTCTTTATAATTCATTTTACAGGAATGAGAATGCATGTTTTTAATTATATTATTGTTGTTCTTTGGATTTTTAAATATTTTCCCTTTAAGATGTTTTAGCCATTGTTTTTTCTCATAGACTGACCGAATCAGTGCCTTATGTAATGAATGCGAGGGCTAGCGTATGTGCAGGAGTAGTTTCACACTCACACGGACCTCTGGGTCTCGGCACATGTGTGTTTGTGTGTGTGTGTGTGTGTGTATGAAATCATGCATGTATAGGTATGTATGCAATGTGTATGATTTGACTTGAAGCACAGGTTCCATACCAGCAAAAAACATTTTAAATGGATCTCCTAATCACCTGCTATTCTCTTCCACCCCCTCCCATGAGCTAAACCAATGACACAAAGTGAAATTGCTGCTTCCCTGTTAATTATTCCTCCGTATAATGACGGTTTCGTCCTATAATCTCTCCTCGCCTGCCTCTATCACAAGTGTTGCCTCCCCAGAGTCTGAGCTGAACGCCTCTGTCCTTTGTGTGGCATCGCCTCTGTCTGAACACCTGACGGCGACTTCATCACTCAGAGGAGTATAGCGCTCAGATCATTGTCTTTTATAGCAAGTGTATGTTTATCAATAAAATATTTTAAATGGGATGCTGTCTCTTTTTTCCCTTGAGTTTTCTTTAATTAAAATGCAAGTAATAAATCCACTATAGAAATAATGTCATAGCATAGATCAAAATGTAAACAATG
This sequence comes from Sebastolobus alascanus, assembly GCA_916701645.2. Taxonomy (NCBI): domain Eukaryota; kingdom Metazoa; phylum Chordata; class Actinopteri; order Perciformes; family Sebastidae; genus Sebastolobus; species Sebastolobus alascanus. The sequence continues at coordinate 3,702,538 of CAKAOJ020000032.1, forward strand.
GTGGAAAAAGTATTTAGATCTTTAACTTAACCCATTTGTGCCCCAAAACTATATTTAGTATGATAAAGAAAAATGCCACATCTTTTTCTCTGATTGGTCAAAAGTCTTGAAATTTGGTACGGACATACTTTGGGCAAGTAACTGACAGTACATCTTTGACATTTTTAGATCACTTAAAAAATCACACTTTTATTGATAGTCAAAATCATGATTTTTGAAAAATGAGGAAAAACGCAAACGTGTTTATAAAATATTTTCCATATGAAATATTTTTTGTGCATATCTTTGATATTCAACTTGTTATAAGTTCATAGATACCAAATACTTGATTGTGCTCCTTGTAGTTCCTCAGATACAGACATTTTCTTATCATACTATAATATTTGGACACATGGGACTACTGTTTTATCCTAAATTATAATGGAGTCTATTGAAAAAACTGTAGTCCCATGTGCCCAAATATTAGATATAGTGTGATAAGAAAAACCCACTTTTCAGCTGGAAAAGAAGGAGTTAATTATAACTACTATATAGATATGTTGGGTGATTAAATTTCAAATTCATGCTTTTATAAGTTGATCATGTTTTTGTACATAAAATCTTCCAGTGTTTATAACTGTATTGGAGTAGTGTAGTGTAGTAAAATGTACATTTAACTCTGAAATGTAGTGGAATATTAATATTAAGTAGCATAGTAAGTAAACATACCTCAGAATCGTTAAGTACAGTACTTGAGTAAATGTACTTAGAGCAGTTACTTTCCACCACTGATTATAAAGCACTAAACCTGAGTTGTTCTGCAGTAGTTGGAAAAGTATTGTTTTGTAATTACTACATGCTATTCAATCACAAAAAACTGTCTAAAGCACATAATGTCTTTTTTAATTCAGTAGTTAAAATGCATATTAATTGACAGAAAAACAATATTATATATGTGGGTGTGCTTTTTGTGTGTGGTAGAATAAAAGCAGAAATCACATATGTTGTCTGTCCTCTACAAACATAGGAAAAAAATGTTAGCAAAATGTTAGAAATACTGTTTAAACTCCATGGCCGGGTTATCCTGCTGAGGGGAGCCGGGGTACAAATGAGCTGCTGGTCCTCTATTGACCACCACTACACCTGGCTCATAATAAGCTGTAAATATGCAACATATAAGCACAAAACTGAAATAATGAGCATCTTTAAACTAGATTTTGACCTAAAGATCAGGTAATTAAGCAGGACCCAACTTGGTGATCTGTATTCCCCAACACTTCTTCCATTAAATTAGCAGAAAACAATTGACACAGTAAACCTTGAGCTTTTGTGGCCCCTGGACCCTAAGGCAGTTGCCTGCTCTGCCTGGTTGGTAATCCATGCTTTTCAAACTCCGCCGTAAATTACCACAATTTTGTATAACAAAAACTTGTGGCAAAAGCTCAAATTCTTAAACAATAAAAGTTTTTAAAAGATAGTAATTATTACCAGCAATTGATGCATGCGAAATATGGCCAAAGGTGAAGGAACCTGATATATTTTCATTTTGAAATTTATTTTATTTTATTTTATTTTATTTTATTTTATTTTATTTTATTTTATTTTATATGTCTGCTTGGCTGGCAATAATAATAATAATAATAATAATAATAATAATAATAATAATAATAATAATAATAATAATAATCATTTATAAATACAATTTAAAAAATACTAATAATGTATGGCTGCTAAATAAGATTGCAGAACAGGGTTTCTGTTTTTCTGCTAATAATTATAATCAAATTACCGGATTTATGGTGCTAGGAACCTTTAACAGAGAACGGAACCATAAAACAAGGGGACCGGAAGTGTACCAGTATTTTCCTGCCCGCTGCGTTTATTTATAGCATAAATGGTTGTTTGTTGTTGTTTTGTCATTTCTTCTTTAAAACCGTAGACCATCAGAACCGAATGGACTCAAGGGGACCGTCTCTCTATGCAGTATGTACCCGTCGTTTAACGGTAACTGGTTGCCACGCCAACAAGTAAATGGTGGCAGTTAGCCTGGTTTAGCTAGAGCTAGCCAGTAAGCTAAAAACAAGCTAAATATACGACTGTGTGTTTCTGTCGTGTAGCAACAGTTTATCTTTTATAAATGATCAGATTAGCGAGTCGTTAACTCTAAACAGCTCTAACACGCAGTACATTTGTGATCAGTTATCTCGTGTTTTTCTGTTTTCAGTGTGAATTTTGTCATATTTGTTGTGGTGCAGATTTTTATATTAATCATAACAAACATTTTTAGTTTCAGTTTGTCTTTCAGTCACATAGTATTACACAGATATCTAATATAAAATGTTGTTGCTCCATTAATTGAATAATGGTGATCGATTATAGTCAATTTATTGTTGATTTAAGGTTTTTTTTTTAATAAGGAATGAGCCATTAGTCATAACTGAAAGAGGATCAGTTACAGGTGTACTCACAAATATGCTTTGGTCTTTGATAAGCAATATACCACTATACCACTATAGCACTATAGCACTATAGCACTATAGCACTATAGCACTATACCATTATACCACTATAGCACTATACCACTATAGCACTATACCACTATACCATTATACCACTATAGCACTATACCACTATACCACTATAGCACTATAGCACTATAGCACTATACCACTATACCATTATACCACTATAGCACTATACCACTATAGCACTATACCACTATACCACTATGGCACTATACCACTATACCACTATAGCACTATACCACTATGGCACTATACCACTATACCACTATAGCAATATATCACTATACCATTATACCACTATACCACTATAGCACTATACCACTATAGCACTATAGCACTATAGCACTATACCACTATAGCACTATACCACTATAGCACTATACCACTATACCACTATAGCACTATAGCACTATACCACTATGGCACTATACCACTATGGCACTATGGCACTATAGCACTATACCACTATAGCACTATAGCACTATACCACTATAGCACTATACCACTATAGCACTATACCACTATAGCACTATACCACTATAGCACTATACCACTATAGCACTATAGCACTATACAGCTATAGCACTATACCACTATAGCACTATACCACTATAGCACTATACCACTATAGCACTATACCACTATAGCACTATACCACTATAGCACTATAGCACTATACCACTATAGCACTATACCACTATAGCACTATACCACTATAGCACTATACCACTATAGCACTATAGCACTATAGCACTATAGCACTATACCACTATAGCACTATACCACTATAGCACTATACCACTATAGCACTATACCACTATACAGCTATAGCACTATACCACTATAGCACTATACCACTATAGCACTATACCTCTATAGCACTATACCACTATAGCACTATAGCACTATAGGACTATAGCACTATAGCACTATAGCACTATACCACTATAGCACTATAGCACTATACCACTATACCACTATAGCACTATACCACTATACCACCATGGCACTATACCACTATAGCACTATAGCACTATACCACTATAGCACTATACCACTATGGCACTATACCACTATAGCACTATAGCATTATACCACTATGGCACTATACCACTATAGCACTATAGCACTATACCACTATAGCACTATAGCACTATACCACTATTGCACTATACCACTATAGCACTATACCACTATAGCACTATACCACTATACCACTATAGCACTATACCACTATAGCACTATAGCACTATAGCACTATACCACTATTGCACTATACCACTATAGCACTATACCACTATAGCACTATACCACTATACCACTATAGCACTATAGCACTATAGCACTATACCTCTATAGCACTATACCACTATAGCACTATACCACTATAGCACTATACCACTATAGCACTATACCACTATACCACTATACCACTATAGCACTATACCATATAGGATAAGAGCAGTGGTGGAAGAAGTACTTTTACAAGAAGCAATACTGCAATGTACAAATACTCTGTTACATGCCAAAGTAATTTATTCAAAATAAGTACCAAAAGTACTAATTTTGCATTTCAGAATAATGTATCTTATAATTATTGATGCATTAATGTGTACATCACTTTAATATTGTATCTTGTAAAGGTGGAGCTCATTTTAATTGCATTATATAATACTCTTTATACTTATAATTATAACTATATTTGTTGATTATATATTCAAATATTTATCTAAATCTGCAAACCAACTAAAAGGTACAATATTTCCCTCTAAATTGTTGTGGAGTTGAGGTGTAAAGTAGCAGAAAAAGGAAATACACAAGTAAAGTACACGTACCTCAAAGTTGTAGTTAAGTACAGTGCTTCTTCTACTACCACTTGATAAGAGAAAACTTGATTGATCCCCTGGAGGGAAGTTTGGTATTAAAACAACACTAGTAACAGAAAAGTAGGAACAGAAAAATATATAGAAATCACAAATAAATCAGGAGTTATGTTAGAAAGCAATGTACAGTATGTTACATTACACCAATGTGCATAAATAAGATGTATAATGGTGGTCAAAGTGACATAGTAGATACAGAATATACAGTATTTATAATTTAACAGCTAATCTGTATTTAAAGACAGGCCCACTGTTTCATTTAATATTATGGTGTTTGTTTTAGCCGGCAGGCTCCTCAGTCGATATGTCACGCAGCACAGAGGAGGACTCTTTAGTGGACGGACCTCTGATCTCTGCTGACGCCCTCCACTCTGCTATCAGGAGAGAGTTTCAGACTGTACCAACACCGTGCCATGCCGCCCTGCTGTCTCTGCTGCATGTATGACACACACACACCACACACACACACACACACACACACACACACAAACACATGCATTGTGCTTATACGCACTGTAGTAATGATATTATTCCCTAATATCAGCAGTGAGTGCTGGCTCGGCTGGGGAAGCTGAATTACTTGTGATTTAAAATAAAAAAAAACAAAAAGCAGTTGAATTTGGAAATACACTGCTGAGAGCACATTGTTTAAATATTTTATTGTGATTATTATTATTTTATTTTGATATCATGGTACTACTGTAGGGCTGTAACTAACCATTATTTTCATTGTCGATTAATCAGTTGCTTATTTTCTCGATTAATTGATTAGTTGTTTGGTCTATAAAATATCCGAAAATGGTGAAAAATGTCAATCAGTGTTTCCCAAAGCCCAAGATGACGTCCTCAAATGTCTTGTTTTGTCCACAACGAAAGATATTCAGTTTACTGTCATAGAGGAGTAAAGAAACCAGAAAATATTCACATTTAAGAAGCTGGAATCAGAGTATTTAGACTGTTTTTTTCTTAAGAAATTACTCAAACCGACCGATAATCGATTATCAAATTATTTGGTGACTAACTTCATAGTTGAAAACTAATTGATTAATTGTTGCAGCCCTACTTTAATGTCGTGAAGGCACCTTTCAAGAGTAATCTGACCAATGCAGCACATGTAAAGACATTTATCTAATCTTAATCTTAACCTGGATACTCGCAGTGACCTTTTTACTTTCTGTGTGTAATAACATTCCTAGTATGTGCTGGTCTGTGCTCCGTCTGCTGCTCCATACGCCCGTCTCACTCGCAGTGCTCTCTTCTTTGTTCCAGGTTGTGTACGTGGTGTTGTCAATGTGTGTGGCGGTGCTGTGTGTGTTGGAGTTAGGCCAAAAGGAGGTGTGTACGAGTATTTTGGGTAACGTGCGAGGCGACAGCGTCATTGTGTTCGGGAAGGTGTGTCTATGGGTGCTGGTGCTGTTGTTCACTGGGTGTGTGCAGCACCACCACGGCCAGGCCAGGAGCAGAGGATACCTGCGATTCTACAGACAGACGCAGGGACTGAAGCACCTGCCGCTCATCATCCACTCTGCAGGTACCGTCAGCTGCACACTATGCATCCATTTACTGCACATGCAGGGGTCAGTTTTCTCCACAAGGTGGCAGTAACGCTAAAGGAAGAACTTTTTCTATTTCTGTGTGTTTGTGTGCAGGGAATGTTCTGCTGCTGGTTGTTCTGGCTGTTCGATTATCACCGACTGTGCAAACCTACATGCTGCTCAGCGTGCTGGGGGTGGAGCTCCTCGTGGCATTGCCGTGCCTTCTCTACTACACAGGTAAACTGACCTCAGTTATAACAGAGGAGTAATGAAGCCTTAAAATATTCACATTTAAGAAGCTGGAATCAGCTTTTTTAAATGTGAATATTTTAAGGCTATTTTAAGGCTTTTTTTTTTTAAATTACTCAAACCAGTTAATTCATTATCAATCTATTGATTTACTTTCAGTTCATCTCTGATTTACTTTCAGTTCAATTCAGTTCATTTTAATTGTCATCATACTGTGTAATGTAAGTATCTTGTGTGTGGTGAGAATGAGACGGTGCATAATATCAGTCTATGGAAAGAAAGAACAAGAAAATGATAAGAGTAAAACACTTTATACATTAGCTAATGAATAGCAATGTGGAAACAGCAGCAGTATAAATAGTCTGAATAGCAAAAAAAAGTAGCATATGAATGATAAAGAAGGCTCATGTCTCAACAGCTTCATCAAATGAGACTTGTATCTTTTTTCTTAAGTAGTAATAAACTTGCTAAACATTGCTTCTTGTATCCGCATTTAAAGGATGAATATTTGTCCAGTTCCTACGTACAAGTTCTGCAGTGAGCAATGCAAGGCATTGTGGTATTTTAGGACATGGATTGGAAGCTATGGTAGAGACCCGAGTAACAGGCTGCGGCTGAGAATCAAAAGAGGGATGGGAAATACTGTTTTAGCGTTAAATAAAAATTGACATCCTCACTGCGTCGCAAGTTTATAGGAGCTCGGCTCAGAGCTTCATGAAGACAGCTCGCTAACTTTAACCCCTCCAGATGTCACAGAGTCAGTTTAGACTTCACATTATAACTTCTAATAGCAGTATTCTCATTAACCTGACAATGTACAAGAAACAGCAAAACAACATCAGTATTGTTGATTATGATATTATTATGAGATTCTTTCACCGATCAGTTCATATTTAGTGTGGGAGGGTGTTTTTATCCCAGTGATACAGGGAACAATGCAGTGTCATTCTCAGTGTTGCCAGATCTTCTCTCTCTCTCTCTCTCTCTCTCTCTCTCTCTCTCTCTCTCTCTCTCTCTCTCTCTCTCTCTCTCTCAGAGAGAGAGAGAGAGAGAGAGAGAAACAAGCAACCAGGTCTACAGAAACAAGCCCAAAAGAAACAACTCTACCCCCCCCCCAAAAAAGCCCAAAACAAGCGACCTTACCTACCTACCACAATATAAAAGAGAGAGAGAGGCGGCCACTTGATCACTTCATATATATGCATGAATTTATTTTGGATTGCATGCATTTTATTTCATTTTTGCATTGCATTGCATTTTGCATCCATTTTTAGCCTGTAACTTTACATTTTTCTTGTCAACAAAACAAAACAAAACAAAAAGTTGAACATTTAATATAATTTTTGCATTTCGTTTAATTTTTGCAAATCGGCATCGGCATGATGTGCTCGTACATCACACTTACAAAAACGGCAAACTGCCTTCGAATCGTCCCGCACTTTAGGGCGAATCCAATCTTTAAGTCCACTCTCTTTTTCCCAGTCTTTGTTGTACATTTTGCCATATTTCGCCCACATAGTACCTGGCATTGTTAGCTAAAGATCAACCCCACGAAGATTTATCTCACAACAACAACACTCTGAGTGGTGGCGGTGCCGGTGAGCGACTGTCAGTTCTCTGTGTATGGGGATAGAGGAGGGGCGGAGGGATCGGGGTTCTCTTAATACATCCGTGAGTTGTGTACGGATCCTGCAGCAGGACAAACAAGACTGGTATAGAGGAGAGAGACAGGAGCCCAAATAAGCAACTGCACTTTAGAAACAAGCCCAAAAAAACACAACCCGCGACTACCAATATTTGTAAGCTTCTTTTCAGGAAAACAAGCCCAAAGTCGCTTATAATAAGCGGACTTGGCAACGATGAGCGTCATTCTCATGTGGATGGTGGTAGTTACATCAGTGGTATATGGAGAGACACACCCTGTAGATTACATTACACACACACACACACACACACACACACACACACACACACACACTACCCCCCACTCTCTATCTGAGCACATTCGCATCACAATACCTGCCCTGCCCTTTTCAGACTCGACAGCATGACAATCAACCATTCAGCTCTCTGTCCTCCCTCTCTCTCTCTCTCTCTCTCTCTCTCTCTCTCTCTCTCTCTCTCTCTCTCTCTATCTCCCTCTCTCTCTCTCTCGCTGCTGACTTTTTGCTTCTGATACAAACACAGTGCACACTTTGGATGATACCTACCTACCTATCTGTTATCTGTTTATCTCTGCCTTTGAGGTCAGGGACGAATTGTTTAGGTTTAAATGAACTCCATCTGACTCCACTGTGTTGGTCGCTCTGTTGAAATGGCCTTAAGCAGCAAACACCAACCAGGGGGATTCAATCCGTTTGCAACACAACAGAACAAACTGCCCATACTGTAACACTTAACTTAATTTGTTGTGGAAAAAGTCACAGCATTTGAAAGCACGTGGGATGAATGCTATTGAGGTTTTTTTTGCATTTTTTTAATTCCTTTCAAACATTTGTGCTGGATGAAATGAAAAAATACTGCCAAAATGCAGATTTAATGTGTAAAAAAGGACACATCTATGACTAACTTGTCCAAACTTACCTTGTGAATGAAATGCTGTTTTGCAGCTGGCTCTCACATTCCTGACTTCTGAGCTTAGACTGCTACAATAAAAAATATATAAAAACACAATAGAAACACTGGAAAGCATTATGAAATACTTTTCTTCATACTAAATTAATGACTGGTGGAGACATTTACATTTGGAATTATCCCAACATGCACTATGAATAAAACCGGTGACATCTCAGATGCTGAGAAGTTGGTCAGGTTGTGTTCGTAGATGGTATCATCCATGAGATAAGAGAGACTTTATTGTCATCCATCTATATAGGGTGCAGTAGAGTACATAGAGGAACTGTTTCCCTGGTCCCAGTGAAAAAGTCTCTGCTGTGTCAGGGCTATTTTAACGAAACATCCCTTGATTTGACTCCGCTTGATGATTTGTTTTGTTCCAATGGGGCCTCTAATAACTTAATAATGATTTAGTTTACTTATTATTAAATGTCACCTCTAGAACACATTGTCTAGTTGCTGTAAACATCCCTTCATCAGAAATGATGCTCGGTTAGTCGGTCCACCACTTTGGTCCAAACTGTAATTTCTCAACTATTGGATGAATCCCAATGATGTTTATTGCTAATTCAGAAATGTTAGCATGCTAACACTTTAAACCAAGATGAAGAACATGATATAAACAATAAACATTATGGCTACGTTCCAAATGGCATACTTTTTCTTTTTTACTTTTAGTATGCACTGCAGCTGCCCTTACAAAATACGCAGTATGTATACAATAGGGACATACTACTTCGTCATAAGATTGCGCCTTGAACTTTGACCCTCTTGCTCATATATCCGCTGCGCAGAGGATTGTGGGTCAGAATAGCCAGAAAAGCATGCTGGCTTGCGTACTGCAAAATGCGACCAGATGTAGTAGAACATCCTGGTATTTTTGGCATACTGCATTTGACATACTGTGTATTGGGACATCTCTTTTCTGGCATACCAAATAGTATGGTAGTATGGGCATTGGAACGCACAGAATACCTGTGTCATTGTGAGCATATTAGCCATAGATATAAAACAGTCGGTCAACCGTTCGCCATCTTACCTGGGTGTTGTTTACAATTGGCACCTATGGGCACCTAACTGCTTTACCAAAAGGACCAAAGACCAAAGAGACCAGGGAGGCTGGATTCATTTTCCACACATCAGTATAGAGTAGATGAGAGATTTATTGTTGAATTTTGGGTCAACTAAAACTATAAAAAGTTAGTGAACTAGGTAACTTTACCGTTAGCTACCAAGCAACAGACCAGCTGAGTTCTTAGTCAAAGTTATTGCTGATTGCTAACTCAACAGCATTGATCTGTTAGCTACACAGACGTTATAATGTCAGCTACGCTAACTTAGCTCAAAGGTAGCATTTAATAATGTTAAGTGTTTTATATCTATCATTTTAGCATGCTGGCGTTAGAATTTAGCTCAAAGCACAGCCTCAGAGTGCTGCTAGCGAGGCTGTAGAAGTTTGGCAACCTTCTCAGGAGAAGTACACACGTTGTAGCATCTCATAAGCTCATAATGTTGGCATAAGGCAAGTTCACTTGCCTTATGCCAACATTATGAGCTTATGAAACAGAAAGGACACATCTTGCAGCTCTGTTGGCATCTATGTAATTCTGTGATGAGGTTGTTTAATATTAAATAGAAATAATGATTTTTGTGTGGTTTGTAGATATGGAATATCCTATGAGGAATTCCATGTGAAAATCCCATTTAAATCTCAGTTTCATGTCCATCACATTGTGCTACATGGTAATGGGAGGGTCAATCTTCAGATAAAGTTCTCACACATAGTGCTGCTGGGTATCAGACCCAAAAGTGTCTGTACCACCTAATTTGAAAACTGTAATGGCAGAAAACTTTGGGTTTGGGTTTTTCTTTTAACCACTTTCCTGTTGTTTTTTTACCATATAAAGAGTGCGGGTGCAGTGTGCGTCAGACTCGCAGCCTTCTTTCCTAAATAATTCCAGGGAGAGTTTTCACCGTTCACTGAAACTTAGAATTTAAAATATAAACTTAATATGAAAAAAAAAGGTAGGCAGTTGTTTGAGTCCATTTATCTGCTGAGGCTGAGGGAGGCTGAGGTCAATGTCGGCATCTGCCGTAACCCGTCCTCCTCACCATGCGTCTTGCGCACCAGCTTATAGATTTGGGCCCCCGCCACCTATGGAGGGTTTTAATATAATTATAATAAATTATATTATGTAAATAAACTTCAATGCGAAAAAAACTGAAACAAAAACTGTTCAAAAGTAAGTCACAATTTTGCCTATTTTAGATTTTAGTACTTTATTGAGGCAGAGTTTTAGACAGTTGTTTTTGTGTTAAGACAAAGTTAAACCCTGATGTAGTTTGGGTTTAATTTGATGTAGTTTAGAAGTTTAAAGAGAGACATCCCAGGTGAAAAGGTTAAAATGTTTAACTAATAGATATTGCCATGAAACTTCCCCAGTTATTTTTTGCATTACAAGTTTACTGAAATTGTATGTTTAAATATGCAAATGAGGCGTTATCTAATGCTAAGTTTTGGTGAATTTAGGAGAAATCTACAGAAGCAAATAGAAAAAGTAGTAAAATAAACACCTAAATGTGTATTTTGGATGTTTTCTTTCCAGAAAGAACACATGTTATTGAAGCAAAATAGCCCAAAATCTCAAAATTGTTTTTCCCTAGGTGTCTCCCCTTAAGTAAAAAAAAGCTTTTTAGAAATAAAAATATTAAACTTAAGTAAAAACAAAAGTAAGGTATATACCTCAAAGTAAGGTATCAAAAAAATCTGTGGTTTATGACACTGAAACTTCAGCAATATAGCACTGATATCAAAGCATTTAAAATGATCCCCACACTAGTAGAAGTACTCCAGTCTGTGATAAATCTGCTTTACTGTGTATTTTAAATTTAGACAAATCTGCTATTTGTAATCTGGGATAATTTTTTAACAGTTATAGACAATAAACAATGCATATTTAGATATTCCCCAGAATGTTGAAGTCCAATACACTGGCCTTCCTCTCTGTAAAGGAAAACTGCTATTAAAGCTGCTGTATGAGAGGATATTGATCTAGAAGAATCTGTAATGAAAGGAAATCCATATTAAAGGTGTGTTTGGCAGCTGAAGGGCACAGATTGAGGCTCCAGATACCAGAGAGGCTCAGAGAGCAGATAAGAGGCATTAGGATTTAGCCTAGCCAAAGGGTAGCCCTCGACCCGCTCCACCCAAACATACACTCACACACTCACACACACACACATTGTCCCTGTGTTTACAGTGAGGGGGATCCAGTGTGTGAGGGGGGTATATCTGTGTTCGCCGCCACATTCCTGCTCAGATCAGTGCAGTCAGGCACGACGCAAACCCAGCGACGCCTCGCAGCGCAAACCTCCTTAAAGCACGCACACACCGACGGATGCAGAGTCAAGGTGACGTCAGAGAGAAAGAAAAAAGTCTAATTTTAGAGGCGACACACAGAAGGAGAGATATAATGCCTGCAGCTATGAAGTCCATACAGGAAGGCCTCGTTCAACTTCTCTTTGAAGTGCATGCTCATTGTAAGTGTGTGTGTGTGTCTTTGAGGTTTGCTGTATGTTTCTGCCTCTCTCATTTTAACATGAATACACTCTCCTCTATAGACCTCTATGCACATCAAAGACACGTCTTGGCCTTCAAAGGCTTAACTTACATACATCTCTCTGCTCTGCCTCGCCAGAACTTAGTATAAGCACTGCAGGGCACCGGGTTAACAAACACACACACACACTGATACAGTATACCCCATCACACACAAACCCACATGTACTGTATGACAAGATTGACATGTTCAACGTACGTTTAAAACATATTATTGATCATAAATACCTGGTTATCTGTTCCATTACTGAAGGTCCATACAAAAGGTGTGCAAAGTAAATATCGCTGTAATTATCAAAGCACTGTTATGTTCACTAAAGTATACAAAAACGTATTAAAAACTTAAAGTCGCGTTCATCTAAACAAATCGTGTAATTTTACGTATATTTTCAAGTATTTCAGATCTCATAATGTGACTGATTTTGGTAAAAATCTAACTTAACATATAGTAACTATCAGGGCTCGACAGTAAGGGTTACCAGGTTGCTATTGGCAACCATTTTTAGAAATTGGCAACAAATTCTTTTTAAAGGACCGGTGTGTAACATGTAGGGGGATCTATTGGCATAAATGGAATATAGTATTAGTAAGTGTGTATTATTTAGTGTATAATCACCTTAAAATACAAGTCGTTGTGTTTTCGTGACCTTAGAATGAGTCGTTTATATCTACAAAGGGAGCGGGTCCTCTTCACGCAGTCCGCCATGTTGCACCGCCATGTTTCAACAGTAGCCCAGCATGGACAAACCAAACACTGTTAGCCGATAACGTTACTCGCTCCCGTCCCCGCCACTCTCTCTCTCTCTTGCTTCACCACTCATTTCCCACGTACACACACACTCTACGCACTGCTCCAACTGGCTCTAGAGATGTGCCATTGTTGGTTGCAATCTCGTCACCTCACCGCTAGATACCGCCAGATCCTACACACTGGACCATATAAGAACATCCAAGAAATAGGGACAACAAACAGCAAAACGTTCACCCCAGTCTTTTCAGCTGCATGTGTGAAGGGATTCACACCCTAAGTCTGAGGAAAGCTTTAGCATCTCCTCAAGTCTTTGAATCTTTTCCCACATCTACAGCTCCTTCACATGACACAGATTCATGAGCAGGATGTCTTCTCCAGCAGACTGTAGACTTTCATACTTCTTTGAGCTCCTTTAATGTGCCGTGTTGTTACTGAAAGTTCACGCCGCTGTTCTCCTTCGTCTCGCGTCGCTATCGTCAGGCTCCGTGGTTGTCGGGATCCATTTCCTTCCAGTTCTTTGACTTTGATTCGGGCAGTGCAGAGTTGTGAGCACTACATGTGTTTCCATTAGCTGTTAGCACCTCTGCAGTTCCCCTGTTATCACCTGGAAATGTGCACTTCTTAATGGTTGATTGATGTGAGTAGAGACCAGGTCTGAGCACTGTCTGTCCGCTCGTGTGAGAGCGTGAGAGTCTCTAACAGGGACGTGTGAAATATGTCACTTCCTTTACACTGCTCCCTCCATCTATCCGTCCGTCCATCCTGGTATCTCTATATTTGTTTTTAGCCCCCTGCTGTAATACACTGCTATAACTCCACAGACCTGAGGGACGTCCTGAATATCTGGACTGACCTCGTCCTATTAAGCCATTTCTGTTTGTGCACTAATTCAGAGTATTTAACAGGTTTGCTAACAATACAAATACAACCAACACTCTGGTTATTGCGTTCACCTGAATTCCCCTGAAATTATGGGTTAATTAAGAACACCCGAGTAACAAATGTACAATACTCAAATACAAATTACTGTTGCATTTTTAAAAAAGATGAAACAAAGACATAACAGACACAAACAATAACAATAATTTAAAAAGAAAAAACACAGAAAAACAGACAAATCAAAAATCAAACCTGTACAGCCTCCAAAAGGCCTAACAACATATTTAGAAGGGAACAAGACATAGAAAAGGAAATACTAAATCATAATCTACATTATAAAAATGAATTGCATTATTATATAGAAAGTTTAACTTCCTCTCAGGATAATTACAAGATGACAATTTATAAAATACTTTTATTTTACCCCAAATTCCACCATAATTAAATGTGCATAACTAACCAAATTTCAACTCCTCAATAAACCTCTCCCATCTCTCAATATATTTTAAGTGTCAGTATTCCTGATTGCAATGAATTTTTCTTTAATAAAGTTTAGGACATTTAAGAAACCTTTTTATTAAATTGATATTTAAGGAACTTCCCACATCACCTTTTAAAAATCAACCTTTTCCCGAATAAAATATGATTAAAGGTGCTAAATTCAATATCCAGATCATTAATATAGCAGCAAACAACTATTTGCTATGTAAACATATAGAGGAGTAATGTCTACCTAAGCAGAGAATGAGGTCACTCTCCCTCTGTGTGTGTTGTAAGTGTTGTGTCTCAGTCCCAATGTGCGTGCCCCACTGGCGAGCTTATCACCACCACACTGTGCTCATACGGCGGTTACAGCTGATAACGCCGTCCCGATCGACGGCACTGTTACAGAAGCGTAGCACAAACCCTCCAGTTCCCCCCCCAGATTAACACTGTTAGCTCTGTCAGAACTTTTGCCGTCGTTTGCACCGTTAGCTGCGAGCCACCGCCTCGCCATCGCCATGTTGAGAGCCGTGGAGTTGCAATAGAAATGCTGCCAATCCCGTATTTAGCACCTTTTAATAAGATATGACTTTGTTTCTGTGATATCAAGCAATACCACAAAGAAATAAGTGGTTGACAGCTTAATTTATATGTTTATTGTTTCTTTTTATTTGGCTTGTTTATTCATTATGTCCATAAGCTATAAAGTTCACGGGGTGAAATGCATGCAAAGCAATGGACGAACAGCACCGTAGTCAACAGTGTTGGATAATCAAAGTAAATCTATCACCACAGATTGTAAATGCTTAATTGAAAAATCATTATTTTTTTGGTGCTATTATGTTGCATCCTGTAGGCTGCAATGCATGCTTCCTAGACATTTATTAACCTAACTAATATTATTTTTTAAACATGTGAAAGCTGTTAATATAAATCCTTTTATCAAACTGTTACCGTAACCTGGTTATTCTCAGTAATGTTTGTACATGCAAACATTTGTGAAGTTTCTTTTAATTTAAGACTTTGTAAGGCTGCAACTAACAATTATTTTCATTGTCGATTAATCTGTCGATTTTATTTTCTTGATTAATCGATTAGTTGTTTGGTCTATAAGATATCAGAAAATGGTAAAAAATGTTGATCAGTGTTTCCCAAAGCCCAAGATGACGTCCTCAAATGTCTTGTTTAGTCCACAACTCAAAGATATTCAGTTTACTGTCACAGAGGAGTAAAGAAACCAGAAAATATTCACATTTAAGAAGCTGGAGTCGGAGAATCTAGACTTTTTTTTTCTCCTTAAAAAATTACTTGATTAATCGATGAACAAATAGTTGCTGATTAATTTAGTAGCTGACAACTGATCGATTAATTGATTAATTGTTGCAGCTCTAAGACTGCAAATATTTTACCCTGTTGGTTTTTATTTGACAGCAGTTTATGTTTCTGCTTTGTCATTTCTGAAACAGACCTCTTCATTTCTTTGCATGTCTGGAATGTCAATCTCTCTCTCTCACACATACCTGCTTACTATTACTGTATTTACACACGCACACACACACACACACACACACACACACACACACACACACACACACACACACACACAAACACACACTCACACACACAGATTTAGGGCCTCATTATGCAGGAATGTGCAGTATTTCTTTAGATTGTGTGTGAGTGTGGATGCTGAGATGCTGCACTGTAGCAAAGCAAAGATAGCGCTCTTTAGAACCTCCCTGACAATTTCCTCTGGCTAATGACACTCAGGTCTTATCAATACTCAGCCAGCTCCTCCCTCTGCCCTTCCTCACACACTTGGTCTGCAACCACACACAAACACACCGTGGACTTATCTTGATTCAAACCACAACCAACATCTCCCATATTTTTGTCTCTGGCTCCTCTTCCAGCTACTAAATACTCCTCCACACCCACGCCTTGCTGCTAACCCCGCCTCTTGAGCAAAGGTGTATGTTTAGGGTGTGAGAATTAGAGGTTTGAGTGCAGGATATGGCAGCCCATAAGGACTAAGTGCAGGATATAACAATAACAGCCTGTGTGTGTTTAGGAGAGGGAGAGGGATGGAGAACAGTAAAAAGAACAAATGTGTGCAGTGTCTCACCTGAGGACAGCTCTCACTGCCCGATGATGTCTGTGTGTCTTTATGTGCAGCTGACAAGATAAAACACTGGTTTGATGATGTTTTTTATTAGAAAGGCAACTGAATATGTCTGGTGTGTTGTTTTGTGGTTTTAGTCCAGGTGATGCGGTTCAACAGGGAGCGGGCTGCACCAGACGTGAGCCAGGAAGAGCATTCACACAACTACAGTATCAGCAGCCTGCCGACGGAGACCGGCTTCAGGTATGCACACACACACACAGTCATGTTTCCATCAGTCTAGAGGACATTATATTGACTTACATTCATTTCCTGGAGACTAACCCTAACCCACCACTTGCTTAAACCTAACTTTACCCTAACCTTAAACTAAGTCTTCACCCCAAAAGGAAGGCGAGTCCCCACAATGTGACTGTGTATATAGATTCATGTCCCCACAACATGAGTAATATACGCCCACACACACACAGACACATCTATAGCCCCTTTCAGACATGCACCATGTTACGTGAAAGTACTGCTAAGTTTATGTGCCGCTCTCATGTTTGAATAAGTCTCTGAGTTGCATCTCTTTACTGCAACAATATTTATTTATGTATTTATGGTTTATTTGGTAGGGACAGATAAAAAAAATAAATAGACAAACTGAAAACAGCTATCCAATGCAATGTGTCATAGTGTTTATAGCGAATGCTAATTTGCAACAATCGTCCCTAGAAGGGCTTTTATGAAACTAGGAGAGTAGAACAGTGAGGTAAAACAAAGGTTTTGACAGGATACAGTGAGATACAATAAAGCACACATTAAAAACCTTACATTTAAAGGACCAGTGTGTAACAATTAGGGGGATCTATTGGCAGAAATGGAATAAAATATTAATAGGTATGTTTTCTTTAGTGTATAATCACCTGAAATTAAGAATCGTTGTGTTTTCGTTACCTTAGAATGAGCAGTTTATATCTACATAGGGAGTGGGTCTTCTTCACGGAGTCAGCCGCCATGTTTTTACAGTAGCCCAGAACAGACAAACCGTTACTGTTAATTTTTCCTGCTTGGGCCGGAGTCAATAACGTTACTCACTCCTGTCACCGCCGCTCTCTCTCTCTTGCTTCACCACTCACTTCCCACGTACACACTTGCGTTTTTGCGTCGGCCACCGTACTTCTCCAACACGCTTAGCACACGGGAGAGTTGGTTGCAATCTCCTTAGACAATGCTGCTTTTAGACAATGCATCTTGAATATCTTAAGTGACAAAATATTACGTTTGAGCATTACAGGCTTTTTATGACAAACAGCTCTTCCTAATACTAGTGAAATATAGCTCAAAATGAGTTTTAGGCACATTTGCCTTACCAGTTCATTAGCTTGCTTCCATGGCTGCAGAAGGCCGTGTTTGTGTGCCAATTTGTTTCATATGTGGCAACGGGGTGTTGAAATGGGCAGTGGACGAGATCACACCGGCCAAAACAAAAACAGACGTTACGGACCGGAATGGAAATTTCAAAGGAGAACATACTGACTGTAGCATTGTTGTCAGAGAAGCCAGTATTTCAATTCAGCATGTTTCCTTAATCTCTGATGGCATATTATGATCAATTTATGATTTATTCCAGTAAATATGTTACGTATTGGTCCTTTAAGTACAAGGCCACATTCTATATTTTTTTATAGTTAAACAAAGCCCTTGAAAAGACTAAAACCATCAATGCATTAGTCTGTTTTTTCCCCCAACTTCTCCAGCTTGTCTGCGGCCCCAAACCCATTTCTTTCCTACTGAAGATGTATTTATATTTTTAAAGAAGGGCTCAATGATTTCCTAAACCAGGTGGGGACTGTAGTTTTTTGCAAACGTCACTCGATCAGGAGTAAACTGTGTATTTATTGGGGACTATTTTCAACCACGAATTTGCTGCGCTAGTTATTATTTATATGTTATTTACAACACCAGGACATATGTGTGGGATTGACTCCAAATAATGTTCCCATACAGTTCCCTGATTCATGGTAATAAAGGAACATGTCACCCAGTGCAACAGTTTAGGGCTGCAACTAACGATTATTTCTCGATTAATCGATTAGTTGTTTGGTCTATATCAGAATATGGTGAAAAGTGTCGATCAGTGTTTCCCAAAGCCCAAGATGACGTCCTCAATTGTCTGGTTTTGTCCACAGCTCAAAGATATTCAGTTTACTGTCATAGAGGAGTAAAGAAACCAAAAACTATTCACATTAAAGATGCTGGAATCAGAGAAATTTTGACTTTTTTTTCTTAAATACTGACTCAAACAGATTAATCGATTATCAAAATAGCCCAATAGGCGATTAATTTAGTAGTTGACAACTAATCGATTAATCATTGCAGCTCTATACTACTGTAATTGTGATGTTTGTTGTGATGTCAACTATTTTGATAATCAATTAATCATCTGAGTAATTCTTCAAGCAAAAATGCCAGACATTTGCTTGTTCCAGCTTCTCTGATTTGCTGCTTTTCTCTGGTTTATATCATTATAAACTGAATATCTTTGGGTTTTGGACTGCTGGTTGGACAAAACAAGACATTTGAAGACGTCACTTTGGGCTCTGGGAAACTGTGATGGGCTTTTTTTTAAATGTTTTGACATTTTATAGACTAAACAACGTACTGATTGATCAAGAAGTTGGCTAGTTGGCAACTAATCGATTAGTCGTTGCAGCTCTACAACAGTGTGGTTCATTGATGTGTTTTAATAGTTTTTGGAGATCAATGGAGCTCTATGGCATAGAGGAATAAGATATATCAGGCTCTGGACAAGTCACGCTTAGTTTTGTGTGATTTTATGGGATTTGTGGACAATAAGAAAAATATAGACTGATGAAGCCAGCGATGTTACAGATCCCATGTGTGAATTATGTGTTATTATTTGTGTCACAGAGAGGGCTCCAGTCTGCAGGAGGTGGTGGAGAAGCAGGCCGACCTGATCGAGTACCTGAAACAGCACAACACCTTACTGAGCAAGAGGCTGCTCAACCTCACTGCTCAGCACTGACCACAGTCCGGCCTCCTCCTCCTCCTCCTCCTCCTCCTCCTCCTCCCTGTGAACCAGAGCCCCATCATCTTAACACTCGGCTCTCTTCACACAAAGGAGAGGGGGGGATCTGTGGGTTTGAAAGAGACGACGAGGAGCCAGAAGAAACACTGGATAAAAGACTAAAAGTAAGGAAATCCCTGTGCACACAAGCACCTGCATGCACAGACTTAAGACGGGAGGGCTTCTGCACGAGGCACCTGAGATGGACGGATAACGCAGGAAGAGGTGAGCTGGAAGTGGAGGACAGTTAAAGAGGAGGAGGAGGAGGAGGAGAGGAGTCATGGGTCACAGATCAGAGGTGAGGGGTTTTTATCACCGCGTCACGACCCCCGGTGACCCACGTACGCCGCCGCTTGTGTTACTGTGAGAGAAACAGAAGAAGAGGCGAAACTGTTTTAAAAGATCATCTGCACTAAGGAGGAGCTGAAAGAGGAGGAGGAGGAGGTACAGGAGGTGGAGAGGTGTCAAACTAAAGAAAGAGATTGTGTAACGCTGTAAAAGTGCTATTTTATCTGTCTGGATGTATAAATGCTTTGTTTGGTAGCAGTTTTTTCTATCCGTTCAATCACTGATTTTGTGTGTTTGTGATCACGTTCCAATAAATATGTAATATACATGTTTTTCTTTACGCAATTTATGTTTGAGCCTTTTCAGGAGTGACAACGCTTCAGTGAAACCCAAGTAAGTGACTGCAGGGTTTGTGTTTATTTTGGACATTGTACTGTAAGAGCTTAAAAGAAAAGAGCCCAAACAATAGAGCGTCAACAGTAGCCGGTGTGAACGTCTTTTCCCGCCCTCACCTTTTCTGTGTTAAATTTCAACAGTCACGGGAATCCGCGTTAACGAAATATCGAGGTCATCATCCGAGCCCTCTGTGTTTGCTCCCCATTGTGATTTCTTTATGCTCTGGCGTCCGTAACTCCGCAGGGAGCGCCTGCGTTTACGACTCCTTTCCCATGTGGCTTCTCCTGTGAGTGCTGCAGGTATCAGTAGCCATGTTTGATCTCAGGCTTTTAGGTTACACATTTACAGATATATTGTTTTACTCCGTCCTTCCTAAAAAGTATCCCAAATTTAAATGGAGTCTGGTTTAAAACCTGGATTTACCATCAATCCTCAAATGTTGCCACATTTATTTGGACACTTTGTGAAGTAAAAACAAAACACTACACTGATACATTTTTTTTTTTATTAAAAAGTTTAAAATGAAATTCAATAAACATTTGAAGTGCATACATGCATTATAAACACTTTGTAGGAATACTATGAGGATTCATCGTAGCCGCAGTCAGTAAGATGATTCCAGCTCTTTGGTCCGTAGCTTTTAAAGTTGAGTGTTGAATATAGTTGATGATGTTGCAGCTCCTTCTCCCTTCTTCTTGTTCAGTATTAGCTTTTGAGGACGAAGAGGGCTTGCAGTTGGGATCTGTGTCCACCAGGATGCTAAATTTGCATGGTTTTCTATTTTGTTGGGAATGGAGACAGTTTCTTGTAGCTTCTTTTGCAGCTACATATACATGAGTCTTTAGTTAGCATGTTCATGGTGTCTCCTCCACTTTTACAATCTATCCACGGTGTTTGGGCCGCACTCTGCAGTTGCTTCATATTTACATTTCTCTCCTTAGGTCACCCTCATTCTTGTGCTTCGACCTGCAATGGAAAAACTGAAATTAGTGCCCTGCTAAAGAGTTCAGGGTAAGACAAACCAGCTTTAAGTAACTGTACAGGACACCAAAAATCTCCCCCCCCCCTCTTTCCCCAAACAGTCCTCGTGGCACTTAAGCCTTCCTCTTCATCGTTAGTGAGATTTATGTCTCCCCTCTGCACTCCTGTTCTGCGTGAATACACACCTCTGCCACTAATCACACACACCTCCTTAACTGCCACCTGCCGGCTCTGCAACCTAGTTTTGTTCCAGGTATCACACAGCTCGGCCCATAACCTTTTTTTTTATTTTTTTATACGCAGAAACACATAGGCATGTCTTACCTTATGGGAAGGGTACCCTGGAGTGGAGAGGCAGGCAGCGTCTGAATGGGCAGTGGTGGTGCCTGTGGTATCTTCTCCGTAGGTTTAGGAAATCTGAAAGAAAGAAAGAGAGCCACGGGATAAGCTGATTGTTTTATAACAGAGATACATTTGTAGCATACAATAGTATGTAAGTTAGACTGCTGGCATGAATTAAATGCTTATCAGATGTGATTTCAGGTGTAAAAAGTCCTTTTAAACTAGATTTCTGTCTGCAGGTGGAGCCCTGCATATCACCTGACAGATTTAATTAATCCCAAAAGGCTTTAGCACCAAAACACCTCCTACAGTCATATTTTCGAAGTAAGTCTATTTTTTAAAGCCTAATTATACTAACTTATCCTCTGTTGACCATAGATAAGCCCACATGGCCTTTATTGTTTGTCCCCCTTTCTAATAAACTAGGCCACACAGACCTAACACATGATTATTTTTAAACGTCCCTAATAAATCCACTTTGACTCCTGTGGTTCACAGACTGCCAGCCAAGCCCAGGAAGAGATAAACTCTCCAGATGACTTTATGACTCCCCTCTTCCTCCCCCCCCCTCCCCACGCCTGAAGGGAGGCTTCTTTACACTTGGCACTGCTACTCCATGTCATGTTAATAGAGCTCGGGTATTTGCATGGCGTTTTTAACACCGTGATTAACAAAAGCGCGACGGAGCGCCTTCCAGCCGGGGACAAAGGGTCTCCCCGGGGTCGCTGTGCGATCCCCCGGCGGCGCTCCGCTCCCCGGCCCTCCCCTCTTCATCCTCTCCTCTCCATCATCATCACATGAACCGAATCACGACCTCAAATACCCCGAAGCCTCTCTGTTTAACAACTGTATCCCTCCGCTGCGGATAACCCGCCGCAAATCAGCTCGCTTTGGTTTTTGCGCGAAAAAAGCGCACCTGTTACGTCAGGCAGGAGCAGCGTGATGTCTGCTTTTACAGTTAGCAACAATTTAACTTTTATGCTAAATAGGGAATTTGGTCGTTTGTAGCGAGGCGTATAAAAAGAAAATATTCATCATTTAAAAACCACCAAACCCACCACAAGTTAGTTACGCTAGTGCTGCATTCACGGCATACTGGAAAAATGGGAATAACGGGGAAAACCCTTTGTTAAACGCATTTATTCGAGGTAATTAACACAATATATAGTCATGTTGTCACCCCAGATAAATTGGAAATTAAGTCCAACGTATTAATTTTATCGTGTTACATATTTGTACTGGTTTAGGTAGCAAGTATCTAAATCTTTCCTCTTTTCAGTCAGCTAATTCGATTGCATTAGTGTCAAGTTAACGATTTGATTTAATTTACATGTAACGGCAGGGAAGTTGGCTTTGCAGCTCTTTTGCTGCTCTGTTGTTGACAATTTCGTAGTTCCACTGGGAGGCTCAAGGTAATGGTTTTTCCTACTAGTGTTTTCGTATTAACGGACTGTAAGACAACTCATGAACGCACCATATATTAAGTGATTCGTACATTATCTCGCTACATCGCGCCGTGAACACTGACGAGGCGTGTAACGTTAATTGTATCTCGGTTATTTCATTACCACAGCCAAAAAACGAAGATTTAATTAGTTTATTTATTTGTTTTTTAAGTTTGTAGTCAGTTTAATGTATAATATGTTTAAAACAGGTCTTTTTCACCAGCGAGAGTTAAGCTAGTTAACTTTGCTAGCGAGAAGCAAAAATACCGTTTCTATGGTTACGTGCAGTTTAACGTAGGCCTACACTGCGCAGTGATTTAGAACGCTCTTTGACCTGGGACTATGTTTGAACTGTGACCCCCCCGGTTTTAAAGGACACCTGGACGGTAAAGTCTTTAGATGCTTACCTGGTCTGGCGGAGGAGACTTGTGCTACAGCGGCTACCAGCAGCAGCAGGAGCAGGTAGAGCAGGTTGAAGATCCTCATGGCTGGGCAGCAGGTATCTTCTCAAGAGGTTAGTTAATGATACACAAGTCTGGAGAGTCTTGATGACTCTGAGCTGGACTGATGATTCTCAGTGTGGTTCTCCTTCTCCTTCTCTGTTTCAGGTCCTGAAGGCCCACCACGGGAGGATCCAGCACCCAGAAGCACCTCTTCTCTCAGGATAATAAGTATGTCCCTGAAGAATGCCTGTGTCCAAAGTGTCTGTGTGTCCAGTGAGAGTGGGATTGTCTCTATGTCTGAGAGCAAAGTGACAAAGGTGCCTTTCCCCCCACCTCCTTTATACAGCCTTTATAGAGGGAGGGGGGGGGAGTATTGGGGGTGGGGGTGTAGCTCCCACAGCCGCCCCCACCTCAACCCCTGACACACACACACACACACACACACACACACACACACACACACACACACACACACACACTTAAGCATTGCACATATTGACCCCACATGTAGAGGGTAATTCAAATGACAGGAAGCCCCCTCCTTACCCTCCAACTGCCCCTTGAACACACGCTCTCCTGCATGCAAGTTGTGCATGCATGGATGTGAGTGTGTGCATCTGATTGAAATATTTAAAGAAGCAGGCAGTGTTGATTTATCACTTGTAACATCAAAGATTTAAATAGCTGTATAGTTGAAAGAAGCAGGTTCTTTAAGACCGAGAGGAGAGCCAGATCCCTCCTCCTTCCGTTGTCCCCTACCCCCGCACTGAGCTGAGGACACACACACACACACACACACACACACACACACACACACACACACACACATCTGGGGCTTTTGGGTGGTGGGGTGGTATTGTGGGTGGAGGGGGGTGTTTGCACCGAGCATTTCGGGGCCGGGGTCCTGATCGAATGAATGATGCACTGGACTAACAATACTCAAAGAAGTCTGACTGTCTGTCGGGGATGCCATCTACTGTCTGTGTCTGTCTGCATGAATGTCTATGTGGGGAGGGTGTGTTTGTAGTTAAATGGATAAAACTGTATTTTCTGTATTTTTCTAAAACGCAGTCATTAGTGTGACTGTTTCTTGAGAACTCTGTTTTGCAGGGAAGTCTCGTCTGCAAAGCCTTAAAGCTAAGGAGTAAATATGACTAAAAAAAAGTTATTTTTATAAAACGGTCACTATATCCTGACAGTAGTGGATGAGACAGGTAATCTGAAAAAAATCATGCGTCTCTCTGTCCTCCGGTGCTCCTAATGGCATCTGCAAGATTTCACAGATCGGAGGAAAACAACCAATCAGAGCCGAGCTGAAGTCTGCCGTCTATGAGCAGCTGTCAGTCACTCTCGAACTCCGATCAAACGGTCAAACTAGCGCCGATCAAATATGAATCAATATGCTGTTACTGTAATGCCTGTTTCTCGCCTCAGATGTTTTCAGAATCCTCTTGTAGTCTACTGTTTAGCTGTGAAATGAGACATTTTGTGACCCAGCAGCCATGTTAAGAACAGTTGAAGAAATACCAAGCACCGCCCACCAGCCGAAGCAAACTTTCTCATTTTACAGCTAAACAGTACACTACAAGATGTTTCTGAAAACATTTGTGGGCTAGATTTTTTTAAAGCCTGAAAACAGAGCCAAGAGGAGGTGCAGAAGTCTAGTTTTCTCTCAGAGCACCTGAATTACAATATGTTGAAAGATGATGCCAAAAACATTCGGCCTACTGCAGGTTTAAAACTGTTATGTTCAATTTGCACTCAAGTTCTTAAAATGAGAAAATACTCAGTACTTTTAATTTGCCAAGTATTTAACTCACACAGGAGTATACCAAAATAGGCTTTACCATATGGTTATTTCATATAGACTATTTATTTATTGAATGACCAGAAAACTTGCTATATCGTGATATACTGTATATCCTGATCAAGATATTAAATTACCTATATCATGACAGAAGATTTTGGCCGTATAGCCCAGCCCTACTTTGTTATTGTTATTCTTTGATCACATAGTTCTTGATTTAAATAAAACGTTTGTTTAAGCAAAGTTGGTGCACAGCTGCTTGTGTTTAGACAACATTCATTCATTTGAGAAATGTGGCCTATTTGGTTTAAATAAAAAAAAAAAAAACTTGTTTGTATTTCCTCAAGTAAGGTATCAAAAATGTATTGGTACAAAAGCTCTGCATCTGCACTAGTATCGAAATATTCAAACAACACCCAGCCCTGCTTCTCATGCAGGTTATCAGTTGGTGGTATACCAGGGGGGTTTTCTTGCTGCAGGTAAACCAGGTCACTTGGCATTAGCTCTGCGGTGACTTTTGCAGAGTGCGGGGACTCATTAGCGTGTCTGCTTACGGCCGTCTCTGTGGACTGAGACTCTCCATTCAGCACCCCAGCTAATGAATTAACACATTAAGATGAAATGTCAGCCATTACATGTGAATGAGGATTAGAGAAGCAGCAGGACACTAATGGACCGGGGGCTCCAAACAGTCACAGAGACTTTGAACAAGCATCTGGACCATCAGCTCTCTTTAGCCCTCAAAAATAGACAAAAGAGGCCAAAAAAGAGTCAGAGTTTGTGGGGATTTTTTTTAGTGCTGGTATGTCTTTGGGCATGTTACCTTTATTGTTTTACGGTGTTTGCAAAAATGTTGCTTGAAATGACAGGGATTCCTCATGGATTTGGCTAGCGTACAAACACACACACTCGCGTACACACACTGCTGCAAACACTCAGGCGAGGTATGTAGTTCGTTTCTGTGGCGAGCTGCACTTTGCATATCATTGTCTTTTAAAAAAGTTTTATTTTCCCTATTTGAATATGCTAATTTCGTCTCAATTGTCATTCAGAGCCAGCTGGTATCCACTACAACTGCTGCCAGATCTCAGTTTCTCTCAGTTTTCTTTCTGTCTGCTCTTCAAAACAGAAACAAGTGAATCGTACCAAATTCTCCCCACCAGGTTTTCTGTGTGACTGAGTAGAGCGTGTTGTAATATTTGCTCTTCCTGGGGATTATACGTCTTTACAGGGATTACCCAGCCTGCTCAAACACTCCCCTACGAGAGAGGCACGCAAACACAAACACACACACACACACACACACACACACACACACACACACACACACACACACTCACAGAGGGTAACCTCCTATTAAACTGCTTCAGTACCTTGGCACTGCATAGATGAACATCGCTCCAATGTTAAAGGTTATTCTTTGGTGTGTGATAATTAGTGTTTGGTGCTGAGCCTCAGTACAGACTAAAATGTTTCCACCAAAATTGAGTCCAAGGTGACTTCTACAGATGTCTTGTTTTGTCCCATCAACAGATATTCAGTTCATAATGATGTAAAAGAGAGAAAAGCAGCAAATCCTCACATTGGAGAAGCTGAAACCGGAAGATGTTTGGTGTTTCTGCTTCATAGATGGTTAATCAAGTATAAATATTGTTGGATTGATTTGCTGTGGATTGACTAATCTATTAATTGACTAATAGTGCTCAGCTCTCTTCTTTGGTGCCAACCGAAATGTGTCCCTAGTGTCGAAAACTGAAGTACTGAAAGTCGGCATCACAGACTGTATATAAAGATGGGCGACATGACCGGTCCCCAAAAGTGAAGCCAAAACATCTCGATCGCACCCTGGTGGCTGGCTGCAGTATAGGTCATAAAGCCCGTCTCTTCCATGTTACTGGATGGGACATGGGCCAAATTAAAAAGTAAAATGTTCTGATGTATGTTCAAGTGTTTATTTTCTGATAAATTTGGTTTTAATGAGTTATTTGATGCTATAAAAAGGGGGTGAGTAGGGATGTGATGGTGAGGAAACTTTCCCTGGCCTCTCTGGTAGAGCTTTCGCTGTGGGGCCGCAGATTTCCGCCCGGCGCTCTTCCGCCCGGCGCTCTTTCGCCGTGCACACCGGCTGTGACCGCTCCGACATCCTCACGCCGATTGCCTCTTTAACGTTATGGTTCTCTTATAGCATTGGGTTTAAATGAAATATTGCCAAATGGGCGCTTTTGCTTTTCGCTTCGACACCAAATCCTCCGCCATCGTCTTGTCTGTCAACTCTCTCTCGTCCCGTGTGTGTGAAATGTTACTCCTGCTACTCTGAGCTGAGTCTCCATACAGAGCAGACGCATTCACTTTCAGTTTGTAGCGTCCGTCGTCCGACTATGTATTGATAACACGGCGCTGACACGTGAAAAAAGAACTAAATGGGTTTTATCTCTGTAAAAAAAAGTGGGTATGTAATGTAATTGGTGTATGCCAGACCACCGTGTAACACCGGTAACACCGACTACCGTGGCAAGCCTAGGAGTGAACTACTACGATCACTACTGTGCAGACTCTGGCTCGAAATTATATCGATATCTCAAGATGGCAGCTCCAGTATCTGGGATATTTTGGCTTCACTTCTGTACAGTGGGAGGAAGTGGAGACGTGACGACCATCTTTATATATACAGTCTATGGTTGGCATCAAACATCTGTTAAAGTTTACTTATTCTTTGAGTGGATAGATTAGATAGATCTCGATTGAAATCAATATTTTGCCAATTTTAGGCAATTTCATTTTAACAAAGTTCAGACAATATTAAACATTTGAGAACTTTTTTGTTGAACTTGCTTATATTTCTCAAAATAAGGTAGTTAGAAAAAGCTGAAACAGTTAGCCATTTAATCGATTAGTCAGGCGACATTTTTTTCATAATCAATTAATCATTCAATATGTTGAGCAAAAATGCCTAAAACTCACTGGTTCCAGCTTTTTAACAAGTGGACATTTGCTACTTTTCATTGTTTTATATCAGTGTAAATGGAATAGATTTGGGTTTTGAACTGTTGGTCAGAAAGAAATAGAAAATTTATAGACACTTTTGGCTCTGGGAACTTGTGAAAGGCATCTTAACTATTTTCTCACATGTTATAAACTGATTTATAGAATGATTAATCGAGACAATAATGTGCAGATCAATAGGTAATTAGAATAATCATTATTTGCAATCCCAATCGGTACCAAATCTAAGGTGTATCAGCATTACTATAACAAAGTGTTTCCATTTTTCCAGCCCTAATGTTGATCTGTCCGCTCACAATAAAAATCCTATCCCTCAAGATCTTTTCACTTTCAAGGGCAGTTGAACCCAACAGGCACTCTGCACACAATTACTGGAGACTGAAAGTCAGTAATCAAAATATTAAACGCGAAAGTAGTAATCTGATTACTTTGCACGACAGCTAGATTCTCGCAATGTCACGAGGTCCCCAAAGTTCGTTCTTTGCTCTTCTTCACTGACAGAAGAGCAAAGAACGGCACTGAAGGCTTTTCTCGATGGAAAAGATGTTTACGCTCTTCTCCCGACTGGCTTCGGCAAGAGTTTGATTGACAGATGGTTCATCGAAGTATTTTTGAAAGTGCCTTCCTTTTTCCAAACAGTTTCCGGTGAGGGCTTCTCAGATGGTTCTGTGTAACAAAACGTCTGGCGGGTCAGGTTAGGACTCTGCTGCATGTATGGAAACAATTCAAAATGTACTTTGATGATCACACAGTTAAATGTCAGTGTGCTACAAGTGGATTCATGTGCATTATCCCATTTTCTTTTGCCAGTTTGGTCATTGGACGAGTGTGTAACTCAGGAAAGATTTGGAACGTTAGACTGCAGCGCTGCTGTTATTGCTTCTGTTATAGTAGTCTTCCTAGTAGCTGTGATCTTTACGACTACAGAGGAAGCTTCAGCCTCTCCTCCCCTCCTCAATTTTCACTTTCTTCTTCCTCTCCCATCATCTCCTGACCAGGACACACAGATAAAGAGCTTCCTCTCTGATAAAAACTTGTTGAGAGGGAACAGTGCCTCATAAAATGACAATATTTATTGCATTGTACACAGATACGTCTAACATGGAGAAATAGTTATATACAGACAGATAGGTAACACATTAAAGAAAAAAAAACCCGTAAAGTGTCTTAGCAAGGTGTTGATCCACCACGAGCCTCCAGATCAGCTTTAGTCCTCCTTGGCAGAGTCTTTTTAACGCTCCTGAACACAATTCTTCTTAAATATATTCTCTCATTTGGTGATTTGATGATGGTGGTGGAGAGTGCTGTCCAACACCGATCCGAAATCCCCGTAGGTGTTCAGTTGGATTGAAATCAGGGCTGGGCAATATGACGATATATACCTTGAGACAATATAAATTTGTCACCACAGAACAATACTGTGGCAGCTCCCTTTAATGTCTCTGGTTGTATTTGAATGTATTTAATAGTGGAATTTAATATAAATTTACTTTTTTTTTTCCAGCGAAGACCTGTGATGATTAAGCAAATTAGTCCGCTGATGTATAAATTAAATATAAATGTTTACTGCTGCATATATTTACTGATGCGTGTTGGATGTAATGAATGAAATGCAGCGGAGGAAAATGAAACTAAGAGTGTCTGTCTCCACAGTAGATCATCTGTTGAGTGTTTGATGGTTATTTATTTGTGCTTTAGAGCATAACTGCCATGACATCTCTTTTTCTCTCTCTCTTTTTGAGTCGGGAAGCCGAGAACAAAGCCTGACTTTACTTTCAATGTTATCAAACAAAGAAGAATGTTCTCCCCTGGTCCTAAATCGATACTAGAGTACTTCCTTGTTTCTGAGTGAAGCGATACACGAGTTGAAGCCGTTGAAGCAGCGGCGCTGTGTATGTTCGACCAATCAGTGACAATCATCCCTGCAAACTCCTACCTGCAGGTTCCTATACTTTCAGAAAGTACTACCCCACAACCAGGGCATTTTGGGGGGTAAAAAGGCCCCTTAAAATGTTTTCCGGGGGAAAGTTCCTGGGGTGGAAATGGGGCTTAGGTCACCTTTGGCTGTGGGAAATTATAATATACATTTTTCACTATTCTCTCACATTTTACTGACAAAACTATGAATCAATTAATTGAGAAAAATAATCATTAGTTGCCATGTGATATTAGATAATGAATACCATTGTAGAGGATTTTATCCCTATTGCCCACATCATTTTCATACATATTAGACCCTGTGGGCCATGTATGGAAGCATCTGCATTTCTTTATTTATTTTTTTCCTTTAATTTGTCACTTGTTTTAAAGGAAAGTTTGTTGCCCCGTTGGACCTGTTTGTAGTGATGTTACTTTTTGTGAGTACAGTATCATAACCAATTGAACTAATTGAACCGTTTGCGAGAGCTACAAAAATATATCCCAAGTTGTATTGATGTACACTCCTTCAAGTGGATACAGAGGAGAGTGTAGGTGAAAGAATGAGTAGCAGAGATGTTATGTGCCGTGATGTCTAATTTTTTTGGGGTGTAGTCCTGTGTGTGTGTGTGTATACGAGTGTTGATTGTGATCTGATGGGTCAGTATGTTGTCCATCGTTAGAGTGATAGTGGCTCTGTTGTCATGCCATAAAGGTCGTCAGTGTTAATGAGAGCCGCAGCCAGCCCTACCTTAATTACTCTTAAGACCCTTTATCTCAGATTGCCCAATACAGTCCCCAATGGATGCATATACACATGAACAGCAGTTAACACCGAATACACACACAAACAGTAAGGACCATCAGGACACATCTCACAAATGAGTCGGGCGGTTTTTTTTTTCCTCTCCTCCTGCACTCTGTGAAGAAAAAAGATAGGATCTCACGACGGTTGATTAACTTGGTCTTTATTCTGGAGCGCCTGCTCCCCTCAGTGTCGGCATCTAGACGGCTGACTGTGGAGGAGTGACGGAGGGCTCAGGGGTCGAGGGGCAAACTCAACAGGGAGCAGCCTCTAACCCCCCAGGATGTCACCCCAATAGGGCTTCAGGGGCCAAAAGTCACTTGGTTTGTTAAATCCTAACCCAGACACAGCGGCTTCACAGCTTCTTGGACAACCAAACCCAGTGTCCATGCTGCGGTTGGGTTTTTAAAGTGCTTTCTTGTTTTCCGGCCATACACACCAGTATATACAAACACACAAAGGACAAAGAGAAAAGCATCAAGTTTTTGCTTAAATTGTGCTTTTTCTCATTTAACTTTGGTTCAATCTGTCAGGGTCATTTTCAATGGAATTTAAAGTTACGATCTCAAAGATTTCCATTTTGTTCTCTTTGGAGGCACCTATGGCGATAAGCAGTAATTGCAGATTTGTTTTTGGATGTCACTTCCATAGATTGTATATAAGAAGTGGACGTAGTCACCGTGACGTCACCCATTGGTTTGTGGACTGCCGTTTTGAAGCCTCTGCATTTTGGCCGTCGCCATCTCGGTTTTGACTGTCACCATGTTGTTTTTTTTGCAACCAGAAGTGACACTAGAGGGTGGAGCTAACCATAACAAACCACCACAAACGCTGAATACCAAAAGGCGGCCAAAAAGATTATAATTAACTTTCATGAAAAACTGAAGAATTGAAAAGACACTGTGAAAGGGTTAAAGTTGTTAGACGAAAACAATGACAACTCCCAGACCGGACAACGACATGGTAGCGACCTGTCAATCACAAGGTAGCCACGCCCTAAAGCATACCCTGCTTTATGGTCTATCTGACTCTAAATGGGACCATAATTTACTAAATGAACATCATGCTGTATTGAAGAAGACTTGAAACTAGTGATTGAGACCATAAACTCATGTTTACAATGTTTACTGAGGTAATAAATCAAGTGAGAAGTAAGGTCACTTTCTCATAGACTTCTCTACAATCAGACTTCTTATTGCAACCAGAGGAGTCGCCCCCTGCTGGTTATTAGAAAGAATGCAAGTTTAAGGCACTTCTGCATTGGCTTCACTTTTCAGACCTTGGAGTTGCCTACTGCTCACTTCCCAGAGATCCAAACAGTGTCGCCTGTGTGACGTCAGTCAGTTGGCAGATGTTTTTGAAGTTTCATTGTCTGTAGTCATTGCTCTTTTCTTTTCTTTGTTTGTTCGGCCATAGTAACTGTTTACTTGCAACACTAGCAGAGACCGGAAAAAACAGTACTCTGATACTTTACTTTACTACAGGGCAAGGGCTTCACTTATATGCTAGGACAAGAGCATAGGTTTGATTTGAGAAAGTTGTGGTGATGTCAGGGGGTCATGCAGACCAAATGAAATGGTCAACAAATTGTTGCTATTCACTTAGCATATATGCATTTTACAAAAAGGTGCTTAGTTTTAACAAAAACATACAGTGGAATCGAGTGGATAGAGCATTATGTACTTTTTGGCTTTTTTTAACAGGTCCATCCTGTTGAGGACTGTAACAGAATCCAACCATCAAATGGTTTTATTTTATAGATGGCAAAGGACAGACATGGGACCAATACTGGGGGTCTGCCATTCATAGCAAACGAGGCAGGATTTGTTTGCATCCTCAGAGGAAGCATTGTCTGAGCAGTTTTTTTCAGGGGAAGAATCTCCCAAAACCACGGGCTCTGTGTTGTTTGTAAAGCTCTTGACCACAAAATACCTGTCGAAAGTGAGAAAAACTCAGATCAGTGCAGCTAGACTTTAAAGCTTGGCTTGTACTGATCAGTAGCTGCAGTGAGTGTGTTACTGAGGACAATTGTATAGATTCACCCAAAATTACAATTTAAGTTAAGAGGGACAACAACTGGATTTTGGCATCTCCAACACTACAAATTCGAATTAAAATGTTACTGATTGGCTCAGAGACTGCATCGTTCATGGGGGAACAAGTTTATTGTTGCCTTATTATTAGAAAAACTCAACACTATGTGACATAATGACATTCTTGATTTAAAAAAAAAAATAATAATTAAATGGGAAGTTTTCAGTTCAGTTGAGTCATTTATGAGAACCAGATCAAGATAGAGATCTCTGACTTTTACTTCATGGTTTCTGTCCAGCTTTCTTGGTGATCACTCTCTGCTTTCTGTTAGATGGTCGCGACTTCTTTACTTCATAAACACCTTCTTCTGAAAGACAACAGAGATAGTGTACATTATGGAGCATTAGAAAAGCTGATATTTGTCTGTGTGTATCTGACAGCAGAGGCGGAGTGTGTACCTGGATCTGCTGCTTCTTGTTTGATGCAGACTGAGGCCAAGCTGAAGAGCGAGACGATGACGAAGGCAAAGATGATGAAGGTCAGCTCAAAGCCAGAGAACGGCAGTTCCATCTACACAACTAGACAACCAAAAGCAAGTCATTGCGTAACATCTTCACATTACGATGCATGACACAGAAACTGACAAATCATCTTGGGTGATCTCTCTGTGTTATTATTTTTGCAGTAATAGGCCTACAAGAGATAAAGTAGGACAACTTCTAACATTTTTAATATTTAAAAGTAGCAGTTCACACCTAACATAATATGTCATATGATCCTTTACTATGCATATTTACATTTATATATACAGTTCATGGCTGAACACGAGTTCAGCCATGCTTGAAGTAAGGGATAATGTGCAGCAGTGACCGGCTCGGTCATTGTTGTGAAAGAATCCCCGAGAGGTGGACCCCGACGCGAAGCCCTGAAGGGGATTCTTTCACAACAATGACCCGCTAGCTGTACTTTATCCTGCTTATTACACGGCTACTTACTTAATAAATCAATAATTTTGACACATAAACGGTCCGCAAGAGTCCGACATCAGAACTGCGCCCATAGCAACGGTCTGCTATACATAGTAACGGTCTGTTATACAGAAATTACAGACCGCAGAACGCCGTGACTGACCAATCAGAATCGAGTATTCAACACAGCCGTGTAATAACAAAATATAACATTAGCATTTTAAATAAATATTTAATGGTCTAATGGTGTGTCACCATGTCAGTGAATTTAAACTACTGCTTGCAATCTGAGGATATATAGAGAGAGAGTGTGTGTATGCGTGTACAGTCTCTGCTGTTTTTTTACAGTCATTGAGCTATACCTGAGGAATAAAGTCTCATAATTTTTCTTTTTTTTTTTTACCGTGGTATCGAATTGGGTATCGAGAGTCGTGGAAATTCACTGGTATTGGTATTGACTACTAGATTTCTGGTATCGTGACATCCCTATAACAGACAAAAAAATCAATTAATTCAGCTTTAAGATCATTCGTGTTTATGATTTATCATTAATATGAATCTTTATTTTTGATTATGTGGTCATTAGAAAGTGTGTAAAGATTTTGTGATGTTTTGATAAACTGGTGATAGTTGATTGAAGTTGATTGATGTACCTGCAAAGGAACAAGGAGGCTAATTTGAGTCTGTTGGTTGTTTCAGGCCACAACTCTACAGCAGGACTAACTACAGCCTCAAGAACATCAATCACCCCGTCTTCTCAGGACATATGCAGGTGAGACAGCTGTCTCTTCACGTTTTAACCCGAATCGAAGTCATCTGGGCAGAAAGTGCTAGACCGACGTTCCTTAAATATCTGCAAACATAAACACTTCTTTTAAAGCTCCAGAGCAGCCACAGTTCTCTGTGTGATATTAACATGCACAGTTTAAAGCTTCTCCTCCACTGAGTGGGAGACTGAATTAGTATGCATAGCAACGGTCTTTTATACATAGCAACGGTCTGCTATAAAGAAATAGCAGAGCGTAGAACGCCGTGATTGACCAATCAGAATCGAGTATTCAACATCGCCGTGTAATAATGTACAGATTTTGAATGTTTATCTGTACTGCAGAAATGGTCAAAATTTCCATCTTCGCTGAACCACGATCTTTGTCTTGCCCTAATTAAAAAAGCTCATTACTTATTGCAAACAGTGCATATTAGGTTTCCAATGAGCATAAACATAAACATGATTTAAATTCAGGTTGATCACAGCCCCCTTTTGAGGTGTTTAAATTATAATCCAAACAACGTAAAGTGGTCGTGCACATCCAAAACCATTGCAGACTGGTGCTGGACTAGTAGAAGACAGCAATAAAAAATGTGAAGAAGGTCCGCACACTGTAGCTCCCTTGAAGTGCAATTTATTGGCACATCTTAGGTAGTTTTGAGATGTGCCAATAAATTGCACTTAAAGGGAGCTACAGTGTGCGGACATTCTTTTACATTATAATCCAGGCATGATGTATTCGAATACAGCATCAGGGCTATTTGATATAAAACTAAATGTTAATGTTAATAATAAATATTACTCGATGAATGAGTTGAACTACACAAAACAGATTTCTCTCTGAAGAATATTTGGACTTTGAACTTTAACTGTTCATATGTGTAACTCACAGAACACAGAACTTGTTCTTGGACTTTTTTATGCACTAAACCAGTTTCATGTTTGCATGTGTGGACAAACTTGTACTGCTTTAAATGTAATATTATGATATTTGAACCACTTAACAAATCTGAGATATGGGCAGCAAATAAGGGTTTTGGAGCCCGGCTAATATACATGTATGATTTGGATAAAATTAGGACTTGACTTGTCTCGTATTCATAGTGACACTGTAGATTATATATTATTATTATATATGTTAAATACACATTATTCAAATACTAAAATACATTTATTTGTCATCACAAACGCCACTGTTTTGCATTACATAAAAATAAATATTTCATAGCATTACTGTTTACACACAGCTTGAGATGCAGTAGCCTGTCGCTACCACCAGAGGGCCTTACAACCTTGTTAATTGGAACTATTCAGTCAGTCAGTTGATGGTTTATGATGACTCATGCACCTCAGTGTACATACCAGAGGTGGGAGAAAGTAACAAGTGTGCAAGTCTCAAGTCTTAACCCTCAAGTCTCAAGCAAGTTCCAAGTTACTGTGGTGAGAATCAAGCAAGTCACAAGTCAAGTCATATGAAATTCTGATGATCTACCCCAATTTAACTTGTCCCGAAGTAAATGCTGACCGCCCCAATAATAAAATGACTGTTTCTTTTTTTACAATAAAGTGATTTCCATAATTAAAAACGATGTGGCATAAACAAAACAATAATAATAATAATAATACAATTAAATTATAAATTAGCTCATATGTTATAAAAACATTTGTTACATAAGCTTATACATATTCATTTATTTATTCATATCACATGCATTCAATTCAGAAATCAAAATGTTTTTTATTCTAATATCTGTAAACTTGTATAATCATTTATTTTTTACATTTGTGTAAACACTGTGGGTATGTGCGCACGAGAGAGGTAGGGAGAAAGAGAGCGCCCATTTGGACTTTGTCTTTATCTCTTCCGCGGTACGTTTTGCCGGTTGAGCTGCCAGCGACACTAGAAAATGTAAAGTCCCACCACCGCTTTGGGATGCCATTGTAACAGCTTGACAGCCACGGTTCTTCTTCTGTGTGCGCTTGTTGGTGTGTGTGACAGGTGTGTGTAAATTGTGTACCCTCTCGCAATAGAGTGCTGCAGGGATGATGTATTTTTGATGGCAGTTAGAATCGCACGGTTTCCCTCGACAAAAAACCCAATGGGATTTTTCCCTTGGGTTTTTATGATACTTACACATTTTGTTCCGTAAAATAATCTCCACAACTGAACACCACTTTTATGATTTTTGAAGTGCAATTCAAAAATTGTCAGAAGTAAAAAAACGTTAGGCTATAAGTGAATTACACCACGGTCGCATGAACGTGAGTATACACAAGAGGCTGTAAAGACAGACGAGTTGGCGTGATGACGTTTAGTAGTCTCATTTAGCCACTTGTGAGCAACCGCCTTTTTTAAGACACGTAAAAGCTTCAAAATTCACGAGAGGGATATTTACTGATGTAGAACAAAATGTTAAAAATCTCTTCAGCTTGTGTTAACCACAGACCTTATTTCAGGCATCTAAAAAAAAGGCATTCAAAAAACCCATTGACCTCCAGACGAGGGAACCGGAAGTGCTAAAATGCTAACTCGTTTCTGGGTTTTAGGACTCATTCCTGCACCACTTTAATCTTCACTGACAACTAAATCCATCCATCCATTATCTGTAACATTGGGCGAAGGCGGGGTCCACCCTGGACAGGTCACCAGACTATCAGAGGGCTGACAAATAGAGACAGACAACCATTCACGCTCACATTCACACCTACGGGCAATTTAGAGTCAACAATTAACCTAACCTGCATGTCTTTTGACTGTGGGAGGAAACTGGAGAATCCGGAGAAAACCCAACTTAACACGGGGAAAACATGCAAACTCCACACAGAATGCCCCTAAGCCGATTTGAACCTGGCAGTGCACCACCGTGCCACCCTACAACTAAATACAAATGTTATAATTTTTGGACTAGCCCCCTCCATGATCGCTGGCTTGTGCGTTGGCCTCTGCTAGTCTGCAGCATCCTAGTAGGTTGCCAGGTTTGCGTGCATTGAATTAGAAATCACCCAATCATGTCACAAAAACAAAACGTGTCTATCTAGAAAAATGTAAATATTTCACAAATAAGTCAAGTCCTTTCGAGTCATCTGTCTCAAGTCTAAGTCAAGTCTCAAGTCATGAATACCAAGTCAAAGTCAAGTCGAGTCTTTTATCAATGTTAGTCAAGCAAGTCTCAAGTCCTCAAATTTGCGACTTGAGTCAAGTCATGTGACTCAAGTCCTCCACCACTGGTACTTACAGTTCTCTTTGTAGTGCTGGGTTTTATCAGTTTAATGTATTAAATGTAGAGTGTGTAGGATTTGGCGGCATCTAGTGGTGTGTTTGCAGATTGCAACCAACTGAGTACCCCTCCACTCAATCCTCCATTTCCAAGACTGCGGTAACGTGAGCCGCCGAGTGCAAAACCGTGGTAACGCCGTCTGCCTCGCTCAGAGGCCATCCTTATCATAATAACTCTACTTTAGGAGCAACGAAAGTCAGACGGCGGCTGGCGGTACCATGGTTCTGCACTCTGTGGCTCACGTTACTGCAGTTTCACAAGCATGTTGGAGAACTCGGTTTGTCCGTTCTGGGCTACTGTAGAAACATGGCGGAGCAACATGGTGGACTCCATGAAGAGGACCCGCTCCCTATGTAGATATGAAGGGCACATTGTAAGCTAACGAAAACACAGCGATTCTTAATTTCAGGTGATTATACACTATTGAAAACATAGTTATTAATATTATATTTAATTTCTACTAATAGGTCCCCGAAATGTTACTCACTGTTCCTTTAGAACTCAAAATTTGTCCCTGTTCACAATATTAACAATAATTCTTCCTGGTCTTGATGGAGCTTTATGGCACATTTTATGGCAGAATCATCTATTCATGTTTGTTTTCAGCCTGAAACAGAGCAGTATTAGATGCTGTGCTTTAGAAGTTAAGAAATTATATCATAATTATTACACGGCTGTGTTGAATACTCGATTCTGATTGGTCAATCACGGCGTTCTGCGGTCTGTAATTTCTTTATAACAGACCGTTGCTTTGTATAACAGACGGTTGCTACGTATAGCAGACCGTTGCTATGTATAACAGACCGTTGCTATGTATAACAGACCGTTGCTATGGGCGCAGCTCTGATGTCGGACTCTGGCGGACCGTTTTGGTGTCAAAATATTGATTTCTTAAGTAAGTAGCCGTGTAATAATCGGGATAATTTACAGCGAGCCGGTCATTGTTGTGAAAGAACTACTTCCTTATGTGACAGTATGAATCCCTGCACAAACATTTCTCATGAACACATCCAATGAAAGAATGGCAGTAAAAGAAGGTCAGGTGCTTCATTGAAATTATAAAGAAGAATTAATTAAAACATTAGCAGTTATAATTTACGTTGCACCATGCATTTTTATATCATCACTGAGCGGTTGAATGAATCATAATGGACCGCGAATCACACATTTTTCTTGCTGCCGTAGATCTGCTCGTTCACACAAGCTCCACCCTTTGATCCCTGACAAGACGCCTCACTCCTGCAGAACAATTTCAGAGTTCACTCTGATCCTTTCAGCAGCTTTTGTTTCTGACCTAGATTTTGAAAATGCCTCTCCAGAGCTGCAGACTTCAATTAGAGATGACCTTTGCTTGAGGCATATTTCTTGTTGAGCAAATCCAACGGCGAGATAAAACAAGAAAAAATAGGTACAGGGTTTTGAGACTTACCAGTAGGAAGAATCTCAGCAGCTATTTTTAGATCTGAAGATCAAAATAAAAGCACTTCTGTGTATCTTCACATACATGCTCTTAAAGAGGAAAGAAAGCAGTCTTGAGATACTGTCTTTGAACAGTTTGTTGAAGCAGGCGTTCTTTTATTGACCTCTATTATTGCAGTGTAACATTTAGGCCACTCCTTTGTGCCTCATCCTGCTGGAAGCCAGTAATACTGGATCCTGTAACAATGTGCACACACATTCAGAGTTCAACAATTAGACTTTGCCCTGGTAACTGATAACACATACACACACACACACAAGACTGACACGTCCTCATAAGGCACTGAACAGGAAGAACGAGACAGCTGTTGCCTTCTGAAGTTTTTCAGTCTCAGTCATGAACCTCGTCAGACGATCAGCTCCTCACTCTGTGGTTGTGAGTCCGTCTCTGAAGGACAGAAAATAATACAAGTGGTCACTTCTTTTGCTTTTCTACCTCAATATAAGATATTTTTATCAGACTGAAAGAAGAAGAAAATGACCGATAACAAGATTAGCACTCGTTTGTGCTGCTAGAATACAAATCTATGATGTATTTAAAATAAATCATGTATAATGTATTGGACCATCTATAAAAATAATCATAATCTTACTTGAAATGCAGCTCCAAAGTGGATCTTTGAGTTAAGATTATTTTTAAATACATTATAACTAGGGATGCAACGATTGCAAAATTATGGACCGATACCGATGTGAAAATTGGCCGATAACTGGTACTGATTTGTTGTTTTGTTGTTGTTTATTTTGTTGTTATTTATTTCCCCTTTGGTGCCAGGGGAACAAAGATATCTTCATTATAAAAACATATGTGAAATGTATTCACTCTTAAAGTCATTCAGCACAAATTAAATCGTACAAATTTATGAAACAAACTTTAATACAACCTTCTTTCACATGAAGAATAACTGCTTCAAAAGCCCCTTAAGCCTGTGTACAACTACCTACTCATGAGAGGAATTTATTTTTCAGTACTTACATAGCCCAACAAAAACATTTTGTGAAACATAAATATAATGTAATTAAATCAGCAGCTAACAACACAACATCTAGCCGGCACAAAATGAATGCAACACAACGCATAAACATCGGCCACGGCCATCGGTGAATTTCATCTTATTTGCCAATAGGCCGGTTGCAGTCAACAAGGCGAAAATCGTCCGATACCAATGTTCGGCCGATAAATCGGTGCATCCCTAATTATTACGATGTCTAAGCAATATCGGACTCTACAACAAAGGGGTCCTTGAACTACCTCTTACCAGTTGTAATGAGGAATACAAGTGCTCTAAAGTAAGACTCCAGATGACATTGAAGGACTCCAGAGACAACACCATCAGTAATGCTGCACTACCCATATAAACTGGGCGGAAATGGACACCATTCAACGCAGTGCAGCAAGCTACATCAGTCCTGAGACACAGAGACATTGAGGGACCAGCAGGGAAGAGGAGGCTTTGGCCTGGCGGCAAGCGAAACAACTTGGCTCAAGGCCGCAACGTCAGAGCGAAGGAAATCGGTGGTCGAGGAGGTGCGCCGACAGGAGGAGATGGCAAGAAGTGTGATGCTAAACAGGGGCAATGAATGCGGTGGGAACAATGGGCTACCTCCGGGTCTGAGAAGTGAAGCTAATGCAGAAGTGCCTTAAACTTGCCTTCTTTCTAACAGCCAGCAGGGGGCGACTCCTCTGGTTGCAAAAAGAAGTCTGATTGTACAGAAGTCTATGAGAAAATGACCCTACTTCTCACTTGATTTATTACCTCAGTAAACATTGTAAACATGAGTTTATGGTCTCAATCACTAGTTTCAAGTCTTCTTCAATACAGCATGATGTTCATTTAGTAAATTATGGAGTCAAATAGACCATAAAGCAGGGTATGCTTTAGGGCGTGGCTACCTTGTGATTGACAGGTCGCTACCACGCCGTTGTCCGGTCTGGGAGTTGTCCGTGTTTTTGTCTTACAACTTTAACCCTTTCACAGTGTGTTTTCTGTACATGAAAGTTAATTATAACCTTTTTGGTCGCCTAGAAGTGTCCTATTCAGCGTTCGGTTGTACTTCGCTCCACCCTCTCCTGTCACATCTGGTTGCAAAAAAACAACATGGCGACGGCCAAAATGCCGAACTCGAGGCTTTAAAACGGCAGTCCACAAACCAATGGGTGACGTCACGGTGACTGCGTCCACTTCTTATATACAGTCTGTGGTTGGGAAGGCATTGAGAAGAGAAAGATCAGCTGGAGGGATCTATGGGAAATGGAAGCAAGCAAAATTAGCTTTATAATCAGAGCTACATATGACGTCCCTCAATCACCAAAGAGTCTCCATCAGGAGTTCGGTGAGGACCCAACCTGTGCCCTCTGCCCAACTCCAGCGACTCTCAAACACATCATGACAGGGTGTAGGACCAGCCTCACGCAAGGCCGTTACACCTGGCGGCACAATCAGGTCCTCAAGAGCCTGGCATCAGCTCTTGAGAACAAGTGGGGGACGACCAACTCCCCGTCCCCGAGAGCAACCAATCCAACATTCATCTGAGAAGGACAGGAAAGGCCCAAACATCCTTCTACCAAGAAGCCAGAAACAGGACACCTTTGCATGGCCCGCGACTGGAAGATGCTGGTGGATATCGGCCAGCAGTTAATCTTTCCACCTGAGATTGTTTCCACAAACCTTAGGCCGGATTTGGTGCTCTGGTCCCCTTCACTGAAGACTGCTTACATCATAGAGCTCATAGTCCCGTGGGGGTCGAGGAGACTTATGAGTGTAAGAAACTCCGCTACGCAGAGCTGGCAGCAGAAGCAAAAGAGCGTGGCTGGAATACCAAAGTCTATCCGGTTGAAGTGGGAAGCAGAGGTTTTGTGGCTTCTTCTACCATTAGACTGCTGAAGGAGTTAGGAATCCACAGACAGGCTTTGCAGCAGACCATCAAATCAAACTCAGAGGCGGCGGAGGGTGCCCACTTGAGAACCCCCAGCTGTCAACCGTCTGCCACAACAACAAGGCGAAGCCCTTTTAAACACTCCATTGCCAGTATAATTGGTATCATTGGTATTATATTGCATAATCTTCTTCACCACATTTATATTAATGAGGGTAGACATACAAACTACAGCCTCCAAAATGATCATAAAGTTGAATCAACACCTCTCTAAAACAGTTTCAACAAAAACGGAACATTATAAGTTAACTGAAAACTGGGCGTACAGTGGTGTACATACAGTAGGTGTTTCTGTTTTTTTCCATCCCTATTATCATCTAAATCCATTGATATTTTAAATGCAAAGTATTCTAAGAGTTTAGCTTTCCGTATGGAGTGAATAACACAGGGACTAAATGGATGTGTGTGTGTGCGTGTGTGTGTGTGTTTGCAGTCATACCATTCGAGCGTGCACATTCCTCGTTGAGCATCCCCTTGAGTGTGAAGAGAGCAAACACCAGGAGAGAGAACGCGATCGTCAACACCTCCAGCTCAGTAAATGGAGATGCCATCTACACCCGCTGCTGCAGCTGTGAACATTTCGTCTGTAAGAACACCTGTTTTCCCTCAAAGGTGACATTCCCTCCCACTACACACTGAATCAAAATTAGGATTAAACTCTTACCCAAAGTGCGTTACTGGAGCGTTTAGAGGTTGACCATCACAGAGCAGTTTCATGACACATGACACACACACGCACACCCTCTCTCTCTCTTTGTCACACACTTGCAAGAGCTGTGAAGAGCAGACTAACACATCCCCTCTCAGGTTCAAGTGAGATCATATTAACCCTAATTATTGATGGGCCTTTTGCCTGTGTGTGTCAGTGTGTGTGTTTAACAGTAGAAGCGTCCCATGTAAAATGTATGAATGTATTGATTTTTTATGATTTGTGTTTGCTCTCAGGTGGAGTTTTTGCTTTAGGTGGTAAGACTGGAAGGTCTTTGTGTTTTATTGTGTCCACATTCAGACTTTCTGAGACATTTCCTGTGAAAGATAAGGTGAAGTGGTTTTCTGGTTTTCTTCGCTGGAAACCTTTTGATGTGGTAGATTTTCAGTTGCAAGAGAACACATCCATTTGCCCTCAGAAACCCCCTACTCATCTTCTGTACCATACCTTCTGTAGA
Organism: Sebastolobus alascanus; assembly: GCA_916701645.2. Lineage (NCBI taxonomy): Eukaryota > Metazoa > Chordata > Actinopteri > Perciformes > Sebastidae > Sebastolobus > Sebastolobus alascanus. The sequence goes on from CAKAOJ020000032.1 coordinate 3,746,310, forward strand.
TGCATGTTAAAAAGAATTCAAACTTTGCGTGAGTGTGAGTGTGAGTGTGAGTGTGAGTGTGAGTGTTTTTTTTGTGTGAGTGTGTTTTCACTTCCCCATTTCCATTGTTAACGGTTTTGGATAGTGTGTGTGTGAAAAGGATGTGGGTGGGCATATGTATCTGGAACAGATATTTGAGCACATCTCCTCTTAGCAGTGTTTGGTTAAAACAGGGCCGCTGCTGCTGCTAACAATGTTTGCTAGGCAAATATTCAGCTCATAAATCTACATCCTGCTAAAGAATCAGAAAATAAAGGCGTAATGAAATTATATATTAGAGAAGTGAAACTCATTCAACACATGAATGAACTAGCACTCGGAGAGCGCAGGACCTCCGCCAAGGTGCGTGACTTTAAAAACAGATCACAGCTCACAGCTGTTGGTACCGTGAGGTGGTCGGCTTATTATTAACACGGTGTGTTTCCGTGTAACGCATCGGCGGATGCCTCTCTCATTCAGCAGCCTTGTTATGTCTGTATAACGTTACACTACGTTGTCTCTCATCCCGTCAGCTACAGCTTTTTTCTTTCTCACCGCGGACGGCCATCAGCTTCCGCACACACATCCACACACGTCTCTCTGCTCTCAGAAGAAGGAGGCGGGGTCACGCGTCATCAACGCGTCATCAACGCGTCATCAGCTACACTGCGCATGTGTTATACCCTGTGGTCTTAATGCTCAGGCTGATCGGAAATCTTAAAAATATTCCTTTGGAAGCACGCAAAATTAGCTTTATAATCAGACCAACAAACCAACGCCGGTGAAAACATAACCTCCTTCCTAGGCCTTCGGCCTTGGCGGAGGTAACAAGTACAGTTCATGTCAGATTGCCTGTGGTGGTATTTTCAGTGAATCCAGCAGTCTAAGTGAAAAACAGTTGGACAGAGTGGAGACAGAAGGTCAGTTTAAATGGGACATAATCATGAAAAACTCACTTTTTCAGTGCATGTGCAGATACATTTGGGTAGCTGGAGCTGGAGTGTTTTTTGTAGGCTGCCTAGATCAGAAAACGTGATTCAACAAGCCATTCAGATTTGGCTCCCCTTCCTATGTCACATGCAGGCTCATTAGAATATACCGCCCACAGCTTGAGAACTACGTTTGCAAAGGTGCACCATATTTTCCCCACAAGCTAGTCAGAGCAGACTTGGCTTTTTCGTGAGGGGGTCTTAAAGAAACAGGCGCTAAAATGGAGCGTTTCAGACAGAGGGTGAATACAGGTATATTCAGACAGAGCGTATGAGAAGAATAGTGTGTTTTTTGAGCATTAGAGCATGTAAACAAGTTCTAGTAGAAACCCAAAATACAAGTATGCACCTGGAAATGAGCATGAGATCTCCCCTTTAAGTTCAGTTCAACTGATTTTTCATTTTAAAACAAGGTGGATGTCCTAAAGCCTACAAAGAGATGGTTTGGATAATATAGTTAACTGAAGACCCCATATGATAATAGTTTCTAGTTCTTTGTTTGTCATATGCACACCAAGCAGTCGTACAAGTCTTTGTTCTCACGCTCCCTCCAGCAATGCTCATACAATATGTATAAATAGAAAAATCACGCAAGAAAAAAAACGAGAATCTGAGTAATAAAATAGTGCAGAAGTTTAAATATGGGAATAAAATGTGATTTGTGGTTTTCTAGTTTCATATGATACAGTATCTTTACACTAGCTTTAAAACTGAGCCCACTAGAGCCTAAAAATCACATGTTGCATTAATATATAAAAAAATAAATGTATGCTGCGATGTGTGCAGGTATAAACAGAAAGTAGGGGATGAACAGGGATGATAAATGTTGAAAGCCTACAACCAACCAGCCAAAATTATAACCAGGTTCAGACTTTTAATACAAAACATATAGAGATTGAATAGTGTGGCAACCCCTGCTGTCGCCTATATAGTAGGGCTCCTGTTAACCTGCCATTAGGGCCTTCTGGGAACACCTGGGCCCAGTGTTCCCAGCCTATAAAGCCTAGGCTCATGACTCATTCTCTCTCTCTCTCTCTCTCTCTCTCTCTCTCTCTCTCTCTCTCTCTCTCTCTCTCTCTCTCTCTCTCTCTCTCTCTCTCTCTCTCTCTCTCTCTCTCTCTCTCTCTCTCTCTCTCTCTCTCTCTCTCTTTCACGGTAGACACCATCGTCGGGCATGTGGCGGCCTTAGGTTCTCCTTGGTTAATCTTTTGCTTGTTTTATACATTTTGCAGCATGCACACACCATTTACACTATCCATGAACACCTTACACTACTGAAATTACTGCTATTCACTCTCCATCCTTTTGTTCTGCGGATTTTATTCTACTTTTGTTAAATAAATTAATATAATAATATATAACCTGTATGATACAATAAATTACTGTGTGACTCTATTTTCCTCTTTGGTAGAGAGAACACAACACAGCTTACTCATTTGTAAGAAAACATTACAAATGTTAAAAAAATATTAAACATTGAAGACAACTTAAAAATTGAAAACACAGTGAAGTTATCAAAACAAGAATATCATTTTCAGGCTACATGAAAGCTGCAGTAGAACAGTTAACTTAAGCTTTCAAATCAAACAAATATGTCGAGTGAAGTGTTAAGTCAACAATCTCTTTTGCAGCGTCAACCTTATCCACGCCATTTTTGTGGCAAGTTTTCTCTCTACATCTCTCTGGCTCTGGTACTAGAAGATGACCTCTCTATTCTTAATCCCGCCTCTTATTGGCTCGGCTGTTTTTCTTATTCAAGTCTTATTCAGTCAATGAGCAACACCTGACATATGAATCACTGAAAGAAATTGCGGGGCCTTGGGTGAAATGTATTTGTAAAACCGATTCCGTTCTAACAATAAAGTAATAATAATAAAAGTAAAGGGACGAAAACTACAAAATCTGGTTTAAAATTTCAGGAATACATTAGTTTTTGTAATTTACTAAAATCATCTTGATTATGCATCTGTGACACCCCTTGAATATTTTAACTAAAAAATAACGAAGTTGACTGTCACTTTCCTGTGCACGTCTCTGGAGAAACTTGAGTTTGTTTCCCTCTTCACCACAGTCAGTGGCTGCTCTTGAGTGATCACTTTAAGTCACCCATTTTCCAGTTATATCAATCATAATCCTCATGACCTGAGACAATTTGAAATAGGATTACACCCTCACAAACACCTACACACACAGCCTGTGAAGACACTGATATGGTTGTGTAGGTTTTTCATTTCATGGCCGGTCAGACGACTAATGTGCCTTTATTCCTTTAACATGACAGAAATGAGGCGACTTAACATCTATCAACACATTGTTTCTCAGCAGGGAGTCCCTGAACAATCAGACTGTGTGTGTGTGTGTGTGTGTGTGTGTGTGTGTGTGTGTGTATGTGTTGGGCTGCTGTCCATGTGCACAAGTTGCTTAAGCTTATTAGCAGCACCACTGGTCAGAGGGGGAGATTGAGGTTAGTCTAAGCCCTAATCCTCATGGACCGTATGCTGATTACCCAGCAAGCACGACAACATCCTGACTCCGCCCCACCGAGAAAGACACGCACGCACACGCACACACACACACACACATGTCGCGACAACGCACATTTTCCCTGCCTCCTTCTTTACTGCTCGGCTCCATCTCAACTCTTCCTCTCTCCGTCTCACTCTCTCAGCAGGAGGGCAGAGGAGTAGGAGGAGGAGGTGGTGCGCACTGCTGAGTAGTTTCCCAGTCGTCATGACGACCTCACACCCCACCATCTCCAGAGCTGTCTTCCTGTTGCCACGGTGACCTGATCCCGCTCCATCTCCGCTCCTCTTGATGATCCAGATCGGGCTGATTAAGGAGAGCAATCCCGAAGCGCCGTCCCCTTTCCCCTGAAAACAGCTCGTGGATGGGACAGCGGATCACACGCAGGGACGCAGATCGGAGGACGGGAAGGCGCGGCGTGCTGGGAATGCTGCGGGAGTAACACCGGAGCGTTGCCTGGAAACAGCAGCATGCCAATACAACAGATAACTGTGGTTCCGGCCAAGGAGACAGCCAGCAACGGCAAGAGTGCTGCTCGCTCCAAAGACAAGACTGAGGTGAGTTTCTGACTCTAACTCTGTTCTTGAGCCTCAGAGGTGCCAGAAAAAGCTTCATGTTTTTTGTCCTTTTTAAGGCTTAAAACTAGTGTAAAGTCAGATTACAGATTTAATATTCCAGCTTTGTGTGTGTGTGTTAGCCTCCAGCTTCAGCTGACAGTCTTTTCAACTCAGTCCCTCACACATACAGTACATGTATGCACTCAGCAGCCTTTTATCACCGTTCCCTCACTTGGGGTCTGATGCTTTCAACTGCATCTTCTATAGAGCCTGACATCACATCACATCATAGAACATCATAGAACATCACAGAACGTCACACCACGTCCCATCACCTCATGTTATGTCACATGTATAAGGCTATAAAGCATTTTCTCTAACAGCAGGGAGCATTCAAAGTAGATAAGAGTTATGGACTGATAGCAGCAAGGCAAACAAAGGTCAGCATGGCCATACACAAACTAAAGAGTTGAGTTCTTATCTAACTATTATTGTTATTATTACATTTTTAATAATAATAAAGACAATATCTTCTTATCTTATTCCCCTTTTACTGTAATACCTTCTTATATTATATGTTCTTATTTTATGTTTTTGTCAGATATGTTCTGTGCCTGTTTTTTGTTTTTATTTGAAGCACATTTAGTCTACAAACAATTTGATTTGATTTATGAAACTATATAGTTTACAAACTCATGCAAGTGGTCAGATGGTTGTTGCTGAGTTAGTTTGTGTTTATTTGGTCTCTCGATTCCAGACAAGAACAAAAATGATGCTGTTCTGTTTTGGTCGTTCATGCACTCATTAATAGCGTCACTACGAATCTACTTGTTAAGACGTTTTAGGGACTAACTGGCATAAAAAGGTTTCACTTCCTCATATTTGGCACAATATTCTAGTGTCATTTATTCATGTGTGATCACAACATCTGCATCTAAAAGTCTTGGTTACAAGCTTTTTGAAAGACATTTCTCATTTGTTACATTAAATGTAACCTCTCTGCTGTCAGCGATCTAAATACGATTAAACCAAGAGTGCAGTTTCCAGATCCTTTCAAATTTACTAAAAGCCGTTCTGTACAATAATTGTGTGTTGTGTATTCAAACTTCATCATAATTTGGGGGAACTGACATCATGAGAGCATGGGCCATATTAATTTAGATTTCTTCACACTTATGTACATAGGTAAAGAGGAACCAGCCAGAGGAAGTCAGAGGGTACACCTCAGTCCACTCAGTATTAATGTATACAGAAGGCACCTGCCTCTGGTCAAAGAGTGAACTAGAACATCAAACCCAAAGTTTTTGACCTTATTTTTAAGTATAAAAGCAATAGATAGAGGAAAAATACACCAAGCAACATAGAAAATGCAATTTTCATTTCACTGATCCTGTAAAATGTGGTTTTGCATGTTTTAGTCCATTTACTAAACATTACTGATACTTAAATCATTTTAGAAATGTTGATACATTTTTCCTACTGATCCAAGCATCCACTGGTTTCTATTCATATCCATAAGATTTTAAAATGTATAAGCAGACTTGAAACATTTCTGTTATCCATCACAGTGAACATCAAGGCTGAATTAATTTTTCTTAAAGTTTTCTTGTTGCACTGTCTTGTAGTTGATTTTAATACTGTATCGAAAGGAATGGAAATCAATGGCCTATAGCTACTTGACTTCATTACTCTACCACGAAAGAGACTCTATCTGAGTCTCTCTCCACTCGACCATAAAATTTGCAGGTTGTAGAATGAACTGGAAACCACTTGTTGTGAAGTAAATGCAATGGAACGGGGGAGGGAGAATGCGACATCTTGTGGCTGAATGTTATCAATGTTATCAATATTTTTGTATCAGCCTATACATTGTTTTTTTTTTTTAAATTCCTGTATATTATACCTTTAAGATTATGAACGGTGCAGCTGCAGCTTCTTGGTTGGTTGTCTAAATGTGGCTGTAGGTGTATTTGTGATTCATAGCCAGAGCACAGAACCAAAATATAGCCCTCGGTCCACGCTACATCACTTAATCCCCGCTGCAGAAACATGCACACGTCCACACATAGACTCGCCAAAGTCTCTGCTGTGCATCAGAGTCAGAGTGTCGGCAGAGGAGCAGACGCTCAGGTAAGTGTTGTCTCTGATGCAGCACTTTATTACCACTGAACTGTAGGTTGAGGCGTATACGAGGCTCCAGCAGGAAAGAGCGGTGTGTTTTACTGTGAACTTGTGTGTAGTTAAATCTTCTTGCAATGTTGGCACTGCTTTGTTGTGCGTTCGACCTGTCAGCCTTTTAATTCGGGATACTTGAGATGTTTTATTACAGGTTCTTTGCTTGCAGTGAGGAGTAAAACCTTAAGATGCATTAGAACATAAGTGAGACTCAGGTGGAGCCAGTGTACAACTGTCGGTGTCTTTTAGGAAGTCAAGACTGAAAAGCCTGATATTAAAAAGTGGCTCATACATTTATGGGAATGGATCATTTGCCCTTTTAAACTTATCTGTGTTTATTGGGTGTGAGCCAAAGAGTTGGGAAGTCTGAGTGTGATTATGATACAGATGAGAGCACTGCACAGATGCTACAGACCAATACACACACAGTAGTACTGTTTGAACAGACTTTAGTGGCTTTGTCAGACAGGGAAAGACTGAAAAGCAAACACATGGATAGCAAGTTCAACTTGTTGACATTCGAAAAACACTTTTGCTAGCGTTCTTACTAAGAGTTAAGTTAGATGATCAGTTAACGTCTGTGTGTTCAGAAAACTGGTCCAGTTGCGTTTAGCTTAGCTTGGCACAAAGAGTGGAAGCAGGAGGAAATGGCTAGCTTAGCTCCTTCAAACATGCCTTCCAGCAACGACTTAAAAATGGCCGTATTAACACGTTGTTTTAGATGCCTTCATTTGAAAGTTGGTGACTTTTCACATTTTTCTCAATCTGAACAAAATCCAGGGGATTCTTCGAAGTATAGATCACTAGTTTACAAGCTAACAAGACTAGTCTTTGTGCTGAGCAATGCGAAACACCTGTTAGACTAATCTCTGTCTCTACTGAACACAAAGAGGAAATCTATCTTACTCTGTAAAAAAAATCATACAATCACCACTGTGTGCATAGCTGTCACTGGTTGTGTTGTGGCGTGTTCATGTGCTGTGGAGACCCCACCTTTTAAGACAGTTGTGGGCTAATTATACCTCCGTGCCGGCGACATGTAGTCTAAGTGGAGGCTGCAGAGTGTTTGCTCTGACTCCATGCAGGACTACTGCTTTAAACCTGGCTATCAGCAAATCCCTTGATCAGCTTAGATGATGCAGTCTTCTCCATGTCAGTGTCTCTCTTATTTATTTCACTGATTTGCACAGAGTGTGCTCACAACTGTGTCCGTGTGTGGGTTGGTACAGGCAAGCTCTGTTTTGCTTTTTATATATAAGTACAAATATATCAAGAAGCCACCCACATGAGACATTACAAACATCAACTTTGAACTAAATATCCTGTAAGATACATAAAGATCATAACTTTCATTCTGCTACACTGCATACTGCATTATGCTGTATATAATATATACATTATAAATACCAACATTTTACAAACAGACCTCTAACATGTATTGCATGTAAGCAGGAATTAATAAAGACTATTTAAATAAAAAGGAAAATTGGGAACCCTACCTGAACTATGTAGAGCCCCTTGTCTCTGCCATCATGCTGCAGGGATTTTCTTGTTTTATCTTATTGCGCATTATTATTGTAACCTCTGGTGTTGCGTGTATGAATCTGAGCGTTTGTTTCTATAGACCTTTTCAAACTTGACATAAACATTCTAAATGGACCCCTTTGTATTTCCTGTTCCAATGTTTTTTAATGTAGTTAGCTGACAGGAAGTAAACTTGGACCAAAGCTGTTGCCCTAGCAACAGAATGATTACACTCAAAAAATACAAAGATCAAAACAATGAATTGATCCTACAATTATTATCTGTATAGCCAAAACCTTATATATCTTATTCCTCTGTGCCATAGACCTCCATTGTGTCCAAAGTGAGGATAACATGTTCTCTCACTACGATCAACATAGGCACTGCTGTAAATACAAATATTAATTTACGGCTGAAAATTGACCCTATTCGGGTTTGAGCCATGTTTGCTGAAAACTACAATGAAAGTATACTGTATATCTGGACATGTTTTTTTGTTGTTGATGTTTTTTGACAATTCTGTTTTATTGCGAGAATATAGCAAATTTAAACAGTTTACATCTTGGACTTATATGGGCAGCTCCCTCTTTTCCTTTTAAATTGAACATACAAATAAACAAAGAAAGACAAACAAATGATGATAATAATAAAGGAGGGGGAAAAAAACAAGAGACAAAAGTGGGAAAATAACAATAAGAATGTACCTACTAACTGTAGTTGCTGAAATAGTGTAGTGCACTTGATACAGAAGTATGTTAAATTCTAGACAATAAACAACACATAAAAAATATCAAAGGTAGAGATTTTATACAAAGTAGGGGACTTTTTGTAGAAAAAGGACTTTATGTAGAAAAAGAGCCACAATAAGTCACATTCCTGCATATATAAATACACACTCAGAGCAGCCTACAGCACACAGTTATTATTTGAAATACAAAGATTTGTGACCTGTTTTTAAATATTTATGTCTTCTTGGGGCTGATAGTCACCGACAGGAAGGGAAGTCAGTAAGTACTGAGAGACGAACAACTGCATTTTGGTTTTAGTCTTTTCATGGGATTTATTTAAACACTATCTTTTAAATCTAATTTTCCTCCCGTGAATATACTATCAAAACACAACTCTTTAACTTTCACTCTGTTTCATGCTTCCCTTCAGTTTCCACTGCCCACTCACTCCAACACCAGACAGTTGGCAGATTATCCTGCTCCTCCCCATCGCATGTTCAATGCTGGACCATGTGTTTGTGTGTGTGTTGATACGCACAGAATCCAGCACCTTTTCACAGTAAAGACAGCTGAGGCTGGAGTTGTGTTTCTGAGACAAGACGTACTTAATCCCATAATGCACCTGGCTGCCAGTAACATTACCAGTGTGGTTTGGGATCAAAGCCAACTTCAAGTAGTGATGGAGGAAAGGTTTATTTGATTTGTCTTAAGATTTCTTGCTGCAATTGCTCCTGAAAGTCTGTATATTTACTTGATAAATCTGGTAGTTTCTAACTATAACTTTCCCAACAAAGTAAGTGTTACATCAAAATTCTCTGTTTAGACACCTGCTAAGAGATTCTGAGGTTTTAGGGCTAAAAAATGTTAAAAAAAAAATGTTTTAAAACAAACGTATTTAACTCATGTGAACACAGAGTCACAGCTGAATTAGGTGTGTGTGATATGATATATATATATATTAGAGCTGCAAAGATTAATCGATTAGTTCTCAACTATTAATCACCAACTATTTTGATAATCGATTAAACGGTTTGAGTAATTTTTTAAGAAACAACTGTCAAATTTCTTAAATTCTTCTCTTAATTCTTTCTTAAATGTGAATATTTTCTGGTTTCTTTACTCCTCTATGACTGTAAACTGAATATCTTTGAGTTGTGGACAATACAAGACATTTGAGGACGTCATCTTGGGCTTTGGGAAACACTGATCGACATTTTTCACCATTTTCTGACATTTTATAGACCAAACAACTAATCGATTAATCGAGAAAATAATCAACAGATTAATCAACAATGAAAATAATCGTTAGTTCCAGCCCTAATATATACTGTATATATACACAGTGAGACGATATAAATGTGTCTACTTTAATAGATGCTGTTCATATCAAAGTAACTATCCCTTTAATATCTCTAGGTGTATTAGGCCACTGTGACCAATGTTGGCAAATTGGGATTTTTATATGATTTTTGCATCAATGTGATTCTGATTTGTCAGGTATTTACTCTGCTGAATCACCACAAAACAGACATGTCTGTCAGGATATTTTTTCCATTTATAATTTCTCAATTAGTTTTCCAGAAAATGTAATACATCACGATTTAACTCAATAATATAACGTTGCATATATCTTGATAAAGGGTTTGCCCGCTTGTAAACTGACCTGGTTTGAGAGTTGTAAAATAAGTTGGAAAACACATGATTCAGATACAAGGGAAGATATTTTTTTTGTTCATGGTGGTTAATCAGCGTCGATAATTGGTAACTCCTACACAGAACTGTCTAATGGTAACATAAACTTTTGTAAGATGCTACAGGCAGTAAATAAGGTCACAGATGTCTGAGGGAGTTCAAGGTCTAACGGTTGAGTTCGGACAATCTGCGCTCTAGAAAGTCCTAGAAAAAGTGCTATTAGTTTGCTTTAAATAGAGACACATTGCACAACAGAGAAGGACGACCTGGTAATAGGATTGGCTGGATTTAGCTCACGACACGTGGCCACGCATGACTCCTGACGCTGGATTTTAACCAATCAACACATAGCCAGATAACACCGAATTACACCAAATACTATAGAACATGTTGGTGATGTTAGAAGTCACTTAGTTTAATTACTATGTTTTTATTTTTATTGCGGAGTTAAAGCTTGTTCAATTTTTTCTATCTTTAGCTACTTTAACAACACAAAACCTGAGGAATGGTCCTACATTTCCCACATTACATTTATTTTGGGGACCTTTGTAGAGATCTTACAATTGAAAATCTAGTTTGAGAAGTTAACAAAGCCTTTTTACAGTTTCTGACATTGAGTTATTTGGGCCAAAATGAAACTGTCAAGTCGTTGACTGAAAAATAATAGCCATGAATATAAATGAACCGTTACAGTTTTTTAACCCTCTGAGTCCCACAATAAACCAATTTTTGTATTTTTTAGGGGGGTACAGGGGGTCTTTAGGGGAAGATAGCAGGTCAACAGTAGATGTCACATAGAAGTGGTGTACATCATCTGAAAGCTGGGAGCCTGAAGATTAATTTGAGATGCAGTTCAGCACTGTGTCTCAAATTGTTCCACTCATAAATCAGAAATAAACACGAATGAATAAATGAATTAAAATAAATTATGAAAGTGTATAAGGGCTTGGAACATTATGATGGAAGTATATGATGGTCATCCCCATGCTCTATTATGTCTCATAAGTTGTTGCAGCAATTTTTGGGTTGATACCATTTATTACACAGATTTGGTGCGAAATTTAACACGTTTTTTACCACTCGAGAACTGATAAAAATGATCAATAAAATACTCCCTCCAAAATACCACATTAAGACACCAAAACCTTGAGGAACACCATAGAGAAAGACATGCTGTGATTCGGTATCAAAAACCTTTGAGATTTCTGCAAGAATTGCATTTTTCAGCGATTGGATGGGGAGCCCTTCTGTTGTGTAAACTGCTCAGAAACCCCCTTATTGCCAATCTACCTAGGAAAGCCATCCGTCCTCTGAATGATCTAGGTCTCTAGTTTGTGGTTGTAAAGTTTCATGAGGCTGTGATTATTATTATGATGATTTTTTTCCCCGACAAGCTAGCATGACATGGTACCAGTTGATTCCTTAGGCTTTCTAGTTTTATATGATATCTGTAACTTCACTCTAGCTCTAAAACTAAGCCCGCTACAACCTCTGAAAGAAAGTAAAGTCTATTAGTATTCTCTGGTTTCAGCTTCTGAAAATGTATTGCTTTCCTGTGATTTATAATATTTTGAATTAAATGTCTTAGAAAACAGGACATTTGAAGACATCAGCTTGGGCTTCCAGAACTTGCCATGGGCATTATATAGACTAAATTGTTCAATCACCGATTTACTAATGAGCAGATTATTTCAGGATGAAAATCTTCTACAGCAGATCACACTAAAATGTTATGGTAAAATGAATGAGCCCCTAGCGCCGGTGTTGACGTGAGTGCAGTGAAATATTGTTTTAATGTTATATCTGGTGTTGCGTGCCAGAGAAATCGCTGGTTCCCCGGACGCTTGCAGCAGCCCACTGCTCCTAAAAACACTTAAGATGGGTTAAATGCAGAGGTCAAATTTCATGTATGTACCTGTATGAACTATGACAAATAAAGGTTTCTTCTTCTTTCTTCTTCTTTAACAACCTCAGGCTGCATTGCCTCGTGTCATTAAAGCATCACATACTTCTCTGTGCTCTCTAATGATTTTCCGTCTCTCCGTCACCCTGCAGGGGAGGAAGGCCCCCGGGCGCTCAGGGAGTCGATCCAGCAACATCTCCAAGGTAACCGCTGAATAGCAGAGCGCTTAAAGGGCCAATATCAAGGTCACAGTTCACAGTGTTTGATAGCATCGTTTACCGGAGCACAATCTGATGTGCAAGAATGTGCCAATGCTACAAGTGTTACGAACCAATCAATACAAGGTTGCTCTAAGCACACACTGTTTTATGACTCATGAGACACTAAATTATGCTTTAAGCTCACCTAATTAATATTTTTTTTATATTAACTATGAATCAAATGACTATGTGTAATATGGAAGAGCTGTTCGTAGTAATAAACCCACAGCAAATCATCACTTGTAGCTCAACAGGTCACTTGAGCCTTTTAGCATCTTTTAGCAAATTGTTTTGGATTTATGAACAGCCGTTTCTTAGCAGTGTGATGCGAAACTACGGTGCGGGAATACGGATAATCTGTGTGCGAATTTTCCGCATGACAACTATGCACGTCGCGTGTTATTCCTGTTGCCGTGTTCCATTTTCATCAATGAGGCCCAATGAGTTTCCTCCTAAATAGTTCCGTGTCCACTCACAAAACCTATCCAGACAGAGAATGTCTAAGGGGCTAACGTTAAAGCTGCAGTATGCGATATTAGCGCAAATATGATTTAAAAATTTTTTTTTTAGAAAACGGCCGCTTTATCGTGACAGTAGTACATGAAACAGGTAACCTGAAAAAAATCATGTTCCTCTGTGTCCTACTGTGTCCTCCGGTGCTCCTAACGGCATCTGAAGGATTTCACTTACCGGAGGAAAACAAGGTCCACTGTCCAGCTGCCGTCTATGAGAGCCGGCTGTCAATCACTCGCGAACTCCGACCAAACGGTCAAACTAGGCAGCGCTGATCAAATATGAATCAATATTCTGTTACTGTAATGACTATTTCTCTCCTCAAATGTTCTCAGAATCATCTTGTAGTTACTGTTTAGCTGTAAAATGAGAAAGTTTGTGACGCAGCCGCCATTGTAAAATCTGTTAAAGGAAGCCAAGTTCTGGTCACATGACCGGAGCACAGCCAATAGGAACGCTCTCTCTCTCTGAAATGACCTGTGATTGGTCAAAATCTGCCGTCACGGGCTAGATTTTTCTAAAGCCTGAAAACAGAGCCATGATGAGGAGCAGAAGTCTAGTTTTCTCTCAGAACACTTGAATTACAATATGCTGAAAGGTTATTATGGATTTTTTGCCAAATTATGCCAAAAAATTGTTGCATACTGTCACTTTAACTACACAATACATAAACTAATTGCACCCCAAGTGTGATGCTAACGTTAGCGTTGTGGCTAGCCCCGTTCCATGACCAACATATAATTTTAGCAAGTGCAAATCAGCTACATTAACATCTTCATCGTATCCCAGCTGCCGGGCGATCTCAAGCCATATATTGTCCTTCATTTGGTAGTTGATGTTGTCGTGTTTGTCGTACATTATTGAGTGTTGAGAAGGGGACGGCCCATTGTTATTCTGAAACACCAATTGTCCGAAAAATGTCGAATTGAACCAAAAAAAGCCCATTTGTCCGACAGTCCGTTACCCCGAAAACAAACGGCCATTGTTCCAAGGCCCCGAAAATACACACTCTCCCTGCAACAAACAGAAGCACATGGCTAATTATTATGCAGAATGACAGCGATCAGTTGGAACAAAGAGTTTCATTGGTCAAACATCTACATAGGGAGCGGGTCCTCTTCACGAGTCTTGCACGTTTCTGCTTTACCTGAAGGTCACCGTAGTTCTCCGACATGCTTGTGAAACTACAATAGCGTGAGTTGCAGAGTGCAAAACCATGTTACTGCCAGCCACCGTCTGACTTGACCAAACCAGAGCTAAAAAGAGTGTGAATAGTGGACTGAGATTTGTCAGGTGGCCAGAAATATTCAAAATGAATGTTGGTGTTTCTCCGTGACTTCTGGATGTGTACCTGCTAATATGTTAGAAATACTTTATAAGGCTGTAATACATCAGTGCTGTATGTTTGTCAGCTTATTTGGGGTTATTTTGCCCCCTAACAGCCAAAAAATCTATTAATTCAGCTTTAAGATCATTCATGTTTATGATGTATCATTAATATGAATCTTTATTTTTGATTATGTGGTCATTAGAAAGTGTGTAAAGATGTTGTGATGTTTTGATAAACTGGTGATAGTTGATTGAAGTTGATTGTTGTACCTGCAAAGCAACATGGAAGCTAATTTGAGTCTGTTGGTTGTTTCAGGCCAGCAACTCTACAGCAGGACTAACTACAGCCTCAAGAACATCAATCACCCCGTCTTCTCAGGACATATGCAGGTGAGACAGCTGTCTCTTTACGTTTTAACCAGAATCACAGTCATCTGGGCAGAAATTGCTAGTTCGACGTTCCTGAAATATCTGCAAACATAAACATTTATTTTACGATATTAACATGCACAGTTTAAAGCTTCTCCTCCGCTGAGTGGGAGACTGAATTAGTGTGGTCTGCCGAACCCAGAGGGCATTAACAAAATTAAAATGGATGCTGAGATCGCAATCAATGAGGGGAAGATGGCTGATTGCAGAAACGGGATCCTTCAGATGATTATATCCACCGGTGGTGTGGTCGTCACGCCGACGGGCGCAGTCTTGTCGTTTCAAGACTGAAAGGACCCTGTGTTTTATAGCAGTGTGGACACGTGTGATGTATGCGAGTGCTTGGACTTCCATTTGTCAAATAGCATGCTCAAATCCTTCCATATTCACCATTTCCTATTCTGATTACCCAGCCCGATAATCAGTCAGTCAATTTTGACGTTTTGTTTTCACTTCATTGTTCAGTCGTACATCACGTCCCATTTTTCTGTCTCCCTAACCACCGCGAATGACACATCTGTCCTACCATCATAACTTTCAGTCAACGCAGAAGCTGATGGTGGTTTCAAAGAACAGCTAATTTAATGTTTTTTCACATTGATCAGAAAAACAAGCTGAATTTAGACTTATTGTTTCTGTAAGTTGACTTACGTTAACCCAAAGAGCTGCATCTCACCCACAGTTGGTTATTTTTTTGACTTACAAATATCTGTTTAGCACTGTCTCTGGGTTTTCAGTTCCAGAAAGAGAGATAAATTAAACTCTGGGTCAGTTACCATGGTAACTGAAATATAATAAAATGAAATATTATTGCACATAATGTTTAATCTCAGTTTAAATTATGAAAATCGCTATAAAGCTTGAATAATACTGTATAATGATCTCTATCACTCGTGATGTGCTTGGTCGCACTGATGAAACATGATTCCTATAATATTGTAGATTATATGTTAATATTTCTGAGTGAGCAGGATGGTGGTGCAGCTGCAGAATGGAGTTAGAAAGTGAGTTTTTTTTATAGTCTGAACGTGTTTTGACAACATTTCAGTGACTGTTTAAATTTACTACATTTGTTGAAGTAGCTGAAATAAAGTCACTGAATGCTGTTGAGCCAAGTTCCAAATAGATGTCTACAATTTTAACATCTACTGTATTTTAACCTTTAAATCACCAAACACGTTATTACTGCATCAGACTGTGAGCTTACATCATGTCTCTATGTTTAGATATATTTTTAAAATCTTCCAACTATATTTTTCATCTTCAGTTGCTGCTCCTTTGTTTTGGCCCAGTCAGATTAATGCTGCACAAATATATTTAAACTGTAATGTAGGCTACAGCCTAATTAATCTGTTGCCATGGTGAATCATAGTTTCAGAGCTCTATTGATGATGGCTTTTTATGTTCAGGATCAACCTGCTCAGAGTTGATTGAACTGACTCTGATCAGTTTCACCCCACCAGGATTAGTCAACTCAGAGTTCAGGCTTAGGCTCAGAGTTTGTTAAACTTGCTCTCTGAAACGGGGCCCAGGGCATATATAGACAAAACATTCTGCATAGCGAGATAGTAGGAGACTTATAAAATACTGTGTTTTTTATATTTTGGGTGAACTGACCCTTTAAGTGCATACAATCAGGTCTCAGCCCAATTGTTTAGTCAATGTCGTCACATGTCTTTTCCATTTCATTTCACCTGATTTTTTTACACATCTTCATCTCTCTGTGTGTGTGTGTGTGTGTGTGTGTGTGTGTATGTGTGTGTGTTCAGTTCTAGCCAGCTGACCCGTTTAGAGGAGGATGTTTCTGAATCGCACAAACACAAGAAGCACACACACACCTCTGTGATGACCGTCGCCGGCCCGACTCTGGCCTCGTCAGCCCAGGCGCAGAAGAAGCAGGTGAAGCGCCGTCACCGCCGCAAGAGGAACAGCTGCACCGCCGACGACTGCGCGGACACCAACGGCAAGCAGGAGCAGAGCGACCGCAGCCTCAGCTCTGACCGCAGCGAGCACGGGGAGAAGAGGGAGCGTTCTGCCAAGAACCGGAGGGAGCTCCCGCCTCGCCTCCGCTGCTCGGGGGCCCCGCAGTCGGACTCCACCTCTGGGGACGAGGCGCGGCGCGAGGCCCGCAGCTGGAGCAAAGAGAAAGCCCGAAGAGTGCGCCGCCGCAGCGGAAGCAGCCGAGAGAGGGACGGAGGGAACGGGGGTAAAGGAGCAGAAGACACAGCGGAGGTCATGGAGCTGCAGTCGATGGGCTCGGATGAAGGGAAGGAGAACCAGGCTCCGGTGGAGGACGGCGGAGGCCTCAAGAAGCGCCACGGCAGCAGGGCCTCGACGACGAGGGACGGCCACGGTTCACAGAGGGAGAGCTCGCACAGCAGAGATAAGTGCTACAAGTCAGGAGACAGCTCCTCGTTGGCAGAGGACGGCGAGGAGCACATCACCAAGAGCTACCAGGAAAAGGGGTCAGGGGGTGGGGACATGGCAGTGCCCACGCCACAGAAACACTGCAGTATGAATGGAGGCACGCTACGGCAGTACTCTGATGACTCTGAGGCTGACGTCTGCAGGTTAGTGGGTGTTTGTGAGCCGTATATTAGCGTGGGTGTGTGCATGATAAGTTCAACTTTATTGGCCAAAAAGGGAAATTCTGTTGGTCGAGGATGCAAAAGATAAAAACTGTATTGTTTGTTTATTTTCTGTGTGTGTGTGTGTGTGTGTGTGTGTGTTGTGTGTGTAGGATCTGCCACTGTGAGGGGGATGACGAGTGCCCGTTGATCATGCCTTGTCGCTGCACGGGGAGCCTGAGTTTCGTCCACCAGACTTGTCTCAACCAGTGGATCAAATCCTCAGACACTCGCTGCTGTGAACTCTGCAAGTTTGATTTTGTCATGGAGACGAAGCTCAAACCTTTATGCACGGTAGGCACACACTCATAAATCATCATCATTCACAGCTATGAACTGGGATCAGCCGTATCACCATTTCTCTCTTTCCCTGTGTTGCCTCTCATCCCCTCTCCCTCTCCATCTCCATCCCTCCGTGTTCCAGTGGGAGAGGCTAAACATGACGAAGGGCGAGAGGAGGAAGATCTTCTGCTCAGTGTTGTTTCACCTGATAGCAATAGTGTGTATGTTGTGGTCGGTCTACATCCTGATCAAGAGAACCGCGGAAGAGATCAGACTTGGGAAGAACGGTGAGTACTTTCCCTTGGCTCCCTCGCTCCCTCGCTCCCTCGCTCCCTCGCTCCCTCGCTCACACACTAGAGACAAGAAGAGTCAAATGTTATGATCCATGGCAAATTAAAGGTACCATGGGGAGTTTTTAAATTGTAAAACATAATTTCTCACCCAAAGGTATGGTGAGTAAGGCCTAACAAACATTTCCTCCCTCAATTAACATATGCAAACCTTATATTTTTTTAAAAAATGTGTTTACATCAGCGTACAGTTTTCCTGTCCTTTAAGATTCAAGATTCAAAGGTTTCATTTGTCACATGGTCATAAAAAATGTGTAGTGAAATGCAGGGCTTACGTGAGGCTAAAAAGGCTAGTGTACAATAAAGAAAAAGAATTGGAATAAGAGTAAAAATACAAATTAGAAAAATGGATCTCGATAAAAAATTCAAGATAAAAAATATAAATATGAGTATTAAAATCCTATAATTGTATAAGGAGGTGGACTGTGCAATTTTTCCATTATATAAAAATGTAAAATACAAATGTGCACATATTTATATTCGGTAAAATTTGTACATGTTGGCTTGACATATTACATAAATTCAAATTCGTACCACAGTTTTTGTATAGTTTAAATAGTCACCATGTAGGATTATGCTGTTTACCATTTTCTTGTTATAGTGCTAGAATACACATTTTATTATTTACGATATACGATTAGTGCCGTAAGGCAGTTTTTTAGTGCGCATGGCAAAAGCAGGCTGTTGGAAGATGCTGTGAAGTCTGCGTAGGTGTGGATCACAACAAGTTTTTGACCGCGTTATATAGGGTATTATAGCGTACGGTGATAGTGTGATAACGTTTAACGTATATGGAATATCAAGTCGGTAGCGGACCGGGCGAGATGTGACTTGAATGGAAACCACCTGCCGTAACGTCGTAATTGATTCTCAAATAAACCCTCAACGTTCACGAGTACATTGAGTCTTCACAAAAAAAGGATTGAAAATAATTGGAACACAAGTCAGAACTGAGATACCTTGCAGACTAAGTGGCCTAGGAACTTGAAGCATGGTAAAACGGCCACTGCAATATGTACAAGTACATAAATCACAGTCATAAGGCACACTATACGATCAATATGTATTACTGCCTTCTGCACAAGTTTGTATCACATCCTGTCACCTAATAGAAACAGTACAGGACCATTAAAACACTGCACTAAAACACGGTAAGAAACTCCACAGGGTACCTTTAACCTTTTCACCTGTTGATCTTTAAACCTGTCTGACTCTGGTGGTGTGATTTTTGAAGATACATTTCATGTGTAGTCTCTCATTGTATTCATGTTTTCTCTAAATCTAGTAAAACTAGTGAAAAGTATGTGTCTTGTGTATTGTTCAGTATAAACCTCCCAGTTTATAAACCTACTGTGATCCCCCACGTGTCCCTCTGCACATAAGAAGTCTGGCTCTAGAGTGAAGACACTGGTTTTAAAACATCTTCAATGTTCTTGACTCATTAATTTGTAATTTAACTCAGTTTAACATATTGATGCATACAAGGACTTAAATCATACCATTTTATCTCAAAAACACCAGAAGCTTGTGTTTCAGTGAGGCAACAGAGTACAGTAGCTTTCAAATAAAACTACCGCTGCATCAATGACTTTAAAAAGACACATTCAATTGATTCGTAGATTTATTGTTTATGATAATGTCGGGACCTGAAACCCATAAAAACATGTCATTGAATCTAACTAGAAAACTTTACACGACTACGGACCACATTTTGTTGATAATTGTGCCACTTTTCAGGCAGTCGTTGGTTGGAAAATATACTTGCTTGTAAGACTTGAAATTTGTTTGACATAGATGATCCATCAAAGTGAACACTTAACATGTTTTTATGTTATATTATAATCATATATTGCAGTAGTAGTAGAAGTTATTATTATCACATGGTAATGCAGTTGAGGAATGTTTTTTTCAAAACTTTCCAACATTCAAGATTTGTGAGAAAAGCATTTCATTCAAGATGGGGCTGTCCTCGACCAAAGAAATTCTTCGATTAACACTCATGCGATTTTGTCGACTAATCAATTATTATTGTTATTATTATAGTTGATTTAATCAACAGTTTCTCCACAAAGAATCACACAAACGCACCACTTTAAAACTTGTGTTTACCAGAGATGTGGTCATAGGTTTCTTGGAAGTGAGTCATTCAGCATGAAAAAAGCATAAAAATTACTGATCTACTAAAGAATTCTTAGTCGACTAAACGGTTGTTTTGGTCTTAGTGGACTAAGAATTCTTTGGTAGATTAGTCATTTTTTATGCTTTTTTCATGCTGAATGAGAAAGAGAAGGGCAGCCCTAATTCAAGAGCAAGAGCTACAGTATGTTGTTCTAAAATGAAACCCAGAAAACAATAAAATAACCCACACAAGACGAGTTTCAAATCTCTACAAATCTAATTTGCATAATGTACTGACATAAACTGCAACAAACATCTTAGGAAGGCCAGGTCGAAGGTGGGAAAATAGTTTCAGTGATCTGAAGAATAGATCTTTTTTGGTTAATGGGCTAAAAACACCAGTATGTGCTTTTAATCAAATTTGATGATTATGTTAATTTTCTCTAAGTGAGCAGGTAGTTCAGTGTTGGGACCAACGATATAAAGCAGGTCACATGATGGTCGTTACGGCCTGATGCACTCATTAGCTTCAACTTTATTTTTCACTATTTACGTCATTGTTACAGTGGAAAATGACCCCTCAGTGCTTGTGTCTGTTCATTGTTGTGTTTGTTGATGGTGTGGTGTGTCGTGCTGTGATCATAGTGTATCAGTATTACCATTCTCATACTGTAGGACCTCAGGTTAGAAAACATAGATGCAGTATGTTAAAACAATATTAATAAGCATTCATATATATTAAAGCTGCAGTCGGTAACTCTGAGCAAATATGATAAAAAAAAAGTTATTTTTATAAAATCATTATATCCTGATAGTAGTGCATGAGACAGGTAATCTGTGGTAATCAGGTAATCTGCTCCTAATGACATTTGCAAGATTTCACCCCGCACAAACCAAATCAACCAATCAGAGCCAAGCTGACTGGTTGTTAGAGGAACAGGATTTTTTCACTGATTATCTGCTTCATGTACCACTGTCAGGATATAGTGACAGTTGTATAAAAATAACTTTTCATATTTGCTCAAAGTTACCGACTGCAGCATTAATATACTGTATATTAATTGTATATAATAAATAATAGCCTAGAACACGTTTATTCAAAGATCATAAAAAATAAAGAGAAATTACACTCAATCTTGATTGCAGACGAGTTATGGAGAGTTTCTCTTCTGAAGTACTATACGCCAGAGGGTAAGCACAGCTCTGCACACAACGCCATCATGATCCACCACACGTCCTGCAGGTTGACCAACACCTGCTGTGTGTGTGTGTGTGTGTGTGTGTGTGTGTGTGTGTGTGTGTGTGTGTGTGTGTGTGTGTGTGTGTGTGTGTGTGTGTGTGTGTGTTTGTGTGTGTGTGTGTGTGTGTCCTCAGGTATTCTGGAGTGGCCCTTCTGGACCAAGCTGATTGTGGTGGCCATTGGCTTCACGGGCGGCCTCATCTTCATGTACATCCAGTGTAAAGTCTACCTGCAGCTGTGGCGCCGCCTCAAGGCCTTCAACCGCATCATCACTGTGCAGAACTGCCCCGAGAAAGGCCTGCACAACCCTCAGGCCCGAACCGGCACCCTGACCAACGGCAGGCACGAAACGGTGGAGGTTCCGGGCAGTCCGGCCCCCGTCCCGGCTCCAGAGGTACAGACGGACTCGGACATGTCGGTGGAGGCCGCGGTGGCGCCGGCACAAAACCCCGTCTGACCGATTCTCCTCCCGCGGCAGAAAGAGTCCCGAAACGCATCCTGCTCATCCGACAACACAAGCTGGTGTGAGCAGCGTGTGATTTAGACTCGTGCAGTGTTTTAGTGTCGTTCATCTCAGCTCCGGTGATTACTGATCTCGAGACGCAAGAGACGGATTTTTAAAAGTCTTTCAGTGATCATGGAAAACTGAGAGGCCGAAGGGCTGCGGTGACGTGAATGCGCAAAGTAAGGAAGAATGTGGCAGGACAGAAAAGAGGAGAAAAACGGAGGTGAGGAGATGTAAAGGAAAAAAAAGCCATCAGCAAGAGACATTTGTAAAGTCTGTAGTTATGTGATATATTGAGTTTTATTCCTGTATGCACTTTCTCAAACTGCACTGACACGAGTCGAAGGTGTGAACACCCTGCGGATGCTATTAAAGGTCTCAGTATGCTTCAAAAGAACCTCAGACGACACGTCTTGCAACCGTGTCTTAAGGCCACACGTGGTTGCTGAGTGGAAAAGCCCGCCGTCTGTTGCGAAGAACCGTACAAACGGGGACAACAGTGCACACTCTCTGAAGTCTCTCCTCAAAGGCATTCATAGTGCTGCACTTTGTTGTATCCATGCGAAAAATGATGGAAGCGGTTGTGAAAAGAATGAAGAAAAAGAAAAGCTTGTAAGTTCACACCTCCGCACACCAGGCTAATGACACATAGGGCAGATGCCGTGCGAAAACGGAAACAGTGAACGTCCACGCGGTTCTGTTTTTACCACATTAGGTTTCTGATGGTTAAAATGAAATTGTTAGACGATACTATACACACTTTACGAGGTCTTACAGGCCGGGGGAAGTTAAAAAAACACAGACAAGTGTTCATAGTTTTTCCAAACAGCTACACTCATCTTGAACATGGCGTCATAGAGACGTGGTAGTCATTAAAATGGAAATAATGGTTCTCACTTTGGGAAAATCTTCATAGGCATTTATGGCATTGCCTTTAGTTGTGCACATGAGACGTGATGGACGCAGCGTTCTTACACAGTATGGAAAAGTATGGATTTTTGATTTTTGTCATTTCCAGGTCTGGGTAAATATGGAAAAAAACAAAAGAGAGTATGAAAAAACATTTCTGTCCAGACTTTTGAAACCCTTTGGTTTTCTAAAATATGAAATTCAGAATTTTTCAAAAAATAAATTGATCATACAAGCAGTGTTTTTCATGGCATTTGAAGCAGCCAGCGCAGCCAAAATGTTAACCACTTTGTGAGAGAACGCGCCGGCCAGAGCGAGCTTGATATCATCGAAAGCAGGGCAAGAAGTAGGCAATGGCGTGCGACTGAACGCACACACTCCTACCCAGAGCTGCCTCTTCGCTTGTATGTCACAGCCTGCAAAACAGCTCTGCCCCGGGTGCAAGATGTTTGACGGCGGAACGTCGTCCAACTTTTTGCGTAGGGCTGCGGACTGAACGGCCACAATGGGTAAATGTAAGTTTTCCGAGAGCTGGCTTGACAATCCCAAATACAAAACCTGGATGCAAACTTTGTGTAAAGTCGTTCAACATCTCCACCATGGGGGAGGCGGCAATTGTAAGAGCCATATGCAAAGGGCAAAAGCACTGTAGTGTTGTCACAGCATCCTCTGCACTCACCAGTCACCAAGTCAATGGTGTGATGGTCTGAAAAAAAGTCTGGGAATTTGAACCTGGAAAAGTGGAATTTTGAAATGGAAACGTGTAGGAACCCCGTGGACGTAGCTGTGTGAAGAATGGAAAAGAAAAGCTTGAAGAAATAAGTTCATACCCTTCCCATGTTATAACCTCCACACATCGGGCCAACCGTTGTGTGAAGTGGACGTAAACGTGAAAGCAGGTTTCAGATGCTGTTCGACAATCCGGCAAGCACTTTGTTTGAAGCATACTGAGGCCTTAACTCTTCTTCTGGACAATCAGGTCTTCAGACACCAAAGAGTAAAAAGATTTAAGTAGAGAAACAATTATTTAAACAGCATATTTAGCTCAGTCTGAAATCTGAAAATGTAATGTTTCGAAAAAGCTGGATTTATTTATTATAATAGGAGAGCTTTGAATATTTCTGAAATTAGCAAATCTAAAGTAGCCCAGTTGTTTTTGACGTTTTGTTTCGACAGTTTGCAGCTTGATGGAGGTCCCCATTGTTTATACATCGATGTAGCTAGAGCTTTCATGGTTGCCATCCGTTCCTGTTTTTACATTAGACTTGACACACTGTGTGAGTGACTGACCGGTTAATATAAAAGAAGGCGACTGTTGTTTACACTTTTCTACAGATTTAATTTGGTTTTTTATCAGTGTTGCTGTCACATCACAGAAAATCTCTCAGTGTCTTATAGCCACAACATTAGAGCACTCGACATCTGTGTCAAAAGCTTTTTTCTATCTCTGATTGGATAAAATGGAGTATTCAGTTTACATACAATTCATATTTGTTGTGCAATAAACAATGAATGTAGAACCCCTCACAGGCTGATGTGAAGTTACTGAGTAACAAGAAGACATTACAGATAAAAGTTTAGTTTTCCATCTTTGAGAGTTTAGCACCATCTTCTGGACGGTCATAGAGCAGCAGCATTTTTTCCCACACAGACACAAACACACACTTTTTCTATAAAAAAGTATTTGCTGAAGTCGGTCTGATGTTCAGCTCCACGGTCAGTTGTGCTGAATTGACGACTGGAGCTTTGAGCTACGGTCAAATATGAAGAGCCTCAGTTTAAGTCCGACATCAGCTCCATCTCATCCAGCTGCTCGTCATCCAGATCTTCTTCATCATCATCATCCTCCTGATCATCGTCTTCTGCATCATCGTGTTTCTGCTCTTCTTCATTCTTTGTTTCCAAACCTTCATTCTTTGTTTCCAAATCTTTGTTAGACACCTTTCGCAGTTTCATATTTGGAAGTTTCTTCAGATCACCGGTCCACTCCCTGTTGACATAAAGGATCAACAAACATTATAAGAAAGGATGTTTATGAATCCTCACGTCACGTGTTAAATCCTATACTTAAAATCACTATTTATTTATTTGTATTTCTAATTCTCTTAAGTATGTAAGTATTTTTAGACTTTTTTTTTTATTGAGAAAAGGACGAAATTGAAAAAGATCTCTGGAAATTATGGAGGTAAAGTATGAAGACTCATCTTAATTTCATCATTTGCATTAAAGCTTCAGTAGGCAACAATTTTTTTTTTAATTCAAGTGTTCTGAGAGAAAACTAGACTTCTGCACCTCATCATGACTCTGTTTTCAGGCTTTAGAAAGTCTAGCCCGTGACGGGAGACTTTGACCAATCACAGGTCATTTCAGAGAGAGCCTTCCTATTGAGCGCTCCTATTGGCTGTGCTCCAGCTGGTGGGCAGTGCTTGGTATTTTACTCACCTGAATGTTTTCAGATGCTTTGCGTTAACGATGTCTGGGATCTCTGAAAAGGACACAACACAGGATCATGGAGGATTTTCTAACTGCATGTGTGTGTGCATTTACATGACGAGGACTTACCTAACCCGCTGCCCTCATACTGCGCTCGCTCTCGCTCGACGGTCTGTTTGACGACAGCCTCCCTGGCGCCATGGAGACGACCCTGCCGACCTTTGATCCCGTTCATCAGCTCAATCTGCTCGAGTTCAGAATCAAACCTTTGGAGGTACCTACACACACACACACAACAACACACACAAGCTCAGTAAACATCAAGATGCCGTCGTATTTTCAATTAAAGAATTGCATGAATGCTTCTCCTTGTTTTAAATTCAAATATTTTGATGCATTTCTGATTTAAAATGACGAGTGTCAAAAACTAAATTCACATAAACCATTAATGTTTGACCTTTCAATAATGTCACAGGCATCTTTTCTGGTGTAAGTTGTCTTTTCTGGATCCAACTGTTCCTGAAACCACAACAGCTTCTCACCTGCCAGCCAAGAGACAAATAAATAAAAGACATGGTGTCTAATGGAGAGCAATTTATATATATCCTCACAGCCAGCAAGTATGTACAGTATAATATATATCATAATAAACAAGCTTACCGATGCTGCTCAGACGTGTTGCTTTGTCACTCCTCTGCCTGCATCATCAGAGAAAGTGTGTTAAGCAACGTTTGATTACATTCAAGCATGTTACAGTACATCTACACCTGCCTTGTTGTATGCGTGGTTAACTAAAAGTGTTTTCATTAAAACAATAATAAGTGGGAAAATTGCATTCTGATCTCATTTCTTTCCCTCCTATAGGTCCCCATCCATACACTCTATGTAATATATTTACTTCATGTGAACAAGGCCTTTAAAAATGCTATTATTTGCTTCATCTAATTCAGTTTTATGAGTTATATGGCCCTTTGTGTTGCAAAAGAACAGGTCAAATCTACTCACTATATACGATGTGACACAGTGACAGGGCGTCTTTTGATTAGTAAAATTTCAAGGTATTTTTTAGTGCTTGGACCCATTTAAGCACCTGCAGACTCACAGGATGTAGGTGGGAATTTGAGAGGATTTCACAATAAGGCTCAAATGTGAGCATTCACTTTGCATTAGTATTCTATATTAGCTTTGATTTAAAAAAAAACAAAAAAAAAACAAGCCTACATATTTCAGGCTAGATTAGCTATTTATGTAGCGTATAATGTGCTGCATTTATTTTGTTTTATTTCTTATCCTCGCACCTTTCTTTCTTTTTCAGTCTGATCTCTTCTCGGGCGAGGTAAGCAGCTTTCCTGCTGTACGGGTGACAAACCTTCTCCGGAGCTTTTCCGTTTCCTTTCCGAGCCTTCGGCTGGAAAATAATACACAATAACATCAGTTATCTGAATTCATAATTAATATTACACTGACAGAAATAAGTTACGGCACACCAGTCTTACCATTTTAACTGTCTGAAACACGCGTGGTCCTCCTCTGTTGACAACTGAACCCGGAAGTGGATCGGTCCGTCATCAAAGTTGGTCCGCGTGTGTTGCTGTGAAAAACACAAAGGTTCCGGCTCTCAACAAAACGCGTTCAACCATAAAACATAGAAACAGAATAATTCTGTTTCCTTTCCAATTAAACGTTAAAAAATAAAACATTTTCTTTGAGCAAAGTAATGTTGGTGGTTAAATCGTTTGATGATGATTAAGAAGTTTAGGCACAAGGAATTTTACAAATTGTTGCGTTACCAAACATTTGATCCAATTTGATTGGCTGTTTGCAGAACTACTGTCAAAAGTTTGTATTTCTCATAAAGAAGATGTAACTGTGGTCACCATGAACAGTGTGGATTATTTTCACCTCTGAAAATTTGAGATTAAACACCTCGGTATCCACCAGGATGTTGTTGTTGTAAAAGAAATAGCTGGTAAAAATAAGACGCTTTATTTTGCTTTCTGTGTGTGTTTTATTCGGTCGGGATGATGGAACCAGGCTTTCAGGATCTCAAGCATCTTTCTGAGAGGATTACCAACCATGAAGGCAGCAGGACAACGAGGTCAAATTGGACAAACACAGCCAGCTACCCAAACAGCTGCATACCAACAGGTGAGAACAGGTATGTTGTGCCCAGTCACATTATCACCTGTGTTAAACTGTGTGTGGGAGATGTGTAATAGCACACTATGTGAAATTGTAAAAAAAAAAAAAATGTTGTGTTGTATTTTTTCATCTGTGCAAAGTAAATATTGTCCCACCGTTTTCACCTAGAAATGCCCCTGTTCATGATAAACAAATACACTAACTTTATTTATGCATCACTTCATTTCTAACTAGACAAACTAACAAACTAGATATGATTCATGAGTAAATATCCAATGAATAGACAGACAGACAGACAGACAGACAGATATGAGAATAGTACAGACATAATTAGGCCTACAACATGAAATAATTATCTCTCTATAGGTGTATTGAGGCGATGATACTGATCAGTCCAGTTGAAGCTGCTTCAGTGAGACTAGT
The DNA here is from genome assembly GCA_916701645.2 of Sebastolobus alascanus. Lineage (NCBI taxonomy): Eukaryota > Metazoa > Chordata > Actinopteri > Perciformes > Sebastidae > Sebastolobus > Sebastolobus alascanus. The sequence goes on from CAKAOJ020000032.1 coordinate 3,773,979, forward strand.
TGAGACCCATCAGGCTCCTGCAGCTCCTCAGGTCTATACTTGGTTCATATGTTAAAAAGATCAGATATGATCCAGGGGAACAAGCCCTGGTTTGCTTTATATTATAATTTTAAAATCAAGAACAATGAACTAACTACTTTAAAAGCTGGTTGATTTAGGCCCCAAACTTGTATTTGTTAGTGGTAGTATTAGTATTTTTCATAGTGCTTCAAACTTTGTGGCATCAGTTTGACTGACGATACCTCATCATGCACAAAGCAAAATCCAGAAAGAAATTTCCCAGTTTGGTGTGGAAGAACTTGACTGGTTTTGCAAATAGCCCTGACCTCAAGCCCATTTATCCAACACCTTTGGGAGGAATTGAAAGATTATCAACATCAGTGCCTGACTTCACTAATGCTCTTGTGGCCGAATGGGAGATAATCCCAGCAGCCAGGTTCCCAAATCTTGTGGAGAGCTTTCCCAGAAGAGTGGATGCTATTATGGGAGCAGATTAAAGGGATAGTTCGGGTGTTTTGAAGTGGGGATGTATGAGGTACTTATCCATAGTACGTGTATTACCTACAGTAGATGACGGCCGGCATGCCCCCAGTTTAGAGAAGCAGACAGGAGATACCACACAAGCGCAAAGTAATGTAGTGCTGTGGACGGGGCCGGCAGCAAAACGTATTTTAGCTACCTAAAAGAAAGGCTCACCTAAAAAAGTGTATGCTGTATTTAGAATATTTTCACTATTTGACCTTGCTGTCAGACAGCCATTTCCGATGGGGAACTGAAGCTGTTGTATCCATCTATGCTCTCGCCAAAGCCACCAGACTCCATTGAAAAAAAATGCAATTTTACCTCGCAGAACACGGGGTTGCTGGTCTACCGCTGCCTCGATCGGTTAGTTTGTTTGTGTTATTGTGTGATTTGGATACAACAGCTTCAGTTCCCCATCGGAAAGGGCTGTGTGACAGCAAGGAGAGGTAAAATTATTGTTTTTTTTCCGATGGAGTCTGGTTGCTTTGGCGAGAGCAAAGTTAGTGCCCCATTGGAAACATAAGACTGTATAGCTGTCTCATGGCAAGGTAAACCATCGAAAATATTCTTTTTCGGTGGGCCTTTCTTTTAGGTGACTAAAATACATTTTGCTGCCAGCCCCGTCCACAGCAGTACATTACTTTGCTTACGTGTGGTAACTCCAGTTTGTTTCTCCAAGCTGAGGGTGTGCCAACTGTTGTCTAATACACTGACTATGGATAAGTACCTCATAAAGCCCCACTTCAAAAGACCCAAACTATCCCTTTAAGGCCCATGGTTGTAGGAATAAATGTTCAACAATCACATATCGGTTTAATGTTCCATTGTCAATATACTTTTCGCAATAAGGTGTATATGTGTGTCTTCACCTTTCTTTTGAGCAACAGGAAATTTCATGTACGTCTACAGTGAGCTCATATTTCTTCAGAACTCCTAAACAATGCCAAAAGAAGAAGAAAAACATCTTCCAAGGAAGGACACACCCGATATTTGTCACTTTATCAAAGAAGTATCACCCTTCTGGGGAACGATGAGGTCCAATGAAGTGCTCAGAACCTTTACTTAAGTAAAAGTACCAATATGTAAAAATACCCTATTACAAATAGAAGTTGTGCACTCAAAACCCTTCGTAAACAAAAGTAAAGAAGTTTTATCAGCAAAATCTACTAAAAGTATCAAAATTAAAAGTACTCGTGCTGCAGAAAAATGTCCACTGTAACTGATATATTATCATATTTGACATTATTAGATTAATACTCAATGTGTAAGTAGCATTTTACTGTTGTAGCTGCTCGATCTGGAGCTCGTTTCAGTAACTTATTTTAGTCCAGTGGTTCCCAACCTAGGAGTTGGGCCCATCCAAAGGGTCACAAGACAAATCTGAGGGGACATGAGATGATTAATGGGAGAGGAAAAGAGCTACAACTAAATTGTGTTATACAAATGTGTACTCATTTTTTGATTTTTCTCTAATCTTTGCCTTTCTGTGAAATATTGAATAATTTTACCACATTGCTATGTATTTTATGACATAATAATTTGGTCGTAAAATCTTAATCTGTGAAGTTACTCATATCAGTTTTGAAATAATAATAAATAAGTGGAGTAAAAAGTAAAGTAGCATAAAATGGAAATGCTCAAGTAAAGTACAAGTACCTCAAAATTGTACTTAAGTAAAGTACTTTTCCACCACTAGAACGCCACCATCAAACTCACAGTAATAAAGTAATAGTGTGTGAACTGAGTTACACCAACAGACTGACTCAGATCACATGACACAGTTAGATAAATAACTCTCTTGAGGGAGTGTCGGCAGTCATGCATACTAAAATGACTCCTTTGTCACAGACGATAATTAAGCAGAGATTCTTAAGAAAGACGTCATTCACTTCTGCTTTTCCCAGAGGCAAAAGATTCAAGGCTATATTCATTGAAGCCAACATTTAAATTTCATGTCACACAATGACCTTAGAAATCTTATAACTCTATTATTGCTTTTCTATAAGTTTATGTTATGTATTTAGAAGTTTATATAACAGGGCCAGTGTGAGTATATGAATCCTAAGAGAAAAATATGTTTGATGAGGTACTAAGATGTTTTTCCCATTAGCCAAGGAAATATATATGATTGAAAGCTCCAGAAAAGCTACTAAATGTAGGCTAACTTGTTTTGTTAACTGCTGTTTCCAAGGTCAAGAATGAACTTTGAACCTAAGAAGTATAAATTATTTTGATGCCATTTTCTGCAGAGTGCTTAACCGTGGTACCGCCAGCCGCCGTCTGACTTCCGTTGCTCCTTAAAGTGGCAGTAGGCAGTATATTTTTGGCATCATTGGGCAAAAATTCCATAATAACTTTTCAGCATATTGTAATTCAAGTGTTCTGAGAGATAACTAGACTTCTGCTCCTCCTCATGGCTCTGTTTTCAGGCTTTAGAAAATCTAGCCCGTGACGGGAGACTTTGACCAATCACAGGTCATTTCAGAGAGAGAGAGCGTTCCTATTGGCTGTGCTCCGGTCATGTGACCGGTACTTGGCGTTCCTTCAAGAGATTTCCAACATGGCTGCTGGGTCACAAACTTTCTAATTTTACAGCTAAACAGTACACTACAAGATGATTCTGAAAACATTTGAGGTGAGAAATAGGCATTACAGTAACAGAATATTGATTCATATTTGATCAGCGCTGCCTAGTTTGACCGTTTGGTCGGAGTTCGCGAGTGATTGACAGGCGGCTCTCACAGACAGCAGATCTCAGATCAGCTCCCACTGCTTGTTTTCCTCCGGTCTGTAAAATCTTGCCTAATCACATTTAGGCTTAGGAGAACTCACAACCAGTAGCGTCTTCAGAGGAAGTGTGAGACTTTGGTTTTTAATGCCATATTGATAGTCACCGTGGATAGAAACCTCGAACCCCAGCCGTCGTGTTGAAACCTGCAGCCGTCATGTTGAAACCTGCAGCCGTCTACTGCTGGATGAAGAAACGACTGTAGTCTTTTCAAAGTAGGCCAACAGCCTCCGTCCATAGATAATCATAACAGCATGACCCTCAAATTCATGACCGGTATTCTTTTTACCACAAAGACCGAATTATAATTCTGCCTCTTTGTATCAAGAATCAGATCAACAAACCAATATGCAGAAAATTTACAGCCTCTGGGTTATTTCAAGCTGCGGCTCGACACATTCACAATTCTCTCAAGGGATACACCAACCAGCTGGCCCTCGCACACAAATAGTTTTTTCCTTCCTTAAGAGTTTGTTCGGCTTCCCCTTCGCTCTGCAGGGCCGCATACCTAACAGGGAGGAATGTGATTGTACTGCAGCTGAGGAGCCGTCAGACTTGTGGCGACAAGCACACAGTCGATTGCATCACATCCGAGTGAGTTATCTGAGGGAGTCTTGAGGGTGTGTTTGTGTGTGAGTGAGTCTGTTTTTTTTTTTTCTTTTCCGTCCATTTGACATATTAAGTCAGATCAGGAAGTGTGATGCTGTGACAGTAGAGAAGGAAGCGGGCACACAATGGCACTATGTTTGCTTCTGGGACTGGTAGCATGAGAGGGCCGCGGGCGAAGACCCCTCTACTGCTGCTGCTGCTGCTGCTGACCACGCTGACTGGGACAGGTACATTACTGTCTTTACTCTCTCAGCTCCGCTTTCCTGTCTCCTCCCTGCTTTCCCTTTTGTGCTTTAGTCTGCTCTTCTGACTCTGTGAGTGTAACTTCTTGACTGTAAGGAGTGTTTATTATTCATACTCTGAAAAGGTATTTTAAAAACACCAGATAGAGCGTTACTAAATTAATTTAAGGTACAGTTTAGCCCTATGTCACATCAATCCACTTTTCGTCAAAACTAAATTGTCAAATTAAACTATTCTCTAACGTTTATAAAGCGAAGATCAGCCTAAGAAACCTTTTTAAATTTGTACAGCGTATACCGTTTAAACACTGGGCCTCTTTTGTTTAAAATCGAGTACATTTTCTTGAGCAAGACGAAGCTCTGTCGGGAACAAATTGCTCAACATGTTGAATATCTCCACCTACTCTGTGCTGTCCAGTAGGTGCATTTCGCAACAGTTTTGTTTTTCTTTTTTGTGGCAACCGCTTGAAATCATGAACGGGGAAGTCTTTAAGTTGTATGATGTGACAGTTATTCAGATGTTCTTTTAGACACTAAGCTGGTGAAATCCCTGCAGAAATAACAGTCTTCATTCACAAGTGTGTTTCACTTTTAATATAAATGCTGCACATGTTTTCCTTTAAGTTTCACTACCTCTTTCAATGACATGACGTGATATAAAGTAATGAGAGGTGTTGTATTGCAGTGTTATGCCAAGATGAAGGTGATGGTACGGAAACAGAAACTGAGACAACAGAAGAGGAGGTAGTCGATCCAGATGGTATTACAGAGATCCCAGGTGAGACGTGAATAATAAATTCTAGAAATAATAATACACTATGTGGCCAGAAGTATGTTGACACTATGGGGCTGTTTTTCATGGTTTGGTTCCATTTCTTTTTACTTTAAGCAAGATAAAGTCTCAAATATCTTCATTAAAGCTGCAGTATGCGAGATTTTCGCAAATATGATTTAAAAAAGTTATTTTTAGAAAACGGCCGCTATATCGTGACAGTAGTACATGAAACAGGTAACCTGAAAAAAAACATGTTCCTCTGTGTCCTACTGTGTCCTCCGGTGCTCCTAACGGCATCTGAAAGATTTCACTTACCGGAGGAAAACAAGGTCCGCTGCCAGCTGCCGTCTATGAGAGCCGGCTGTCAATCACTCGCAAACTCCGACCAAACGGTCAAACTAGGCCGCGCTGATCAAATATGAATCAATATTCTGTTACTGTAATGACTATATCTCGCCTCAAATGTTCTCAGAATCATCTTGTAGTGTACTGTTTAGCTGTAAAATGAGAAAGTTTGTGACGCGGCCGCCATTGTAAAATCTGTTGAAGGAAGCCAAGTGCTGGTCACATGACCGGAGCACAGCCAATAGGAACGCTCTCTCTCTCTGAAATGACCTGTGATTGGTCAAAATCTGCCGTCACGGGCTAGATTTTTCTAAAGCCTGAAAACAGAGCCATGATGAGGAGCAGAAGTCTAGTTTTCTCTCAGAACACTTGAATTACAATATGCTGAAAGGTTATTATGGAATTTTGCCAAATTATGCCAAAAAATTGTTTCCTACTGTCACTTTAAGAGACACTTGGTCAAGAGGGCAGCATAAAAAAAGTTTGTTACAACAATAAATACAATACAAACAACAGGCTGGGACAACTGTCACATGCTGTTAAAAGTAAACTATTATACTTCACATGCACTTTAAACTACTTCCTGGTACAATTTTAGTACAACCCAAGTGTGCCATTCTGTTCTATGACAAATTGCACTTCAATTATGAGAAAAACACAATTTTATTGACATTAAAAGATTAATACAAATTTTACATACTTTACAGATTTGTAAAAAATAATAATATATAATAATATAACTGATGGTTGCACTCACATCATTTAATTTTTCACGGGAGGGGGCCTAAATTCAAGATGGCGGGCGTGGCCAATCACTGAGGGCCCTTGGTGTCGCCCTCGTTGTTATAATCTGTCTCTCACGCTCACAAATTCTAGAAATAATAATACTCTATGTGGCCAAAAATATGTGGACACTGTGGGGTTGTTTTTCATGGCTCATGCTAGACCTCTTGGTTCCATTTTGTTTTCCTTTAGCAAGATAAAGTCTCAAATATCTTCTTTAAGAGACACTTGCCTCTTAAAGAGGGCAGCATAAAAAACATATACACAACTATTATATATGCTGTAAAAGTAAATCAGTTATGATGATAAACAGGTTTGAGATTCCAAAACTGTCTAAAAATAACAATAAATGTAACAGAAAACACACCGAACAAGACTGCTATTGTCCAGATCCTTTGAAACTTATGACAGTTTTATTCTTTAAAGAAACAAACTTTTTTCTGCCTTTGTTTGATACCGTAGTTGAAACATGGGGGGTAGAGAGGTGTATGACATGCCAACACAAATCGAACTGGGGATATTGTAGTTATATGGTTTGCCTTTTAACCATACGGCTACCATGCTGCCCAACCCTGATCATTTCAAGTACTATTGTACATTTTTTCAGGCAGAATCGGCAGCATATTTATTAAAATATATATATTTTTGCCCAACTGTGTTTTAACTTCGGGAAACAACATCTGTAGACCAATTGTGAGAACACAGGCCATATTGATAAGAAGGTTGCAACAGCATACAATGATATTATTAGTGGTTCTCAACCTGGGGGTTGGGTCCCCCAAGGGGGTCGCGAGGATATTTCAGGGGGTCACCAGATGGTTGTGGAAAAAAAGATAAAATAACCTATAAAAAATGAAATAACATATTTAAGACTGGGGAATGTTTTTTAAATTACATCACCTTTACCAGTGATATAATCAGCCTCAGAATAGATTTTATTGAGTGTGTTTGTGAGTCAAAGTGTGTGCACATGAGTTTCTGTCGGGAGCATATTGGACGATTCCTAGGTGTTAGCTGTTAAGCTTAACAAAGCCAGGTCCATAATGAAAACGTTTTCAAAAAGAACTGTAACCGGTATTTAGTTAGTGGTTAGATTCTTAGTTTTGTTGACTTATTCTTTGATGAGCTATTTACAGATGTGAGTAAAGAAACATTTTAAAGGTAGATTGTATTTTATTAGGGCAAAGGACCTTTTTAACACTGATGTACTTTTGTTAAAGGAAAAAAATAATATATAGGCTAAACATGTAAAATACCTATCATGAATGTTTTTAATTGTAAAATCTAAACTCTTTACTCTCTTTTAGCCTTGTGGGTGATATCACAGGTCGAGGGGACAACCTGCGAAGGGGTTATAGTCAGCGGATCCTTTTAGGGGTGTACACATCTACAAATACATTATTGGGATATGCAGAGATAATACGCTCTGATCAGATAGGACATTAGAATTTTTACAGTAATGTTTGCCTTCAGAGGCACGTCAGACTTGGTTTGGTTAGATTCTTAGTTTTGTTGACTTATTCTTTGATCAGATATTTACAGATGTGAGTAAAGAAACATTTTAAATTTAGATTGTATTTTATTAGGGCAAAGGACCTTTTTAACACTGATGTACTTTTCGAGTCTAGACATGTAAGATACTTAACATGAACATTTTTAATTGTAAAAAATAAACTCTTTCCTCCCTTGTGGGTGGTATCACAAGTCGAGGGGACAGCCTATGAAGGGGTTATAGGCAGGGGTTCCTTTTAGGGGTGTACACCATAATTCGCTCTGATCAGATACGAAACACATCAGAATTTTTGCAGTAATGTTTGCCTTCAGAAGTACTTCAGACCAACTTTATCTTTATCTGGACTTCCCCCGACTGCATGCACAAACTCCTCTTTTTAAAATGATGTCATATGACCCAATAAGCTAGTATGCCTGGGTTTTTTTTGTCAATAGCTTTGACATTTTTTATCAGACAGATAGGAATGCATATATTTTTTGTAACATACACAGATTGGAATACAGACACAGATGGTTGTTATGTGTTAAACCCCTGGTTCCTTTTAGGGAACTGAGTTTGGGTAACTTCTGAGTTTTGTACTTCTGTTTCTCTGGCTCTGACTTTATTGGCTCCTCATTCTGGTCAAAACATGTTTTTGAAGTTCACTTTCTTTAATGCATTTGAACCAGAGTGGTTCAACCTACCTGGTCTTGCCAGCGCAAAATGACTGGAAAGGCTTTCTACAAGTTATAACTCGTTGTAAACTATTTTTTTGGAGGAGTGGAAGCTGATATAGCAGCATATTACTGTAATGCTTCCCATGGTTTTGGAAAGAGACGTTCAACAATCACATAATGCTCGGGTGTCCGTACACTTTTGGCCATTTCGAAACTCGTGAAAATTACTCATTGTAAATGACATCATCAGGATGACGTGCTTCTCTCTCTGTTTCTAGAATCAACCCCAACTGTTTCTGAAGCCAATTCAACCCCCTTCACAGGAGAGGACAGTAAGTCACACAGCTTTTATTCTCTGTGATGTTCTTTTTGCTTAAAAACCTCCATCTACCCTCAGGAAGGGTATTTCACTAGTTTTTCATTGTTCAGTTGTTCAGCACTTAATACCCGGATGCAGTTTCATGTCTCTTCTTGGCACCATGTAGTGGAGAGAAGAAAAAAACAGTTAGTTAGTTAGTTAGTTAGTTAGTTAGTTAGTTAGTTAGTTAGTTAGTACTCGCTGACATGTTTCAGTAAAATCATCCAATTTTTCCTGTTTTCAGTTGAAAATATCATTGATGAAGATCTTGGCTCAGGACTGAGCCGAGCGCTCCCTGCTGATGGTATGTCAGACATACCATTGACTTAAAATACCAGCTCAGTGCAGATTTATGTCTCCCTAGATTACTGTAAATGTAAAGATAATTTACTATAAATGAAAGGACAATAAGAAGAACACTGCAGTAGCACATATTTATGACATAAGTAATAAATCTAAAGACTGGTGACTGACTGATAACCGTTCCCTGGTCATCAGAATCAGTGGACCCCACTGGTACGGGTCCGACCACTGAACCAGGATCAGAGGAAGACGAGGGTTTGAGTCCCACCATCATCCTGATCCCTGTGGTGCTGGTGGTCGTAATTATCGGCATGATAGTTTGTGGTATTTTCATCAGCCGCAGGTGGAAGAATAAAGCGAGAAATCAAGGTATGTCCATCACAAGAGGGAAGGGTCAGTTCAACCAAATCACAAGAAAACAAACCAAAAAACAAACATATTTTGGTCAATGCAGATGGTTTTGGTTTTATTTGCAGAGATTTTCAATGGGAGTGAATGTATTACTGATTTTCACATTAAAAGCATTTAAAGACAGCAACTATTTTCTGTAAAAAGTAAATAATGGTCACAGTAAGATCTGTGTATTATACTTTCAAACATCAAATAAAGATAAAAGTCATAAAAATGCCAAATTAAACTTTATGTCAACGCTTGAAAAAAACAAATAAAAAAAAATTTGAAATAAAATAAAAATAATAAAATTCCCTGTATGGCTGGATACCATGAGGATTAAATGGAAAATATCTTCTTTTGTAATTTGGGGGAACTGACATAATTCTGACCTCATTCTTGTATCATCTGATTGAATTGATATTGTTAAAAATGCCTCAGCTACTTACCAATGTTTGCTATTAATATAACTACTAAATAACTTATTTAGTAGGGCTGCCCCCTCTCAGTCGATTAGTCGACTAATCGATTGTTTTGGTCTTAGTCGACAAAGATTTCTTCAGTCATTTTTTATGCTTTTTCATGCTGAATGACTGATTTCCAAGAAACTTATGAGCACATCTCTGGTGAACTCAAGATGTAAAGATGTGCTTTTGTGTGATTCTTTGTGGAGAAACTCAGTTTTTTGTCGAAAATCATCTGTCGATTAAATCAACTAATCGATTTATCGACAAAATCGTATGAGTGTTAATGTCTAATTTCTTTGGTCAAGGACAGCCCTATTATTTAATGTTTGAATCTTTTAAGTAAAAGATGTACTCAATTACTGTAATGCGATTTGCCATTTTATCATAATAAAGATGACTAAGCCGTGTTCTCCTCTCATAGAGCTGAGAAAAGAGGATCCATATTTGGATGGGTCCAGTGCAGAGAAGGTGCCAATGTAAGTATTGAGAACTTAACTCTTTTTTTTCTACAGCTGCTAATCTGAAGGACTATTGGCAACAGTAAAAAAAACAAACTAAATTCGAAAGAAATTTTCAGTAGCCTATCTTAATGTCAAATGCTTTGAGAGAGATGTGTAATTTCCTGTTTGAAAATCATGACCTACTGTATGTGCAAAAGAGGTTTCATGTGCGTACGAGTGTGAGAGTTATTTTAAAGTAACATAGCGTGAACACAAGTCATATCTTGTGGTTAGGCTACTAGCAACAGAATGTTCAACTGAAACTAACTGCTGGTGTCACAAACATTGAAGTTAGTTTGTTAACCTGTTTTTTGATTTTCTACATCATTTCATACCTTCCAGGCCCATGTTTGAAGAAGATGTGCCCTCTGTGCTGGAGCTAGAAATGGAAGAGTTGGGTCAATGGATGAGAAAGGATGGTAGGTATCTTCAAATAAAGCGTAACAGTTGTTATAAGGATAAAACAAATCTTTTAAAAGAAAAAAACAAAAGTTAGGCTATCATCTTTATTTGCAGAAAAGGTTAGATTCACTTTGAGGGGATCTACTGAGAAATATTATAAAGCCCTTCATTATTACCCATATCTGCAAGTTGGATTACACACTCTCAATGTGGTTGTGTCTGGATGCGAATGACATCAGACATCAGTTAATTTGATTGACTTTGTTCTTGTGTTGCATTTGTTTACACATTTACATAAAAAGGTTTTATTTCTTTTCTTTTCCTGATAAATATGTGTTGGGGAGTGAAACAGTGGAGTTGTGGTAGGACTCTGTCATAGTTATCATTGTCAAGATGTTCTCCGTTGTACCATTTGTTCTCATTGGACTGGTAAACGACATCCTTTGTGTCTGATTGTCATGAAAACCCCCCCAAAAAACATCAAAAAGGGGAAAAAGGGTACCATTTGTAACAATAAGATTAGTTGCGGGAGTTCATCCAGCAGAGGTCACTGTTGCTCTAATTGTTAAGACTTGTATGGTGTCAGTTAATCACATAGTCTGTATTTAATAGTTTAGTGAATATATGAGTAATCTCATGTGTTTTTTCATTGTTTTGTTTGTTCCAGTTGAACCTGAAGACGACTCTTAACATGCATGAATCTATTTATGGTGAGCATGCCCTACACTTATCAAACGTATGTCCAGTTTATGAACACATACAGATTTTATTCATAATCAGAGAGCTATTCTCGTCACCTTTAGTCATAATATGCCTGGAAATGTGTTAAGTCTTTAATTACTCAACGCTAAAATTATGTTTTATAGATATCAAAACACATAAATGCATAAAACAAAGTGCACGAGGGTATATTAGCTTTACTCTTTATTATTTTCTCTCCTGCTCTTCTGTGAACCTTGATACTTCATTTGACAATGTTGATGACTAAATCATAACAGTCACTGTGTGTCACGGCATTATTATGCGACGTTCCTGCAAGTGTGAATACAACCTACTTCTAATGGAAAATCTCATTATGAATACACTCAAAACAATAATATAAATATCTCTCTTACGCAATACAGATCAAGAGTCGAGTTGGGCTATTTCCAAACAGATTGCTCTTACCTGCCAGCCTGTGTTTGTTGTGATGCACCAGCTGGTTTCAGGATAGCTACGATGACCTGTGACCCTTGCGTCATTACACACGGCACTGTTTGAAACACCTGCTAGTGATTACACCAGGCATGCATGGGAGTGTGGCGCAACTTAACCCTGGGATAGTCTCCTTTACTGGAAGGGGCTGGGAAGGCGAGGTCAAGGTCCACTTCACTAACTGTTGACCAACATCATTTACGCACGGGTTTTTCTCAGGATTTTATTTCTAAAGCTGTGCAAGGGTTAGAGGGTACTTTCATTCAATGTGGAGGCACTCTGTACACATCAGGTTACACAAGAGATCTCAAAACAAAAGTAAAGGGGATGTTACTGCTGCTGTGGTTGCACACTGTTTGTCAGACCTGTGAAACTCCACAGTCACTTGGGCAAATTAAAGAGAGAAAGCTTATAAAATGTTGTAAAGTTTTGTAACCTACCATTTACTTTGCACTTTGCACGTAGCAGAGCTTCTCTCAAAAGAAACAAGGTTTGGTGAAGGTATTTAAAACAAAATTTGTTCCGACCGAATTAAAGGTAAGTCGGTAATGTTGAGAAACTAGCAAGAGTACACTCGATTTTAAAAATGATCCAAACAAAAAACCCAGCCCAGTGTTGCCATCTCTTTTCCAGTGAAAGTAGCTAACAGCACGAGCTCCAAAAGTCCCTAAATCTAGAGAGAAAGTCGCCAATACTGACAGTCCGTCCCTTCAGGCCTCCCTCCAAAGCCACCCCCCCAAAATTATCATTATGAACATAAACAACGCACATGGCAATTGTACTGATAATTTCAACAAATATAACAAAAAATGTATTTGAACAACAATACCAACCCTAGCTTTAACAACATAGCACTGTACTACAAACCTTGAACACTACGGACTGAATTAAGTCAAAAGTCAGCAAAACTAACTTGACGAAATGTCTGTGAACTCATCACCAAATTATGGAGGAGTGACCTCTGTATCACTGTCTCTCTGACTTTATCACCTCTCTCTCCCATCATTTCTGTACTGCAGGTTAACAAAGGACACTCTCCCGGCACACAAGAACACACAGTCAACAATGCATTGATGTCACCTTGGATGTTCTGACCTGTTCTACAATAATCCAGCAACACCTGTGACCACAGGAACTAATTTGACTGCCAGGAAACAACACGACACAACACGTTCAGGACACTAGCAAACATCATTTTCATTTTTAAAGTAAAATAATAGGCAAGAAAAGTGACTTCTTAAAGGACCAGTGTGTACCATTTAGGAGGATCTATTAACAGAAATGGAACATAATATTAATAAGTATGTTTTCCTAGTGTATAATCACATGAATCTAAGAATCTTGTTTTCGTAAGCTTAGATCAGTGGTTCCCAACCTGCCCCCCCTCTTGTATCTAAGAAAAGCTGAGCCACCCAGACGTCATTACCCAAAGAAAATTACAAATCCTCAAACAAAATCCTCAATTTAGATAAAGTGATCCAGTGTATTAAATGAGTCTTTTTTTTTTTTTTATTCAATCAACTTTCTTTAATGAATAGAGCTCGTCAGGTTCGTCAACATAAATAAAGTGACGGATTTGCCAAGCGAGTGCAGATACACCTCTCTTTTTTTTTGTAACGACTCAATTAATTTACTATATTAGTGTTAGAGCCAAAATAGATTTTTCCTTATTGTGGTTAAATAAATGTAATATATGGCCCCGTTAATACAGTTGTGGCTTTCCTTTGTGTGCGTCAAGTTGGAGCGCAAATAGGTTTGTGACCGCAGTGAAAATTTTGTCTTTGAAAGGCTAAACGCCAACAAATATGGATTGAAACTGAATATTTCGTTAGATTTTACTACTAAGTAGCAAAGAAATATATCTTTTTAAATAGTTTTATATCCAGACTTTTATAAATTACCCGGTAGGTGTGTTATTATGATTTTAGTTTTACATGAGCAAATCTAATTTTGACAAACTCAGAGTAAACAAATCCTGGCGCACCCCCTTTGATCTTTTGCGCCCCCCTAAGAGGGGCCCGGACCCCAGGTTGGGAACCACTGCCTTAGAATGAGCCGTTTATATCTACATACGGAGCGGATCCTCTTCACTGAGTCCGCCATGTTTCTACAGTAGCCCAGATTGCACAAACCAAACATGGATCTAGATAGGGACATTCACGTTTTTGCGTCGGCCACCGTAGTTCTCCTACACGCTTGGCGCACGTGAGGAGCTTCAGTTGGTTGCAATATGCAACCTCGCCTATAGATGACGCCAAATTCTACACACTGCACCTTTAATATAACATTATCACAACTCATTCTTCCTGAAAGCATTCACTGGATAGCAATGTGCAACAATTGGACTTGTTAAATAGTGGCTCTTTGATCAGCGTTGTGCCTTTCATGTATTGTTTCTGTGATGCATTACATTACATTTATTTAGCTGACGCTTTTATCCAAAGCGACTTACAATAAGTGCATCCAACCATGTGGGTAAAACCCCAAAAAGTATCAAGGAAGTACATTAACTTCATCAAATATGCTGAGCTACTTCAAGTGCTACATTTAGAGACAATAAATAGATAGATAGACAATAGACAGGGAAGTGTTTTTTTATTATTATTATTATTTCATGGGCCGAGGTTGCAGTCTGAACAGAGGAGTTTTGATTGCAATGTTGAGCTGTCAAGCAGTAATCGGTTATAATCCAGGTAAATGCAAAGTATTTTCTGCCTCAGTGAATCAGACCGAGTGAAAGTATTAAGTATAAACCTAAAACACACTGTGCTGTAGCTACCAAAAATCTCCTTTTCTGCAGTTTCATACTGTTGAAAGAGTATGTGGTCATCTTAATGCGCATTAGGCCGATACTCTTCTCCACCCCTCACTGATATGACCGCTCATAGTTTCTGCTGATGGCTTCTCTTCAGCTCAAAGCCTCTTTGTTGTATTACACTGTGTGTGACTCCCTCCAGCTGCAGGTTTTAATGGGGAAATATCCTGTTGAAGATTGCAGGCATGCATGACAGAGAGGGCCACTCCTTTTCATGCCTGTGCAGAGCTGGTTAGGACTTACGGAGAAAGTGTTGCTGAAATCTCCGAGTGTGAAATCCGTTGCACTCTATTTCTGAGTCTTTTGATCAATGATTAGCTGTTGCTGAAGCAGCTGTCTAAAAGCTGCTACTGATAAGATTTTCATCTCATACAGTAGATAATGACTTTCTGTCTGAATGCATTATGTCTACAGATGTTGTTCAGATGTTCTGTTTCCAGTTTTGGCTTAAAAGTGTTGAATGTAAGCAGTCATAACACTGATCTAAATGTGAGTGCTTTCTAAATGTGTCAGTCAGTATTTTGCAGCATCTTGCACTGTAAATATGAGAATACAGTATACCAAAAGATATTATTTTCAAGGAATGCCTTTTGTAAATATTTCATATGAGGCTGCAGTATTGTTGTTTTGCTGATGAAGCTTTGAATAAAATTGCATTAAATAAAATCATGATGTTAGTGTGGCTCTATAGGCATGGCAATGTCGCCTGGTCTGCCACTTTGTTTCTGAAATATCTCAACAACTGTTGGATGGATTGCCATAAAGTGTTGTACAGACATTTGTGGTTCTCAGAGGATGAATCCTACGGACGTTGGTGATCCCCTGACTGCTCCTTTAGCGCCACCACCAGGTTCACATTTGTGGTTTTGAGTGAAGTGCCTCGACAGCTATTAGATGGATTGCCAAGAAATTTGGTTCACACATTCATATCCCTGTCAGGATGAATTGTAATATAAAACTTGTATATATAATGTAAACGTTTGGTAATCCTTTGACTTTTCATCTCAAATTTTTTACTTTGCTTTAGGAACAAATACCTGCAAAATTAAGCTTGAGCTGTACTTCATGTTATTTAGCATTTTTTTTGCGATCTTCCGCATCCATTGGGCCCATAGAGCAGGCGCAGCAGCGTTTCCTTTCACTCCGCCTCCCAGCCCTCGCTCCAGCCTCGGTCTGGGTCTCATTAACATGAACGGAGGAAGGGAAATAACTCTGGATTCAGCTATTAGTGCATTTTACAACTTTTAGGAGCTAATCATTTAAATAAGGGCTATTCAAGTGTCCGTATTGGGAAGTTGATTTACCTAAAAAAAAAATTATCCTCTGAGTTACAGACGTCTCTTTCTCGATGTAAGTCTAGGGGAAAAAGCCTTTTTGGGCCCAATGGCATCACGTGACCGACACGGAAGCTGTAGTACCACCGTTTGGCCACTATGAAAATTTGCTTCACAGCCTGGCGCTCTTCCTGGGGGCTTGGTTCCTACTACCATACTATATGCCAGAAAAAAATGTAGTATGTCCCAATGCATATGTCGAATCATGTATGCCAAAAATACCAGGATGTCCTACTACATTTGGTAGCATTTTGCAGTATGCAAGCCAGCATGCCTTTCTGGCTATTCTGACCCACAATCCTCTGCGCAGTGGATAAATGAGCAAGAGCGTCAAAGTTCAAGGCGCAATATATGGCAAAGTCATATGTCCCAATTTTATGCCTACTGCATGCAACAGTACGTACTTTGTAAGGGCAGCTGCAGTATGTACTAAAAGTAAAAAGAAAAAGTATGTGATTTGGAACGTAGCCATGGTCTTGTTGTATATGGTGACTCGTGTATATAAAAAATAATTAAGATTAATGGCATATTCCCTCCATGCACACATGATAGCTGTTTCCTGTTTTCAGCTTGAACTCAAAAGATCTGAAGTTATATTTCAAATTCATCATGCTGGACTAAAAATGACAGAACATTAAATAGAAAACAGCAAGTTGAATGTGTCTCACATCTGTCCCATATGTGTTTCTGTCACAGTCCTCTCTGCAGCTTTAAATCCACTGATGATTCTCCGCTTTCCTCTTTGAGCTCTGATGGAATTCAAACCAGTGGAAGGTCTGAGGGAGCGAGGGCAGACGATCCATGCAAACCAATGAATACAAATGAGAAATGAGTCTCTCACTCCATTTTCTCTCTTTTTCTCATTATTAGATTTCCAGACAGCAGTTGTGTCTGCCACCTTACAAGGTCTGCATCGTCACTGCCGTCTGGCTGCTCAGTCACTGCTGACTAAACATCGACATGTTCATAATCAACAAGTAACGCCTACAAGGAAATACTGAATTACTGCAGGTAAGCCTGTTGCCTTTTGTTTGGAAGTAATTTAAGTTTGAACATCACACCTAAAGGCTTGTCCAACCATGTTTTTATCACCTCAAAAATAAGATCTACTTCAAACTTTAGAAAAACACACCATCTTACATTCTTTTATATTTTCACACCTTGATTGTTGAACAGCCAAACAAACTATTGACAGGCTACAGACTGTACGGACCTCAGCTTCAGAACTACATGTGTCCATGTTACACCTGTCTTCCCCTCTTTACACTGGCTCCCAGAAATGTTTAGAATTGATTTTATATAGTTAATTAATTATATTTAAAGAGGTTTTATAAGTCAAAGTGAGTTCACTTGTCATGTTTAGCGCTACTCAGGTGGTGAAAACAGTTTAATAATGTCTTCTGTGGCTTTGGAGGAGATCTGTAAAGGCTGAAAAAAATTCTCATTTGACATCACCCAGATTTCTTGAATTTAGCTTGAAGACAGAAAACCTGATACCTTAAAGTTTGTAAGACGATGTAGGTGTTTACCTGCATCAGGGACTTTTTCAGGCTCTTTAAGGGCTACTCAAGGCGTCCCTCCTTGATTTATTTCTGACCTTCTCATCCCATATGAGCCGATGCATAGCTTGAGATCTTTGGGCAGAGGTCTTTTGTTTGTTCCAGAGTCCAGACTTAAAGGTCTTATTGATGACATTTTTATGTAGATGAATATTTTAAAAAATAATAATAATACATCCACAGAGCTTTTAGAAAGGTACCAAATAAAAGTATGGCTTTTCCTGAAAAAAATGTGAATTAATCATTTTGAAAATGTTGGCTGGTCCAAAATAAATGTTTTGTTTATCTCTGTGGAAGATATCTGATGTTTTGTTCCCATTTCTAACAAGACTTGAGAGCCAATAGACGTTGGTATCACCTTGGTATCTCTGGGTCGTCAGTTAGTGTGGGAAAAAACGGATAAATGGCTGAGATTGACAGTAAGTGCCTGGCAACGACTTGTTGTGAAGTAAATGCAATGGAACGGGGGAGGGAGAATAAGACATCTAGCAGCTGAATGTTATCAATGTTATCAATAGCACCTTTAAACTAGTTGGAACAGAGTCTTTGCAGTCAGAGACCTGAGGCTGTGAACTGACCTGTCTGAAGAAATAAGTCTGGCTGTTATCATCAAGTTTATCCTGATTTTACTTGAGTTTTCCTTATTTCTGTTATGTAATTTTACTGGAATTTGTTTTACCTCCAGTATTTTATTCTGGTTCAGCTTATTAGCATTGTTTGACCTCTACATTTTCACATTTGCTTATGGACACGAATGGACAGAAAATGAACTCTTTAGGTTATTTTTCAAGTTAAGATTTCAAACATTCTCTGGTTCCAGCTTCTCAAATATGATGAATTTGTCTCATGATAGTATACTGAATATCTATATATCTATGTCTCTGACATTTTATTAATCAAACAATTGGTCAATTAATTGAGAAAATGATCTGCAGATTAATTCATGAAGAAGAGAAAATGTTAGTTGCATCGCTGGTTTTTAATTTATTGCCTTGTGTGAAGCCCTTTCATTTTTAAAAAGTTCAAAGAAATATTATCCAATTATCTTTATTACATTGTAAGCTCATAAATACAATACGACCTTATTGAGAAAGTACAAACACTGTGAATCTACACTTCTACCCTCAGATGCTCTACAGCAGCAGCTGGAGGGTTTTTCTCTCAGAGTGCAGCGTGACTTTGTTCACGCGGTGCCAGGTTCTGGCTAAACTGGTTTACATGCAAATAAAACATCATTGCTTCTACCAGACATGACTGTGGCAAACAATACGCACATAGTCTCACACCAGGTAGGATATATTTACCGGTATATGTGAGCATTATAATCTTGATTAAAGCCGTGTCTATCACAGTGAACAAAAATGTGATGTAATCCCCCAGAGGACATATTCATAACATCATATTTCCAGTGACCCGTCTCTGAATTCACCAAGCTTTTGTAGACTGAATCAGTGTCTACCCAGCAGGCACTGTCACACTCCATCAGCTCCATTTCACAGCCGTGTTTGTTTGCTTTCAAGAGCTGTGATGTTACAGAGCGTTGTCCGTCTGTCGCAATCATCACATTCAGTCATTCTTGGGCAATCTTTGAGTGGAAAACACAGCGTGCACCAGGGAATCTGTGTGTGTGCGTGTCATTATAGGAGACTTACTTCACAATAGTTTTGAGTTTGCTCCTTTGTAGAGTCGTGATGAGCAATTTTAAAGCGTGTGAAACTTTCCACTGCCTCTTATGAAAGACTGCCTCTTGCACCATTTGGACAACATTTGATAGGACACATGAACCGGCTGTAGCTGAGGACACAGAGGTTATGTCCCCTGTACTTTTGTTCTAGGAAATTTGAGGATTTGAAACCTTTTATGATTTCAAAGTTACACATTATTGGGCACCAACTTTGACTTGGACATACAAAGGAATAAATAATAACAATTCAACTCATTTCCTTACAAGAATGTAATTCTTCTGGGAGGGGAGGAAGCTCTTATAAAACAGCTTTTAGATCACTGGTTCCCAGCCTGGGGGTCGGGACCCCTCAAGGGATCTCAAGAAAAATTTCTGGCCGCTCCTCATTTGCATAAAGTTGAGGTCTCGGCTACTTTATGCAATTTACGGGTGTCCGGTGTCCTCTGGAAACCCCCGAGATACTTTTTAACTAAGCATTGTCGATCCAAAATAAAGACAGATTCAGCAACTGCATGGCTTATTTCTCGCATAAAATGTTTTGAGAAACACATTTCAGTGAACTATTTTTGTGATGTAAGAGACGAAAGTTTCCAAACGAGCCGCCATGTTGGTTCCAGTTTGAAAGCTGGGAGCAGCAGCCCACGAGGGAAATCTTTCGTCCAATCAGGTGCCTTGTGTCTGGTGGCAGCCCATCAAGGTGGACGTATACAATGACCCTAACTAAGTGGTTGTGTTGCCTAAACCTAACTTTCTGTGAAAACAGAAGTTTATTTTGAAATGTCACTACGCATGTAACGAGCGTATATTGACACGCTGTCTCTGACGTGTCCAAAAGTAATGCAAGAGGGGTACCCAGTGCGTCGGTCTCCGATGCAGAGGGGCACTGACCAAGCTACGGTATTTGACGCATTGGGAGTGAGAATGTGTTAATATATACTATACATATATACTGTGAGGTCACCATTTTAGACAATCGGGGAGGGAAACTCTGGGACACCCAACTATTTTTACATGACTGAAAACAACAAAAATTAAAACAGTTTAATGAATCAAAACATGGTATGATGATTCAGGTCTCTTGAAAATGATCTGTGTGTTTGTGGAAATATTTTGATACGATCTCAGTATTTCTAAAATCCTGGCTGCAGCCCAGACATAAACATACACAACATTCAGGATTATCCAGCATATTTTAATGTTTAGTTTCACTGACAAAACGACCAAAACAGCACGTCGTAAAGATGATACCAATGAAAAACTCAGGCCTATAGTTCAGATTTTTGTGAGGCGTCCGCTTACAGGAGCCATTTCCATAAACGCACTGAGCTACAGAGAGCATTTAGTAACAAAGTGAGGATATTTGCAGTCGTTCTTTGTTTCCAGGGTCTGCTTTTTCAGTCTTCCTGGACCAGATGCCAGTCTCAATTCCACACTTCTCAGGATCACATGTTTGGTGCTTAGCGATATCTCCGGGTTTCAGACTCTCCCTGGAGGATCCAGATACGGGGCATGAAAATGACCATGAGCCAAAGCTAACCGTGGTTGGCACTGCAGGGCGAACTTCTGCAACAGCAGCAGCAGCACTATATCCATGATAACTTGCTTTTCTTGTCTATGAATAAATGAGGCTCAACATGCTGGAAAGAATCAGGTCTAGGTTTCCAACCAGCATGATTTGTGACCATACAGATTGGGATTTGGAGTCTCTTCCCTTCCCTCCCAAGATTTTATTGATCAAAATATATCAACATTTACATTTTATCATAACAAGAATGTTTAAAAAAGTGAGTGGATGGTACAATCAAACTTATACAGTATATACTGAAATAGAACAGAAATAAAAATGGCAAGAATAAAGAAGATAATAATAAATAAATAAGAAGAAAACAGTACATAAAGGCAAAAACATTTAATTTTGTAGATACTCTTTTTTGTTTTTGTGTAATTAAAAAACAAGTCTTAAAGGAAAATAGTAAATACAGTATGTGTGTCATTTTGGAAAAACAACTTGTCTCCTTCTTCTCATTTAATAAAGCCACAAGGATTATCTATTATTTTCTCTTCAGATAAACTACTTGTGTGAAGTGAGGTTTTGTGCACAATTTAGTCCTCATAAAAGGGAAACGTTTCTTTAGAAATTGGCCCCTTCGTGGTGTCAATCTGGCATCTTATTTGTTTAATGATAATGGTAACATGTATACTTACAATGAATTCATGATGACTTGTCTACCAATAAACAATTTGCATGTGTTTGTGAAGCTGTTGCATATGGTCTGTCTTATTTTATGAAATGACATATTGGCTTTGAAGTCATTAAGAATTTAAACCACATCCGATTTGAATCAGTGGTCTATATATCACTGATTAAAATGCAATAATTAGCATACAAAATATAAGTCACAGACAGATAGAGATCACTTCAAATCCTCTTGGAAATTATTTGAAATCAATTAATTGAAGATAATAAATGGAATAAAATGGGTCATTACCATATTAATTCTGCATATTCAATAATACTTTAGAAACATAAAAACCATGCTCAACATGTTATCCTCATTAATGTTTTTTTTCAATGCTTTATTGATATTGATGTTAATCAATAAATAAACTCCTTACTGTCCAAACAGGTCTCTCAGATCTGCTGGGTTATATTAGGCCTGCTAGCTGTTCCAGAGTCCAGGTTGAGGTCAAAGGGTGATTGAGCGTTTGCTGCACTGACAGTCGTCCAGTTAGTATTTGATCTGTTGACACTGTTTCTGCTTTTAAATCCTGTCTTAAGACACATTTTTACAGAATTGCATATTCGCTTGACAACTGGTCTTATTTGTTTACATAATACAGCTCTGTTGTGCAACCACCTGATTTTAAGTTTATTTTAATAGTTTGTTCTTCCTTTTGGATGATTTATTTGTAAATTTCAAATATTTGTTTTTTTGTTTTTCTTTTTATGGTGTCTATGGAAAGCACTTTGTATTCCCAGCTTGAAATGTGCTATACAAATAAAATGATTATTATTATTAGTAGTAAAAGTAGTATTAGTATTGTGAAAAATAATAATAATAATTGTTGCCTTCTTCTTGTGAAAATGAACCAGAATGACTCACTCATTTATTTTACAGTTATACTTTTACAGCAAAATGTTGATGAGAATTTTTCTGTAATTATCAACATTTAAAACAAAATAATAAATAAATAAAATATAATTAAAATGTAATAAATGAAATGTAGTTTAATAATAATATTAATAGTAATAATAATAATAATTATTATTATTATTGTTGTTATCTTATTATCCTTATTTGCATATTACGCATATGTGTGCGCTTTTTCTTCCATTATTATTACATTTTTATTGTATTTATTTATTTTAAAACATCTTTAATCATTATTTTCTATATGTATTTATATGTGTGTGCATTTATTTATTTATTTAAATTTTATTTAAGGTTTTCCATTTATTATTGGTTAGGTTTACGATCATTAATATGTCATAAATGCCATTATCAGTATTTTACTAGGATATGTATTTAAGTCGATGTATCATTATTATGTTTATAATTACCCTTTTTTCTACAAGTACATGTGTGTGAATCTGTACTGCTTATGTGTATTTTTCCTTTCATATAAATTAATTTTTTCCACTAACATATTGCAACTGCACTGTAAATTGAGCATCATTTACTTTTTTTAAATAAAACAAATCTTTACAAAAAAAAAAAAGATACCTCATGATTACTCTCACATATATATTTCCCATACACCATATTTCCTTTATTATTATACTGTATAATATACAAATTTGAGATAAAAATAATAGTGTATTTACAATAATATTATTATTGTAAATACACTATTATTTTTATTTTAAATTTACTTTATTTTATTATGTTATTCTTTGCTACTTAACTTACTGTTACTTTCTTAATGGAGCTTCCCAGCGTGACAATAAACATCTTGAATCTTGAATCTTGAACATGTCATCCAGGGAGTTTATTATTACATCACATTCGAGCGCCCACGAACCAAACAAAAAGGTCTCGTCATCACGTCGCGACAGCCATTTCTCTCCAGTCGGTGGAGAGTCAGGAGACAGACGAACAAACCCTGGCTGGTTGTCGGAGAGCCTGAGAGCGGCGAATCACTCACAACTCACCCGCTGTTCGGGTCTCAGTGGACGGGTTTCCCCTCTCCTAATGTTCGGACGGCTTCACACGTCGCCCAGTCAGAGAACAGAGTCAAAGGGTCGAGCTTCACTCAGACAGAGCAAAGCGGTGTTTCACTCAGCCTGCTAACATCACACAGACTTGGCTTGCAGAGGCTAGTTAGCTCCTGTAGCTAACGTGCTAGCTCCTGTTAGTGAGGTTCAAACACACACTTTGCCTTTCTGCTGCTGCTGCTGCTGCTGCTGGGAAACAGAGAAGCGACAGAAGGAGCGTTTTAACCTCACCGGAGCCTGTGTGGCGTTAGCTTCACCCAGCTCCAGAAAGGATATCTCGGGTTTGGATACACGACCCAAAAAAAGGAGTTACCGGAGAGGCCTGCTGTCTTTGTTCATCTCCACATATCTGAGGTAAACACAGTGTAAAAAAATACAAAGTGCAACATCACAACTGGGGGATACTGTAGTCATGGGGACCAGTGGGCCTAGCAACAGCGAGCTAACGAGAAGCTCGTTCGGCTAGCCGAGTTAGCATTGCTAACGCTAGCCAGCTTAACGCACTTCGTGTTGATGTGGAGGCTTGTTTAGCGATTTAAAGAAGTTATCGGTGTCAGATTCAGCTCACTGTGGCCGGTCGTACCGTGTGGTGATGTTTCCAGCGTGAACTAAAAACAATCAGACTGAGTTTTGGTTACTTGTGTTGGCTCACACCGCCCGCTAAAACTTTTGCCTTTTAAACAAGCTGCACAAACTTGAGTCGAAAAGCTTGCAAAGTGTGAGGAGCTCAGTCCGCGTGCAACACGTTTATTGTGTGATGAGCACAAACTTGGTAAGAGTGAGTTTATTTATCTTGGTTTTTAGTGTACGAAATAAAGATGTTTTGGTGCAATTTAGGAGCTCAATTGTCGGGTTTTTCTCTTGATAGTCAAGGTTTTTTATGCCCAAAATGCTAGCAGACCCCATGCGCAGTTAACTCGTGCCTCACTTGTTTTAGCTGAATCCAGATGTTCTCACGGATGACAGAAATCCACGGGACAATAACAACAGTTTGTAGGTTGTTTAGAGAGTTATGCTGCTAAAAGTTTACTCTTGAAGAAGGCAGTGGGATTGGCTGATTGTTTCAACGATCTCTCCCCTTTCTATCTAGTTGTCACTTTATTAGGTACACCTAGCCAAAACTAATCCAGTCTGCAACAACAACCCTCAAAGAAATCCTACTTTCATGAAGGTTATGATATCCAGTTTGAGAGATGTTGTGATTCATCTTCATTGTCATTTTGCAAGCTGTAGTTTGTTGAGTTGTTGGAATTGTATAATGTTATACGCTGACAGTTGTTTCTATTATGTAGTCTACGTTTATTGAAGTAGTTGGTAACATAATGTTAGAAACACTAGTATTTCAGTTTTGAGTCTCATCCTGGTTTTGATGCTATATGGGATATGGAAAATAGAGCAATGAGAGATCTGGTTACGTATGTCACTGTACAAGATCATGATATTAGTAAAGTTTCTGATCGTCTGCGGCAGTACAGCCACGTCTTTGACTTCTTAACAACCAGAAAATCTGTAGTTTCTGTACTAACTGAGCCACCTCAACTGTCGAGGATGAACCCAGTTGGATTTCTTGCTGCTAGGGCTTTTCAATCGATTAAAATATTTAATTGTACGGCTGTCCATTGTTAATCGCAAATTAATCACACATTTTTTATCTGTTCAAAATGTACTTTAAAGGGAGTTTTGTCAATTATTCAATACTCTTATCAACATGGGAGTGGGCAAATATGCTTGCTTTATGCAAATGTATGTATATATTTATTACTGGAAATCAATTAACAACACAAAACAATGACAACTATTGTCCAGAAACCCTCACAGGTACTTAATTTAGCATAAAAAAAATGCTCAAATCATAACATGGCAAACTCAAGCCCAACAGGCAACAACAGCTGTCAGTGTGTCAGTGTGCTGACTTGACTATGACTTGCCCCAAACTGCATGTGATTATCATAAAGTGGGCATGTCTTTAAAGGGGGGACTCGTGTACCATACCTCTGTTACAAACACAATAGTTGACCGTTCATCAAAATGAAAAAGTTTGGTCGTAATGTATCAGTATTCTTATTGCTGGGTATCAAAAGAGTGATATACTCTTAACTTTGTCTGTTATAATGTGCCATATATACATATCATTAGAAGAGATTGTAGAAGAGATCATGTTGGTCACAGTCACCAGAAATAACAAGTCTGTTTATTTGATTTAAAGCCAACAGAGAAGAACCACTTTGTTTTCTGGAGTTCAGCCTGTTAAGTTTCACCTTTTGGCTTGATAAAGCAGGAATGTATTGAAACCTACACAATAAGACTACACATCAGCAGGGTTGTTAAGTGACCACATCACAACTTTGGGGAATTTTTTGTGGTAGTCTGAAAAATCTGGGAATTTAAAGGTGAAGCTATTGTAGGTGTGGGGACTTTTTTTTAAGATTATTTTTTGCTTTTGCCTTTATTTGATAGTGATAGCATAGACATGAAAGGGGGAGAGAGAGAGAGGGGTTGAATTACAGCAAAGGGCCGCAGGTCAGATTCAAACCTGGGCCGCTGCAGTAAGGACTCAACCTTAGTACATGGGCGCCTGCTCTACCAGGTGAGCTACCAGGGTGCCCTGTGGGGACTTTTTGCTGTTGATTTGATGTCAAATATTAATATTTTCATTAGGGGTGGGGGAAAAATCAATATGGCATAGTATTATGATATTTTGCGTGGCAATATTGTATTGATACACAGAGTTCAAGTATCGATCTTAAAGCTTAAAGCTAGAGTGAATCTGGTATCTTATGAAACTAGAAAAACCTAAGGAATCGATGGGTACCAGCCATATCATGCTAGCTTGTCAGGAAGAACGCTAAATAACGCTCCAAAATTAAGCAAAATTGACGAGGAAAAACTAGTAAGGCCATTTTCAAAGGAGTCCCTTGACCTCTGACCTCAAGATATGTGAATGAAAACCAATATATCTTATCGCAATATATGTGTATATATATATATATATATATATATATATATATATATATATATATATATATATATATATATATATATATATATATATGATAATATCGTATTGGAGGCTCTGGTTTCCCCACCCCTAATTTTCATAATTTGTGCCCTCATGGCACATACCCTGTCATTACTGTTGGTCTGGTCATGGTCCAGTAATTGATAATCTTGCATCCCAGTGTGATGAATGAAAGAGGCTGTTTATTATCTACAAACCAAGCAGCTACAGTTTTTTTTTACCACCCACAACCAGTCAAAATGCCCATTATGGATCGCTTTGAAATTGCATGAGCAAGTATTAAACTCTTCAGTTATTGTATGACATTTTGTGGGACATAATGTGTTCCTTCATCTCTACGGTTAAGGCGTTATGAAGTGGTAGTAATGTGATGAAATACCGGCTGTGATTGTTGCTGCAAGGCCTTGGAGAGCGAGAGATGAGGGGTATCCTCGACTTTGTTTGCAGAAAGCTTCACATTCCCACACTCCTGACTGTTGCTGTGTAACTGACCCCAGGGCTTCCTGAAACCATTCTCATATGGACAGTGAGATTTCCTGGCTTTGAAGCTCGTATTGACAAAACATGAAGTGAGATTGGTTATTAAGGATGTCAATAGAGGGGAAGTGTTTCAGATGGCACATTCCTGGAGGCAAGACTGGTCTTAGTAGCTCTATACTGACTTTTTAAAAATAATTAAAAAGACTCTAAAGCACATTTGAGGCTACATGCTCAAGTGAGACTAATAATTGCTGATAAAAAGTCTGTTCATCAAACTTATTTTGTGGGGCTGGGCTGATACGATATTCCCTGTAGGCAACCACACAACCCTCTGAATGTTAACCCAATTATGAAACATGTCATGTAATCCTGGATTATTGGGAAAACTGGGAACTGCAACTGCATGTGAAAGTTTTTTTTTTAGATGTGTTGTAGATGTTTTCTCCTGATTTGTAATGCCCAGTTTGCTTTGTACTGCGTCCCTCATCACTGCTATCTCTACTGTAGGCCCGGGGAGGCTGGAGACAGACTTGTCCTTTTTAAAAAAAAAAAAACTTTTTGTGGTTCCCTTAACAAAGGAGTAGGGATGTCATGAGAACCGATAATTCAATACTAGGGCTGTCAAAGTTAGCACGATAATAATGCGCCACTGATTTCTTTAATGCATTGACGCAACTTGCGATTTTTAGGTTCATATGAAAGGTATCTTATAAAACTGGAAAATCTAAGGAATCCATTGGTACCAACCATGTTATACTTATGTTATGTTATGTCATGTTATAAAGGAGGCTGAATAACGCTCCAAACTTGCGCTAAATTTTGGCGAGGAAAAACTGGCATGGCCATTTTCAAAGGGGTTCCTTGACCAAGATTTGTGAATGAAAATGGGTTCTATGGGTACCCACGAGTCTCCCCTTTACAGACATGCCCACTTTATGATAATCACATGCAGTTTGGGGCAAGTCATAGTCAAGTCAGCACACTGACACACTGACAGCTGTTGTTGCCTGTTGGGTTTGAGTTTGCCATGTTATAATATGAGTATGTTTGTTATGCTAAATGCAGTACCTGTAAGGGTTTCTGGACAATATCTGTCATTGTTTTGTGTTGTTAATTGATTTCCGATAACAAATATATGCATACATTTGCATAAAGCAAGCCTATTGCCCTCTCCCATGTTGATAAAATTATTAAATACTTGACAAATCTCCCTTTTAAGGTACATTTTGAACAGATAAAAATGTGTGATTAATTTGCGCTTGTAACTATGGACAAGCATGCGTTTAATCGCGATTACATTGACAACTGATTGACAGCCCAAATACAAATGTAATCTTGTAAAATGTAGTTTTTGTTGAGAAACTTGAATAAATCCAGTTCTTTGAAGGAGATGTTTTAACAGCAATATAAAATAAATAATAGAGAGGGAATTATGACCTGTTTAAGTTCCTAACAAAAACCAGTATGCAAATGGTAATAAAGGAGTGTATGTTGAAGTACATGGGATTTATTGTTTTACTGTTATATTTTTACAATGGTATTGACTTGGTATCGAGAACCGTGGAATTTCACTGGTATTGGTATCGACTTCTAAATTTATGGTATCGTGACATCCCTACAGTGGAGTAGGTGTTGCTGGTGGTCCAGGGCAAGAACTTAGTGTGCACTCTTTTTGTTTTATTCCAAACACTACCATAACTTTGCTATCTAAAGTAGTTTCATGTAAATGGACTGTATAATAAATGTTCAGTGGCATCCAGTTTTTAGGAGACAAACCAGGAAAACTTTGGCAGGATCTGGAACGATGAGATCTGGAGCACACTGTTATAGTAGGAGCTTTTTAATATATATATATGGAGCAGCAACTACAGTTTGGACATAAAGAAAGTCCTCATAAGAGAGTCAGAAGAGGCAGTGGCAGTGTAGACGTTTTAATTTCCTGCCATACATTGAGAATACCCCCAAGTCAATAAGGATGGCAAGGACCATCTGGCTGAGGGTCTTGGAGGAAGTGGAAAGGACCAGGAGGATGAGGACTGAAGAGAGGAGCGTCTGAGTGCAGTCTGATTTCTAATAGGCAGTCTTCCCGGCCTTTTGGGACCCAAAACACTGTTTAGCGAAAGGGACATTTGGATAATGAGTGATTCATGACATCTGCTGTATTGGGGGAATTGATGATGGTAGTTGGATGAGCATCCACAGTCCAGAGAGGAGACAGGGGAAGGGATTGAAGGCACAAGTTAGGTCTACTGGTCAAGATGAATTTGTGGTCTTCCAGTTAGAGAGGCTTGGAGAGAAATAAGCACAAGCCAGTGTTACTGTGTGGGGTTAGAAGAGGCAGTTCAGGCAGATTTTCAAGTAGTAAAGGAATGTTTTAGCTGCATAGTTTGAATTTAGAGGCTGAAAGTTGGAAGTGTTATTTGAGTCAGTCTTGTTAAACATGTACCATTTTCTTTTCATCTAATTGATTTAATTCAGACAATCCTGGGGTTGTTGAGGATAAACCCATCAAGCAGGACATTTGGGACAACAACAGACAACAACATCAAGGAGGGCGGAAATAAAGGTTAGGCTGTAAGTAGGTCAAATATTTGGATATTATAACACACACCTTAGGCCTTTTCTATTCATTGAAGGAACTCCTGATTGCGGTGTCCAAAATATCTTCTTTGTTCACACCTTCAGTACTCAACTAACACTACTATAAAACTCGGTAGTTTACTTGGTAGTGAGCCGTAAATTAAGATTTTGGATGCTTATTAATCGTCATCATTTGGTGGCATCACTGACTGGTTTAGAGTCCTACTACTTTTTTATTACACGGCTTTGTTGAATACTCAATTCTGATTGGTCACGGCATTCTACGGTCTGTTGTTTCTTTATAGCAGACCGTTGCTATGTATAACCGAACGTTGCTATGGACGCAGTTCTGATGTCGGACTCTGGAGGACCACTTTTTGTCAAATTATTGATTTCTTAGGCAAGTAGCTGTGTAATAACCTGAATAATGTACAGCTAGCGGGTCATTGTTGTGAAATAAACCCCTTCAGCGCGATGCATATCACGTTTCGCGTCGGGGTCCATGCCAGGTGCCGCATCGCCCTGTCGCGGTTTATTACACAACAATGACTGGCTTGCTGTTCATTATCCCTTACTTAGGTCTATTATGGGAATTTTTGAGGGCACTATATAGAAGTTAAATTTCTCAATGATCGGACACCCACACAAATAAATGTGTCGAGGGTAAATAAAGTGCACTATATCGTATTAATAATAGATGGGATTTTGGACACAGTATATGTTTTTGTTTGTTGTGTTATGTTAGCTAGCTACTTGCTAACTTGCGCACTGATGGTCTGCTTGAGTTTAAAAGTCGGTACCCTTTTGTTGGGGATTTTAGGAGTGAGGAGAGATGCAGCACAGAGAGATGCTGCAAAAAAATCCTATAATAGCCTACAAAGTTATTTACCTACCTATTACTCTGCTTTTTTTGTTGTTGAATCACATTGTTTCCTCGTGGCCTGCAATCAAATGTTCTGTGGTCTGCTACCAGTCTGTGGCTTGGGGTTGACAGCCCTTGATCTAGCTGTTGCTAGCCACATAGCCACATGAATGTGAGGCATGCTAACATTAGCTTCTGCATTCCGTAGCATCATGGTTTCATCTCACCTGAGTCAATTGGGATCTGTGAGGGTATAATATTGAAGCATCACTAGAGAAATCTGGGTTTGAGGTTGAATCCTGGAGGGAAACTGTGATGTTGGAAAATAATATGCAGGGTGATGTTTTCAGATATCAATCAGATAATGTTCTGTAGCATGGAACCTGTGTAAACATATTAATTGAAGTAATGCTTTACGCTGATTTTTGGCCTTAATCAGATTTGTGTAAAGTTGTTAGTGTCATAGTAAAAGTTCTCATAGTTTTGACAAAGTTCAATTTCAATTTGAGACCTCTTTCTATGTAACTTAAAGGTTCTTTATTCGATATCTAGAGCATTAATATAGCAGCAAACATCTATATTTCTATAAAATCAAGTTCAGACATACATTTTCCTGTGATAATTAACCTGAAACTTCTCATTTACTCGCTTCACATGCCCTGCCGTTATCCTGCACTCATATTGTATTCTCTTCTCACGCTCACAAATCTTTAAATTAAGTATTTTTTTTGTTTGTTTTATTGCATGCTTTCATCATCCAATTTCTCTGTCTATACTGCTATCATCAATCATGTGATTGTGTCTTCTGGTCTGCGCTTCTTTAACGAGTTTTCAGGGTTAACTAGAGACTTACAGACAGCCGAGCGGAGCGTGGGTGTGTTCTGCAGTTGTGAATGGCCCTCTGCTCTGTATCTGTGAGGCACAAGGAGCACGTTAATAATTCAGTGCTGTGCCATGTAGCTCTGAGTTGGTTAATGAACACAGAGAGGAATCTCCCAGGCATATTGCTTTGATTTGGGCTATACTGTGAACGCTGTGTGACATAGTGCAGGGACGAGAGGAAGTCGCAGATTGGGACATAACAAGTCAATAGCGGATATATTACAGTTTAAAATTGTGCTGTGGCTGTGACTATCTTCTTGTAGGCTCTAAAAGATTAGTTAAAATACAGATAAGAGCATGGAGGAGTGTCTCTCTTTATCCTTATAGGAGAGACACCTTCTTTGTTTCTTGGTGCTGTACAAGCACATTTTTAACAGTTCCAGTATCTTTTCATTCATGTCTACAGGAACATGTAATGGGACAGTGTTCTCATAAAGAGCAGACCTTCCAGCTGTATTGTTTTTTGACAAATTTCTCCATGAAAACGGTTCAAATTTGTGTTTTTTCTTCTAGTCTTATCTTAGAGGCATTGTTTATCTGTTGTAAATGTACCTTAAAGGGAGATTTGTCAAGTATTTAATACTCTTATCAACATGGGAGTGGGCAAATATGCTTGCTTTATGCAAATGTATGTATATATTTATTACTGGAATTCAATTAACAAGCAACAACAGCTGTTAGTGTGCTGACTTGCCCCAAAACTGCATTTGATCATCATAAAGTGGGCATGTCTGTAAAGGGGAGACTCGTGGGTACCCATAGAACCCATTTTCAATCACATATCTTGAGGTCAGAGGTCAAGGGACCCCTTTAAAAATGGCCATGCCAGTTTTTCCTTGCAAAAATTGACTGTAAATTTGAAATTAGTGGCGTTAAAACAAATTTGCGTTAACACGTTATTATCGTGTTTACTTTGACAGCCCTAATCATGATACAGTACATCAGTATCTATTGAAATATAGTACATTTTCTGTAAATTGAAATGAGAATTGTTTTATAGATAAAAGAACTAAACATTTAGTTAAATCAACTGAATTAAATATCTGACAAATCAAGGTACCTCATCACTTTAGACCTGCAATAACTAATTTTTGGGCCTTTTGAGGTCAGCAAGTTGTGAACACAACGTGGACATATCACCACCTTTTAAGTTGATGTGTTAAACGTATTGGCAAATAGTTGCATATTTACACATCCAGCAGTTACAGAGCAACATTATCATTCATTTGGAGTCGTGTTTCCTCTATCTGATGAATGTAAGTCCAATATTCACTCCTGGCCTCTACCGACTCTGAGGGAAATATCTGGCTCTTTAGCTGCTAAATGCTCCACTGTGTTCACCAGCTAGTCGCTAACTGTTTCTGTCTGCTGTTTGGTGCTGAGCAGGTACAGCTGCCTGCGGTGGGCAAAAACAACACTGAGAATGGTGAGAGTGAAACAAAAAAGTTAAGTTGCAGCCAGACAGCTAAACAATGAGCTGAAACTCATATAAAGCTCAGTAAAGTTGAGGGGAGCTGCAGATTTGATAATTCTCTGTAGGTTCATGACGACGAGTGACCTCTTTCACATTTGTTATTTGATACATTATTGAGAAAAATATTTATTACAGCTGCTGCAATATTACCTCAAGCAGTTCTACTCATTTACACAGTTATTCAATGGTCTAATACAGCCAGATATATAATAGTATACACCGATCAGCCATAACATTAAGACCACTGGCAGGTGAAGTGAATAACATTGATTATCTCGTTACAATGGCACCTGGCAGTGGGTGGGATATATTAGACGGCAAGTGAACATTTTGTGTTGGAAGCAGAAATAATGGGCAAGCGTCAGGATGTGAGCGACTTTAACAAGGGCCAAATTGTGATGGCTAGACAACTGGGTCAGAGCATCTCCAAAACTGCAGCTCTTGTGGGATGTTCCCGGTCTGCAGTGGTCAGGACCTACTAAAAGTGGTCCAAGGAAGGAAAACCGGCGACAGGGTCAGACCCAAGGCTCATTGATGCACATGGGGAGCGAAGGCTGGCCTGTGTTGTCCGATCCAATAGAAGAGCTACTCTAGCTCAGATTGCTGAAAAAGTTAATGCTGGTTCCGATAGAAAGGTGTCAGAACACACAGTGCATCGCAGTTTGTTGCGTATGGGGCTGCGTAGCCGCAGACCGGTCAGGGTGACCATGCTGTCATAATGTTATGGCTGATCGGTGTAGATATAATTATAATGGTGCAGTAAAATCTCTGATGGTTGACTAATTTCTTTTGTCTCATGATTGATTTTGTCATGTAAACTCTCAGAATACTAATCAGTAGTTTAATTAGTATTAAAAATAGCTGTTAGATGCAGCCCTAATGCATTCAGACTAATGGCAAACATGGGTTTTTACCACGTCACTAATGTTGGTGTGATAGGGGTATAAGTAGCTCACACAGATCCATCTGCCGCTGTTGGTGTGATTTCCTATCAGAGGCTCTGTAGCTTTCAGCTCAGACCTTTTCCATCTCGCTTTAGCACGATTGCATCTCTTCACTGCCACCCACAACCCGTTCCCTCTCTAATGCCCACCAGTCCTTCTCTGAGACTGCAGCAGAGGTGCAGGATGAAAACCGTTTGAAAGGAGGCCTCTCCAAGCAGAGGTCCTGTTGGCATGGAAACGGCTGTCTTTGTGAATGGAGGCTTCTTTTACACGCCTGGTCAGAGGTTTCCCACTGTCTCGTAGTCCAAGATGAGCCGGGCAGACTTCTTACAAGCAAACCTTTACAAGTTTACTGAAACCTGAGTTTATGTTGGTGTTACGGTACTTTTTGGCAACACCCTTTGCTTTTTTATACAGCTTCTTAACTGTTGATTGTTTGTGTGATTGTGTTTCTGCAGGTCTTACGATTAGTTTCCACATCAGCATTTCTTGTTTGGAAATAGTATTCTTTTCTCTCTTTGAGATATTTTAAAGATATTTGTGTTTGTTTGTGAATTGTAAATTGGTGGCAATTAGGGGTGGGAAAAAAAAATCACCTTATGTATCACGATTTTTTTTTTTTATGATTTTGAAAGAGATTTTTTTAATGCCAGAATCGATGTATTTGCTTCATTTGCGTCTATGCGGAGATAGAAGGAAGTTACCGCTTTTATTGTTGTAGTCTGAGTAACGTGACATCATATCCGTTCCATATCCATCAACCGAAACAAACCGCAGCGAGTCGAGATGAGAAAGTAGAAAACAGCGGAGGGTCCACGTGGATACGACCTGCACCCTCACATTTCAAATTCAAAGTGGTAAACACTACACATACAGTGAAGTATGGAAACGCTTTGGGTTTCACACATTGCCTGGAAAAGATGGCTAAAGCTTCATACTAACTCTGTTATGGACAGGAGACGTTATTGTATCGCGGTAACGTGCGGTCAAGCCAGCCGTCACTCGCATCTCTGTTGTCAAATCGGCCGACGCTACAACTGTAGAGCACCCATATACTGACATTTATGTTAAATGTATTCAAACGGCTGACCATGGATATATAAAGAGAATGGAGCTGACGGTAGAGCTAGCGACGGACTTGGCGAAGTTAGCAGACGTAGACACGTGCGACTACGTCCGGTTTTCAAAATTAGGTAACAACAAAATAACAAAATACCACTAATTTGTGAGGGCAATGTCTTTATTCTTTGATTTTTGTGTTGCAGGAAAAAAATGTAATAAATAATACCTGACAATGACTGATATATTTGACTTCAGGACATCTCTGACTACATACATGCTGAAAATCAAACATTTTAATGTGTTAATTTGGATATTTTCCAAAATAAAAGTCCCTAGAAGTGTATGATTCAACTTTTTCCCATGGTCTATTGTTAAAAAAAGTTAACAAAAATCGCAATAAATCCTAATATCGACTCGCAATACTTGTAGAATCGCAATACTTAAAAATTGCAATACATATCGAATCGGCACCCAAGTATTGTGATAGTATCGAATAGGAGATAGGTGTATCGTCCCAGCCCTGGTGGGCAAGCATTTACAGCTGTCTTTAATTTCAATGTTAGGTGGATTCCACTTACAAGCCATCAGGGTTTTTTTTGCAGCCCACCTGTGCATTTATTTATGTTATTGTATATCTCTTCTCTTCTCTTTTGTTTTATTTTATTATATGCACACATAAAGAACTGAACATTATGTGAACACTAGAGTGCTCTCATTCACCTGCTGTTAACACTGAATATATTGGGGCAATGTAGACCTGAAGCTTAGAGAAATGGGCATTCAAAAGATTGCTGGATCAAGCAGGGAGTCCTCTTTGTTTCTACTGTATTTGTTCAACACAGTCAGTACAAACTCACAGGATTTCTCTGAATGCTTAAAATAGTAGGAAAAGCAAAAAAAAAAAGTTGATTGCCGTCATAAAAACCCCAATAGCGCTTTGTTTTAACAATCACAATCCCTTGATAATTGAATATTATAGTGTCCCTACCTGCCATTATAAAGTCAAATGTTGAATAGCTACAAATCAGTAATTAGTTGGCATTTCATCAGCCCAACAGGGGTCAGGAAAGATAAACCCACTAATAATATAGAGGTAAAACAATGGTGATACAAAGAAAAGAGGGTATTGTTGGTTTTCTATGCAGTCAGTCAGGTTTTTTTTATCTAAATTAGTCCATGATTAGATGTTTTGAAGGAAAAGCAGCAAGTGTCTGTACTCTGTGGAGCAGGACAAAGAACCACTGACCTAATTATTCATTTCCAAATTCAGTTTAATCAACTAAAAAGCCAAGGTCACTGCAGCATCCTGTCCTTGTCTTTTCTCTGCCACACAGTTGGCACACTCTCTGTCTGTCCTTTATACGGTTTCAAAATTGGGATTAAAAGGGAGGTTTCACTGTTAGGGAAAATAATAATTTCTTCCTTATGGTAGAATTTTGCCAAACCCAACCTAACCTTTTGTGTCAGTTAAGTCTAAAACACTGTATTTAGTCTGTTTGTGGATTCAGTTTCATGGTGGGGTTTGCCAACATAGAAACTCCCTAGAAATCGTCTCAGTTTGAAGTTATGTAGATCACAGATCTCTGGCCCACATTCCCTTTCTTCTGGATGAATTATTTACTGTTTATCCGAATTAAAGTAGGTTGGGCCTCGCTTACTGTAGCTCTAAAATGCATCTTGTGTGAGTTGATCCCAAGTTGACAGCTTTAAGTAGACATGAATGCACCCAAAATGCATGAATGTTAATGCTCAATATAAAGACTGTTTTGATACCTACATTTATTTTAAGTTGATTAATAGTCTTTACTCTCTAAATTGCCTTTTGCCCTGTTCCTCGTTGGATCAAAGTTCCATAACAGATTATTTTGGTGTCATGAAGAAGAAGTAAAGGCACTAGAGGAATGTGTTGCATTGTCATGGTAGGATATCCTCCCTCAGACTTGACCTGGGTGGCTTTCCGTTGGGGACGCATGCAGCTGGCGGCTCAGTTAAAGTGCCTTTAAGTCTATTAGAGAGGATAATCCTTGAGGGAGAGTTGCAGTGAACAGAAGGAGCGGGCAGAACAGTCTGTCAATTCACTTTCCTCACTTTTGCCATCTGATTGTACCTCCCCTCCCGAAGCAGCCTATCGCTCTCCAACACATGGCCACCATATGCTTTCTTCATTACTCCCTAAAAGGAAAGATGGCCTCCCTAAACAAGACGCAGGAAATAGAGGAAGAGTTTTAGTGCTGCTCCAAACAAAGTTGCTATAAACAATCTTCTGAGGTGCATTTTTTTTTTTTTTTGACATCGCAAGATTAAAGTGAACAGGTGTTTATTTATCTGCTGTTGCTGTGTCTTTTGTAACCCACAGTTGTTACTCACCTTTTTTATGGCTTTCTCTACATTTTCTCTTAGCTTCCCACCTTCCACCTTCACTGCTCCTGGCTCAGTCGGTGGCTCAGCATCACTTCAAAGGGGAAGGTCTGCGGTGCTGCAGATAACACGCTGTACCCCAAAGCACCGGCAAGCGTTTCCAGAGAGCCCCTACGCAGTCCCTCCACAGACAGGTTAGGCCCCTCCTGTGTCTTGTAGGAAACAGTTCCTGCTACTCGTGTTTCTTTGCTGCTGTTTCTAGTGTTTTTGTTCCTCTAGTAGCTCTCTGGCTCTTGTCCTGTCGAGCCCCGGGCTTCAATTTACACTTGAGTTACATTGTCGCCTCGCAGCATTTGTGTGTACTCGACTCGTGGAAGTTGAAAAGATGAAAGGAATCAGTAACCTGTTGGTATTTTGTTAGTAGGACTATTATGGCCTAGGGCTGGGCGACATGGCTTATCAATAATATCTCTATTTATAAGCTATATTGCATTATATACAATATATATCTCAATATTTCCATATTTTCTCTAAAATAACATAGCTGTTTGATTTCACCCCTTTATGCGTATGGTCATACCAGCGTGATCATTCCAGCAAACTAATCTGAACACTGTACTGTCATATTGACGTCAGATTGGTCTTTGGAAATGTATTCTTATGAAGTTTGTCCAAAATACAGTTTGCTGGCAGGACTTTTTTTTATTTATTATCTTTCATTTCTTATTTAATATTTATTCTTTTTGTTTTATTTCTTTATTTATTATTGACAGACTGACTGACTGACTGACTTATTGAATTTATGTAACATTCACTGGAAGATCACTTTTATTTTGAAGTCAGTTCTTACACGCTCTCACCGTTATGCCTAGTACTGTATATACCTGTGCCACAAAATAATGTGGGGTTTAGTTTTACCGTCTTTAACGAAGTGGAGGCTGGTATCTTCCATCATCCGACCTCAACATGTATAAACTCGCTTTGCCGCTTCACTTCTTTCGCTCTCTCCAGGCGTTTTCCTTTTTCCCTGCTTCCCTCCAGATACAAAAACACACGCCCTGTACGCACATCCATGCTCATACGCCACACACACTCGCCCAGGAGAGTGTGTCTGTGAGTGGGAGAAGCGAAACGTAATGCTAAAATAACTCCAAACATAGCTAACATAACTGCTACAACCATGTGGCAAATAACTAGCGCTCATCCCGTTAGCTCGATGCTAACACGTAATGACAATTACCATTAACGCGATAACACCATTGCAATCCTGATAATATTATCTTAACAAACAATCTATTTTACTTCATATGCTTAATAACAACGGCACCTTTTTTTTCTTGGCTAGAAGCAGAGAACAGCAGAATGACTGTAGTAAACATTAACAATAATTAAACCTTTTTTATTACTGAATATAACACCATCTTTAATGAGCTAACACCATTGTGCTGTCCTCTCCTGGTACGCGACGTCTCCAACTAGTGTTGAGTTTGAGTGTTGACCCTGTTAGGTTGCTGTAGTTTGTCCGTGTGGAGCGTTGAAGCAGCAGAGTAGCAGATTAGCAATGTGAAGTCAGCAGCGATTAGTTAATTTCCACAGAGCGAAGGAAATTTATGCATGTGAGAATGAGCACACATGTAATTTTATGTTGTTTATAGCCGTGTTAAATCTATCTTTTAATAAAAATCTAAAATTGTATGCATTCACTTGAACCCTAATGTATTTACCAAGATATTTGGCATATGTTTAATGTTGTGTGGGTACTTTTTTTGTTTACATTCGGGTCACAGATTTGACTGATTTGATCGAATCAGAAATTAGTTCCTTTTCTTAAATTGAAACGCAACAATTGCTTTTCTAAAATATTGAAATATTCCTCTACAGTATCCATGACTTATTTAAAAACAGTAATGTATTTTTACTTGGATCAGTGATTGATTACATCTTGTCTCACCCTCTGCATGCCTCTGTGAATGATCACATGGCAATTACAAAGATCAAATATTCAAGACAGCTAGCGGTGTGAATTGTTTGCTTCTAATAATTCAGAGTTTGATTCATGACCTTGTGTTTGGCAGTTTGATTCAAGAGCTATTCATTTTTCCTCTTTGATTTTGTAAATCACAATTTAACACATTTGGGCCAAGCTTGTATAAATATCAAATACATGTAATAATGAGTGTGACGCTACTTTTACAAAACTTGCTTAAAAAAATGACACAAATTATTTTGCAGTCATTTTACTTCTATCACTGATGTGATAAATGGTAATATCGTGTTTTGCTAAATTTTGTGGATTTGAGCTAAAAGAAAATATAATGGATGGACATTTTGGATGGCAGCTCTGTGTTTCGAGCTCTAAAGTATTTTGGTAATGCTCAAAGTCGTGGCATCTGTTGGCTTATCGGTGTTTCCATGGCAGCAGCGGGTGCTGCTCAGGTTCCTCATGATTTCCTCTGGGATGAGACACCTCTTAATCTGCTCTCTAAGAACATCTTTGTCCGCCTGTGGATTTCTGTGGCACTGACTCTCTCTAGTGAAAAAAGACTATTATACAAGCGTGTCTTGCATGTAATACGCAGCCAGATAAATCTTTCCAAATATACCATCAATATTTAATATAAAAAGTACCTCCAGATGTCATGTAGAGAAAATGGGAATTGTGAAAGAAAGTATGTAAAGTTCAGTGAAACCTCTGATAATAAGCTCCACTTAACTGTTAGCATAACAGGAACAGGAAAAGATTATATCACACGCTGAACAATAGATTACTCGCATTTGAAGATATTCAAGTTATGTACGTCTATGTTATGTTTATTCTCTGGCAGTAGACACATGTTGATGTGTGTCCCTCTCTGTGACATGCAAATTGATCATTCATCCTTTAATTATAGGATATAAAAAGTCTGAATAACATTTTGTAGACCTGCTATTTATCTTGCTAAATGTGATATTTACATGCCAATTACTTGTCATTATGGCTCATTATTTGTAGCTATTGGAAACCAGTTTACAATAAACTAGCTTTCACTGAAATAGCATTTGAAGTAATTATAACTTTGCATTCAGTTCAATGTGCTTTGAAATTTACCAAAGTACATTTATATATTCATACAGAGAAAGGAGACTTTTCAGGCTTCACTAGGATCAGTGCTTCTCTCTCCAATTGGTTGGAACATTTGGCTACATCACATCTGCAGACTGAGTGTTGATGCGATGCACATTAGGAATGAGACAAAATATCAACTCAAATTTTGTGATACTAAAGATAAAAACAAATGATGGCCTACTGTATCTTATAAATTGCAGTAGGGCTGCTCAGTATGGCAAAAATCATAATCCTGATTGTTTTGGTCAATATTGAGATCACGATTATTTAACACGATTACTCACTGACTCATCATGCATTTAGAAAGAACATTTTGTAGCCTACATTTTAAAGTTAAATGCATCCATCTGGTGCACTTTGAGAGCAAAATTAAGAGGATAGATCTATGAAGAATTGTGCTCTAGTAAACAATTTAACCATTAATACATTAGTTTTATAGATATGAATGGTGATGACTCCAAAAAAAATCGCACCCAGAAAGCATGGTAAACGTGAGGGGGTCCGTGTTTCAAGACGGGTCGGATGGGTTTGCTGACATCGCCGCACTGAGGACAGTCCGCCCCGGTTGACAGTCGCGCCGGGAGCAGGGAGCTCGGAGCTCCGTCCCTCCCCGCAGGGAGAGAGGGCGCAGCGAGCACTAAGTGGTGAGGTCTTTCACCCCGGGCCTTTCCAAGCCGACCTAGAGCCGGTCGTGGCACGCCACTACGGAGGAAATACATAAAGCTCCCACAAGGATCCTCCTACACTGAGCTGCCATCCCTGACGCGCCATTCGAGGTGAAAGCACACCGCTGTAAAGGAAAGGGTTGCGCCGGATTTATCACCCAAGACCAAATGAGAGCGTCGAGCACAATAATCGATTGATGTCGATTAGCTTGTTTTCATAATCATTGGAAGCCAAAATCGTTATTGAAATTTGATTAATTGCACAGCCCTAGTATCTTATGAACTGCAATATGTAATAAACATATTTAGGGAGCATATCGACCTGGTCTGGTCTGTTGAAAATTGTTGTGAATGTTTGCAGAGCAGTATCAGAACAAGTACAGAGGAAAAGAAGCTCTTTAAAGTTTAAAAATCTCCACTGAGCCTGCCTCTCAAACTTGTAATGGAAACTTTAAAGGATGAGAACAGTGTCTTTAAAAGCTTGAAATGATTTTTCTTCGCTGTAATGACATTAATCAACTCTGAATCAACAGCCTGACCCCAACATGTATGATCTTACTCTTTCATTAATTCTGCCTCCTTTCATTACTGTCTCTTTTCCTTTGAAACGCCGGCTCTGCATCACTGAAATGTGAGGTAGTTTGCTGCAGGGAAATCTTTTTTTCTTTTTTTTGACCGCTGAGACACAGCTGCAAATTGTGTCATGATTGCAATAGTCAGGTCTCAGTCGCTTGGTGGAGAAAGCTCCTAGAATTGGGAGGAAGAAGCTGTTGAGAAGGTGGGGTCGGAGAGGAAATGAGGCTGCATTCCTGCAGTGATTTATGAAGTGTCTATCATTCTCTCTGTACTGCTGGCTAGTTCGCAGCTGCTCCAGACAGCTCCCTGACTGTAGTAGAGCTGGACCCACCTCAGCATAAAGGAAGTCATTAGTTGCCACATGAGCAAAGTTCATACTGTGCAATAAGCTAAGTGACAGCTGCTAATTTGAAGATTCACCTGTGGCTCTAGAGCCCCTTCCCTTTTTGCTTTTCCCCCATACATCATCCCTGCCTGCATATTTTCCCCTCTTGGCATCCTCATTTTGAGACTGTGGTTTTCATTCAGCAAGGAAAAATATCCTGAACCAAGCTCTCATGTGGACCGCAGAGCTTGGAACTCAAACTGAACGCTGACAAAATACAGAATGAGTCTTATAAGCACGGGTCCAATGTGACTAGACGAGGCCTGTTTTATTATTAATCTGGAAGAGACTCACAGCACTGCTAGAACATGTCAACCAGGCTTGGCTCCAAGTTCACACCTGCAACAGGAATTAAAGACATTCTTCCAACACCTCTCGGGGTTTGTCCGACCATGTTGGAATAAAAGTTTATAGTCTACGATATACAATATGTTTGGTATATAAAGATTACAGTGGAAACTATTGCAGCTAAAATTGGATTAGCCACTCAAAAATATTAAACATTCAGCTATTAGTTATGCATTTCAGAAATAATGTTAACAGTATGGGTGGGGGAAAAAATCGATTCAGCATAGTATCACGATATTTTGCGTGACATTAGTGTATGGACACACGGACGTCAAGTATCGATCTTTTATAATATAAACTAGGGCTGAACAATATATGTTTTTTATGGTCATCGCGATGCCAACCTGCGCAATAAACACATCAAGAAAGGCTGAGAAATTGCAGATTTTTTTTGTTAGTTGAAAAAGGGTATCAGTGGAAAACTGATAATTTAAACTTTAAAATGTAACTATCATTCTTTTTTTATTGGAGCCTTTTGTGTTCAGTTCAATTTGTTCAAGAAAAAAACGTTGGATATAATTTCCTTTCATTTCTTTAATTCAATAAGTAAGAAAAGTAAAATGTAATTATTAGTATTTAAGCAGGATACTGAAATCAGCAGAAAGGCAGAACTGATTACACTTCAATATTGGTTTATTTATTGCAAGTCATATCGTTATTGCAACATTCAACATTATTGCACAACCTATTTTCCTCATATCGTGCAGCCCTAATATAAACTATTAACCTCTTAACAATCTGACGGCGGGCCTGGCCGCTATTCTGTCTTTCAGAGGTTGTAGCGGGCTAAGTCTTAAAGCTAGATTGAAGATACTGGTATCATATGAAACTAAAAAAACCTAAGGAATCCATTGGTACCAACCATGTCATGTTAGCTTGTCGGAAAGAACACTAAATAGCGCTCCACAGTTACACTAAATTTGACCTCAAGATATGTGGATGAAAACTCAGAGATGAACAGAGTGCAAACTGTATCTTGGTAGATAAAACAGATGTTGATAAACTGCATAATTTGCAGTTGAAAAAAAGGTAATAAATCACAATATATCTTATTGCAATATTTACCATTTCGCAAAATGTTTTAAATTGCAACAAGATCACATCGTGACTTAAGTATCGTGATAATATCATATCGTGGGGCCTTTGGAGATTCCCACACCTAGTTAACAGGATGTTCATTGTGGAGCAATGATCTCATTCCACAATTACGCCTTCTACAAATACAGGCCCGTATTTCATTGAAGTGTTGTTGAAGTCTCAAACGTAATCTTTTTCTTTTCCACGTTAGTCATATTTCAATCAAATGTGCCTAAAATTCAGCCAAAGTTTCCAAAAGGAATGGACAACTATTCTAAAGAGGGCCTTTATGCTTGTGTATTTCACAGTGTTTTGTAGCATCTCCAAGTTATTTTTGTTATGTAACTTTTGTTATTTGCTAATTTGTTATGTAATAATAATATTGTGCATTTTAATTATGTAAAAGAATGAAGAGGAAAAGTTATCCATTAGGTTTAATACTACTGCTGTGTCCTTAAAGTTAATGCGCACAGAAGATACGAGTTGAGATACTTCCAACTTAACTTGTTTTCCACGACAAATCCTGTATGAGAGCAATGATATTGTTCCCTGAAGACGGTTGCATAACTTAGTGCTCCTCTCATATTTTGACCAGAGTTACTCAAACTGAACCGAGGCCAGGAAACACGGTAGTTGCATTCCTCCATTTTTTTGGCACATCCAGACACGGCCGACCCAGACTGAAGTTGCAGGCATCTGTAACCAGTGTTATTGCCTCACTCAAAGACCTCCGGGAAACATTCAGGACTTTTCCTAGAAAGCTCTGGGTTATCCGCCTAATATAGAAGTTAAAAAGTGGCTTATTTTGTTATCGGAACAGGGGGGTTGGCTAACAGCTTGCAGAGTAGGCGAAAAAGAAGTGGCAGACCTTTGTGTCCATTTTAAGGAGAGGTACTGTATATCACAAATATGTGTATACTTGTTAGTACTCTACTCTCGAGGCAAAGGGACTCTGGCTGAGTAATAATTCTCCTATTCATCTTGAAAATCATATTCTACAGCCACATGGCCACATATATAAAGCAGATTGTGCACTGTTTGTATTTGTTAAACACTCAAAGCTTCAGTTTTGTGCATTTTTTTACCTCAGTTCTGCACTTAATTGCAAGTCAAAGCCGATATAGGAATCCAGAATTGTGAGGCTTTTCATTCTGTCGACCATCTTTCTGTCTCACGGTTATCGAATGTCAAACAGCTGGATGTCTGGGCATCTGTTCATTTCCCAGAACTCAAAGTTCATATCCAGTGTTGTTTACGTCAACTTCTCTCTACACAAGCCAGCTCCTCGGTGCTGCCGGGGACTCTAGTGGGTCTAATTATGTTTGTACACAGGTGCTCCATTTCTCATATTATAACACCTTTTATCTGTGTTTTGACCTGTTCAGCAAATTCTACTCTAGGGTGCAGAAATAAGCTATTCACTATTGGGTGATTTGTGCAGTGTTGATTTAAGGTGGAGGATTTCAACAGATGAACATATGGATTGGGTTAGAAGGATCACAGTCAGACAGACGGGGGTTGAAGTAGCTCTACCGGTAAAGAATGTAAAGAACATGTTCAGAAACAGATCTTATCCAGAGGTGACAGGAGTTTCTAGCTTAAAGTGGCAATCCGTAAGATTTCAGTCCTGATTGAATTGGCGACACCCTGTTTACGGCTGGAAACAGCAAAATGCGGTCCCAGAATACTGGGGGACAGCAAAACAACCTATTGTTGTTTTAA
The DNA here is from genome assembly GCA_916701645.2 of Sebastolobus alascanus. NCBI lineage: Eukaryota > Metazoa > Chordata > Actinopteri > Perciformes > Sebastidae > Sebastolobus > Sebastolobus alascanus. The sequence goes on from CAKAOJ020000032.1 coordinate 3,818,974, forward strand.
TAAAGAACTCAGGAAATAATTGTCCTTTTCCGTCATTCAACTGTGATCTGATTTACACGGCACGAGTCTGCGAATGTAGTTGGTTTCCTCGCTGGGCAGCCTGTCGCATGCAGCTCAACTCACTGTGTCTGCTGCTTCTTATTCCATTACTCTTTATTTCAAACTGATCCGCTGTACAAAAATGACAATCACTGACAAATGCGTTGCATTTCCTGTAACTACTTCATAATAAAAGTCAACTCCTGTTTTGCCAGTTAAATGTTTTTAATGTGAACCTGCAGCAGTAGGAAATGCTCGGTTTGCATTAGCAGTAACTTAAGAGCATTTTTTCCGAGAATGTTGCCACAGACGCGCAGTTCGTAATACTGCAAATATATAAATATTACAATACTTTCGTCAGTGCGCCATATGCTAAATCACCAATGTGTTACCTCATTCGGCGATAGATAGTGACTTAACAGACATTTATTTAAATAAAAATCTTCGAGATTATTACTCTAAAGTTGAACTACTGAATTTGATTAACATTTTTGTTAAAAAATGATCATTATATTGTTTGTGTTTTTTTCAGTGGGCTCTTATTTGATTTCTGTAGTGTCAACAACTCTGACAGAGTGATACGTCTTCTCTGTTATGAATCACGTTACGTCAGTTTCAGAAGTCCCGTTGTCCCAGTTAAACTTTCATTCATATCATGTCAATAATTTAAGATTACGGCTGGCCCACACTAAAAGATTTTTCAAACCTTAACAGATGTTGAAAATGTGAGAGACCCCACACATAACGACTTGTTATGATAAATTTAACAGTTTTGTTCCTACAGTGTGTGGAAAGCAACGATTTGGCCAAAACAGCACAACACACACGAACAGAGTCCCGACTCCCAAAACCAGAGATCTCGCGAAATCTCTCGTTATCAAACGTGACTTGAGTGTAAACAAACATGGCGGATAACAGGCAGTAAGAATTAGCGATGTTTTTGCATTACTTTGCACTACTGAAAATTCACGAAGAAAAAAGAAAAAAATATGGATGAAGTCATGGAGACACGTTAAATAAACACTTGTGTTGTTGCCACAAATCAACAAGTTGGTCCTCCATTTCTGAGGTCCATTTTACTTCTACTTTATGCTTTGCATTTTGCATTAGCTGCGGTCGCCATGACTGGGGTTTTTGTCCTCTCTTCTTCAGTCAGCTTGGTTCTCGATTGGCTATCGTTCTTCCCCACGTGACTGCATTATCGGCTGTCCTCGGGTGCCCCAAACACAACAGGATATCCGATTGTAAATATTGAACATGTTTGATATTTGTGATTTGAAATCTGTGCGGCCTGGATGGACTTCCAGCCTCATTGGGGATGTAAGAAACACTCTTAACATAACTCACACCACAGGAATACCTCGAAAGATAATCTTTAGAACCATCAAAAAGTCAGGACTTTGCTGATGATTGTCGGGACGGGGGAATCGGGCCCCAAATCGGCTTGATTCTCCTGCAGCGTGTGCCTGGTAGAAACATTATAGATTTGAATCAGGACGTTTAGTATTTGGAGGAAGAAGCTTGTGAAAAATAAGGCGTGTCCAAGTTGGTAGTGTACAGCTGTTATTTCAATGTGTCAGATATATCTTTAGGCAACATTTAGGTAAATAAAAGTATCGAATCGGACTCTGAATCGGCACATTCAATGTGAAGTGATTCGGATCGGGAAGAAACGACTTGATCAGGACATGCCTATTCGTTACACAAAAAGTGAGGAGAATTCAGATTTCAGTTTGATTTTTAAATTTACAAAGAAACCCCGTCATGTTATTGCTGTTAGCTGTGCACTAGTTTGCCAGCAGCTTCTCTCTGTTCACTGCCCGCAGACGAGACAAGAGAGGAAGAACTGACGCATCTGTGGGGGTGACTCACTGTTACACACTGATGCAGGTGTTGCATGTCGTGCCAGGTTGTTAAATTGTTCTGTTGTAGTTTTTTTGGCGTGTTCTGTCTGGGTTTTGGAGAATAAACTGTGAAATGCCAGTATCCTTATCTCACTGCTCTGGCCCTCCTGCTTTCTCCTCTCGTATTCCAGACGGCCCCACGGCCTGTTAACTCTTTGATGACCTCTGAGATTGCTGCACTGACAGCTCTGTTTTCCCGCTTTGTCCACAGAAAGAATCAATCCTTGGAGTTGGACCTGGAGCGGAGAAGACCAATTGTGGCCTGAACAAAGACAGACAGAGAGAACTGTAAGTAAACACTGCAGCTGTGTGAACTTCTCAGGGGGTCAGGAAGTTTTTGTGTGTATGTAACTTGTGCTCAATGCAGTGCTTATCGCATTGGTTTACACACAGGAATGGTGAGAGTTGTGGTTGTTTTGAATGGTCATGTGGTGTTTGTAGATGACAAAGAAGCCATCTAAATAGCTCCTTGGTATATCATAGTGTATCTGAAGCTTTGTTTGGATGTTGGGATCAAGATATAAAGCTTAAAATATCTTAACAGCCATTTATAAGGCTTCTTGCAATCATGTTTGTATTCTTCAGATTGTGGACTATGTATCTCCCTCTGTCCGCGAACAGCTTTTTGTTCACAAGCTTTGTTTTCAGAAAATAAAACCTGGAAGACAAACAAGGATATTACACTTACATTGCGAAGGCGATGATGAAGTCTCTTTTTGCTAATGTATAGACCATTTTACTGTTTCACACATTCACAAACACATTGGCAAACATTATAAACAGACTCAAGTTTATGTCATGTAAGTGTTTGTTGTTGTCAACAGCGGATTGGATGTAAGCTGGAACCCAGTTGTTTCCTAGCAACACATTTCTCATGTAAGGGTGTGTTATCAAGTACATTTTATTCCCACTCCACCATGGCATCAACCACCATAAACCTACTGTATAGGAAACACTGGTTTTACCTCACAGAAAGGGATCAAAACGATAGCAACCTATTTGATGAAGTGAACATTCAAGACCAGAAACTATACAATTAAGATTATGACAGCACAAGATTAAAAATGGGAACACCAAAAGGGTCTACAGAGTGTTTTACACTAGTATAAGTATCACACTAAAGCTGTTGTACAGTCTTGTTTTTCATGTCTTAAGAACAGAGTGGACTGGTGATGATGACTTGAGTTCCATCTTGACTCTGATGTGGTAAAAGATGACACAGTTTATATTTGTAAGTAATCCAAAGTGCACAACCACAAGTTCGCAGCTTGTTTTACATCATGGGACACGCAGCAGATGCTTTTAGTTTGGAGCAACTCATAAAAAAAAGTTTTGTATAGTAGTATAGAGGTAATACAGTTAATTGTCATTATCAGTAATATGCAGATTTATTTATAGTCTGCAAAATGTAAAAAAGAAAAAAAAAAAGTGAAAGAATGCTCATCACAAGTCCTCAGAGCCGTCTTCAAATTGCTCGTTTTGTCCAACCAACACTCCAAAACCCAAAGATATTCAGTTTGCATTGATATAAAACAGAAACAAGCAAATTGATGAATTGATCATCTAGTTAGTTACAGATTGATCGTCTGTCATGTGTCTAATTGATTGACTAATTCTTTCAACTCTACATGCAACATCGTATTACCTCGATATCTCAATCTCAGTGTTATAGTTCCTTGCCTATGTGTTCTTAACCTTGTTTTAAAGATATAATATGCAAGAATTAAAGGGACTCTATGTAAGAATCAGATATTGCTTGTTAACAGCGACACATGTGGCCGTTAAGTCAACGAAAGTCAGCGTCCTGTTGCTCGCGCTCGCGCTTGTGCTCGCTCTACATAGACATGAACGATTATCGGTCAAAACAGCGAGGCGACACACGTCAGCTAAAACCACAATATCACTCTATATTTCACCTGCTTGGCAGTAATGGTAGCTGACCAGATGAAGGTCTCTCCATGAATCAGTGCTGATCCTAGTGCTTTTCCTGCCTCAGCCACACGACGGCGGCCGGAGAGAACAGGGGAGACACCGGAGTTTTGGACGGAGACGATAACGTAACTCTCTGCGGAGCCCCGTCATTTCACAAGACATGGGAAACCTCTGTTGGTCTGGAAGAGCTGCAGCATTTATTTCTGCACAAACGTCCACTGTACATTCACTAGATATTCTCAGAGCTAAACTAACTCTTCTGAAGTGTGTAGTGTGCGCGCATGCACGTGTAGAGGTGGAGCGAAAGAGCGAGTGAGAACGAGCGCGGTGTGTGAGTGAAGGCAAGCAGGCAGGGAGAGGAGCAGAGACTCCGGCCCTGGAGACCAAGACTACGGTCTCCCCCGCGTCCTCCGACCGCGGCCAACACTGTTTTGCAAGACGGGCTTCACTAGATATAACTTTGTGGTTTTGGTGCTCCTGTGTAGTTTGTGTTGGAGTCTGAGTCTGAACAGCGTAACCACAATGATTTACACGTGTAAGAAGTTACAAACAGTCCCTTTAACTAAAATACAATGTTGGCAAAGAAAATGGCTGTGTGCATGCTTCTACTTGTTACATGCGCTGGAAGAGATTTTGCCTTTTAGTTTGAACATGAATGAATAGTGAATTCCAGTTAAAAGGTGACTGCAGGATCCCTGTAGGAAGAAGTGCACTGCTGTTGTTTCATGCAAAGGTCCTTTTTTAAAATTTGAATTGGAAACTGCTTCCTAAGCAGACTTTAGAATCTGGTTTTCTGCTTGCTGTTTCAAACAGGAAACAACGTGGTGGCCTGCTCATAAACTTTCTGTTATTCCATCTAAACAATTCTCCAAAATCTACAAAACATCTGAAAACATTTCAAGAGAGAAATAGGCTATGCCACTGCTGAATCTCGTTTCACTTTAGAACTAGATCGCCTAGATTGACAGCTTGGTCCAAGTTCCGTGAGCCGGAGACATCGTGCTGGACGGGCTCATTTGCATAACAGACTGTTCCTCATCTTTTCATTTGGAAAGAGCAACGGCCAATGAGGAAACTCCAACACTCGGCCGACCAATCGTGTAACTTCATCACTCACTCACTCAGTGACAGACTTTTGCGTTTGTAGGGCTGGCCCTCTGTGGTCCAGCCAAAAAAAGTGCCACAGATATCGTGGAGGACAAGAACATGATTACTGTAGTGGATGTACGGAAGGCCCCACCCTGCGTTTCATTGTCAGCATCTCAGACAGGATGCTGACCTTTCACACTTGCCCACGAGACTCAGTGGAAGTTGTTGGAGTTGTTATGAACAAACAGGAAGTGTATTCACTCAGAGGCATCCTAAAGTGTGTGTGTGTGTGTGTGTGTGTGTGTGTGTGTGTGTGTGTGTGTGTGTGTGTGTGTGTGTGTGTGTGTGTGTGTGTGTGTGTGTGTGTGTGTGTGTGTGTGTGTGTGTGTGTGTGTGTGTGTGTGTGTGTGTGTGTGTGTGTGTGTGTGTGTGTGTGTGTGTGTGTGTGTGTGTGTGTGTGTGTGTAACTTTATACCACTCATTTAGACATTGGTAGGGATCATTTAAATATTTGGAAACCTTGTATGTTGGCAAACTTGTCTAATTATGAAATGTCTTTCTATAAGATATCAAACTTATGTTTTTTAAGCACATTTTCATAAGGTCAAGTTGCAAATATTGATCATTATGTACCTTTAGGTTGATGCATGTGTGGTTGTGGGGCCAGAGGCATACAGTTAATGTGTTTATGGTGTATTCAGTGCTCAGTGCTGTGAGGGGGGGATTCTTCCTTTAAAGCCACGAGTGTGGTGCAAGTCGTGAATTATTCATCCTCAGCACGCGGCGGTGAATTAAAGGTAAAGTGATAGCACATAGCAGTGCCTTGCTTGGCTCGCTGCTGCATTTTTAAAGTGTGGACTGGCACTCAAATGTCAAAATGTTAACATTGTCTTCCTCCTAAAACGGTTCCCCTGGTCTCAGGGACCGGATAAAGGAAATTTGATATGGGGTTTTGAATAATTCAGGATGATGGTTTGGGATTGAATTTTCATCAAAGTGCAACTTCCCCATGTGAATCCCAGTGCCCTCTACTCGTTGCACAAGAAAATGATGAATTTGTCTGGTAAATGGAAGACTTTCTTTAGCAAAAATACTTGACCAATACTGACAAATACTTCTCGAGAAAAAGAAAGGCTTTCATCTTGAAACCGCATCACTTTGACACTTGTTCATTAAACTGTGTGCATGCCTCTGCTTCTTACATGCGCTGGAAGAGATTTTGCCTTTTAGTTTGAACATGAATGAATAGAAGAATAGTGAATTCCAGTTAAAAGGTGACTGTAGGATCCCCGTAGGAAGAAGTGCACTGCTGTCATTTCATGCAAAGGTCCTTTTTAAAAATTTGAATTGGAAACTGCTTCCTAAGCAGACTTTTGAAAAGGACTGAGATTTAGCCCTCCTCTGTGTCACTCCCTAATCAGTCCCACACCTCTCACCCACTCATTCTCTGTAAATAATTCAGAACAGCCTTTTGCTGCTCCAGTCAGAGAAGAGCGAACACACAATTGATAATGGAGGATAGCTGCTGGGGACGGTAAAAAGAAAAAAATCGCTGCTGATGCAGATTTCAGAAGTCTGGGAAGTTTAACTACAGTAATTCTATCATTTTAAAGTTGGACATATGTTGCTAGTGATTAACTTCCTGTTTATCAATGCACATAACCACGAGTCCTAATGAGACATCACTGAAGTAAACAGAGTGTAGCAGATGAAAAGGAAATGAGGTGCCATATGCATCTTCTATAAACAAATCCTTTAATTGTATACACTAACAACGAATTCTCAGTGTGAGCCAAAGGGGTCAGTATTTTAAAAACAAGGCATGACCTAGTGACCAGTGGTGGAAAAAGTATTCATATCCTTTACTTAAAGGACCAGTGTGTAGCATTTAGGGGGATCTATTGGCAGAAATGGAATATAATATTAATAAGTATGTTTTCTTTAGTGTATAATCACCTGATAATAAGAATCGTTGTGTTTTCGTTACCTTAGAATGAGTCGTTTATATCTACATAGGGAGCGGGTCCTCTGGTAGTCCAAGTAAAATACAAGTACCTTGAATTTGTACTTAAGTGCAGGACTTGAGTTAATGTACTTGGTTACATTCCACCACTGCTAGTGAAAGTAGGTAACTATTGACAGTAGTCGGCACTACTTGCTGCTTCAGACTCTGTAAATGTGGTTAACCAGTCATGTGTTGTTGTGTGGTACAAACACGTTTTAATGACTTTCCTCTGAGGAATGTCAGCTTTATGATGTGATGATGGATACAGATGAGTAGTGAATGAGTAACAGCCTCCATTTCCAGCTTGCAGCTTTAACTTTTTTTCTATCATGGTTTTTGTGGTTGAAAGTTATATCTCACTGCTGTATAGGCATATTGGGCAGGGGCTCTACATTATCTTTGCTTTGAGGCTGCTCTGTGTTGAGTTGTGAGTGTAACAGGAACAGATGGGTGTAGATGTGAGGATCTGTGTCATCCTTTGAGGGGTGTGGTTAACACTTTCTCAGTCATTCATGCTTTCAGGATCCTGTTGGAAACAGGAAATCCTACTTTGTCCCTGTGTTTGGAAGACAGGAAGTTGTGACTTTACTGGACCTCTTGTTTGCTCTGGCCTGATGCCCAGAGAGGAGTTCTGATTAGGGATGTATGTTGTGATATACCGGTATTAGCGATAACTGTGATATTTAAAAAGTTAAATATTGATTATATTATCAATATAATAATATAACACAATATATTATTATTATGTTATTAATAATACACATCCAGCTCCTCTTCAACACGATTTTGTACAGTCAAGGTTACAGACTCACTCCCCACCGCCCTACTCTCATATTTGTAATTCACACACACACGCAAGATAAAGATGAATTTCACTGATAGAATTATTATTTTTTCATTCATTCTATAGATGTTGCAATATTATTATTGTTATTCCTTTTGGCCATGATAATCATACAGTGAAAATCAGATATCGTTACAGCTCTTGTTCTGATGATGTTCAAATCTATTTTCCAGTGTAATTTTCTGATGTTATTAGGACTAACGATTATTTTCATTGTCGATAAAGCTATTGATTATTGTCTTGATTAATTGATTAGTTGTTTGGTCTATAAAATGTCAGAAAATGATGAAAAATCAGTGTTTCCCACGATGACGTCCTCAAATGTCTTGTTTTGTCCACAACTCAAATATATTCAGAGGAGTAAAGAAACCAGAAAATATTCACATTTAAGAAACTGGAATCAGAGAATTTTGACTTAAAAAAATAATGACCCAAACCGATTAATTGATTATTAAAATAGTTGGCAATTAATTTAATAGCTGAAAGCGAATCGATTAATCGTTGCAGCTCTAGATGTTATATTATGTATGTATTATTACTATATTTAATTGTTTTAAGAGTGATCGATAAAACCTCACCACATCCCAGATTTAACCATTGATGATCAACCTTATTGATAACATAAATATATTTGTAAATACATGCTGATGCTTTTAGTAGTCTCAAGTAGTGAGAACCACAATCTGCCTTTTCTCCACTAGAGTGCAGTCTACTCAGAGCAAATAGTCTGTCTGCAAACCACATATGTTGTGATAATGTTGAGGATGTTTTTGTTTAAATGACACAAAGATTTGTGTTGTTTGTATTATTTAATTATTCATCTTTTTAACAGAAACTGTATCCCACTTCATCAGCGCTTTTCCTTTCAGTGTGTCAAAATTTGGGAGCTTCATGATAACTGAGGACATAATTTGCAACAAGCCCACTTAAAAGTATCCACCGCTAATTGTTATGAAGAGATTAATGGCACCATTAGCCACTTGATTAATAACCACTGAAATAATTTGTCTACAAATCTTATTGCTGCTCTCTCAAAGTGTGTTGCTCGTCACTCGGAGATTTAAACACTACAGATTAAGTCGGAGTTGGGTGAATAATTTACCTCGCTGAACTTCTGATAACGTTAATGGTTGTTTTGTTTGTGGAGTTTAAAGACTCGAGGCTTTGTCCATTAGACATTACTTGCTTACAACCGTCTACCTTAATGTCTCATTAATGGCTTCATCAGTCTTCTCGATGAAGAGTGCGCTGTAGATTTACTCGACAGACGGCAGTCGCAGCACAATTGGCTTTTTACATCGAAGGGGGATCATGGTTTTAAAATTATAAATCAAGGATACAGAAGCGGGTCAATCTTTTCTGTTTTGCAGAAGAGGAGGGAAATAATTGGCTTTTAAATGAACACTTTACATTGACATCATGACGACATAGTATTAAACAATATGATTTTGTGACTAAACTGTAGAAGTTTAGGTTTTAGGGATGGGCAATATGAACACATTTAAGCTATTGTCATTATATATATATTGTGGTTTCTTTCTCTCTGTCTTTTTTTTCTCTCTTTCTTTTATTTTTGCATGGGCTTTAAACAAGGGCAGTCAATCGATTAAAATATTTTATCACGATTAATCACATGATTGTCCATAGTTAATCAAGATTAATCGCACATGTTTTATCTGTTCAAAATGTACCTTAAAGGGAGATTTATCAAGTATTTAATACTCCTATCAACATGGGAGCGGGTAAATATGCTTGCTTTATGCAAATATATGTATATATTTATTATTTGAAATCAGTTAACAACACAAAACAATGACCAATATTGTCCAGAAACCCTCACAGGTACTGCATCTAGCATAAAAAAAATGCTCAAATCATAACATGGCAAACTGAAGCCCAACAGGCAACAACAGCCGTCAGTGTGTCAGTGTGCTGACTTGACTATGACTTGCCCCAAACTGCATGTGATAATCATAAAGTGGGCATGTCTGTAAAGGGGAGACTCGTGGGTACCCATAGAACCCATTTTCATTCATATATCTTGAGGTCAGAGGTCAAGGGACTCCTTTGAAAAAGGCCATGCCAGTTTTTCCTCGCCATAATTTAGCATAAGTTTGGAGCGTTATTTAGCTTCCTTCCCAGTATCCTCAGTCTTGCTTTAAAACTGAGCCCGCGACAATAATAATATTGTTATATAATAATAACTGCGTTATTATCACTTGCCGAGAAAAGAAATATTATCAAATCTGACTATCAAACATAAGCCAAATGAAATAAGAGATCAGCAGCAGTAGTAGTCAGAGTATGTTTTTGCAACCTGTTAATATCCCAATTATTCATATAGCTAGGTATACAGTGTCCGAAGCTCTATACCTGTGTACCTCTGCCACTCTGTATCAGCCCATAACAAGGATTTAGGTATCAGGGTTGGTATCCGGAGAGAGAAAAAGTGGAATTGGTGCATCCCAGCATATCTGGGCAGCCTAGAAAATGTCTCAGAAGTAATTTTCTTTCATGGTTGAAAGGCCATGTAATGAAATGTTGTCTTTCAGTAATGAAGAATAATAGCAATAGGCCTCACAAGAGAATGATTAAGGATAAGGTGCACGAGTTTGAGTCATGCGAGTTGTTGGAAATAGAAGTATAGATGTATTTGTGGTAGTGCTACAGTAGTTTGAGTGCTGAGAATGTGAACACACAACCAGCATACATGTTTGGATGGTTAAAAAAAGTACATTTGTCTGGGGTAAGTTTAAACATTTCCTGGCACTAAAAGTTTACATGCAGGGACAAAAGATATGGTTAAATTGATTTCAGTTCATCACTACCCTTTACAGAAAATCATATGTGAAAGCCTCTTTCTTAAAGCAACAGCAGAAAATAGTTTAAAGACTAGATTTAGAGGAGGATATTAAAAAAGCGTCAGGTTGCAGTAGGGTTTGCATTTGTATCTCTGTATTTGCGGGTCTCAGCTTCTGATTGAAAAGCTCCACAGTGAACAATGTTTAATATATAAGGTTCCTTCCTTTTCTCACTTCGTACCAAATTGGACCTCCATTCGATCAAATTTCTCTCCAATCATCTCTCTGAGGTGTTAATATAGACCTCTGGGCCCTGACACACCCAAACACATTTTAATGCTCACCAAATCCACTTTTTCTTTCAGCAGTTGTTAAAAGCCCGTATGCAAAAATGAAATATTCTTTGTTGACATTTTCTTTTTCAATTTGAAGTACATCATCGAAGGCTAATTCAAGGTTTTACGTGTGTTGATCTCAGTAAACGGTGAATCATTGTTTTAAAAATGAGTTGCATTGTCTTCATTAGGGGATCAGCATGTGGCGTCATGATGCCACATTTCACATGACAATAGAAGATGAGACAACAGTGACGCAGCTTTTTGTTTTGAGCAGCACTGTAATGTGTTTGTGGTGAGATGTGTACAGTTATCATCATCCAGGGGATCAGTTGACTTGGTTTCTGGTTGAAGTTAAAGTTGAAGCACAAAAAGCTGCATTGGCCTTCAGGCTGCTGTTTATTTTTACATCAACTGTTGAGATGCATGTCTGATGAACTTCATCAAAAATATTTTATGGCCTTTAATTTTCAAAAGTCAGCCTGCAGGTACAATGAGGCTCAGAGGGTTTACATCCATTCCATCCTCTGGGGCTTGAGTTTGCCGTGTTATGATTTGAACATATTCTTTTATGCTATATGCAGTACCCGTGAGGGTTTCTGGGCAATATTGGTCATTGTTTTGTGTTGTAAATTGATTTCCAATAATAAATATATACATACATTTGCATAAAGCAAGCATGTTGATAAGAGTATTAAATACTTGACAAATCTCCCTTTAAGGTACATTTTGAACCGATAGAAAATGTGTGATTCATTTGCAATTAATCACGATTAAATATTTTAATCGATTGACAACCGTAGTTACTAAATAAGATCAAAAGACCCATAGATTATTAAATGTAGAAACATGAACAAAATATTTCTTAACACTCCATGAGTTATTTGAACTATGCACATTTTTTAGTTTTTGAGCTAATTTTTTATGAGCAGATCAAGTGCAAAGGCCTTCTGATAGTTTCGTTACACACTGCACGTAACGTAACGTAACGTAAGGTAACGTAACGTAACGTAAAGCCATCATTACGACCATGCAATGTGAGGACAAGAAAGAGAGAGAGCCTTTGCTTTCTGCTGCAAAATGAATGAATGCTCTAGATATTATGGTTATTATTTTACATCGATTTAAACAGGGTCATGCAAACAATGATCAATGATGACAGCCGCCCGCGGGAGGTCCGTTTTTAAAGAGTTAAACCTAAAGGGGAATTTTGTTGATTTTTAATCAAGTCAGTAAAGACGGCTTTAGGACTACGAAATCAGGACATGGAGATGGCAGTGGTAATATCCTGTGCATATTGCATTTCTTGTAAACTTATTAACAGCTTTGTCCAATGCCTGATTCTTCCCGTTGAGTACGAGAAACAGCGCAGATCATTGTGGAACACAGTATTGATCTGTAAAGCTTTTGTTCAGTTAATGCAGTGCTGAATATTATTAATTGAGTAGGCACAGACTGCAGATTGTAGAATATATATCGTATTTTTTTATCATAGGATAGATAATACAGTGATATTCATGCCATCATGTTATATGCCAGTATAGCTTGCCCACTGGGATTTGATACTCCCCGTACGAGCAGTATGTACTGTAAGCCTTGAGTCATTATGTCTTCCTCTGAAACCCTCCGCTATGGTGCAGTGAGTCTCCTCTTTATGGATCAATACTGAAGCAGTGAGCTGACACAGTGAAAAGCAATATTCATAAATAATGAGCAGGGCACCCTTTCACCCTGCCCCGTCTTTCACTCCTGGCCAAGAAAAGAACAAAACAGCAAACATGATGCTTATTTTTTTTATTGAGTATTCTGATTTAAGATGAAACATTTTGTCACTGTGCTGCCTTAATGTTCGCTGCTGCATACATTACCTGAAGGTCGGACTATTGTTAACGCAACCCTTCGTCTTTGTTCTAGTTTGACGGTGTTACACTTTTCTTTATAGACGATTGTAGATAGAGGTCTCTGTGTTTGCTGTGTTCAATTTCTCCCCTGATGTGCTGTTTGTTCCGGGGAGACGACAACATGGTGTTTCAGGAAATCTCTTTTGCAATGATTCACAGTGAGGTGTCACCTGTAGTAGCGCTCCCATCAACAGCACAAAGACGTGCCAGTGAGTGAGCGAGCACGGAGAACAGCTTTAAGTGCTTCATTAATACCCCTTTTCACCACCTTTTTATTTTGGGGCGCAGTCGGTCACAGCTGAAGCATGATGCACGTCAACCAAATAAACGGATGTAGCAATAACGGTTCTCGTCATTTTTGCAATCTCCGTCTGAAAGGAGACTAATGGCAGAGGACTTTTGAGTGGATCTCTCTGCGTCATTTAACCCACACAGCATGTAGGAAACAGGGTGCACACAGCCCAGGGGCAGAGATACTTTTGTACTGTCTGTGGATGCACACTTTAATTGACCTCTTAAAGGTGTATTCAAACATGAAGCCAATTTCAGAGGCAGTGCATTTTCACATCAACTCGATTTAAAGACATTAGTGGACCTCACTAGACCCAGATTTGCTCTCAGCAGGACAAACTGAGGTGAGACGTGTCTGCACAAGTTAAATGCTTCAATTTGGGCGTACATTTTTGCGCATATCCCGAGGCTTATGATTCCTCTTTGTAGTCGTACAGAGACCAGAAGAAAAAAGGACAATGCTGGTGGAAAATGACAAATAGCTGGAGGAGATCAGTTAGATTCTGAGCTGTCAAATAAACACACACAGCAAGACTTCACATACACACAAGAAGCCCCTTTTCCATACACATGTGCTGGCTTGGCTTGGCTCGGTTTGACTCAGCACAGCAGGGATTTGCATCTCCATTACAAGAGGGCTACCCGCTTGAAGGTGTGTGTAACCACGGCTGTGACTAGTGGTCAAAGGAGCGACTGTGAAACGGTGGATAAACACATTTCATGTCCTATATTCTTCACAATAAAAGTCCCCTTTTTAGAGCTGCAACGATCAATCGGTTAATTTGTTAGTTGACTGGTTAATTAATCGGCAACTACGATAATCGATTATTTATAAATATGAGAATATTTTCTGGTTTCTTTACTCCACTATGACAGTAAACTGAATATCTTTGAGTTGTGTGTGTCTTTCACATTTTTCAGCATTTTCTGTCATTTTTTTTTGACCAAACAACTAATCGATTAATCGAAAAAATAGTCTACAGATTAATCAACAATGGAAATTATCTTGATTATCTTGCCGTTTTGCAGCCCCAGTTGTTTTTATTGAGGAATAACCACTAACAAAGCTTCGCTAATTCGCTGATAGACACATTTCGTTTCCTCTAAATTCTTCACAATAAAGTCCCCTGTTGAAAAGCGTTTATTATGAAGCAGCAAAATCAGGAAATAATGTGTTTTCCTCAGCAGCAATTTAACACGACTCCTACAGGTTTACTGAAAGCAAAACAGTAAAATAAAGCAGATATCTGAAAGGGGATAAAAACAAGGATGCAGGAGAGAAACTAAACTTCAAACCACAGATATTGAGTCCTCAGTCACACGCTTGTTTGAGGGGGAGAAGGGGCTCGTCACGGATTGGCACAGCAACCCGCTTGGAGGCATGTCGGGCGCATTTTGGCCCGACTCCGGAGATGGTCTATCCTGGGCGTGACTTCGCATAACTGGGCCAAGTAGGATATATTATCTCCCATGTCCATCTCATATAAACATCCATAAATTCATTAGAAATCATAGAAAAATACCTCCAGAACTTTCCTGAAAATCATCACGTTTTTAAGTTTTCTTCAGTATCAAAGTAATCCTGTGATGGTTGTCTGCACATCCATGGGCAACTGCAAAGAGGAACTACTAATAGCTAATTCGGCATACTTTTAATGGTGCAAATTTGCCAAAATGTAAATAAATATAAGTTAAAAAACACTTTATCTGAGGGCCCCCCACCACAGAGTCAGACTTTGAAAACCACTGATGTAAGACAAAGTAAAGCATCAATACAAATCAAATACAAATCCTCACATTTGAGAAGCTGGAATAATCAAATGTTTGGCATTTTTATATTTACTTGAAAAAATGACTCAATTTAATAATTTATTATCAAAATAGCTTCCAATGAATGTTCTGTTGATCGACTTATCAGTTAATCAACTTATTGTTTCAACTTTAAATCACAATATTGCAGAATTGCCGTATTTTAAATCGCAGTATGTATAAAATCAGCACTGGGAGTATCAATATTGTATCTTTTTTTGATGTCCATGTTGTTTTTTATGCCTAATAATCAGTACTTTATCTGATATTTTCTTAAAAAAACAACAACATTTGCTTCTTTGTTCTTTGGAAAAACTGTGTTTGTAGTTGGTTAGTGTCAGAATTTTGCTGCATCTGCATAGCAGCTATAGCCTTGACCATCTTTCATTGTCTTTGTATTAGTGGCGATAGCAGGCAGTGATGTTGAATAGTCATTTAGCGTTATGTGTGTGCTATTAATAGCAAGCTGTTGCCGTTCCTTTAACAGAGGACCCATTCTCAGTTTTCTGTCAACCTATCTTTGCCTTGCCATTATTGCCGCCCCTCCCACTCGCTATCTCTCCCTCCCAAGGCCTCACCGCTTCATCAGCTCTGGTAACTATTAGCTCCTGTGCTGAACAATGTTCATGTCGTCCCCGAGCGTCACTGGACTCATCTGTGATGAGGTGAGCGGTGAATATGCGGTCTCGCTGAAGCTGGGACAGATGTTGACACACGAGGGATTTAAAAGGGTGCACTTTTGTTGCAGATGTTTGGCACTAATCACAGACACGCTGGCTGCGTGTATCATATAATATTGTGCACTATCTATTTGCACTACTAAAAGCTTAATAACTGAAGTCTTATCACGCTAATTTACAGAGTGTTTATTTTCCACTCTTGATCAGTTGGAGAAACTGTCAGCCTTTAAAGTGGCCATTTTATTCCTGTAATTATTACAGCAGAAATCAGCGACATCTTGACCGCAGTGACAGATTATCACCATAATAAATCCGTCTGCTCTCTTATTGTCTCCTAAATGCTTACCCCGGGCCCCTCCCCCGCCGCATCCCTGGCTGTATCCTGCTTATCCGTCCTTCTGGTGCATGCAGAGTGGCTTGGGTTTCTTATAATATTCTGTCCACTGCTTCCTCAATTAATGGAACAACCAGGAGCTCAGATGTCATGGGAAGCACTTTTATCGGCAACTTGGAGGAGCTCAGTCTGAGTGGTTTACCGCTGGTGGTGGTGGCGGTGGTGGTGAGGGGGGGGGGGCGGCTGTACAGTGGTGGCGGCAGCGTTGACGGGGATAGCATCCTCATTGCACAGCAGCCGAAGGCAGTGGAGGGAGTGGAAAGAAACGCATGGAAATAGTGGGAGACAGAAGAGAGTAGTGGCAGACGTTGCGTCCTGAGTGTTATTTGCAACATCAGTGTTTTGTGGATGGGAGTGAGTTTGACAAAAAAAAAGAGGGAGCTACAGCAGGAGGCGTGTGCTGTTTAGAGATAGAAGTACAGCAGAGCGAGTGGAGTAAGTGGGAAGCAATCACGAGGGAAATGGACCGGCAAACTGTACTTCCCAACTCACGTGTGGATTAAGGTGAGCGCCGGCGTCTGTATTATGCAGATAAAAACCGACCTGATCTCGGTGACGGAGTACCTGTGGAGCGGCAACATGTGGAATAATTACAGAAAAGGCTCCGGCTGTGAGGACAACTGAGGGGATTCGGCGAGGACCAGGAAGTGGCTGCGGCTTGCAGCTCGTCTATCGTTTCCACACGTCTTCTAACCCCAGAACAGCCAGGCTACTAATGAGCAAGTCGATGTGTGGCTGTGGCTGCAGCTTCATCTCCTCTCTGATGAAGAGACTGGGCCGCTCGGCGTGCTGCTCAGATCTCTTCTCCAGCCATACTTCAGAACAGCTGCAGCGACTGGCCACTGGCTGCCCACCTCAACCGAAGGTAACAATGCGTCTGCGGCCACATCTGTCTCCACGCCCTCCCGATCAGTCATCTGTACGCTTCTCATGCGTTACCGCCCGTGTGCAATGCAGGAAACATATGGGGCCCGATGGCATATTGCAGAAAGCACCGCGTGTGAGGTCCGTGTTTTTGTCTGCTCTGGTTGTCTGAAACAATTTCCCAGGTATAAGAAGAAGTGTGCTACCAGGGAGAGCAGCGCAGTAATTGATTATTTAATGGAACCAGGTGATTTAACGGCTGTCTTGCTGCCTTGACAACAGTGGACTTGCTTTCAGCTGGCAGAGTCATTTAAATGGATGCCTTCAGACTGCCTGTGGTTTACAGGAGAAAAAAAGCTTTTTCTAATGGAACAAATAAAAGCCAAACAAGATTGCGTCTGAGTGCTTGTATGTGTGTGTTTGTGTGAACGAGAGTGTGACTTTGCTCTAACACAGACTTGTGTCTCATGGCTGCAGCTTCTAGGGTTCCCTCTGTTTCATTGTTTGTTATGCACATGACTGTTTTAATAGTTGGCTGGCACCAACTGGAAGGGACTTAAAATCCCAGAGTCCTTCTGGCAGAAGGCCATTCTCACAGCAGAGACTGATTGTCTTAGTTTCCAAGAAGATTCATGCTCTCTGAGTAATGATAGAAATCCACAAAGGAAAATGTTGTGGTATTATTGGGCTGTTGCATGGCAACAATTCAAATAAAGAGATAATGAGTGGCGGTTTTAGAGGAGGCGTACTGTGCTTATAGACAACAAAAACTTAATGTCACTTTTATGTAGAACAGAAGTTATTGTTTTCCTGAGAAAGCATTGTCGCAGAGTGCTTGAAACTGTGAAGTGAATGTGGAGAAATGTCCCTCTGTCAACCAGATCAGGGACTGAGGTTTCACTCTCTTCCTCTGAGACATCACAGGGCACCAGCTCTAAATAGAAATATCGATTAATAGCTTCTGCGTTGAATTGGAGACACAGAGGCTTCAACAAACGCAAAGTATTTATAGGATTTCTAGACTTTTGTAGGAATCATGGAAACCATTTTTTTTAATATTACATTTCTTGGCTCAAAGAATTCATAATTGCAAAAGTCAAAATCCTTATTAACTCTTATTAGTTGTTGTGTCACATGTTGCAGTAATTCAGGAGGCAGCTATGAGACAACAGAATATGTCGGCTTTAAAGCCCTAAAGGCCCAAGACTACGGCCGACGGCCAACTAGCACGTACGTTCTGAGCCTGCGTGAGATGAAATACCAGCAGGTAGCAGTCGTCTTTATTCATCGATCAAAAAGGACCGAGGGCTGCGGATATACAAGCTCTTATTATGATACGTACAGTACATGAATGCCGACCATTTTCACACCACTCTCACTCACCACTTAGCTTCATTCCAGACGGCCGCCGTTATGAAAATATTTGTGTATTTGAATGGTCAGGTGAGATGAAAAGGAAAAATGAGAAGAGCCTTCTGTTTTTTTTCTTCTTGACTTTCCTCGTTGGCTTGCTTTCCTCACTTCCGTTTCTCTTCTCGTGCACTGATTCGTTAAGCTGAACAGCCAATCGGAGCGATTTGTCTCACCGACGGGCTCCGCTGCCGATTCAACATGCTGAATCGCCCGAAAAAACTCCAACATGTGCAGACTAGAGCTGACGATGCGGGACACACCGAAAAAACTAGGCCGACAGACGCTCAGACTGTTCGATGGTCGACTCGGTGTGTCAGGGCCTTTTATATTGGTTTGTTCAGTCTTCACTGTTAATACTTGAAAATCTAAGTGGAGCCACTATACATCCGCTGCTCGATCTATATCTGTTACTGTATGTGCTTTGTGAACAGCCAATATTGTCTCCACTCTCTCCTGCTGTTCCATTAAGGTCATATTGGTGTGATTTATTGCTGCCATTTGAGGGTGTTCAGCTCACTCCTCTAATTTTCTTCCCGTATTCTCCACAAGGTTTATGTGCTCGCTGTATCCAGTAGCCTTGAAACGACCGAGTCTCTTTTTTAAGTCAGGTTTCATCTTTTTCAAAGCTGGAAATCAGTCACACTTTAGACTCCCCCCCGGATCTCAGTTTTCACCATCCATCATCAAACACAGTATCTCCTCATAAGCATATCAATCATGAACTTGAATTATTTGAAATGGATATTTTTTATAGACGCCTCATGTTTTAGATGCACCGACTCGGACATCATTGATTCACAAATTAGCACGTCAATAGAAAACCGTGATTATTTGAGTGTACAATATTACCTCAATTACTGGAATAAGATAATTTCCACACCCCATTAAACCATACTTTAATTACAAAAAAACCCTTTACTGGAAACGGTGGTGGTGATGACAGATGTTACATAAAGTTTGTTCTGCTGCTGCTCAGACATACACGCTTGAAACACTTTCAAGAAATTGTAATATATACTTTCGGCACCACTTTTGAAATTAATTGTACCCAAGTGTCTTCATAAACTTCTGTTCAAACTGTCTTTAATGGGAGAGAAAATTTTACTCTCTTTTCTCTTAACTACATGACGTTACAACTTATATAAAATGGGCGTTAACTGGCAGCCAATTTAATGGAAATCACATGATTATTGGGACATGATAAAGGGAATTCGGCAGACTTTAAAGGCTTTGCAGTGGAAAAAATGAGAGCCTCTCTTCTGTAGCCTGATCAGGACTGGATTTTTTCTAGGCCGTTACCAGTATTGGTATTTCAGAGTTTCGAAAATCTGATAAGGATTAGGGATGCAAAGGGTTGGAAAATTTCAAAGGTAAATTTATGCCTTATGGCATGTTTTGGTTAAAAGTATGCCCATTTAATTGAATTGTAACCATGCAGTGCATTCAGCAGCGTACTCCTCCATCACATGTACAGATCATTTGCCAACATTAAATAGGATTTGAGTAAAATGACAACCCTCTGCATGAACGGTGCATTCTCCAATCACAGCCAACACTACTGAACTGTCTGAGCCAAAGGACTACATGCTTTCATGTAAGTTTTGACTTTATTACTGGAGCGAATACATTTTTGAAAATGTTCACCTTGAATATTTCTGGAATTTTGCAACCCTAATAAGGATATATTGACCGATAGTCATTTATTTTCACAAAATGTGACAAGAATTCCTTAAAGTTTGTACTTTACTCAGGACACCCCTATAAATCAATTTGAAATAACAAATTTACAGCTAATTTCAAATGGCTTACTTGCAGCCCATGACATCACAGCCATGATTAGATTGTATCTCAGTCTGCCTTTGAGTTTAATTTGAATCAGCAGTGAATGAGTGATGAAGCTGTTTGAACAAAGAAAAGTAAACTGTTAAGGCGGGGGTAGGCAGACTGTTTTTGGCATCATTGGGCAAAAATTCCACAATAATCTTTCAGCATATTGTAATTCAAGTGTTCTGAGAGAAAACTAGACTTCTGCACCTAATCATGGCTCTGTTTTCAGGATTTATAAAATCTATCCCATGACGGGAGACTTTGGCCAATCACAGGTCATTTCAGACTGAGAGCGTTCCTATTGGCTGTTCATTCAACGGAGGCAGCTATCAATCACTCAAGAAATCCGATCAAACGGTCAAACCAGGCAGCGCTGATCAAATATGAATCAATATTCTGTTACTGTAATGCCTATTTCTCTCCTTAATGTTTTCAGAAACATTTTGTAGTGTACTGTTTAGCTATAAAATGAGAAAGTTTGTGACCCGGCAGCCATGTTGTTTTATAAAAATAACTTTTTTAAATCATATTTGCTCTAATTCTACCTACTGCAGCTGTAATGTAGCTCATCAACAAGGTTTTACTGATTTGCAGTTTAAGTTTTGTTTTACAGTGGTAGGACACAAGTTCACATGTCAGCTGAGTGGCGGGTCAGACAGGTTAGTCGCTGCTCTGATGCTGTCCACAAAAAGGTAATGCATACCTGTTGCTCACCCATCACAACATGTAGAGAACTCCACCCAAGAGAAGCACACTCTTGCTGAAGTGCACAAGGCTAAAGTAATGTCTGTGCGTGCCACAGCTGTGGCTTTACACCAGGGACAGTCTGGATGTACAGTATGTCGCACTGCCAGACTGCTGGGCACACATTATCAAGGCTGGTCTATATACATGTTATTATTCTCAGAAAATGGAAAATCTTTTAGCCACTAAGCATTTATAATAACATGTTTAAGGGCACAATTAAAGAGATTCTGTCTAAGTTGGCATGCCACAAACTTGTAAGCCAAAGGATTACAGACCAACAGCACAAGCTTCCATCATATTTGAACAAAAACTTTGAGAGAAGTAAAAACTCTGTTGGTACTGTTTGTTAAAGCTGCATTCATTTTCTTTTATTGCCTGGATAAAACTGACATATTAGCATAGCATCTTATACATTGTTATGGCATCTCATGTTAGCAAACAGCGGCCTATTTACACATCCAACAGACACAGAACAACATCAGCATTAATTTTGGAGTTTGTGCATTTGGCCACCTGACAATTGTGTCTAATATTAATTAACTTTTTATCTCTGTTTTAGTCTCAACTAACTCCTGAGGGAAATATCTTGCTTTTTTGATGCTAAAGGCTCCACTGTGGCTCACCAGTTAGTCACTAATCTTGTCTTTCTCTTGCTTGGTATTGGACGGGTGGCATACAGTGGGTTTTTAAGAGCATTTTTTTGCTGAAAATGTTGTCTAAAAACAAGATTGATGAGGGCAGAGGTCACGGCTGGAAAAACAATGTGCTGAAAGGTGCTAAAATGCTCCATAGAGCTGAGGGGAACAGCAGAGCTTTTGAAAATTCTCCCTGAGGGACCCCTTTTCACTTTACACATAGATATTTGAGTCATTGTTGATATAAAATATTGGTTAGAGAGCAGCTTTAATTATTGTCTATTTTGACATGTTAGTTTACTGGCTAACGTCATCAGTATAAGAAATAGTAGAATTAATTGAAATATGAAATTTAAACGGCGGATTTAGTTGCGTCCCATAGTTAAATAATCCCATAATTTGGAAAAATCTCTGATCTCATTATCTGTGTTTACTCTCTCTATCTCCTTGGCACCTGTGTCACCTGTTTGCATCAGGAGAAACAAATTCACACCTGCCCTACCTGGCTAAGCTATTTTTAGCCACTCCATCGCTCCTGCACGCACAAGTTTCATTCATCAGTCTCTATTCTTAGTCCTGCATTACTAGAGACACTGTGCCAAGTCTTTGTTCACTACAAGTGTTCCTGGAATCTGTTTATGTGTTAGCCGCCCCAAAACACCAATTCAACCACTTTATGAGCTTCAACAGAAGAACGATTTTTATAATTGTACACGCTGCTATTCTGAAACGATTGTCTGCTTGCCAATTAAAGGTGCATTTGAGTTAGGAACAATACAATTGAAGGGTGAATGATAACATGTTTAAAACGACGCTTTAACGTAAGTGTTTTACAGCTATAATTGAACAAATACGCGAAAGCTCTCGGTCAACAAATGAATCGAAACACAGCTCCATGTGTCCTGTTTCATCAGCAGCACGTTTTTTGTTGTGTGTTAACCTCTCTTACCCTGTTTGCACTGCACACAATTGTTTGAACAACAATAACAACAAACTAATTTCATGCTGTGTTAAGGAAACTAATTACGGAAACCTCGGCCGTTCCGGTAAAAGGCAGGGACAACTTTAGCTATTCATAGCCTTCCTCTTCTGAGCTCACTGCAATGAACTGGCAGTCCCGAGAGGGTCTGTGCAATCTGAGATAGGTCTAATGCTTCCCACCACTGCACTGGGACTGTACAGCCAAGACAGGGAGAAGCCTTACAAAGGGACTGGCGACTTTTTCTTCAAGGTCAAAGCAATTGCGGTTTTTCACCGAGACAGATAAAGTATGTGAGCCTCCCGAAAAATATGTTCTCATCTCGTATGTAGTGCAGTGAGGAGATTTGGGACCGCAGTCTGCGCAGCCGATTCCTAATTTGTCACAGTTAAGATTAGCTAAAGACCTCGTGTGGGCATTGAGAAGGCCTATTGGCACCTTAAAGCTACATTAGCTAAGATTATGTACAATTTAACAGACAAAATTCAACTTCTTCTAAGTATTGTGTGACCAGTAGTGAACCTCTGACCGCATGTGCCTAATAGTGAACCGCCTAATGTAACTAGTCTATGAATCAAGAGAATAAAAGCTGAAAACCTGAAAGAATTGTTTACTAATTAAGGATAAGTCTGAAAAATTCATTCCTCTGTGTTGTTCACAATAAAACAACTGTTTGGAAGACCCCCTTTTGTGTTATGTACTACTGAAAAATGTATGCAACTGCACTGTCGATCACTCGCAAACTCCAATCAAACGGTCAAACTAGGCAGCGCTGATCAAATATGACTCAATATTCTGTTACTGTAATGCCTGTTTCTCTCCTCAGATGTTTTCAGAAACATCTTGTAGTGCACGGATTAGCTGTAAAATGAGAAAGTTTGCTCCGGGCCCCGATACCGATCTTTGAGATCGGATCGGGACATCCCTAGTTGATAATACTTTTTTATGACTTGGAGAATATCTTTTATTTATTTGGTGTTACAACACTTGACTGCCACTACTAATATTTGCACAGCTGGTGCCCTTGCATAAAGAAGCTTCCCTGTAGTACTTATTCTTACTACTTGTCTTACAGCTTCACATCTGTTGGTGGAAGTCATTGATACTAAAGAGCCTCAAGGATAGAACTGCTTTGCATGCTACCTACTCAGCCCATTACCACTTGGACCTGACAAATCCATGAGTCACTCATCCCACTTAGCTTTATTTACATAAGTCTTTCTTTCCACTTGAATGTTGAGTCAGTAGAATGAAATTTGTGTATTAAGTTGATTTGCTTTTGAGTGCTTTAAGTTGTGTTTGTTTGAGCTTGTGTCTTGGTTTCAGAAAACTAAAAGACCGAAGCAAAGAGGATACAATGCCTTTTTGTTTAACAACATTGAATCACAGTGGTCATAACTAGGCTATTTTGATTCTGATCAACTGAAAAGACTCGAGTCAGTGGACATTCAACACTGATATAAAATGTGTCTTCCAAAAAACAGTCTTTGGTTTGGAAAAACACAGAGAGCTGCCAGTAAATGCTCAGCACTCAAATAAACTGCCTGTGGTAAAATGGAAACACCACTCGCAAATCAAATTTATTGTAGTACTAGTATTACTTGTTCCATCTATTTAAACATGGACCACCTTTGGATGCCAAATGTCCTCCTTTTGTAAGCAAATAAACAGACTGTGATCGGACCTTAGATGCAACAATTTAGTCAATTCGGTGACATCTTGTGTCTGAGTGACTTTGTTACTGTTTCAAATCCAGTGACAACTGAGATTTTGCGTCCTGTTTGGTAACTTTGCCAGATGTCTGAAAGAGTCAAGTCAGTTATATTTATATACTGTATATATATATATATGTACCCCCATATCACAGATTTGCTTTACAATCTCTTTCCTTATACCCTTAATACAGATAAGGAAGAGTCCACAAAAGATCCTGGCTGTAATCCTGTAATACCATCTGATTTTTCAAGCTGCCCTGTGACCCTGTGAAGAGGTTTGCATGTTAAGAGGATGCAACTGCAGATTTTGAAGGGTGTGATGGATTATAACAAGATCTAACGCATCACTGCTCCCAGTAGAACAACCTGTTCATTGTTTAATTTAGTTTCTAGAAATGTAGAAACATATAATGATAGGGCTGTCAATCAATTAAAATATAAAACGATCAGCCATAACATTATGACCACCTGCCTAATACTGAGTAGGTCCCCCCTTTGCCGCCAAAACAGCCCTGACCCACCGAGGCATGGACTCCACTAGACCTCGGGAGGTATGCTGTGGTATCTGGCACCAAGCCGTCAGTAGCAGATCCTTTAAGTCCTGTAAGTTTCGAGGTGGGGCCTCCGCGGATCGGACTTGTTTGTCTAGCACATCCCACAGATGCTCGATTGGATTGAGATTTGGAGGCCAAGTCAACACCTCGAACTTGTTGCCATCCACATGGTGTAAAAGAAAACGTGATTCATCACACCAGGCCACCTTCTTCCATTGCTCCGTGGTCCAGTTCTGATGCTCACGTGCCCATTGTAGGCACTTTTGGCGGTGGACACGGGTCAGCATGGGCACCCTGACCGGTCTGCGGCTACGCAGCCCCATACGCAACAAACTGCGATGCACTGTGTGTTCTGACACCTTTCTATCGGAACCAGCATTTTTCATCAATTTGAGCTACAGTAGCTCTTCTATTGGATCGGACATCACGGACCAGCCTTCGCTCCCCACGTGCATCAATGAGCCTTGGGTCTGACCCTGTCGCCGGTTCACCGGTTTTCCTTCCTTGGACCACTTTTGGTAGGTCCTGACCACTGCAGACCGGGAACATCCCACAAGAGCTGCAGTTTTGGAGATGCTCTGACCCAGTTGTCTAGCCATCACAATTTGGCCCTTGTCAAAGTCGCTCACATCCTGACGCTTGCCCATTTTTTCTGCTTCCAACACACCAACTTCAAGGACAAAATGTTCACTTGCTGTCTAATATATCCCCCCCACTGCCAGGTGCCATTGTAACAAGATAGACAATGCTATTCACTTCACCTGTCAGTGGTCATAATGTTATGACTGATCAGTGTATATAATCACCATTAATCGCATCATTGTCCATAGGTAATCGTGATTAATCGCACATTGTTTATTTGTTCCAAATGTACCTTAAAGGGAAATTTGTCAAGTATGAAATATTCTTATCAACATGGGAGTGGGCAAATTGCTTCATGCAAATGTATGTATATATTTGTTATTGAAATCAATTAACAACACAAAACAATGACAAATATCGTCCAGAAACCCTCACAGGTACTGCATTAGCTTAAAAAATATGCTCAAATCATAACATGGCAAACTCAAGCCCCACAGGCAACAACAGCTGTCAGTGTGTCAGTGTGCTGACTTGACTATGACTTGCCCCAAACTGAATGTGATTATCATAAAGTGGGCATGTCTGTAAAGGGGAGACTCTTGGGTACCCATAGAACCCATTTTCATTCACATATCTTGAGGTCAGAGGTCAAGGGACCCCTCTGAAAATGGCCATGCCACTTTTTCCTCGCCCAAATTTAGCGTAAGTTTGGAGCGTTAGGTAACCTCCTTCCCCACAAGCTACTATGACATGGTTGGTACCAATGGATTCCTTCGGTTTTCTAGTTTCATATGATGCCAGTATCTTCACTCTAGCTTTAAAACTGAGCCCGGTACATTAAATAAATTAGTGGTGTTAAAATTAATTTGTGTTTACAAGTTATCGCGTTAACTTTGACAGCCCTAAAAAAGATGAAAAATATAACAACAATCAAAATATAAGAAGCAAAGAGGTTGCATATTGCACAGGGGTTGGATTTCACTTTTTATGTGTGTTTGGGAAACAACACGGGGAAAGATTTGGACATGAGGCATGAAGTGGTGGCATTTACAGGGTACTTTATGTGGGAGCCTTTTGGTTTATTTCTAATGACATTAACTTTCAGTAACTGTGATAATGGTCCTGTTGACAACCATATAAAATACGGAACACTGGTAATTTAACTATAGTCTGTAAATGTCAGCTAAGGGTATGAGATTTTAAAAATAGAAATTTATCGGCCTGTAATCATTCGAATAGTGGCTCGTTCTTTTGTTTTAAAGGCCTGTTGCCTGTGCAGATGTGCCAAATCCACAATGAATACTATTTCTTATTCTATTTCATTATAAAATTGCAGCAACACAATTTTATAAATTGTATAAACAGTTTTATAAAATTTCCACAAGCCTGAAGAAAATTTTGATGTATGAACTTCCAGTTTTGTGAAGTTTTGTGTACAGGAGTTGTTATAGCATCATGTGACTACACTATACCCAGGGTTTAGGTATCTGAATGTGGAGAGAAAAAGCAGAATCAGTGCATCCCTAGTTTTTGCAATCATATGTGCAGTGTAAATGTGAGGACGTGGATTGAAAGAAACTTCCAAGTTCAAGAGAGCGGATGCTTTGATGGCGACAGATCAGCGCCGTTGCTTGAGTTGGATTCCTGCCTGCGTTGCTGCGTCTGTGACTCAGCGTCAGAGGGAGAAGCTGTCTCATTGGAGATAAAGCTCCGGTGCCTATCCTTCAATTCTACATATGGTTTGAGACATTACAGAAGCACGCTATGTGACTCTTGTGTTTATTCAGGAGGTTTGCCATCATAATCTAGTGAATGCACAGCAGCAACACAGCGGATTTAGAAGATACACAACATGTCTTTCATTTTTCCGAAGCTTGTAGACTACACAAATCTTAAGGACAGTTGATGGACTAGCTTCTGGTACATTTAAGCCATGTTTTGCTTTTGCATTTGACAGATTGGACTTTGTTTATTGGCTTTGTTGGAAGCTGGAACACTAGTAGCTCTCAAGGCTTTTCTGCCCATCCGTCTGCATTTGAGACACAGCATTCAGCCCTGTGTGATCCGCAGCCAAACACAATCACTCCCACCTTTTTTCCTTGTCTGCTGCTGAGCGGCAGTAGTGTGTCTCTGAGAGCAAATGTTTAATGTCCATTATTGTAATTCAGGCGCAAGAATAGAGGGATATTCACGCTTATTTTTTGGAGGAAATAAGCAGTTGAGCATGTGTTTGTGTGTATGGAATGATTCTTTCTTTTTAGCAGTGGTTTGATTATTTTTCCTCAGAAACACAAGCTGAGTGTGAACACAAGAAAACAATCAACATATTTTAACCATCTGTGTCTTTCGTTCTTTTTTTTGTGTGTCTCTGCAGAATGCCAAGCCCTTCTCCTCCTCAGACAGCCTAGCGAAGGTCCAGGAGGTAGCAAGCTGGCTTTTGGAAATGAACCAGGATCTGCTGTCGGGGGGCAGCAGCAGCAGGCGGAGTCGGGGGCCGGGGGGTCCGGCAGTGCGAGGTAACGCCTCCTCCACGGCCCGGGCACCCCAGCAGGCGGCAGAGGAGGGTGATGAAGATGAGCACATGAACCGGGTAGTAGAGGAGGACGAGCAGCTGCAGCAAAGGGTAAGGCCAACTGGCTTTCAACAAACGATATTGTCGTCACATGGAAGGATTTGAAATATAAACCTAGAGGTCTAAACTGGATTAGAGAGTTGTAAGTTGAGGTGTGAAGATGCATTGATCAAATAAAGTCATGCTTTAGATGTGCACTGTGGTAACAAAGTAGGAACTTTTAGGCAAGTAAAAGTGCTAGGGATTTGCATTTCAAGCAAAAATACTATTTGATCACTCTTTGAAGATCGCCCCGCAGCTGCTCCGCATGGAGACAGAGACAGTGGGGGGAACGGCGTGTAGAGCCGGCATATTTTCACATCTAACTCCATGAATTGGGTTTATTTTGAAATTGTTGGAACAGTGGAAAGACTAACCAAGACGGTTTTGGTGAGTTTTATTTTGTTTCTGTCGAGTTTGAATGAAGTGTGTTTTACAATGCTCCAAAGCTCAAACACATCTCCCAGATGAAACTACAGCAAGACACACACACACACACACACACACACACACACACACACACACACACACACACACACACACACACACACACACACACACACACACACACACACACACACACACACACACACACACACACACCGGCATCTAGTGGTAACGTTACTACCTGGCGGCACCTGTGACGGTAAAAACAAGAGGAAATTATTTTTAATACTAGATGATAGTCGCATAAACTATTAGATTATTTATAAAGAAAATATATATAATATATATCATTTAATGGCTATTTGAAAATCATGACCCGTTCCTAATAAGTGCAGCCAATTTAATTTAGCATCAAACCTTTCCTCTGAGGCATCGTATTTGTTTTGTCTGGCTCTTCACAGCCCGAGGCGTCGCAGGTTGATGGCGAGCGAGAACAACCATGGGCGCCAAGTGAATCGGGAGCCAGCAACGGCCCCCGGGGAGATGAGGAAGGGGAAGAAGACGAGGAGGGCCCTCTAAACGAAGTGAACGGAGGAGAGAAAGGAGCCCGATGGATGTGGGGGTCGGAGCAGAGGCGACTACGAGGCCAGCCGCTTGGCGAGGAGGACGAGGAGGAGGAGGAAGAGGAAGAGAACAACAACAGCAACAGTCAACAAGAGGAAGAGGAGGCAGAGGAGAGGACAGAGGGAGGGGAGGAGCAGGGAAGGGAGGAAGAGGAGAGGGAAGAGGGCGAGGAGGAAGAGGAGGAGGATGAGGACGAGGAGGAGATGGACCAAGACAGTGATGACTTTGAACATTCGGCGGAGAGTGGGAGGGAGGAGGAAGAGGAGGAGGAAGGAGAGGGGGAGGAAGGGCTGCGGTCTCCCTCTCTCAGGAACAATGTGTCTGCCCCCAATAACAACCTGGACTCGGGTTGTACACACCAAAGCTCTTCCAACAAGAAGGTAAGCACAGCTGTTGTTTGTTGAGCAGTTTTCATTGGAAGCTTCTACTGGAGAAATAGTTCCTGTATAAACAGTTCACAGTGAGTTATGTGGATCCTCCAGAGTTAACAGGGACGCTGTTTCTGGAGGACAATTTAGTGCTGAAATTTTTTAGTGTCATTTTTCAATACTATCAGCACCACAAACAAAATTCCATTCACCTCCATTTTATCTCAGAGACCGATACCTCAAAACTTGGGCAAATAAAATATGGCTAGATACTGCTAGACTAGGCAAGGCAAGTTCATTTATATAGCTCATTTCAGCAATAAGGCAAAAGCATCGAGACAAAGTGCGAGAGAGATACATTATAAAACACCATTTGAATACAATTGAAAACATTAACAAGTCCAAGAGAATAGAAAATAAAAACAAGTAAAAATTGAATAAAACAAGTATTAAATATAGGAATAAAAGTTATGGTGCAGTGTAAGAAATTACTTACTAAAAAGCAGCGGCAAACAGAAAAGTTTTCAGCCCTGATTTAAGTGAGAAAATTAGTATTTTGGGTGAACTGATCGTTTAGGATACATCTGCAGCAGTGTCCAAAGTTTCTCACAGGCAGTGTTTTGTTATTATCACATCACTGCTGTGAAAACTCTCCACGGTGTTCTGCACTGGCAGCGCACGGTTCATATTTTTAAAACAGCAGCTCCCTCTTTTGGCGCAAGTGTGTTACTGCACTGCAAAGTCATGCTGTGTACACTTTAACAGAATAATAAAGTAATAAGAATTGTAACAAAATCTTCCCAGTGGAAGGATTAGGATATTGGAACTACATTATATGTATATTTGAAAATGCACATAGAGAAGGATGACAAATTAGGATTAAAAAGGACAAACCTGAAGTAATGAGTGGATATGAGCTACGGTCAGCAGAGAATACAGCACTGCGATGTGGGATTAAACTTCGGCCTGGACTGAGGAACATTTAGGACTAGGAAAATGATGAAAGCTGTATATACATTGTTTTATTCCCAACCTACCAAATCCTGATTTATTTAACATTCCCACTTGGTCATGTGACTTTTGTTGCTGCTATTCTCGTCTCTTCCCGATCATGTTACGTTCCTTCCCAATCTTGTATCAGTCCTGAGTGAATGTTGACAGTTACAAGAAGGGAAAGTTTTTAAGTTATGCGTTAATGTTGAGATACTCTCTCCCTCAACTGAAGGCAGCTAAAAACATGACGGGTGTAGATGCTTCTTTCCACTTGCAAATCAATACCAAGTTGAACAGTTTTATCATGTTGGAACTGGTCTCTTCCAGGCTGAAAGTGCCCCCCATTCACTGGTCTTGGGGGGGTTTATTAAATGGTTTCATAAGTATTCAAATGATGTGAATCGTATGCTATAATCTCCAGTGTCACCATATTTCAACCCAACTGAACACCTATGGGAGATTATGGACAGACTGACCTATTAGACAGCACTCTCCACCGCCATCCATCATCAAACTACCAAATGAGCGAATATCTTTTGGAAGAATAGTGTATCATTCCCACTGTAAAGCTTTAATGACTTGTAGAATCTTAAACCCATCCGTCCACTGCATGAAGAGAAAGATTTTGAACCCGTTCTCAAGTTGCGACTCTGTTTCCTAATCCGAATAAAGATGGTAACCGGTGGTTACCTGGACAGGAAACATAGTTTTGAGAAAAATCTTAAAGGTTCTAAATTCAATATCCAGAGCATTAATATAGCAGCAAACAACAAATTTCTATGTAAAGATATTGAGGAGTAATGTCTACCTGAGCAGATAATGAAGTCACTCTCCCTCTCTGTGTGTTGTAATCCAAGCTTCCCCTCGCTTTGTTGATATAGCCGGGCTGGCCACGTGCCTTTTAGTCCATGTTCGTGCATGTGAGCGTGCCCCACTGGCTAACTCATAACTTCCGCTCTGCACTGCTCTCAGATGGCGGTTACAGCTGACGTCGTGGAAGTGTAACATCCACCCTCCGGTTGCCCCTCGGGTAAACACTGTTAGCTCTGTCAGCACTTTTGCCATTGTTTGCACTTTTTAGCGCTGTTAGCACCATTAGCCGCTGGCTCGCCGTCGCCATGTTGAGAGCCGTTGAGAGGCAATAGAAATGCTCCCAATCCCGTATTTAGCACCTTTTAAAAGTTTTAAAAGTTTGTTTTTTATTGTGCAGCGCACAGAATATTATTTTTATCTAGATGGTTAGGAGATTCTTTGAGGATTCTGGAAATACATTCAGAAAAGGTGTTGTTAAATGACTCTTTCAAACATCGCTGAGTATTTGTCTTTCAAAAACTCTGATGCTTTCCTCTGTGACTCAAATATAATGCTAATAAAACAATCTAGAAGCAATCCGAAGTAGCATTGAAGCTCTTATGGCAGCTCACTGTGGACCGACACCACTAAGACACTTGTAGTGGTTTTCCTACTACATGTTTGCTTCACTTGATGGGAAGATAAAAGCTTATATCACTGCATTTCTGAGGGGAAATATGATGTAAAGCACCTCACACTGCTGTCATCAATACCAAAACACACAGAGGACGGTCTGAATGAATGCTGAATTGCAACATTTATCACCAGCATCAATAAAGCAGCTGCTGTGCGTGCTCACAACACTGAAAAACAGATTAACGATGAGTAATCACTAGTAAAAGTGGGGTAGTCCTTCTTTGCATCTTGTTCAGCCACTTTCATTGCGCAGTGTATTCCAGGACCTTTTTGTTATGCAGTTTGTGATGGAGGGGAGTGACAGCACAGTGTGAAATAATTATAGCTTCCCAGCCTCCTTGTAAAATACTTCATTTATGGTTAGAACGCAGAGGCCCGTTTTAGGACGTGTTAAAACTCAAAGCACGTTCATGACTCGCGGATTGATTGCTGACATGATGAGTGACGAGTACGGAGAAGCGCTTGATGTTCAAAAGACAAGTGTAACGGATCGTCAGATCTTTCCTCAGTAACAGAACTAATGTGCTCGTTCAAAGGGCTCTGATGTAGCACAGCGCCAGTGTTTGGATGTTAATGCCGGTGTTTTGTTTCAGTGATGACTGATCTGCACGACTGTTTTGTTGAGTGTGTTTCAGTGGCCTTCACAACACCTTTATTTAAAAGGAGGAAATGGACTTGTCCATGACGTTTTCTAGAAGCTAGGAATGATAGTCATGCATTGCTAACACAATTTGCAGTGTGTTAGCAATGCACTGACATAGATTGTGACAAGGAAAAAAACAATAAATCAAAGGGCTGGCATTCCTAGATATTGGCTTATTACTGGTACTAGTGCCGTGCCCGTTCAGAGCGCGCGCACGTTCGGAATGGGCCGATTGCTTGGCCTCCAGAAGTGCTGCTTGCAGCGTTGTCGAGAACTGCAATGACTGCTTGTACCCGCCAAGTGTGAAGTTGATTGAATAAATGTTTCTTGAGATATGCGAATGGCAGTCATGTATGCATAGACAGACAGACAGACAGACAGACAGACAGACAGACAGACAGACAGACAGACAGACAGACAGACAGACAGACAGACAGAATATTTCCTTTATAGGTAGATGATGCTGCTACAGTGCCACCTATTGGCCACTATGACATTTTTTGTACTATAAACCCTGCCCACAGTATTTCAGCTAACTTTGAGGGCCAACTATAGCAATGTATGGAACATCAACAATAAAAAAAAGTAACTTTTTCCAGCTTGGTCCAGAGATGTTGCCGTACCAAATTTGGTGATGATTGCTAAAAATGTGTCGGAGGAGCAGCAAAAAAAACCAGATTTGGACAAAATTCAAAATGGCGGAAAAATAGTCTAGATGCAAATGGGCGTGGCTTATATGGATAGATTCGTCCAGACCCACAAAATCCAGATTTTGTTTCTGAGACTTAAGGATCAAAAGTTACAGGCCACAACATAAAGTTCATTGTTAAAGCGCCACCATCTGGACAAATTGCACCACATTTGACCCCGCTGTCCCTTAAGTCCTGAGCAATACACCCGCCAAGTGTGAAGTCGATCGGATGAGCGGTTCTCGAGATATGCGAAGGACACACTGAGGGGAAGACAGACAGAGATTTCTTGCTTTATTAGATGTCATACACCGGTACGTATATATTTAGGCAAAAAAAGCACATAAAACTTTAAAAAGTAATTTGGATTTAATGCCATCATGGCACAGTTTGTCCTGTAGCCTCTATTGTTTATAATAAGCTGTTGCAGCACATGAGTTGATGGAGTATCAGATCACTTCAGCAGATGATGTTGTGAGTCTATTAAGAATAAAAACCCTCCCACCAGTTCTTTGTTTCCATTAAACTACTAACTATATTGTACATATGTGTTATTTATATACATGTAAATTAAAATCTGCAGCAGCAATCGGCCCGCTTAATCCAGTATGTGTCCGATTTTAATTTTGATCTATATCCGCATTACAGTATTATTTTCCAAAATAATTCTACAGGCAGATATTTGTATGTGTAATGTAACAATACTTTTTATGCCGTTGTATCCTATCCTACTACATTCTCTCTAATATGCCAGAGGCAGCATAGAGGACACCAGAGATAATACACTCATCTCAACAAACAGTAATGACTAAAGCTGTGACAGATTTGTCATCAGCGGCGTAGTCTCATGACAAGTACACTGCTCCCCCCCCCACACCCTTCTGACAATAGGAAGCTGTGCAGCAAGGAAGTTAAATTATTGCTGTTGAAAAGCATGCGTGTCTCCCTTAACTGTCACACAGTTGTTTCCTGTATTATATGTCATACCTGTGGTCTCAATATAGAGTGATGTTATGTGTGTATGTCTGAGCCTTTGATGGAGATATTGTCCTTGCTTATATTGGCCTAAATATAGCAGTTTGTCAGTCTGAATTTGCTCCTGTGTGCCTCTCACCATCTGACACAGCTGTCAGATAGGTTTGTCAGGGTCTTAGTCACCGCGCTGGGCCAGCTGGCTTTGATGTTGAATGTACACATTTTGTTCAGCTGTGGTGGGTCGTGCATGCTTGGAATTTGGAGTGGTGCAGAAAGAGTAGATCGACATTTATTGACAGTTCAAGTGAGATTCACCTGGCATATTTACACCCACTGTGTTGTAGGTGTAATATACTGGCTTCTGAATGTGAGTGATGGTGGAAAAGTCTACTCTTATGTACTGTAGCTACCTTTGTTGTGTCCTACAAATTTGACTTCTTTTTTTGACGTTTTTCTCCTCGTCCGGGTCTGTAAAGTGAAGCCAATGCTGAAGTGCCTTAAACTTGCATTCTTTCTAATAGCCAGCAGGGGGCGACTCCTCTGGTTGCAAAAAGAAGTGTGCTTGTATAGAAGTCTATGAGAAAATGACCCTACTTCTCACTTGATTTATTACCTCAGTAAACATTGTAAACATGAGTTTATGGTCTCAATCGCTAGTTTCAAGTCTTCTTCAATACAGCATGATGTTCATTTAGTAAATTATGGTCCCGTTTAGAGTAAAATAGACCATAAAGCAGGGTATGCTTTAGGGCGTGGCTACCTTGTGATTGACAGGTTGCTACCACGCCGTTGTCCGGTCTGGGAGTTGTCCGTGTTTTCGTCTTACAACTTTAACCCTTTCACAGTGTGTTTTCAGTTCATGAAAGTTAAGGTCGCCTAATATTCAGCGTTCGGTTGTAATTAGCTCCACCCTCGTGTTACTTCTGGTTGCAAAAGACCAAGATGGTGATGGCCAAAATACCAAACTTGAAACTTCAAAAAGGTAGTACACAAACCAATGGCTGACGTTACGGTGAGTACGTCCACTTCTTATATACAATCTTTGGTACATGCTTTTACTTTTTCTGTTAGATTTGTCCCTTGACTACAGTGTCATTGAAAATGGTCAGTATATTAATATAAATAATAGGGCTGTCAAAGTTAACGCGAGTTAAAGGTAGAGTTAAAGTTTTAAAGCTAGAGTGAAGATACTGGCATCATATGAAATTAGAAAACTCACTAAGGAGGTTAAATAACGCTCCAAACTGATGCTAAATTTTGGCGAGGAAAAACTGGAATCGCCATTTTCGAAAGGGTCCCTTGACCTCTGACCTCAAGATATGTGAATGAAAATGGGTTCTATGGGTACCCACGCGTCTCCTCCTTACAGATATGCCCACTTTATGATATAACATGCAGTTTGGCGTGAGTCATAGTCAAGTCTATATTCATCTAATGAGCTCAGATAAAAGCCTGAATATTCCTATTTGCTGTTAACTAATTGATCGGCCAGTTAATCACCTGGATATATTTATACTGTTGTACTTTTCAAAACCAGGGTTACTAAGTGCTTGATAATAGTAGTAGTTGTGGTGATAGTAGAAGATGGATTACCTTCATATAAGTTACTCATTTAAAGGTCCCGAGTGTGTTCCCATAGAGCACACGTATGCAGTCTTGTAAACTATGATATGTGCATTTTGGCAGCTGCAGTATCCATGTGCCAAACAAGGGGCAACAGGGTTGTAGTAGAGGATCAATGACTGTGTTTGGATCAAGAATGTGTCAGGCCATGTGGGGTTAGGTGATATCTACACGCACTTTATGTGTGGCAGAAGTGTGCAAACTGCAAACACAAAGAACTGCATGTGTAAAGTAGAAGTAGCACTATAAAAACTTATAACGTGCTATTCAGCTTTCTGTGCATGTCTTCACATGTCCCTGTGGAGGACAGATTGTGTTCCAGGTGCTGTAGGCTCAGGTCACCAGAATTAAACGCCTCGCCTCCTCTTCTTACTTGCCACTCTTGTCTTTTGACCCC
Source organism: Sebastolobus alascanus (assembly GCA_916701645.2). Lineage (NCBI taxonomy): Eukaryota > Metazoa > Chordata > Actinopteri > Perciformes > Sebastidae > Sebastolobus > Sebastolobus alascanus. Next base: position 3,855,112 of record CAKAOJ020000032.1, read on the forward strand.
GTGCCAACGGGGTGATATTCGGGGTCGTGCTCATCATTTAACCTTTTTAAATTCTTTAAGAGCTTCAGCAATCAATATTCAAGCCGTGCATTAACGTCCCTGCAGGCCTAATGTGCAAAGATATTCTGGAATTGAGTCAAAACTTCATTTAGATTTACATTTCGAGCAGATGCCTTTCTATTCAAGGGCACTAAAAGGGGCATGCATCATTGGGGGCATGACATTTTCATGCGTTGAATGACCGAATATTTTTGGTGTTGGGTTCACATGAGGCTCGTATCCGTTGAAGTGAAGCAGGTGTTGATAACTGTCACATACATTAGCCCCTGGGAAAGCTCATTATTTCACACTAGGAGGCGGAAAAATGTTTAAGGTTGTGTAAGGTGAGTGTTAAAGGTTATAACATCGTGGAGTACATACTTACTGAAAATTGTTAATGATCTCACCGCTAATGGAAATTACTTCCACTCCTTAAAGGATTACATACCAAATAGTTTTTCAGGGAATTTGAAGTATTTGTTAGACCATATACTGTGGTTTAATGTTCAGTGGAGAAAGTGTTGTGTAGTACAGTAGCAAATGTCTCTGTGAGAAAACCCAGCAATTGTGAATATATAATTACTACTACTGTACTACTACTGTAGCTACTTGGATTTGAAACCCTTTATACTGCTCAGCTTCACAGACAAAACGGCAGGCAAGCTTGAAAGCTTCTTTTCATTTGTTGTACTGTAGAAAGATTAGGAATTTGATAATTGTGTTCCTGTATTTTCTATTTCCATAACTCTGCATGAAGTAATGCAATCAGAAGTGGCAGATGTTGATATTTTTCAGGTGCAGTTTGTTATTTTGTGTAGAAATTAGGGCTGTCAATAGATTAAAATATTTAATCACGATTAATTGCATGATTGTCCATAGTTATGGACAATGTTCAAAATTTACCTTAAAGGGAGATTTGTCAAGTATTTAATACTCTTATCAACATGGTAGTGGACAAATATGCTGCTTTATGCAAATGTATAAATATATTTATTATTGGAAATCAATTAACAACACAAAACAATGACAAATATTGGCCAGAAACCCTCAGAGCTACTGCATTTAGCATAAAAATATGCTCAAATCATAACATGGCAAACTCAAGCTCAACAGGCAACAACACTTGTCAGTGTGCTGACTTGACTATGACTTGCCCCAAACTGCAAAGTGGGCATGTCTGTAAAGGGGAGACTTGTTGGTACCCATAGAACCTAATTACATTCACATATGTTGAGGTCAGAGGTCAAGGGACCCCTCTGGAAATGGCCATGTCAGTTTTTCCTCGCCAAAATTTAGCGTAAGTTTGAAGCGTTATTTAGCCTCCTTCCGACAAGCTAGTATGACATGGTTGGTACCAATGGATTCCTTAGATTTTGTAGTTTCTATCTTTAAAACTGAGCCTGCTACTACCTAAAATCGCGAGTTACGTTAAGGCGTTAAAGAAATTTGTGGCGTTAAAACAAATTTGCGTTAACGCGTTATTATAATGTTAACTTTGACAGCCCAAGTAGAAACTGAATGTGTTTTACTGTTCTACTTTAAAAGATTTTAAATCTGGAATTAAGATACCAATTTCTTTTACACGGCACAGGAGAAAGCATTAGAGACAGTTTTAAATATAGCATTTGTTTCCAAACCATAACCAAATCTTGACGTCTTAAAATCTAAAAGTAATATTAAACTGTCATAGGTTAAAACAAATATGTGATAAGAATAAACAAGAACATATTGTGCCCATTTTAGGCTCCCTACGGTACACTGCTGCCTGTCCATCTCAGAATTAATTTTAACATATCACTCATGACTAATGACTAAGGCATTATGTGATCTCACAGGATTATATGTCTCATCATGATTCATCGGAGACCTTTGGTGGCAAATGGATCTGCAGAGCTATGATAAGGCAAAGCAGGAGGGCATGAGTGCATTGACAGCACATTAATTAATATCGACACTAGCTGAATGAATCATTTAAGTATCTGGATTAAAAGAAGAAGGAAATATATTAATATTGTGAGGTGGGTGTCTTATATGTGAAGAACATTTTGTCTTGACTAAAAAACTAATTACTGTACCTTTTCAGCCTCTCACGTCAGCCATCTGGGTCCCTACATCTGAGCGTCATTGAATGTGAAGTAGAAATATCTATTTAACTCTAATCTGTTTGTATCATCCACAGCTGCTCAGGTGTCCTTCTCCTCTTTGTGTCATGTCTCAGCAGATTTCCAAAGCTGTTACTTTTTGAATATTGATGAAAAGACATTTAAAGAGCGAGGTCAGCCGCTCACCCTGGCGCTTATTGGTTAATGTCTTTGGGGACACGGTGACTTCTACAAGGTTGACGTTTTTCACAATTTTTCACTCTGGTGTTCCCTCTCTGTTGCTACAGCCACAGGAACAGAAGCTTCATAGCATTGAGCAATATGCCTCTAAACCGAAGGAATATGAACTACACCTCTACAGACTTATGCACAGTGATGTGCACCCTACTGCAGGCTGTTCAATATGTGAACAGTTTTCGTGCATTACGGTTTGAGACATGAATGAGCAATAACTTGTCAGCCAAATTCTTTTTACTTTAGCAAACTTGGACAATTTGAGGTACACTTAGTGCTCCATTTTTCTTCACACACACACACACATTACCATTCATTGTCACTAATTAAATGTTTTTCCAAAGGAAAGGCAGCCTGCTTATTGTAGGTGGCGTCTCCCACACACTGGCCTTGTCACACAGGCAGAAATGAGCCACAAAGGACCAGTGTTCTCGTCCTCCCACATGAAAGCAACTAGTTTGAGTCACTACCAATATATATTGACGACAAATTGTCCTCACTGAAGTTGTCATTATGTACTAATACACTTCCACAGGCCGGTTGGAATAGTCGTTGCCCAGCAGTCTGTCCTTGCCTGTCGTCTACTCAAACCTAAGGCGATGATTAATAATTATAACAATTGCTCATCTGTCTTTGTTAACAAGTTTAACTTATTTGGTATTATTACACGGCTTCGTTGAATACTCGACTCTGATTGGTCAATCACAACGTTCTGTGGTCTGTTATTTCTTTATAGCAGACCGTTGCTATGGATGCAGTTCTGATGTCATACTCTGGCGGACCGTTTTCTGTGTCAAATTATTGATTTCTTAAGTAAGTAGCCGTGTAATAAGCGGGACAATGTACAGCTGGCGGGTCATTGTTGTGAAATAAACCCCTTCGTGCCGCATCGCCCGCCCTGTCGGGATCACAACAATGACCGGCTCAATTAATTGTGCAGCCCTATTTCCATTTATGTAAAGATAGCAAAGATGCAAGTTTGAAAGTGGCAAGGCGACAACATACTAACAACAAACTGACGCAATTAATACCTATGATGTCATCATTATCATCATCATCATCATCATCAATAACCTCACTCAGAGTCGAATGTCCAAATATAGACTATACAAATATGACATACAACTTCCAAGTAAAGCCATAATTTCACCTTTTTTTATTATTTATTTTTAAAGTTTCGTCTTTATACACGTCACCCATTGTGTGTATATGCCTCAACCAACCAGAAGTCATCAAGTGCAGCAAAAAAGATGTAATCCCTCACTGACTTCCCACTCGCTGCGTCTTGCGTTTCCTGGGTCGTCCAACTCTGCTGCAGACGGCTGCTAATTGTCTTCTGTTCTGCCTGAGAGAGGATTTTTTTCCCTCTTTGTTTATATCCAAGTGTGCTAATTGATGTCAAAATCACCAGTTGTTGAGACTTATATAATTGCCTTGGGTAGGCTTTGCTCAAATAATACATAAAAAGAAAAAGCGAGGATCTGCATGTGTGGTAAAAGAGAGCTGCTCTGTTGTTACATGTGTGTGTGCGCCCACCACTCCTGCAAGCTCAGCATGTGCAGCATTGTCAGCAGCTTATTCTGCTTTAGAAATGACAAAGAAACATGGACCAAAGGGATTTGCCCTCTCGGAGAGTATACAGTTACATTATACTTGCAGGTTGTCTGTGTCAAGTGACAAATCTGTTGCAGTGGCAATAGATCACGTTTGGGAAGCAGAGCCTGGTTAATGCTTGTTAAGGAACTGATCTTTAGTTTTTGATTTAGTTGTGGATGCTAAAATTGTGATTGGGTTTATTGCATTGTGCAGTTCTAATTTGCTTTACAGACTTCTTGGTTGTGTGATCATATGTTTCCAAGCACAGTCACACTCTGATTCTTGACATTTCTTGTAAAAACCTGCATCTAACAGGATATTGTTGTATTGGGGGGGATTTTGCAATGCAGCATTTGTTGTCCCAGTCTTTGACACCAGAGGGCAGCAGTGGTCTGAGAGTCATGTACAGACAATAATCCATGACCCACAGGTTGTGGGTGCTTGTTGCAGCTTTGCTCAGACTGCACCACAGGCTTTACCCAGTAATGAACGGTAGCCGGTCTCACATGGACATTGTCCAGCAGTGTGTGGAAGCGATGGAGCGTTCATGTGTTTATTTTTTCTAGTAATGCCACTGGTGTTTGGCAGAGCTTCATCGATTGCTGAAGTGGAGATAATGTGGGGGTGAATAGCATGTTTCGTGCTAGAAACCTTCACTTTACACATATGGATATTTCAATGTAATAAGCCGCTGCGTGTTTAGGTGGCACACTGCATCATTCGTTACAGATTGCAGAACATGCACCACAATGGTATTATCCCTTACCAAGATTAGATAGTCATTAGGGCGCAGAATATATTTTAGTTATACGTCATCTTTTTGAGTCTATAAAAAGCTTTTCTAATCACAAAGTCACCTCACGCTCTCCGGAGCTGCAGTGATGGGGTACGAGGGATATTGGCAGCACTGAACCAGCAGGAATAGTGTAATAGAATTTTTTTGCTGATACAAGTAAAAACTTGCTAGGTTTTGCCTGTTGTATAGCCTGAGTGGAACACTGTTTGCACGCTGGTACAATCATTTTGCAATGGATTAGAGAGAAAGTGCTTCCTTCATATGTTTTAATTTGTTGCCTGAACAAAAAAACGCTTCTTGAAGGTTTGTTCTGCAGCATTAGTTACCAATGATGGCAATGTTGCTTTTTTGACTTTGAGAGATGATGTTAATACTTTATAATATACAGTCAAGGCCTACAGTGTCCCCCTCTTATGGAGTCTTCATCTGCAGCCATACGCTGTCGTCTCAGTTGCGCTGAATAGCTGCTGGTGATTTGTAAGTGTACTGAGTTACTAGAAGCCAAACATTTTTGACCTCTGGCACTCCAGGGATTGCAAACTCAATGACCCGGCAGTAATACTGTGACGATGTATTAAAAGAAAGCAGACAAATAGACAGCAGACATTTACCCCTGATAGCTTTGTTATTGGACTTTATGGGAAACTTATGAGCTTGTACGATAGAGACGGAGCACAACGCTTCATACTCTGAAAACCAGGCCCACTGGAGGGGAAAACAATCGGCGCCACAATACGCAACCAAGGGCTGAAACACTAACAAAATCCCTGTAGCTAGCTGAAAAAAATCAGATATAAGCATTTCAAAGGATTATTTAGCAGCAAAATTTTATCGTAAGCTTGGAGCGTTATTTAACCTCTTTCTTGACGAGCTAGTATGACATGGTTGGTACCAATGGATTCCTTTGGTTTTCTAGTTTCATATGATCACCATCTTCACTCTAGCTTTAACTGAGCCTGCTACATCCTAAAAATCGCAAGTTGCGTTAATGCGTTAAAGAAATTTGTGGCGTTAAAACGAATATGCGTTAACACGTTATTATCGCGATAACTTTGTTAACCTAATCTCATTGCCTTTATCCTCGGTTTTCGGTTCAGCAGCTTATAGAAACCTAAATCTGGCTTCTTTACCCTGTTGGTAGTGCATCCCACCAAACGGCAGCTTTTAAGCATTTTTCTGTTGTTTGCTAGCATACGGAATTGACAAGGAGGCATCTTCACACAATACAAAGTCAATGGAGAGCGATGAATTGTGGGCGGTACAGTAACGTTGTGACCATGAAAGGTTTTTGCTAAATTATTCGAGTGGTTTTATTCCTGGTATTGATCCTCTATCTTCAGGTTGTCTTGATTACTAAAGCTCAATGGAGCTGCATGTTTCTATCTTCATACTCCAGATCTTCGAAGATAACGCACAACACAGGTTCAGCCTTGTCATAGAAGGACATAACAGCTTCTACTGCACAAATTTCGAACACTTGATTGTGGGAACTTTTGAAATTCCAGGAACTCTATCCCCCTTTTCCATCAGAGGAATATCTTAAGTTTCTTGGTCATGGGAAAGCAAACAGAAATACAATATTTTTTTGACTTTTCTTTACATGTTATTTCCTGGATTATTTAACCCTTTAAAAACCGACCTCCTGCAGGCGGCCGCGAGAGGTCGCTGTATGCATGACCCTGTTTAAATCGATGTAAAATAAAAACCATAATAGCTAGAGCATTCATTCTTTTTGCAGCAGAGAGCTAAGGCTTCTGTCTTTCGCGTCATCACATTGTACGCTTGTGATGACGTCATTAGGTTGCGTTACGTGCAGAACGTAACAAAACTATCAAAATGCCTTTGCACTTGATCTGCTCATAAAAATGAGCATGTCTCAAAAACTAAAGAATGTGCATAGTTCCAATAAGTAATGTGTTAAGAAATATTTTGTACATCTTTCTACATTTAGAAATCTTTTGAAGCAGTATGTTTTTTGTGTCTAATTAGTAACATTTTATAAAAAAAAAACATGTTTTTTTTTTTTAAATTTATGACACAATTTCAATAATTTTGTCAGTTATTATAGTTTGTTGACTTATATAACCTTGTAGCTTAGGCTGTACAGATTTTAGGGATATGAAGAATTTGAAGATACTCCAAGAAATGACATCACAATAAGCAAAAATACAAATGTAGGCCAGAGTTCAAAGGGTTAATGAAAAATAATAGATAATGTTTAAGGAAAATGTTCTTCCAAGCTTTGCTGTGGCTCCCAGGGGAAATGTGAGTGCGTGGTTTGCTATTTAACAAGTTACTTTGGGCTGATCATGTTGAGGCAGACTGGAACAGTGTCTGTCACATAGCTTTATGGACTAAGATTAGTCCGAAAGCTCAAGTAACCTCTACAAGGGGCAAGTCAGAGACAAGCAGCCGTTCCCTGGTGCCTCCTTGGTTATTTCACACTGCATATGGACTATTGTCAATCATGGTTTGTGAACTGAAAGGGGAAAAATAAAATGATCATGTTAGCCAATCATTCAAGTAATTGAAATTCTAAAAGCATCTCTCTAGGATATTCAATAAGGCCTGTTGTCAGATTCTTTTTTTTTCTTCTAGGTCTGTGTGGAAATACATTGCTCTCTGTGTTTGTCAGTGTACATTTGAAAGACAGAACTTTCTATTCATTGTCTCGGAGGACAGAGGTGTAGTACGGCCCTGACACATTAGCTGGCCAACAAACAAAGGCCAACTGGTCAGACAAATTGCATCCCATGAGGTTGTCGGTAAAAAGTTGCACACACGAACACACTGCAAATATTGCAGCTGATGGTAAGCTCACTGCTGACAGACATGTACAGTAGACTATACTATATTCTGCTCTCATGGCAGGGTTCAACGTTCAAGTTTTGTTTTTTTCACTTGCCTGGACAGGCAAGTAGGCCAGAAATCTAGTGATTGAGTGATAAAGTACCTGGATCATCTCTCGATCTTCCGCATCCATTGGGCCCATAGAGCAGGCGCAGTAGCGTTTCCTTTAACCCCGCCTCCCAGCCCTCGGTCCAGCCGTGGTCTGGGTCTCATTCACATGAACGGTGGAAGGAAAATGACTCTGGATTCAGCTCTTAGTGCATTTTACAACCTTGGATCTAATGATTTAAATAATGGCTATTCAAGTGTTCGTAAGGAGAAGTTGATTTATCTCAAAAAACATTATCCGCTGATTTATGGACATCGTCTTTTTAGGTCCAATGGCATCACGTGACGGACACGGAAGTTGTAGTACCGCCGCTTGGCCACTACGAAAATTTGCATCACAGCCCGGCACACTTCCTGGGGGCATTGGCTCACTCCTTAGCTACTTCCTTCATCAGCTCTGGATAAAACAATGTGTTTAATTATTATTTTTTGACTACTCTACGGCAACCGACGTGGCATTTTACTTACCCCGGGCAAATGTGCAATCTTTATTGTTGAGCCCTGCGTGGTAAGGTTGGTCACATTGGGGCGGCAGTTGCTCAGTCCGTAGGGACTTTGCTTAAGAACCGGAGGGTTGCCGGTTCAAGTCCTCATGGACCAAGTGTACGGAGTGTGGACTGGTAGCTGGAGAGGTGCCAGTTCGCCTCCTACCTTGAGCAAGGCACCAAAACTCCAACTGCTCGGGGCGCCTGTCCACGGGCCTCGCTCTGACATCGCTCCATTAATGCGTGTGTATAGGTCCTGTTTGAGCATGTGTGTATGTATTTTGGGCCTATGGAAAATAACAACAAGAGTGAAAAAATTGAATTTCCCCTCGGGGATCAATAAAGTATGTCTTATTACATTTCCTCCCACGAATATTCGCTCTGTCTTCCATTCACGTCTATATTGAAGTCAGCACAATGGAAAAAATTCAAGTGTTTCCTACTTTGCTGCGATCTCACAGGTATGCACTGATGCAGCTGTGTTTGTAAATGGAGGAGTTATTTTTCTATTTTATAACCATCTGATCAATATTTATTATTATTATATTTATTGTATTACCTGCATCAGAGTGTTCTATCAAACGGAAATGCAATGTGACCGTATCTTTAGAATCCCAAAAAACATCAGCAAAAGATAATTTCACACAATTTTTTCACCACCATGAATCAATATAGTCTGATTAAATGCTTGGAATACAAATTGTGGATTTGATTGATTTAAAAGCTGCAACTGGAAGTCTGTAAAGTTTTGCCTTGCTTGGTGCAGGTGTTGTCATAATGTGGTGTTTTGCTTGTGAAGAAGCGGAAAGGAAAAATAAGAAAAGGACCGTACTAAATGGGTGAAATCACCACTAATTTGGTTGACGAGAATGTTCAGTCAGGGAGCTCTCTCTCACCGACAGCCTGTTTGTTCAACATGCTCAATTGGCTGAACAGCTGCCGATAAGGCGCCAACTTGCTCCAATTGTGCTGAACATACTGTAAAAACTATGGGCGTTGGCCCGCCACAAACACTCAATGACGTCCAGTCGGCCTGGTGCGTCAGGGCCCTCTGGTCTACCCTGATAGATGTTCTGGCTCCGTAATCCTCCTCAAACAATGGTGGATGTGAGAATAGAAGAGAGGTTAAGCCCCGTAGGACTTTCTGTTACCATGTGTTCAGACATTTAAATGCACACAGAGAAGGCTGTCTCTTGCCACTTGCTCTATCTGTAGATTTATACATCAGATTGTCAGCTGTTTTCTGCTGCATATTTAATTTTCTGTGGGAATCAGCATAAACGGCATAGAGTATATCACTTTTCTCAACTCCCTGATGTCGCACTCGTTGTCATGCCTATACACCTTTATACCTTCACTTCATGAGTGTCTTGTTGTGTAGGTTTAAACGAAAAGGAACGACATCCTGCTGCTGCTTCTCTCTCCGTAGCTGCATGTGAACACACTTTAATAGACTTCATCCCTCTTGACACTTGGTCAAGTGAATCCCTGTTTAAGTGCATGTGTCACACATACTAACATTTAACTGCTGTGTGATCGTCTCCTGAAATATCCTCAGCCTCTTTGCTGACATAGACAGAGTAACTGACATTCCTGAACACCTTGGTTCATGGAAGAGTCAGAGAAGGTTAGCATTTAACAAATCCTAGCGTCATCACTCGTGTTGACGAATGTGATTCAGACGAGGATCTGCTGTTTTGCTCTATGCTGACATTTTTCATGGCGTAAAGTTAACCGGGCTCAGTGATGACGTAGTCCACTAAGTTGGGAGGACCTAGAGGGGGGTCAGAGAATGACCACAATGAGGAAGCTCCCCGGACACGTGGGCTGCGTCGGACGACTGCTGGTCCGCATTCCACCGCCGAGGGGTCATGAGAGCAGATTCCACAGTGCCTGTCTGAGGGGGAGAGGCTGAGTTGGTCCATCCTCTTTTCAGGCCCTGACGGCAGCTGCTCCGCCTGGCGTGGGCACAACAGTGACCTCACGCCCCAGAGATATTTTAAAGGGTGCCAGTCAGCAGAGAGATGAGTTCTGAGTAGGTAGGTGAAGAAGCTCAGCGAGCGAAAGTATTGAGACGTCTGGTTGTGAGGTCCAAGGAAGGTACTACGTTCATGTAAGAAAAGTTCTCTGCGACTAGAGTCGGCCAGGTTCGGGAGCTCCTTCTGGGATATGATCCAGTAGACGGCCTGTTTTGCAATGCTGAGGCATTGCCCTATTCCCCGTTTCTCGTCTGGCGCTCGGATAAAGATGCCAAATGTTGCCTTTGGGAAAGAGAAGACTTCGTCCCACGTGCCGCTGGAGAACCAGGAAGACCCCAAGGACGTTGCCAAGGAACCGTTACCCCCTCAGAAAGTACTCAAGATATTTAGCATCAACATCATTGCTCAGGGTTTGCCTTTCTGTCGCAGGCGGGTGAGTATTGTACGTATTAGACCAGCCGGTTTGGTTGAGCCACAGAACCCGAAAATGTCAAAGGTCATCTCTCCCCCCATTTCACCTACTGTAGGTTGTTGTTGCTTTGTGTAACTGCTGCTTTTCAAAGTGGCGAATCAAAACTGAAGCTACTTGGCTACTTTCATTTCTGCTCTACTTATTACTTGCTTTTGTTTTGTCAGCACAATGAAACATTCACTTTTACACATTTACTACCAAATCAACCTTTTTTACATGTCAAATTAATGTAAAGTCACACGACACAAAACAAATGAGCAGATTATCTTCCTTTTAATGACTTGCTTGAACTTGAATACACAAGTGTTTTTACCTTTTACATTGCTTAAGGGGTATTGGTAAGAATGAATAAGAACAAATTAATACACTTGTGATGATATAAGAGGGATTTGTCCCTTTGTCAGATGTTCCTCAGTCGTTTCCGTACGCCCACAGATACAAACGTTTGCGTGCCACGGCTCCACCCATGACAGACAACGGACACCAACATATAACCTTAAAAAGACCGTCGCCAATGAGCCTATTTTTAGGTTATGTTTTTAGATGAAGATTTACAGTATATTATAATTGGATAGAAAATAGGAAACATACATTATTAATTTTCAATTCATGGAGTAATTATCGTCAAAAATTGAGTTTTTAATGTTAAAATAATTAATTTCTTGAATATTCCGATTAATAAATACTTTTATTTATTATTGTTGGGGTTATAGGAGTTTTATATACAGTAATCTGTTGTCCTTTTAATGTATACAAATGAAATAAATACCTTATATCCGTCGGTGTCATCCATCGTGGCCAGTGAAGGACGGGTGGGGACTTAACATAAAATGGTTTTGTTTTCTTAAGTGGGAGTTATGTTTACATTATAATTTTCAATTCTTCTAATGTGTTAGAGCAAGTTGAAGGTTGAAGCAGTTCCAAAACGTCAGTGCTCTCTAACTATGGCATTAGTAATTTTCTTCTGACAGCAAACAAGGTTGCCCGTTAGGAGCTGTAACATTACTTGTATTTAAAGTCTCCTTTGACACTCCTGCTGAATTAATTCAGCTTGAAAATTAATAAGATTAAACTCTTGCATCAAGATGCTTCCCAAACGAACCCGGGGCAGTGTGTGAAAGACATAAACCCTCTAAATCTCTTCATGTTTTGTCACTGGCAGTCCAACGTTCAAACATCAAGAGATTAAAGCGAGTCACGACGACACATTCACAGAATTGTTCAGCCTTCACATTTTAATTGATATTGCTATTAATAAAATGCAGATTAAATAAATGTACTTATACAAGATTTATTCAGACAAATCATTTATTCATGCTGCCATTTGAGAATTTGGTAACACTTTATAATAGTCATCATTTATAAATGGTAAATTGATAGTTAATTAAACTTAGTTAATAGTTATTTTACTGTTAACAAACAATGAAATGATCATTAATAATGTTTACTAATTATTATTTCTGCTATAATTTCTGTTATTTTATCATTAGTTTGTGTAATATGAAATAATTAGTTTATAAATTATAAATTGTATAATAGCTGATAAGAGATGACAACAATTACATTCTGATTATATTAGTAAACTATTTATTGACAGTTTATTGTTGCACACATTAAAACATTTTATATACTATATTAAGTATTTGTTAATAATTACCAAATGATTTGCAAACCTTTAAGAAATCGTTAGTAAACATCTATAAACATTACATAGATAGATGGACCAGAAACCAATTATTAACCATTGACAAAGTAATAACTATCTATCTAACTAATGTTCATAGATGCTTTACAACATATTTATTATCCATTTAACAAGGTATAATCAGTTGCAACTTTATAATAGCCATCCAAATAATGTTTATAGACAGGTTACAAACTAATTACTAACCATTAGCAGAGTGTTACAAATAGCTGGTGTATCTATGTAATTTTTATAGATGTTTTACAAACAATTTCCTAAAGGTTTACAATTAATTTTGTAATCATTAACAAATACTTCAAATGTAGTATATAAAATGTTATAATGTGTGCAACAATAAACTGTTCAAATAACATATTATAGCATTAGTAACAATTAGTAAACATTATAATTATAATAAAATTATTAATAATTAATATAATTAATATTATAATGTCATGGTTTGTTAACAGAAAAACAACAATCATCAATTTACCATTTATAAATTATGGTTATTATAAAGTGTTACCGAGAATTTCATTATTTTTAATTAGATATAGTGCTTATGTCACTTTTTGTAAATTGAAAAATTTACAAAAGTACAGTGGTGCTGACGGTGTTTCATATAGAAAGATAGTTGGTTAAAAATATCAACCTCCTGTCAGAAAAACTTGGAGATAGATGGGGTAGTGAGGAGAAAGGTTGTGAAATATCAGACTAAAATAGAAATAAGGGTAGATGTCACAATGACAGGGGAGTGTCAGCGTGTCCTTTTTCCATTTTTGGTTGTCTCTCAGATCAAAGCTAGCCGCCGTGTTGGTGACCAGCTTTTTAGACAAAGGGTCTATTATGGTGATTTAGTTTTAATTAGTGCTGTTTATTCAGTAGTTAAACAGTAGGTTCAAAGGATAAGCTGTGACAGATCGCAGCAGGAGGTTTCTTTAGTTAACCCAGCCACAGGCTTAAAAATGTCAAGTCAAATCTTTGTGGCAAGACGAGGCAGCGTTGATTTAAAAAAAAAAAAAAAAGAAAAGAAAGGTAGACAGAGAGGGAGCCGGTGTGTTACACCTCCTTTGACATTAGATGTTATGCATCATCCCTGATTACATCTCTACATATAGCCTCTATAATTTTATATGTTGCAGTTGTACCTTTATTTAGCATCAAAGACATTTTGTTTAAGAGCAAATGCCTAAAACAACACCGGACTTTCGCCCAGGAGACCGCTGTTCGTACCCCGTGTGAAACCAGATATCACCGTTGATTTATTTGTTACATAACTTCGGTACTTAAGTAACACCACAGCCGTAGTTATTTTAATCCAAACCAGGATCTTTTCCTAAACCTCACTAAGTAGTTTTGCTGCCTAAACCTAATCAAAAAAGTTATTTCCTGTGAAGATGGAAGTTTATTTTGAAAAGACTGTATGCATGTTACGAGTGGAAATTAACAATTGTTGCTGGACATTCGTAGGAAAATGCACAAAAAATGAGGAATAACTTTTTGTTAAGATATCATACGAACCATTGTATGAGGATACGTTGAATAATTGGTTCGACTGTTAAACACGAGAGAACTGGGGAAAAGCACAGTACGCCTTGAGTTAAAGTGTTCTTGCCATCTGTATGTCAGTAGATTAGACTAAGGCATCTGTGTTTGTGCCCAGGAACACTTTTACTTTTGATTATTTGCTTTCCTTGTTTAAAAAGGCAAGCACGTCAGGAAGCTTTAGACTGAAGAAAAGGAACTTGAGCTTTAAGGTTGTTTATGAAGTCTGTTTTGTTGGATGGACTAAATGGAGGGGCCCGTAAGGCCAGATCATGGGGTTGTTGTTGCTCCATGCAGAGCAGGAAGCCACGTAGGCTCTGCTGTGCGTGTGTCAGCTGTCTCCAGTGAATGGCATAGCTGGGATTTCCCAGGGTCTCTGCGGTATGGTACCAACTTAAGTTCCCTTAAACTACGTCTTCATAAAGAACAAATGATACAGTAAAATACATGTTTTGTATGCTTTAACTTTGAATTGTGTTGCTTATATTGTCTACTTTATTATTCCTCTGTTTTTTTTTTAAAATTCCAATCAAAATATTAATTTGGACATGGGAGCTTTCTATGAGGCAATGTTGTTTCTCGTACCTATAGAGTGCTGCAGGGATAACATATTTTTGTAGGCCAACCAGGAATTTAGCATCGCTCTGGTTCCCTCGACAAAAAGCCAATGGGGTTTTTCCATTGGATTTTGGATTATTGTAGAAAATAAGCTCTGTTGCAAACAAACGTTTATGATATTTACACGTTTTGTTCAGCAAGGTAATCTTCACAAATGATCACCACTTTATGTTTTTTGAAGCGTAAATGCAATCGGCAGGATTAAAAAGCTAACGGTAGGCTATAAAATGAACTACACCACGGTCACATGACTTCATGTCACCACCACTCAGCTAAAGGCGGACTAGTGTTCTGCTTGATGATGTTTTGTAGTCTCATTTAGCCACTTGTTAGCAACACGTAAAGGCTTCAAAATTCATGAGTGACGTATTTTACGTCGTGCAAAAAAGCTTGTGTTAACCGCAGACCTTATTTCAGGCATCTAACTAAAAGCACATTCAAAAAAACATTAACTTCGAGACGAGGGAACCGGAAGTGCTAAATGCTAACTCATTTCCGGGTTTTGGTCCTTGGTCATAGGTTTTCCAATTAAAACGTGACCAGGAGAAGCCAAACTGTATTTCCAGGAGCCAAAATGGGCATCCAGCTGTTGCAGGAGATTGCGATCAGGATATAGATTGAGCATTAACAGCAGGACATTTTAGTTGCGGTATTGCTTTTCTCACCCGCCCCACCCTGCGCTGCAGGCCTGTTGAGTAAGGTGATCTGGACTTGCCCAGAGCAGCTATGTCTGTATCATCAACAACTATCAGCAAGATGCATTTGCTGTTTGAGCAGGTGTTGTGGGTGTGTGGCAACTTTCTTTAGCGCGTTTGAATTAGAGCCTCAGGGTTTCCTGTAGTTTGTCTACAGACACGTTAATTAGAGCCACACAGCGACTGTAGTCTTTGGTTTCTTTTGCTCCGTTTATGTGTTGTTTGCTTCATTTGTTGGCCTTTCTCAGTCCGTCAGTTTCAGACTATGAGCTGTTGTTATCCTGGTGGTCCGCTGGTCTTACACGAATCCACCGAGGAACACTTGTCACATGTGTTATTTCTGCTGTCAACTGGTTAATTAAGACAGAATGCCATTCAAAAAAATCTTCAACAAATATGTGAGTTCTATCAGTTCATGAGTAAGTTTTTATGCATATTTTCTTTGGTTTATTATGAATCATGCTATCATAATGCCACCAAGAAGCCATCTGTCGCTATTTGAAAGCGCCGTTTTTTTACGATCTATTTTTGAGAACCTATGCCTGGATACACGGAGGACATTCGTATTCACTTTCAATTCGAGTTGTCTGTCCCTGTCCGTTACGTGACAACCAGGGTGACATGATACGGCTCCTGATCCTGCTACTACCGAGTCAGATGATCTTATAGCGGCTCAAGTGTTGTTTGTCTTTACTATTCATATTTCAAAACCAACTGTTTTCCATCAACAAAACCTTGAAATCACCTCAGCTAATTCGGTGTATGGATTGTGCTTTAGTTAATTCTAGTCTTTGCTGCTCTTTCTTCTTCGTTTTGTCTCGTGTTTTTAGTCGTTTTGCAAAAATGCTACCTGTTGATACAACCTGTCACTTCTGTGAATATCTGTGCACATTTTAAGTACTACAATTCTGCATTTGAGTGACAGTTAGGCTTGAGTAGCTTGTCAAATTAAATGAAATAAACAAAACAGTGTTATCAGTAAACGGAGTAAAATGAGTAATGAATATTAGCTGAAAAAAACAATTTAAGAAGCAGCACAAATTGTAGAGTTTGGTGCAGTGGGGAAACAGGAAATCCTCTGTGTTTAAAATGAAAAATAGCCACAGCAGGAACACTAACAGGAACCACCTCAGGACAACTAGAACTGTGCAACAAGCACCTGATTAAAACACTAAAAGTCTCTTAACAACATTAGCAACGCAGATTTTTTATGTGCTCTTTATTAAGCACTATTAAATGTAAGTAAATTAATCCCCTCAGCGTCTCAGTAACAGTAAATTTAAAACTTCTCTGTGCTACATAAAGGTTGCTGCTCCTACCTGACTCCCTCATTATTCACTTCAGATAAACCTGCTGCCCTGGAGGAGCAGCTGCCGTTACTAATGTCGGTCTCTGTAGATAAATGTTGTAAAGAAATTAAGGCTCCCCCTGACAGTATCATGCAGCTTGTCAAACACCATCACTCAGACCTTTTTAATCATTTTTCTCCTTTTTGGATAGCCAATTGTAGAATATTGGGTTTGACAGCACAAGACTCTAATTAATCTTTTGAAGTTTTCTCTTCTTCCTTTACTGATGCAATACATTGAAAGACACTGGGGTAAAGTTTGCATGAAGCTGAAGGGAGATTCCTTGCTTAGTTTGGTGTTTGACTATCTCTGTACTGTGTATTCTGAATTTGAGAGTTTTCTATTTTTGTCTTACAGTATTATCCCCATAAAACCTAGAAAATAATGGTTAATTGCTTGTTTCTCTACCAAGTAAGAGAAGTGGAGAGACCTTAACTGTCATGAAAATTTGGTTTTAATTAATATTTTGTTGGTTTAGACAATAGACTGTATATAAGAAGTGGACATAGTCACCGTGACGCCAACCCACTGGTTTGTAGACTACAGTTTTGAAGCCTTGAGTTCGGTATTTTGGCCGTTGCCATCTTAGTTGTTTGCAACCAGAAGTGACATGAGAGGGTGGAGCTAAGTACAACCGAATGCTGAATAAGACATTTTTAGGCGACCAAAATATTACAATTAGCGTTCATGGATCGAAAACACACTGTGAAAGGATTAAAGTTGTAAGACGAAGACACGGATAACTCCCCTAACGCCCCAATGGGACCAGAATTTACTAAATGAACATCATGCTGTATTGAAGAAGACTTGAAACTAACGATTGAGACCATAAACTCATGTTTACAATGTTTACTGAGGTAATAAATCAAGTGAGAAGTAGGGTCATTTTCTCATAGACTTCTATACAATCAGACTTTTTTTTGCAACCAGAGGAGTCGCCCCCTGCTGGCTATTAGAAGGAATGCTAGTTTAAGGCACTTCCTCATTGGCTTCACTTTTCAGACCCGGAGGTTGCCCACTGGTTTTGAATAGAGAATAAGTATTAGGTAAGTTGATGAATGAATCTGCATCTATTTTGATAATTGATTTTTCAAATGAAAATGGCCACCATTCTCTAGTTGCGGCATCTCAGATGTGAGGATTTTAACTTTTATTTGTCCTATATGACAGTAAACTGAATATCTTTGGGTTTAAGACAGAAAAACAAGATATTTGAAGACATCACATTGGGGTTTAAGATATTGTGATTGTGAGAAATAGTGTATTTTTCACAATTTTTCACCATAATGAAAATAATCGTTAGGTGCAGTCCTACAGTAATTTAGTTGATCGGACAGGCCGCTGTAGCGTGTTCATGTTTTTAGTCATTCAACTTCCTTTGCTTGCAACAAAGAGTCACCCCATGATGTTACCTTGATGCATTTGACCCCATGTGTTGAGCACATGCAGACTGCTGGCACGAGTCAGTGATTGAAAGATGGCTGGTTTTTGTGCACCGGACACGAAGCCCGTCTCTGAAGTAAGGACCACACCGCAGTGCGCTGCAGGAGGTTGGATTCCATTGCCCTTGGGCTCCAAATAACACAGAGGGGAGGAAGGCATCTGCCATTGGCTATTCTGAGAAGCAGTCCCATTCCAGCGAGCACACAGATCCAGTCAGCCAGCCACCCGGCACCCAGATCAGCCAAACAGTTTTGTTTACCCCCTGATTTCAATGCAGACTCATAACTATGGCACCGAAAAACTTGGGTTATTTTGTTGGAAAAGATACTCTTTTTTGATTGGAATCTATCTAGCTAGGCTTTCTAATACTGTTTTGGGTAGGTAGGTAGGTAGGTACGTACTTTATTAATCCCAGAGGGGAAATTTCTGAGTTACACCAGCAATGATTGATCAAGCACACAACAAGAATAAGAATAAATAAAATAAAAAATAGGTATTAGAATAGGCATAGGCATTTTGTGAAAATGGGACACTTTTTTTTTAATAATATTTTCAAAAATATTGCAATAACCTTCTGAATATCTGAATATAGCAGCTGCTTTTCTATAGTCAGTAGCCGACAATGTCAAATCAGTCTCTGCATTTTGACATTGTACGTGATCGGTGAACTTTAAGCCTGATCTAGATACCTCTTAAGTTCAAGCTGGGGGTGCATGGTGTTATACTGTTGTTGTGCTTTACATACAGAGCATACTGGAGAGCGATGTGCTCCCACCTGCCACAGGGCTGCCTGAAGGCACTGACATTTCCCACGCTGTTTGATACTCTAGGAGCTGAGAAAATATACACTCTTCTTCCTCCTTTAGGAAAGTGTCACAGCTTATTTTAAATGAAGATGTAAAGCAAAGTGAAACCTCTTAAACACGTTCACACATACGAACACTTGCATTACTCGTCCAGTTAAATTATTCATCTCAGTTGTGCTGCACGGCTCACACACAGTCTGCTACATAATTCAACACATTCAATAGACTTGAATCTGAATGAACCACCTGGGTAACTAGCTCTTGAGGTTAAACTTCATTTCAATGCTTTTTTAGTTGCGAAAACCTGTTTATTTATTACCTGCTGCACTAAACGCAGTCTGCTGAGGTGTTCTTTTAAAAATTAAGCAGTTTTCTGTGATTTGAAAAGTGCAACCCTCCTGTGACAGTGACCACACTCAAGCTGCTCTGAGGTGATTGAAATATTTGGTGTTTTGAAGGAGTCTCTAAGCTGCCAACAACATAAGAACACGTTTCTAAGCTGTCTATCATTTCTTTTCCCCACAAAACATAATTCATAATGCAAGGAACTGTTCTCCCATGGATCACACTGCATTAATTCAAACAACCAATATAGCATAGTGCAGGTGAGTCCTCAGAGTTCTGGGTCGTTCACACATACAGTCTCAAAAGCTATTGTGAATAGGCTGTAAAGCACTAGATTCTCATATGAAATATGATAATGGAAAGCTCTGTACTAGTTTTGGAACGGTAAATTGATTAGCACATTGAGTCGTATGCTGCTAGTTTGGTTGTTTGTGCTACTTGTGTGCACAATTATGTGCAGAGAAAATTGCTGAGTATATAATAGAAACTGTTATAGTATATTTTTTTTTCCATTGAAATGGTATTATATTGTTAATGGCCCTGATTCTCTTAATCAGCGTTTTACTACGAGTGATGGGGTGCTACATCGAGCACACTATTTTCTGCCAAATTTGGAACAGTTTTGGTTGTTTTACATTAGAGATTTCTGTATTTGTAGGTTAGAGTTAGGTTTTGTCATATACTGTACTTCTAGGGGTGTCGCGATATACCGGTACTGACGATAACCGCGATATTTAAAAATATAATATTGATATCATGTTAATAATACACATATGATGATATTGTGTAAATAAGAAATATTAGTCGACTAAGACCAAAACGACCGATTAGTCGACTAATTGACTAATCCTACGCCCTACTGCCAAGATAATTCTTTTTTTTAAAGTTCCCGTACGTATATCGGTGACATAAACACTCCGTACTGATCGATTATCTTCTCAGTTGATCGCTGAAACCCCGGTGACAATATTTTTATTGGAATCATCAATTTAAAGTTTATGTTCTTTGGTGTAATTTCACCTTTACAATTGGCTGCTCCACCACCGGACTTAGCTGTGATTTCCCTCCAGAAATGTGAGCCGTGAATCACTGTGCCCGGTCCCTTTCCCCGGTCTTTGTATCAGCACTTCTCAGCGCTGACCTTCAACGAGCCGGCCCTGTGCCGTTCACAGTGTCCTGCTCGCTGTAATCTGGTCATCAGTGAAGACAGCCTGTGAATGGATAGCTGACTGGCTGTAACTGATGCGCCCGTCTGCATAGTTTGTCTAATCTGTGTATGAACCCTGCTGTCTGAGTCACAGTGTGTGGTCTCCCTGCTTTTGATGTGCACTTGTGTTCTACTGCAGTGCTGTCTGGACTCTTGCCGCAGTCCTTGACTTCCTGCACTATCACGCTACAGCAATATCTATAAGTCAGGCCTGTGAAGTTGTTTTTCCTTCGTTTTTGTTATGCAGTGGTCATGTGAATGCTGTTTACCAAAGTTTGAAAGTTAGATGGCATTGTCGGTCAAACTGTATAGACATCTTTTTTAATATCAGAAAAAGGAAAGTGTCTCTGAAAAATACAAACACGGGGATATTGTTGGTAACATGTTGATTACAAAAACTATTCAGCGAAAGCACACTCAAAGTCAGGTCTGTTTTGATGGCAGCTTTACTCACCCTCTACATCCTAAAGCTCTTCATATTGACTATTTGTGAAGACAAAAGACCTTGAGCTTGCCTCCTCTTAGTATTCACCTGCTGTTGATAAAGTACCAAGTGCCTCCTTATTACTTTAACGGCAGGAAGACGAGGTTTTGTAGGTGAGTGTACGAGTGTGTGCGTACCTTAACTGGTGTCACAGAGGTCCGTTGTTCAGAGCGTAAGCAGACGTTCAAATACTTGCTCAGCAACAAGAAGATTACACCGTCTATTAGAATACAAGGCCTCTAACAGGGCAAGACAATCAGAAAGCTTTTGAAAAGAGAGAGGAAAGGATAGAAAACGTTGCGCTGATACAGGGCCGTTCTGCTGATCTTGGAGCTGTTTTTTAAGCATTTGTTTGATATCATCAAGGCAACAGGACAAAGAAGCCTCGTTGGGTGCAAATGTTAAGTGTGTGGTTTATAGAAAACTGTTTCTTAGAGTGTATTGCAAAATTAGGCCGAGTATTGTGTGGGAAGTGGAAAGTTCTTCTACAGTTGTTTGGATTTGACTTGTTGTCCACACAGACATTGAGATGCTAATTTCTTTTTTTTTTCTTTAACCTTTATTTAACATGGAGTAAAGACTCACTGAGATTAAAAATATATTTTTCAAGAGTCCTTGACAAGATAGGCAGCAGTAGTTATACGGTTGCAGACATAAAACAAACATAACAGTTTAAAACGAAGACAAAGCGCAAATTACAGAATCATTACAGAATAATGTGTGAATCTTTAAATCAACAGCTTTTCATGAGCCATATAAAATTGCCTTGTTTTCAGCTTCGTGACGATGCATTTTCCAGCTAACCAAATGGGTTTTTAAATGGTTTATTTAGCTTTTTAGTCGATTAATTGACAGAAAATTAATCGGCAACTATTTTGATGATTGTCGACTCAGTTTTTAAAGAATAAATGCTCAAAATGTCTGGTTCTAGCTTCTCTATTGTGATTATCTTTTGCTGGTTTCCTTGATCTTTTACGTTTGTAAACTGGGTATTTTAAGGTCGGACAAATCAAGACATTTGAAGATGTCATCTTGGGCTCTGGGAAACCCTGGACATTTTTCACTATTTTCTGACATTTTATAGACAAAACGATTAATCGAGAAAATAATCAGCGATTATAATCGACGATGAATATGATTGTTATTTCCCGCCCTTTTTAAGAAGTAGGAGAATTTTCTCAAACCAAAAAAGAAAACTTAATCCTTCAGTTTATCTCAAAAGTTCGAAATAGCCAAATTTGGAGATGCATAGTTTTTTTTGGACCACAACACTACGAAAAATGTCATATCTTTAACGTTCATCGTAACATAATGATCATTTAAGAACAAATTGATGACTGTGAGTGAACATAATCTCCTCTCAGAGATGTACAGTAACTCTTCTCGGCTCTCAGTGACCACATCCAGTCTCTGTGAGATACTGTACCCGATTCATCAAATGACATTGATTAGCAGCATGTATAGTGTGAGAGATGATGGATGACTGCCAGGTTGGGGCCATGGCATCCATATTTATAATTTGTGCAGTTTATAAATGACCTTGGCTCTGGTGTGCTTGTACCTCCAGGTCTGACAAGTAAGGCCGTGTTCAGACCGAAAATAGCTCTCGGTGTTAAAAAACCACAAGGGGCTGCGCTGCTACAGGTACCGGTGAGAAAATGAAATATGATCCAGGAGGTTTAGTTTGAGGAGTACATCAATGACTTTGAAGGCTTATCACATGCCAAAACACTGCACATGGGTTTATAACACTTTGAGGCAGAATTTTACAACTCTGGAAAGTTATCATGGCAGCAGTCATTTGATCCTCGGCATGGCGTCCTCAAGGTAAACAGAAGAATTAATGTTGCAAAGAACCTACCAGGAATATACGTTTGCAATGTGGCATTGTGTTGTGTTTTGTTTTGCCGGATGCCCCCCCCCCCATTTGCATTTTATTATTCAAAACATCAAGGCATTGTTGCCGCGAGGAGGTGGATGCATTTATTGCTAATGTGCTCCTGCTAATGTAAATGTGGTGACTCAGATGACTATTAATAGAGTCTTGACCATTTCCCCTCGGCCTCTCTGTGCTGGAATATTGTACAATATTCTCTCCTCTCTGTACTGTTGGCAGACAAACATCACATCAAAATACTGTATGGCAAAAGGTTCCATCAACTACCAGATTCGACTGTTGTAAGACCGCTAAATAGATGTCCCTCCACCTGGGGACAAGCTACCTAGCTAACTAGCTAGCCAGCTGTCTCCGGGAGCTGCATACGTTCTCTTCCCGGCGAGCTGTTACCACACGCTTTACAGCCCCACTAACGTGGATTCTGTTGTCACCATAAGAACTAACAACAATTGCCATTTTCTTTTGTACTAGTCTAATTACCACAGCAAACGGTTCAATGACCCCTCTACTTCTATTTTATTTCTATGCTTCCGCTTCTGCTCCTGTCATAATTACTACGGTCGCTAGAGGTTGGTGTCATGTTGTTTTATACCTTCTTTCTGTGATCTACAATGTGAATAGATGATAAAACCTACCAATGGGTGTAGTAGGCCCCTATTGACCCACATCTATGGTGCTTATAACGGCCGATAACGCCAATTTAATGGCCTGATAACAGTCTAATATATATAATATATTATATAATAATAATAATACCAGGATCCTAGAGAGTAGATATGTTAAGAATAACATATGAATGACTGCTGCTCTATAACATCATACTTGATACTCTCTCTTAACATTTAACTAGAGGAATTATCTTGCTGCAGTGGCTTGAATGGTTAAAGCTTTCTTCTTCCCAGAGTTCATACTTGAGAGTTTCATCTCCATCAATGGACGGCAAAGAATACTACACAATCCTTCTGGGCTATAGAGAAATGTCTTTCTAGTCTTCCAAGGACATACTGTACCTCTCCTTTGTGTAATTAACAGAACAACGAGGTGGAAATTATAGCTCTCTCTCAGTTGTCCTCTGTGTGTTTAGAACAGAGGGAGGATGGCTGCGTGCCTGGCAGAATATTGACTCACCGTTCATAAAACTCTTGCTTTGTCCCCCTTTTCATATAAATTTTTATCATTCTCTCTTCCTACCTCTGCAGTCTTTTCTTTCATTCATTTATTCATTCATTGAATTTTTCCTCCCATCAGGAGAGATGACTCTGGTTTTATCTCCGAGGAGCAGAATCAACAGACGCCCTTATTGTCCCGACTAAATTGAGTCATTCAGTCTCGCTACAGATGACTCCCTCTGACTGAGCATTTCTCCAGCACATACTGTTCCATGATTGATTTTGAAACTTTAACTTTCCAAAATGGTGCCATTGTAAAAGTCCAAATTACTTATTTATGAACAACAAATCTGTTTTCCCTACATTTTTTAAGGCTGACGGACAAAGGCAAGAACATAATAAACTTAAAACACATCTCCATCCTCTTGTGACTTTTGCAATAACCCCTAATGTCCACTGTACGCTTCTCACTTATGGCTTCACTCTCTTCTCTGCATGCAGCTGCAGCCGCCATCTCTGAAGAGTGAATTTCACTCATGAATATATACAGTAAATGCCTAGATTTTTTGAAAATTAGCATGAAATTGGTAATTAACGATGCATCGTATTTGTAATTGAGTTTGGCTTTTTTTGTACATGTGAAACCTCTCTCATTTGTTCACTTCTCAAGTCTGTGATAGGGCTGCTTGATTATGGCAAAAATTTTAATCCAGATTATTTTGGTCAATATTGAGATCACGATTATTTAACACGATTAGTCAGTGACTTAAGAAACATTGTGCGTTTAGAAAGAACATTTTGTAGCCTGCACTGAGGACAGTCTGCCCCGGTTGACAGATGCAGCTCCATCCCTCCACGCAGGGAGAGAGAGCACAGCGAGCACTAAGTGGCAACATCCAGGCGAGGGGGGCTGTTAAGCGTTACCTTCACCCCGGGCCTTTCCAAGCCGACCTAGAGCAGGTTGCTGTACACCACCACGGAGGAAATGCGCTTAATCGTTGGAAGCCAAAATCGTAATTGAAATTTGATTAATTGCACAGCCCTAGTCTTTGAAACAGGAGAGGAAATGCTACAATTTCCCTTCTTTATTTTACTAGTTTGGAATGCATTTTAATATGCACTACTACCAAATAGTACAAATAAAAAATGATAAGACGGCCTGGTACATGCACAATGAGTAAAGTGCAGCCACAAAGGATCTGTGTCCACATAGATAATAAATGAGCCGCAAGTATGTATTCAAACCCTTGTGAAACACAAAAATGTTGGTAAAATAACTCTAAACAATATTGGAAATGCTAAAGAACAGTCTACTTAAAGATGCTATGCTTCTGAAACGCTCCCACTGGATATTGTAACCGTGCTGGAGACGTGTTTTGGCTGTCGTGCAACTTGAATGCGACAGAGCTGCGTCGCATGGACATCAGGGGTATTCGTTAAAGTTGCTGATGCTGTATAGCCACTGACCTTTTGTATGAATCAGAGGCCTCTTTACAGAAAAATATCCCAACTGCTTGTCCTATCTTAACTTAAGTTTCAAAGATTGGAAAAATCCTATCTTCCTATTACAGAAGCAATTCCTAAACTCATGGCTGTGTCCTATCCTATGTCAGACTTCCAATCCTATCTTCACTTAACAAATCCTAACTATAAACTGCAAATTTGATTCTTCAGTTGGCACTCCTCCTGTCATGTCTGTATCTTTGATTACCAGTAGGCTACTCGAGCTGGGCAAGCCATAACATCAACGCCTCTCATTTGTCACTGGCTAGCTAGCTTGCTATCATGGACAAAAAAAGATGGGTGTTCAATTTTAGCTATGAGGAGTCCAAACTAAAAAAAGAATCAAAATCATCTTGGCAATCGATATATACCCATTAATACATGGTCCTGGAAATTTAAAAGGTCATCATATGGCTAGAGTAGCCTTTCAATCATTATACTTCGGTGTTCATGTTGTTCCCCATCGTCACTGTCATTGTCATACAGACCTAACAACAGTGCTGCTGACATTTTTGGAAGTTAATTTGAATTTAGGACGGGGTCTATGTCATACTAATTTAGGATTCCTAACTTCCTTAAGTTAGGACGGTTCTGTAATAGCTAAATTCCTATCCTGAGATAAGATAGGATTTTTTGGGTTTGGGTACATGTTTCTGTAATAAAGATCCTAAATGTCATCCTAAACTGAGATAGGATAAGATGTGAGACTTAGGATGTTTCTGTAATGAGACCCCTGAACAATAAGTGTAGCAAAGCCAACAAAGAAGCCATTCATGGAATGAATCCACAAATCTTTACAGTCCATTTGAGCTGTCCATCTCGGCCTCTCTGATTAATAGAAATTGAAAAGGCAGTTTTGAGAACTGCCTTTGAGGAAAATGTTTGGATTGATTGCAGCAATTTTTGTTAATTTAAATTATGTTAGAACATTTTGATTTGAGAGTTTCTAATGTGTATAACTTTTAAATGAATAAGTAAAGAAATATGTGACGGTGAAGTGGAGGAAAAGTGAAAAATAAGTGCAGTTTCATTCCTGTGACTTGACGCCTCGGTCTTCTCACAGCATGTGGACCTCTGTGATTTTGTGCGTGGGTGTTGTAGTTTTCACATTTTGCTTTCAGACGAGAGACTGCACACTATCACTGTTCTTTACTGTTCCAGCTCTGGTTTGTTCCTTTTAAGCCAAACAGAAATTGCTTTTACTTTTCAGCAGTTTGTGCTGTAAAGGCTTGGTGCTGATACAATTTCAACTGATGCCAGTCTGTACAATTGGTTGAGAAACTAAGGAACCGATATTGATTTGTATGAACCAAAAGTGAATTGCCTTATCACCTACACAACATTATACCAGACACCCAATACAAACACCTTCATTACAGAGCTGTGAAGATGTAGTCCTTGCAAGTCGGCCTCACAGAAGGCCAAATAGTCTATCTTTTTTCTTTTCTTACCTTGCGAACATTTGAGTAGATTCAAAACTATTCACTAGATATGAATCTTTTATGATTTGTATGTTGTGTGGGTTGTTGTAACCCTGCTCTCTTCCTTTATCACACACCTCATTACTCATTCCTCTGCATCTTCCTCCCATTGATTGAAGCTCTTACAGTTGTGGTGCGTTAATATTCAGTTTACAGGTCCAATGATCAGGTTTTTGCTTTTTTTTCGGTGTCGGGTAGATCAAAAGCTACGTACGAACAGCTTGACAGATGCTTAGAAGCGGTCTTGACCATACCTGTTTGTGTTGCAGTTCAGTAGCATTTGGCAACAATACTTATAAAGGGTCAGTTCACCCCAAATCACACCAAAGACATATTTTTATCACTGCCAATGCTGAAGTGCCTTAAACTGAATCTGAAAAACTCTCCAGAAGTGTGTTCCAAGAAACAATGTCCTTGTTACTAAGAATAGTCCACAGATCTCATAGAGAGTTTAAATATGGACAATTTCTTCTGTACCAAGTAGTTTGACTAAAAACTGTTCATTGCAGGATTTTTCAATAGTGAGCTCCACCAACATTATTTTTGCTCACTGCTGTCTGTTGGATTGAATCTATCTGCACATTTTCTGAACTACTTACCCCATTCAGGGTCTTATGGGGGCTGAAGTCTATCCCAGCTCACATCAGGAGACACCCAGGACACGTCTTGTGTCCACCAGAGGGCTCATGTTAAGACAGTGGTTCTCAGACTGTGGGGCGCAGGCATGGCGGGGGGGGGGGGAATGTTACTGGGGGAAAATGTGATGCGCAATTAATGTTTTGATATCGGAATCTTTTATTATGGCGGAACAGTAAACAAAGCTCTTTATACATCCATGGTAGCAATGATGTTCATTCAGACAGGTAATCTGTAGGTTTACAGAATGGACAGATATTTGACAGGGACAAAAAGAAAACCAGACGATGCTTCGGAGGCGATCAAGACAAAGTGCTCAACTGATGGTAATCAAAAGAAAATATGACCAAGTAGGTCTGCACCGAGTAGGTCGAAGCTTCATTCATAACATTGACATTCTAATTATTATTAAACTTACAGAAACATTAGCCTACAGTACCTTCCACTTTCTCTTCCCTCCTCTCCTCTCTGTAATTGTCTCAGTCCTCAGTCGCAAAGTTAAAATTGACTAAATAAAGAGAGGTTGTGTTATTTCCAAAATTCACTACATGTTTTTTCTAATGATATATTCTGCTTCAGTTCATATCTTCGCCGTTCAGCCTTTCAAAAACAACATTATCACTGCAGTTAAAAAATGCTTTCTCTCCCACACGCACCTGTAATAACGGGGTGGTCTAGCAGCAATCCAACAGCACCATAAATTACATTTATATAAATATAAATAATAATGAAAATATTTCTTCCTCCAAAGGGGGGGAATTACAGAAAAGGTTTGAGATCCACTGTTTTAAGATAAGATAAGGTGAGACTTAATTGTCTTGTAGGAAATTTGACTTGGACACAAACAGTATCTGCTGTTAAGAAATACAAAACATAGTGCATACATACAGTACAGCACATACACTGTTCCAGTCAACATGCACACAGACACAGTACCTACAATACATGCATAGATCAACTAACAAGTTGCACACTGACTGTCATACGATACACCAGTAGTCATTCATAATAGTTTACTATGTGCAGTAAGTGTAAAGCAGCTTCATCAACATAGAATAAAATAAAATGTACATGTGTACAGTTACTGAACAGTTGTTGGATTTAATAACTGATAACGTCATGTTGTTTTAGTAGAAAGTGATAGCACTTCATTGCTCCTTGAACCTCCTTATAATACACTTATTTGTTCATGCTGATGCTCTTTACCTCTAATAAAGAGTCTTTCACTAACAGTCATTTTTTTTCTTTTCTCCTCTCTTATGTCCTGCCTCCTGTTGTGGAACGCCATGAACACACAGGTAAGAAAAACCTCTTCTTTTGATTATGTAGCACTTATATTTATTTCCACATCTTCATCTATAGCATCATTTTATGTACAACAGAGAAAAGCTGGTCATCATCCCACTGTGCTCTCCACTGGTGCTTGAAGCTGTTTTGTTACCTCTAGGGGGCAGCATGAACTAAAAGTTCAATGATCACTGAGGCAGTAGAAAGCTCAGTGTCACCCTGGATCTTCCCCATGTTTATATAGAGCAAAGAGGGTTTGTGCATTACAGCTACGGCTGTATTCTCACCCTGTGTGTTTGATTTCTCTTGCTTTGGTAGTGTTGTGGACATTTTGTGGTCTGATAGGAATCATTTGTGTTGTTTGCTGCAGTTGTTTTAGTGTCAGCGGTGGTCTTGCGGCTCTCTGTTGCCATGCTTTGTGAAATCACAACACCCCCCAATCACATCTTTTGTGCCTGAAGACTGACTCCTGCTGTTTTCCATCCACATATCTACCTCTTGCAGAAATTAGTATTTATAAGCAGTCCCGTGTCCCTCAGACACACATCTGCTGTTATTCAAGCACCAACTCTCCCCTCTTCACTCATTTTCCAAATGCAGACACTCCCGGCTAAGAGCTTCAATAAATGTTCAGGTTGTTATGACGACTACGAGTGCAGCACTCAATACTACATTAAGAGTCTGAAGAAGCTCTTACACTGTTGCACATCCCTTCAGGTTTTAATGCAATGGTAATTGTACAGAAAATCCTTGAGACGCAGTTCCCAAAAAGGTCTGTGCTAAAAGATCAATAGGTTTTGTTAAAGTTTTGGTTTGAGAAACAACTTAAATTTGAACACGGCAATCTAAAAACTAAAATGACAGCCATCTATTCAATTATACTATTTCAATTAATAGTTTTAAAAGTAAATATTTCTAATAGGATTCTTGTGACTAGTCTGAAAAACACAGAGGATAAATCAGTTTTTATGATCACAGTAATGCATGTCATCGTACATGTTTTTCAAAAAAGCAAGACAACTTGTAATATCCGTTTCATGACTGGCCTGTTCTGATTGACTGATTGGCCGTTATCGGTCTACAATAGGGATGTCACGATACCAGAAATCTAGTAGTCGATACCAAAGCAGTGAATTTCCACGATTCTCGATACCCAATTCGATACAACGTTAAAAAAAAAAAGTATATACAGTATATGTCCTCAGATTGCAAGCAGTAGTTTAAATTCACTGGCATGGTGACAGACCATTAGACCGTTAAATAATTATTTAAAATGCTAATGTTATATTTTGATGACAATAAAAAAACACCACTTTTCAGAGATTTAGCAATAAACAACAAAAGATAGAAATTCAGTTCAGGTCAGTTTTTTTCCCCACGAGTGAATCCTCTTCTCGAACAAGTTAATAAAGGATCTCTGAAAAAGTAAACAAACCCAACATCTCTACGCTGTTGCGTGGCGCTGTTGTGTGTGTGTGTGTGTGTGTGTGTGTGTGTGTGTGTGTGTGTGTGTGTGTGTGTGTGTGTGTGTGTGTGTGTGTGTGTGTGTGTGTGTGTGTGTGTGTGTGTGTGTGTGTGTGTGTGTGTGTGTGTGTGTGTGTCAAACTCTGACACACAGAGAGCAGAGGACAGAAGCCTTCAGAGAGTTACTCGCCAAACGGAAAATCGACCTGCATTAGGCGCTTGTTAATTTCGGACCCTGATTACAGGCATCGTACGGTACCTTCGGTACTGTAGAAAAAGAGCACCGTCACGTTTTTAGAATATAGGCATCGACTTGGTACCGAAGTATCGGTTCTCGTGACATCCCTAGTCTACAATCATCTGCAATCTGCAAATAATCTTCTCTGGCATAGTATTCTTAGGTTAATGAAATGTAACGTTGCCTTACTGTTTGGCCTTCGGTCATTTTGTCGGAGTTTGGAGGTGGAATCGCTCGACTATCATCCTTGAGTGTGCTAGAGTTTGATGGGGCGCAAGTCAGCAGATGCAAAGTGGCTGCCAGTATCACAACTGGGCACGGTGTGAAGTGGCGCGGGGATAATTGAGGACCTTGTGCAGCATCAGTGCACCCTGACTTTACTGTGGCAGTGTGGGGTCAAAAGCTGCATCTCTGTTATTTCAGTGCTTCTGACTCACTGCGGGCTATAAGTACAGTCTGTTAGTCCAGTGTGTCATTTGTGTGAAGTCAAAAGAACATCCTGTTTTATACTTTATATAATGGTTATATCAACATAAAAGTGCATTAAAGAACTACGTTGTCAGACCAAAATTAGTCTTTTGCAAAGCCAAGGGTATTTTTTTATTGCCGATGTTAAGTCTTGTCTGTCTTATCTGAAAATAATGAAATTAAATCATTAGTTGCTGGGTATCGATACTCGATACCTTTTAAGATACCGATCGAAATAACTCAGTACCAAGTAGTATCGAATCTTCTCCAGTCAAACGATACCTGCATTCAATCCTTTTTGTTCCAAGATCTAGAAAAGATTGACTGTATGGTTTTGCTCACAGCCAATCACTGCCACCAAATCGTTGAAAAAAGTATGGCTATACTACATAAAAGATAAAAGTAAATCTGGAGGTGTTGGTATTTTACACAAGTGAATGCTTCCATTCACATGATGGGTATCGATTGAAGTAGAGAAAAAAGGTATCAAATGAAGTACTCTATTGGTATTACTTTAAGGGTGCTGGTATCGTAATTTTTGTAAACGATACCCTAATAGCCCTAATTAGTTGGCGCTTGACCGCTAAGACGGGTAAACCGTTGCTAATTTGTCTCGTGATGGGTCAATTTAATTGTCCCAAGTTTTCAGGCATCTTACTGGGTGCATAATTTGTGTTTATTTGTAAAGAAAATCCAGGAATTTATTGGTGTTCATTTTTAAATATAGTAAATCACCTGGTAATCCATAATACAAAACTCTGGATAAAAATCCCACCAAAATGCAGTTAATGTTGCCAACTTTGTAGCTTATTGTTTGGACAAGGAAGGGATAACATCTAGAGGAAAATCAGTTTAAACTGGCAAACCAGCTCCTTTTTTTTTTTTTTTTTTTAAGTATACTTTTAGAATAAAACCAAGAGTTACTGCATATCCTCTCGGTGAATTCAATGGTCTCGTACTTGTATTGCATTTCCTAGTTCATCTTTTGACAAAGTCATCACCAGCAACTACCCTCCACCATCTTATTGTGCCTTTAGCAAGTTTCCAATGTGTTTCATGTGGAATCAAATGCACCATTTTCTAATTTATCTGTTGAAACAATATGGACAACATCATATTTACATTTTGTCCTGCAGCTCCATGGAAGTGTTTTCCATTTTTTCAGTTCTGTCAGGTGTCTGCAGGTATTAAAAACATAAATATAAAGTTGCCAGGCAGCACATCTGCATTCATGTTGAGGTCACATCAGGCTACAAGGAAAGCATAAACCCGGGGCGTCCCCGTTGATCTATCATCCATCTCATTGTGCATGGATGTCCACTGGAAGAAAAAGTAGCTCATTTTCCAGCTTGGCAGTATTTGTCCTCTTATGTATTCTTACTGCTCAGGACAACTTTGACCTCACGTTGAATAAAAGCATTGTCCACGTAGAAAAGAGTAAGAATCTCATTTCAGCATCTCATATTGATTCTGGTATTCAGCCTGAGTGCGTATGTCACAGTATACACACTTTATCTCAGCGTGAAGGGAAATTATTTTGCTGCCTCAGGGATAATAATGGAGGAGTACCAACTGGAAGGAGGTTCGTGTTTAAGCAGTACTTCAAACGCTCCAGTGTTTTCTGGAGTGTTATCACCATCTCAGAGTGCTCCGAGACATTACAGTAGACAGGAGGGTGGCATTAAGTGCCAGCGCACAAAAAGAATGTCACCAGTAATCTTTTTGTTGCTGCCAAGACAACGTTTAAATTATGTTTTATGTCTTTGTATTTTCAGTCCAAGTCTATTGTATATAAGTATGCCAAAAGCGCCAACAGGGCTTCCTTGTGGCTTTGTCAGAAATGGAAATATCTACGGTTAATAATATGTTTTCATCTATGAAAAAGAAGATAATTTTTTAGAATTTTAAGTAGAGCTGTCAACTATTAAATTAATCGCCAACTATTTTGATAATCGAATAAATCGGTTAGACTATTTTTTTAAGAAAAGAAAAAGTCTAAATTCTCTGATTGCAGCTTCTTAAATGTGAATATTTTCTGTTTTCTTTACTCCTCTCTGACCGAAACTGAATATCTTTGAGTTGTGGACAAAACAAGACATTTGAGGACGTCATCTTGGGCTTTGGGAAACACTGATCGACATTTTTCACCATTTTCTGACATTTTATAGACCCAACAACTAATCGATTAATCGAGAAAATAATCGACAGATTAATTGTCAATGAAAATAACCGTCAATTGCAGCCTTAATTGTAAGATATCAAAACTTAGTATCTAAAAATAGTATCGTCTATGGGTTGTTTGTAAAAAAAAACCAACAGCAACAAAACCGTATGAGAACTTGATGTATCTTGTACTATGACCAGAAGTTCAGTTTCAGTTTGTACATTATATTAATCTGTAATTTTTTGGTAATCGATTAATCTTTTATGTAATATTTCAAGCAAAAATACTAAATATTCCCTGGTTTCAGCTTCTCTGTTGTCAGGATTTGCTTCTTTTCTTTGTCTTATATTATAATTAAATCAATAAATTTAGGTTTTCAAGTGTTGGTCAAACAAAATTAGAAATTTAATAACATCTCGTTGAGCTTTAGAATTTTTTTTTTTTACAAATGTTTCGCTCTTTTCTGTCAGGTTATAGAACGAATGGATAATCTGTTGAAACAGTCAATAATGATAATAATTAGAGTTAAAATTCATCTAGGGCAAAAGCCAGTCATTTGGTCATGTTTAAAAACCTTAGGAAGTTTTTTCGTATCTCTTAAAGGTACATTGTGTAGGATTTAGCGCATCCAGTGGTGTGGTTGCATATTGCAACCAACTGAGTACTCCTCCGCTCACTCCTCCCTTTCCAAGACTGCGGTAGCGTGAGCCGCTGAGTGTAAAACCGTGGTAACGCACTTCAACTCGCTCAGAGGCCATCCTTACCAAAATAACACTACTTTAGGAGCAACGGAAGTCAGACGGCGACTGGCGGTACCACGGTTTTGCACTCTGCGGCTCACGTTACTGCAGTTTCACAAGCGTGTCGGAGAACTACGGTGGCCTTCAGGTTACGTAAAAACGTGAAAGGCTCTCTCTAGAGCCAGTGTTTGTTCCGTTCTGGACTACTGTAGAAATATGGCCGAGCAACATGGCGGACTCCGTGAAGAGGACCAGCTCCCTATGTAGATATGAAGGACTCGTTCTAAGCTAACGAAAACACAACAATTCTTAATTTCAGGTGATTGTACACTAATGAAAACATAGTTCTGGATATTATATTCCATTTCTGATAATACATCCCCTGAAATGTTCCTTTAAAGTGTACATTATGCCTTTCATAAAAACCCCTTGCCATTCCTGGATTTTCAAATTAACAAAAACTAATTATACAAGGTCACAACCAACGACTCTGCTCCATTTTCTCTCAGTCCCCCAACAGTTTTAGCTGTGTTTGTTTTGCATGGCCAGGAATTGAATATTTACCCTGATGCAGTTCCCCGCAGAATTTGTATTTTGATTAGCAATTCATGGCCTCCTTAACGCATTATAACCAAGCAATCAATATTCTCTCCTCTGATGAGGACAGGGGTTGGGGGGGGACACGTTGTAGGGATTAATTTACTAATACAAAATGGAAAATCAATGATAGGCTCCTCGCACAAATGCACACTAAAAGATGCACACGTACATGAACACGGAGAGCAGCTGGATCGTCTGAGCTTTGTTTTGATGTCAGCTGCAGTGTGTCAGTAGCCTGTTGTATTACTGTGATGGATGACAATGAAAGGGATTCCATGGCTACATTAGATTTTCCAGCTACGTCACCTAACCGGGCAGCAACATCCGCAGCCTGTCATTTAAACAGAGCTCTGATGTAATTAGCACAGCCTCATTACTCCGCTCATTACCCCTCCCACTTGTTTACCATTAGTGGAGTGGAAAAACACAACCGTGTTGGGGACAGACTTCAAGTTTAGCCAAATTAAAGTTACCACTGTAGTACACTAAAGTTAACTTTTAGAGGCAGGCATTTCCCTCTGGATTTCCCCTCCTGAAACGTTGTCCATACTTATTTGCTGACTCCTTCCTCTCTAATGGAATATACTGTAACAAAATGTAATGAATCATTACTCCCGGTAAAATATGTATAGCTATAGACACTTGAGGCGTATTTGTGGTTTTAAGGGTCTCTTTCTTATAGCATGGTAAAACATGTTAAAGAAAAGAAACCGGTCATTTACTTTTAGTGGATCAGTCAATTCTAACGATATTAAAGGGAAACTCCACATATTTTACACATCAATGTCTGTTTACAGGTATTGGAAAGTACTGTTGCTTGCAGTAGTATTTTTTTTAGGGCTGCAACTAATGATTATTTTCGTTGTCAATTAATCTGTTGAGTATTTTGTTGATTAATCAATTAGTTGTTTGGTCTATAAAATGTCAGAAAATGTTGATCAGTGTTTCCGAAAGCCCAAGATGACGTCCTCGATTGTCTTGTTTTGCCCACAACTCAAATGATATTCTGTTTACTGTCCTAGACGAGTAAAGAAACCAGAAAATATTCACATTTAAGAAGCTGGAATCAGAGAATTTAGACTTTTTTTCTTACAAAAATCGATTATCAAAATAGTTGGTGATTAATTTAATAGATGACAACTAACCGATTAATCGTTGCAGCTCTAATTTATAGTGGAGCCCCGTCACTGGGGTAGTTATTTAAGCTGTAATGTTATAGGATGACCATGACTTTACAGGATGAGATGGCATAAACATATTCCCATATTCCAAGATAATTCTCCCATATACATTAAAGTCCAGTTATAGTGCTTTCCTGAACACCAGGAGGATGTCAGATGTCAGCTTTGGCCTCTTCGACCATAGAAATCCACATCCTGAAATCCTTTTGAGACGTCCTCATGCGCATTAGATTTAACAAAGTCATTGGAGAAGAAGTTACCCTGGAGTTGTTTAAGGCTCACAGTACCCACATGTGCACTTCATGCTTCATCTCCCCTGATCTTCTCAGGGCCTCCGTTACACCTCCGTACAACATCAGCACGCTACGGTGGATAAGAGAAAGTGCTGATGTGGTCTGACTGGCTTCTTTAATTTGTGATGAGCGTGGGAGAGTGGGACCTCACGGGGCCGTCGTAGAGCCTTGTGGCCAGGTTGGGGCTGCTGCTCCATCCCCCTAGCCAGCTGTAGATGCACCTGCTAAGTCAGCGCCGGCTACTCAGCTCACTTTCTTGTTCTCACCACTACTGGGGATGAGCAGAATTTGCAAGCTAAGAATTGCCCTCCTTTTTATAGACCAGAGAGCGATATGAAAATGTCACTTTTTCTTTGGGTACTATTGGTGCAATCATTCTTTAATGTAAACCCATTGCACACCAGTTACATAATTTACGTTTAGGTTACAGAATACTTTGGTCTCCAATCTCTTGAGTTAATGCGAGTTCTCAACACATTTTGCCAGTATGCAAATTCATGTTTTAATACTTGAAAACGATTTTACAACCTCTAGTGCTGCCAGGCCTTTATAGCATTTTTAGATAATTTGTGGACCCGTAACAAACGGTAAAACAGGAAACTATGTTGTAAAACCATTTCTGGAAGGTCAGCACACAAGAGATTCAATTTCACAGTATGTGTTTTATACAGTATCATAGCTGTTACAAAGGATAGAACTACTTTAAGATACAAAAAAAAAAAACTGCTAAAATGTTGAGTGCATCTTACTTCAAATCTGCACAAATGTAGTGTGATCTATTGAAGTGAAAGCCTGACATCAGTAATGTGGAGGATCAGTTGAGTATCACTTGTTGCTCTGCTCTTATATCACTGATCATCAGATAGAGAATCCAGCAGACAGCTGTAAATTTTAGTGGGTTCATCCTGAACTGTGATGAGAACTCCATCAGTGCAGAAAGTGTCGAGGAGTCATCAGGACATGCCTGCACAGATGGCAAACAATGCCTCCAGAAACCTGGATAAAATCATATCAATGTAAACAGGGATATTAATAATCGCGTTACTATATGTTCAGTTTAGACATCATATCCTAAATTTGACCAAAAAGACATATAACCGGAATACAAGTGTGCGTTTAAAAGCACTTGGTGAGGTATGGATTCACACATGGCCACCATTGCCCTTTGGCAGTCATCCGTCCATGTAGTTTTATTTGTTTATGTACATTTATTCTATTTATGCAAATAGAAAAATACTGCTTATTTCTATCTTCCTGGGACTGTTCTATACAAAAAGTTATTTAAAGTCCAGATATTTACAAGACATAATGAAAGCAGGAAGAAAGCTACTTAAAGGAACAGTATGTGACACTTAGTAGGATCTATTGGCAGAAATGGAATATAATATTAATAATTATGTTTTCTTTAGTGTATAATCACCTGATAATAAGAATAATTGTTTTCGTTGCCTTAGAATTTATTTATTTATATCTACATAGGGAGCGGGTCTTCATGGAGCCGGCCGCCATGTTTCTACAGTAGCCCAGAACGAACAAACCAACCACTGGCTCTAGATAGGGCCATTTGCATTTCACGTTTTTCTAGTCGGCCACCGTAGTTCTCCTACACGCTTGGCACTCGGGAGCGGTTTCAGTTTTTTGCAATAAAGTATTTCTGAATCTGCAAACTCTCCCGCTAGATGTCGCCAGATCCTACACACTGCACCTTTAAGGTATTTAGTTTTTTTT
The DNA here is from genome assembly GCA_916701645.2 of Sebastolobus alascanus. Classification (NCBI taxonomy): domain Eukaryota; kingdom Metazoa; phylum Chordata; class Actinopteri; order Perciformes; family Sebastidae; genus Sebastolobus; species Sebastolobus alascanus. Next base: position 3,892,738 of record CAKAOJ020000032.1, read on the forward strand.
CAATGTTGTAGAAATTTAAAGGATAAGTTTAAATTTTTTCATGTCAGGTGCCCATATGAACAGTAAAGCAGGTTTCGCTTGCTGTATTCATAAACATAAAAAAACTAATATGAGAATTCAGTAGTCTGAATTAGACAAGTTAAATGGATATCTTTCACAGTTATACTTTTTAGTTCAAATTTTCCTCCTTTTTTCACTGACCAGGGAAACAATAAGAGGGAGAATTGTACTAAAAAGATTCTCTATGTTATTTCTAACTCAGACTGCTGAAGGCTCATGTTAGTTTCAGTTTTCATTTTATCCCTCGTCTCCTACTGTACACTGAAATTGCTTCAGGAAAGGATCTCTCTACAGCCAGTATTGAAAGGAGGAAGCGGCTGTCGGCTGGAGACTAGTCAGTTGTTCTCTGTTAGTGGTTCTAGGATGGCAGAGACCCACTGGTGGTTTCTGTTGAACTTCAGAGAACTTGAGAGTGCTGATTTCTAAGGAGAAGATGCTTTGGACTATTTTGCACTTCAGGGAAGAAACCTTTCTCTTATAAAGAAAAAAAGCACACGTCCTTTTCTGCTAACACCAATTAGTAACCGGTATCGGCAAATATCTGCTCCGAGCAGTTTTCTGCCACAAAAGTAACTCGCTGCTGTGTTGATTTGCTTTGTTTATTGTCAGGTGTATTCACATTTGCATTTCTGAGAAGCTCAGCACTTTTCCTAATGCAAAACAACAATCTTTCATTAAGACGTGCTTTGGTGTGTTTTAATGTCAGGTAAAGTACGGCCTACATGTTGAGGTGTTTAGCTGAATATCTGTCAACTTTTCCTCTCCACGCCTCCATCTGTTAGGTTTCATCTTCCAGTGGATATTGTGTAAATCATTTTCCCATTTGGTGAAGCATTCATCTTCTTCGTCCTGATTCACTTTATACGTCTGCGAGCACGATACAGGAGACTGTCTGAATGCTCGGTAACAATCCATTTGTTGTAAGCACATCTCCCCTGCATAACAATTAAGCGTCATCGTCACTGAGTGCATCAGACACAGATGGCATGGCCAATACAGGAGGGAAAAAGAGAAACTCTAGATGTTGTGCCATTTCCTTTTTTAAAGATGGTTGTTTCCAGCCTGTTGGGGCTGTGTCCTGATGTTAGCTGAGCCAGGTGGGGGACAAATTGTACTAATACACATGGCAAGAAATTTCTGGTACACACCCAGCCCTGCTTTGTGATTTTGTGTCACATTCTGAGATGAAATTGGCCTTTTTCTCGTGAAATTGAAGCCTTCATTAGCAGCCTCTGCAGAATTCATTCCTGAATGGCCGAGCGCTGCATCCATTGCCAGAATTGGTTGACTCTAATAGCAAACAAGAGCCTTATCCCTGGATGAGGCCAGAGGCAGCACACTGCAGCCTGGAGGCCAGCGAGAGCGAATCCTGTTGCCAGGCAACAGTTTACAGATAGAGGGGGGGCTAGTAGCGGGGTCCTCCACTGCTGCCCACGCCCCTGCCTGTCCTTCGTCATTGTCGCGTCAGGATTAGATCTGCAACTTGCCTGGCCTTGAATTATTGATTAGATTTTGCCCAAGCATCCACATTTTACTGCGCTGGTCCAACCGGAGACATCAGCTGTCACTGACCGCCAGTCAGGGAAAAATATAACCAACACTTGCAGCAGTACTAGAGTAAAAAAATAATTCCTCTGTATTTCAGCCATAAAAAAACTGTCAATCTTAATGCTGCAGTTTCTTTTGCTATATAAGGACTCTTGAGGATAGAAGAAGAGATCTCTGTGATGTCTCTCCTAATTACTGCATGTACTTTGTTTTCAAAGGGAGGAAAACCACAAGGTGGCAGGCAGAGTTCTTCAGTCTCTTCACTTGAATAGTTTAAGAAATCCTGTTTCTTTTTTTGGGCTCTCTCTCGCTGCAGCCTCGTGTGTTTGTTGTTCTTGATTTCGGATGCTCGTCTGTGATGGAGCCTTATATGTTTCCTGAATGTCTAATCTGCCAAGTTCATGCCTTCGGCTACCCACTGAGAAGGGGGTCCTTGTTCTGCGTCTGCCTGGCAATCCCAGCGACCGCTGCGGTCCCCGGCCTCTCGTGCACATTAACATACAGCTGTCCCACAGGATGTAGTGAGACAGACACCCAGGAGCTTCAGAGGGAAGCTGGGCACTCCCTCTCCTCTCCCAGATTCAACTCACAGGCAGCAGCCGCAGCAGATGGGCTGTGGAGATTAAACCACTCGGCACATGGCAGCTATTGTGGGCCGCCCATTGTGAAATTTAAAGGTCATCTATAGGGTCGAGGCTGAATTGGTGTGGTGAGCGCCGCCTCCCTTACATGAACTGCGTTGGTGAAGGCTAATGATAGCATTTTTGCTTGTCAGGCATATTGATCAATAGCCAGTGTGCTAAGAGGAAGCAGGAGTCAAAGTGCAGAAAAAGTCTTGGATATTTTATATTCTCCTTTATTGTCAACGAACACCATGAAAAAGCCCAAACAAAAATGTATCCCACTAGCAAGTATGGCCTGTGTATCCAAAGCTTATTATTAGGGCTGCAACTAACGGTTATTTTCATTGTCGATTTGTCTGTCGATTATTTTTCTTGATTAATTGATTAGTTTTTTGGTCTATAAAATATTAGAAAATGGTGAAAAACGTTGATCAGTGTTTCTCAAAGCCCAAGATGACGTCCTCAAACCAGAAAATATTCACATTTGAGAAACCTTTTTTTTTTCTTAAAAAATGACTCAAACCGATTAATCGATTATCAAAATAGTTGGTGATTAATTTAATAGTTGACAACTAATCGATTAATTGTTGCAGCCCTACTCATTATATATTATATTTGCTTATTTCTCTGTGCTGTACACCTCTATTATTGTGTGAAAAACGATCAAAACAGCATCAGTTAGCAACAGTGTTGCACTGATTGACATGTTTCTTCATTATGACGAACACGGCAGTGAAGTTTATCCCACGTACGCTCTCCTGCTGCCGTAAATAATTTGCATCTGAAAATTGTCTCCAACAAATATACTAATTACTCCTGTTTGAGTAACGTTTGCCAAAAACAAGTTTCCAGCTGCTTTTGGAAATTACTTAGCCTATTTTAAAATGAAAGTATGTATTCATTACCTGTTTTCAGAGACCAACTGCTGCAGTAGGAACAAATGGGCTTAGCAGTGAGCACCACAGACAAAATCAGAAAGTATTGGGAGATGGACTAACGTTGGTTTTGGTCTTTTCGTCTTTTCATGGGATTTTTTGACAAATATAGAATATCACCAACCTATTTCTTCTATACTTTTAATAAACTACCACAATTTTAGCTTCAAATATACCCACTTGTAAAACAACCATACAGATCACTACAACCACCTGGAAAAACTGTCATAACGAAAATAAGAGCAAAACGTCAAGACTTGTCAGCAAACCCAGTTTTAAGCAGCTACATCATTTTGACTTGCCTGACATTTTAAATCTTGAATTTCAGGTTGCATTTGACTGAAAGGTCATGAAATATGGCAGAGGAAATAGAAAGTGACTGAAAGTGACGATTCCCTTTTGACTCAAACAACCTCTGCTCGAGTTTAGGTGAGGGTTCATGGCGGGTCTTTAGTACTTTATCAATTTTAAATTTCATAAAATATAGATTTTCACTGAATAAATTAAATAAGTTATGTCAAGCACCCACTCAAATGTCTCTTCCAATGAAGAGAATCACTGTGTGGATGGAGGTGATGTTGGGATAACTTACTGTGGTTGCCCTGCTGGTCGCTCTACTTTCCTGTCGCTGAGCGGTATTGACCCCCAAGTTTAGGGTTTTTCCAGACACGTGTGCTGGCTTGGCTCGACCCTGTTTGACTCAGCATGTCAGCCCAGCACGGCAGGGATTTTCATCTCCATTACAACAGGGCTACCCGCTTGAAGGTGTGTGTTTACTGGTCAAAGGAGCGTCTGTAAAACGGTCGATAAACACATTTAATTTCCTATAAATTCTTAACAAAAGTCCCCCGTTATTTTGTTATTTAAAAGCTTTTATTATGAAGCAGCAAAATCAGGAAATGTTGGTTTTCAATAGCAGCAATTTAACACGACTCCTGTACAGCTGAAAGCGAAACAGTAAAATAAAGCAGATATCTGAACGTACAAACGCAGGAGACAAACTAAACCTCAAACCACAGAGATTCACTTAGAAGCTTCAAAAGTACTGAGAGCTGAACACAGAGAGACTTTAAAGAACGTCTCTCTGGTCACCTGCACAGAGTTGAGTCTCGCTCGCAAACCTGCTCGCAACACACGCTTGTTTGAGGGGGAGAAGGGGGGTCGTCACGGATTGGTCGCGGTTGGCGAGACATCATCGCAACCTGTTTGGACGCGGGTCGGGCGCACCTCGGCCCAACTCCGCACGGCTCAGCACAACTTGGCGCGCTAAAACTGGTAATGGAAACGCAAATCAGTGCGGCATGGTTTGACTCGGCGCTACCAAAAGTGCCAATGTGTCCCATGATTTTTTTAAAATGCAAGCCAACATCACCTAAAGAAAGTGGTTTCTTAGCGGAAAACGTTTGAGATGAAATGAAAAATGCCTTTTTAACCCTTTTAGATCACATCCCCGGTCATATTGTTGGCCTATTTAACAATATTATGTAAAAAAAAAAAAAAAAATCAATTTATTCATATTTTCATATCAAAATCCAATCATCTTCCTGTTTAATAAATAATGGCGTGAGCTTACGTAAGCTAGTACCAACCAGTTTCAACCAATAATGTCATGACATCCATCCATCAATCAATCTGCAACTTTTGGGAGTTGTGTGGTGTGGAGCCACAGTCCTCTGTAGCTTCGTATCGTGCAGACCTGTCTTCTAAAAATTACGTTCCCATACAACTAAATTGCATTTTCAATAACGTTTAGAAGGAAATGTGTTTTGTTGCGGATTACGTTTGTCATTTACATATCACAGATACCTTTGTAAGTTTGCGGACGGCCGCAGGGAGTGACATAGTACAATGAGCGACACGCAGAGCAGGTGACGTAATATATCGAGCAACCCTGAATGAATGTTATGTTGAATAAAAATGTTATTGAATTATAACGGGTATAACAAGCGAGAAAATCCACTACTCGCGGGCGGACATCAGACTGTCCATCAGGAGACCGCTATTCATGTACCGTGTAAAACGTAGTCATTTTTTGCATTTACGTTTTGTCTTTTAGTAATTTTAAGCCAAACCATGATGCTTTTTTTGCTAAACCTATCCCAGTAGTTTTGTTGCCTGAACCTAGCTAAGTAGTTTTGTTTTGTTTCAATTTACACGTTTTTAAAACAGTTTTAACACTGTTTAAAACTGCGACTGTAAAATAATGTTTCCCTTAAAACGTATTTTGGTTATGCAGTTTAGTTATATGTAATTTTGTGGGGGACAGGGTTGGTATTACATTTAGCCCGCCCACTTCTTAGCGGTCCAGTCAAATACGAAGGTTTTGATTTAAATCCCTCTTGTAACTGTACACCGCTCAAATATTCCGTTTCACTGGGGAATACTCAGAAGCTAAAGATGTTCTGACTTCCGTTTCATGGGGACCTTAAAGCTTCCCATGCTGTTGCGGTGTGAGAGTATGACAGTGTGTGCTGCTGAGGGAAGTCTATTTTTGGGAAGCTGCTCCAACCTCACTTCCATTTTCCGCTCTCGTGCTCATTTCATTGACTGGCCAGTTGGCTGCGTGGGTTCTTTGCTGGGAAAGTTGGGGAGAAGTAAAGGAAAGTGACAACCATCCACCCAACACAAGCAGTTGAAGGTTATGTGGTAGACACAGTTATTACAACGGAGTTTAAAAGAGGAAATCCTGATTGTAGAGTTATGTTTGAACAAACATACTTCAAAGTGATTACAGACATCTTTTGCTCTGTCATTCTCACGAGGCATTGTGTTTGAATCATAATAATCCTGAAGCAAAATTTTAAATATTTAAAACTTTAAAACTTTGAGTGTTCACGCCTGCTGTTTGAACCCAGGAGGGACGTCACCATTTAAACAAGGGAGGCATGTTTACTTTTTTCGTGCCATCTGCTGCTTCAAAGCTTGCAGTAGCTTTTCTAGATGCTGGTTAGCTCGCCCTCCGGTTGGATTTCGTTTCAACGTAGACGGCTCATCAAGATGAGTGACAGGTTTTGGAGACAGAAGCGGGACAAATGACAGCTTGATCTAACAATACACTTCACGCCGCAAGGTGAAAATTTGCATGTTATAGCTCGTTAGAGGTTGACCTCTTTGTTAAATGGACAGACATTTTCAAGTTAATACCACACCCCTGATCTTAAGCTGAAAATACAAAGTGATTTGTTCTTTGTTATTTCAGGCAACCTGTAGTCCACTTTGAACAAGTTACCGAGGGAAAATAGTAGCCTTTTATTCTCAGTCCATTTATTTCTCTCAGAAAAGCGACACAAAGAAGCCACAACAGCAACAGAGTGTGTAATCAAACTCCACATACTGCGTTCATTTTAATACTCTCAACATTTTACTTTGCGGTTTGTGTGAAGACAAAGGCCAGGGTTATTTAGCAAAACATAATGAAGCCAACAATCAGCTTTGTGATTGAAAATTATACAACTGTGAATTATACAGTATATAACCTTTAATTTAATCAGGCAATCTCATTGAAATCAAGATTTCTTTTGCAAGAGAGACCTGAGTTGAGCAGAGAGAGAGAAAAACAAACATAGCCAGACAAACAAAGGCAGTATATGCATACAAAGAACGTAGCCAGACATAACAAAAGCACGTGCAGTACATCATTAAGGCCCAAACACACCACACCAACATCAAAGAACTAGCGACGATGAAGACCGCCTGTTGTGTTGCCTCATCTCGCCTTTGTCTTGGCCAACAAGTTGCATTTGAACCCACCGCAAAGACTACAGCCGTAGGCCAACAACCGCGTACGTTCTGCGGCTGCATGAGACGAAATAACTCTCCCTACATAGCCGTTGTTATGATACATACTTGAAATAAGGCAGCATTTGCCGACCATTTTCACACCACTCTCACTCACCACTTAAGGCCCTCACACACCAAGTCGACGGTCGGCCGCCGCACAGTTTGGGGCCGTCAGTGAGCGTCCGGCGGCTTAGTTTTTTTGGGTTTTTTTCCCGCACTGTCGGCTCCAGTCTGCCCGTGTTGGAGGTTTTTCGGCCGGTTCGGCAGCGGCGCCCGTCGGTGAGAGAAATCTCTCTGATTGACTGTTCAGTTTGAACGAATCAGTGCACGAGAAGAGAAACGGAAGTGAGGAAAGCAAGCCAGCGAGTAAAGTCAAGAGGGTGCACACAGAAGGCTCTTCTCATTTTTCGTCTTCATCTCATCTGATCATTCCAATACACGGATATTTACACAGCGACATGGCCATCTGGAATGAAGCCAAGTAGTGAGTGAGAGTGGTGTGAAAATGGTCGGCAAACGCTGCTTTGTTTCATGTACGTATCATAACAACGACTTGTATATCCGCTGTCCTCGGTCTTCCGGTTTCCCTTTTTGAATGACAGATACAGACTACCGCTACCTGCTGGTGTGCAGAGTTATTTCCTCTCACGCAGGCGCAAAGCGTGCGTGGTAGTTGACCTTCGGCTGTAGCCATGTTGCAGTGTGTTCAAATGCAACTTGTTGGCCAAGACAAAGGCGACGTGAGGTGACACAACAGGTGGCCTTCGTCGCCGCTAGTTCTTTAATGTCGGTTTGGTGTGTCTGGGGCATTAGCCTCATACCAGATGGCTATGTTGTTGTGAAAATATCCGTGTATCGGAATGATCGATTCAAGATGCTGAATCGACCAAAAACCTCAGACACGGGCAGACTAGAGCCAACAGTGCGGGACACACCGCAAAAACTAGGCCAACCGACGCTCACCAACGGCCCCAAACTGTCTGGCTTGGTGTGTCGGGGCCCTTAGAGACCATCACCGAATTTAAAATCGGCCAGTGGAATGAGACATTCAAGTTTTAAAGTCCTCTGTTATTGTTTCCATTTGCATTCCAAATGCACTCCATTTTTAAGGTGCAAATTTTAGGAAGGTAGTCTTCCTGAATTCAGTATTTACCTGAGGAGTAGAGTTAAACAGGCCTGAGATCTGGTTTGGTGAGCGGTGTTATTAAAGTTGAGAAGAGAAGAGCTCTACTAAGGCAGAGAGCTTTATAAATAAAATAGATAGAATGTAGCTCTCTTCTTGTTTCTAGTGAGGCCCAGCCTACTTTTATATATAGCACACAGTGATGAATATGATATTTATCTCCTGTTGTGAAACACAAAGCACAATGATAAGTTATTAGTTAGCGTGAGCAGCACGAGAATAAATCTCTCCATCATGATGGTTGACTGTACAATCATTTCCCTGTACGCAAGACACAAATATGCTTTATTCTGATATAAGATCTTTTCATCTTTTAGTTTAGCTGTGCCAGCTGCTCCACATGCTTCAGAAGAAGACAACTTCTGTGTGATTTGTGTTATTTGAGGAAAATCATTTACAGAAAGTATTGTTGTACATGACTGTGACTCTTTTGAATGTCAAACTCTATTAATCACATAATATTTCATCTTCCATAATGTTGAGGAAACATCGCTCTACTCTACCTACAAACTTTCTGGTACAATCAGTATATCAATATCACCTCATGCCCAAGACTGCTGCCTGGTGTATGACTATGCGTTGTATTTTCCTGTTGCCAGGGCTCTTGGGGGAATTCCTCCATCCATTATGCATAAAGCACTACACATGAGCAAACAAATCAACAAGCACACACAAACTCAGAGCTCCTAAAGGTGCTTTTTTCCAAATGACCCAGTACATACTCTTCTCGCCTTATTCATTCTCTGCGAGAGAGAAAGTAAGAGAGTGGTGTCTTCTGTGTAGTTCGGTGTGTAGGAGTGCTCTCCGAGTATGTGTCAGACGCTGTATGAGTTGCAGGCAGGGAGGAGGAAAAGACTGCAGCAAAGTCTGAATCAAATCAGTGACACATAACTACTGCTTCCAGTGTGTATGCCCTTTTTTTGAGGGTTAAGCCACCAACGCAAATGTGGAAATACGCACTAAAAACCCTGCTAAATGTTCACCTTGATCAACTTATTTTAACAAAAGCATCGAGAATTAATCTTCTGATATAACATAGTTGGACAAGTTCTTGTAGCAGATGTCTGACTGTTGAGGAGTTTTGGAGAACAGAAATTATGCCATACTCTTCCCTTTTCTCATTAAAATGCATTTTCAGCCATTCAAGATATCCTTTAGGCAGCTGCTGGGTTGTTCCTCTGTCCTCCGTCTGTCCCCATGTTGCCAAGCATGGGATGTAACTCCTCAGAGACCCCATGCTGCCGACCCTCAAAGCCGGACAGATTTCTGTCTTAAGATTCAATGGACATATGGCAGCCTGAACCACCTATAACATCAGCCTTACCAGTTATTACTGCAGACCTAGTTAGTACATTTATTATACCTCTGTGCATTTTCCCTTTTTTTTATTCAGTTTATTTCTCAGGGACAGATCATATTAATACACATTACTTTGTAAATATGCCAGAATTAGCCAGAAGGCTAGTTCTCATCCATAGTCCTTGGCCAGGTGGGAAGTTGGCAGCATAAAAACAACCTAAAATCAAGAAACATGTTTAAAACAATAATCGTGAGGTAAGGCCTATGACTTACAGTAAAAGTAAAACACAGACAGACGTAAGCAGAACGCAGACATCGGCAGCAGTAAAAGCAGAGTAAACCACCGTTCAACAAAGCAAAAACAAACTTGGAGAACAGCTTAAATTACGGAACAGTTTCGCAAAAACAGACATAAGCAAAGACGGATATGAACAACAGGACAGCAGTAGCACTAAGGTAAAACATAGCATTTCACCCGGGGGCGGTACCTTACGTCCTGCATCACATAGCTTGATGCAATGCGTCACTATTTTTGATAAGCTAGCAAAACCGTAACCTAAAAAGTTGTTTATTAATCTAATCTTTACCTTAACCCCAAGTTTAAATCTACAGGAGACCTCCTGCCTAATTGTAACGTCAGAGATGCAACCGCGACTAGACTTCCCTGCAGATTTTCAAATGACATTTACCTGACTGCTGATAAATTCTCAAATTGACCATCATAATGTTATAACGTTACTAGAAAATAAAGATGAAGGCACCAAGGATAGATCTATAAAGCGTTAATTTAAAGCGCAAAGAACGTTACTGTCCGATCACACTGTGATTTTACTTGACCCACTCGCTCTCTCTCTCTCACACCCATACTCAACTCTCATACACTCACTTGATTCAATTGATTTTGTGGGATATATACAGAATTACAGTGCATCACTTTTCGTAGGTATATCTATGAACTGTGTATGAGAGCAGCCTGTTCTCTGCATAAATATATTAGTCTCTTCTGTCTACAGCTACTGCAGTAGTACCAAGTATTTAAGTGTGTGTGTGGGAGGGAAACAGGCATGTTTGCGAGCCATCCAAGGTTCACTGCTCCTCTGCCCTTCCTGAAATGAAACTTTTATGCCCCTTGACCTTTGTCCTTTCCTTGTAGCCTTTTAAATCATGGGAGACACATGTCTCACTATCAGCCATCTAACTATACTCTCTAAAGATGGTCTCAGTATTATTATGCCTTTACTGTGTTGTAGCATGACTGTGTTCTTCAGAACAATGACATATTGTTTGAAAATTCCAACCTAGATTCCTTTCTTATTAAGTCGCATTGCCTCAGCCAAAGAGGCTACTTGATCCTCAGTCCGACCAGTATGGCAGATTAAACGTGCTAAATATGATCCCATAGCGCGGTACACTTCATTAGCCAAATCATTGCATTACTCATGATCATCTTTCTGGTGCTTTCTTTCTCCACTAGCAATTTTCTCTTTGCCTCAGGCTGTTTTATTAAGAAATAGCTCCACGTCTTCTGTGCTCACAGTACATGCCAGTATTAAGAGTCTGTGTTTGTTAATGTGGAGGGATACAAGATGCAGTTCATTGCCATTTCTAAAAACTTGATTGTAGCAATAGCAAGAAAAATAGAGACAAATGTGTCCACCTATTTAGGCCATTTACGTATATGGATGCTTTCACCAGGAGAGGGAAAAGTTGATTTCTATTCTACGTTTTTAGATTCTTTTTTAGTAAACATTCGCTACAGATTTTACAGTGATGAAAGCTACATTTAATCAAATTCTTAAAAATAATTTATTCATTAAAGCTGCATTTAAGTGATGAAATTCAGAAATCATTTAAGAGTAATTAATTGGCACATTTAATGATAATTTGATCAGCTTTTTAAATTATTCTACCTTTTAATTATGAACAAATCAATTTATTTTAAGACTGATTCTTTTAAGCAGCTATAATGTGTTTTTAAAGAATCAGTTTTCATTGGAAAAAGCTTTAAAAAACCCCACTGTAAGCTACCTGCTCAGCACAAAACAGCAGACCGACACAGTTAGCGACCAGCTGGTGAACATAGTGGAACATTTAGCAGCTAAAGAGACAGATATTTATTTAAGGAGTTGGTAGAGACCAAAATGAATATTAGTCTTGCATTCATCAAATGGCCAGAAACACGACTCCAAATGAATGATAATGTTGCTCCGTAACTGCTGGATGTGTGAATAAACAACTGTTTGCTAACACGTTCACCATATTAACCACCTCAGTAATGTGGACTTCAGTAAAATCTGGTCAAGTCCAGTTGACGGTCTTTGTGCGAGTTGCATTGCTGTTACGTTGCATCACTCATCTTCAACAACAACGGCCAAATACTGAGATGTGTAAACTCTGCCGCCGTTTTGATCTCTCTTTCGACGTACAGCCATTATGTGTGAGTCTCATTTTGTGCCATCAGACATGACAGTTGATAGCAGTCAAGTCAGGCACTTAAAAAGGTTTGCTATCACCCACTCTGCTGGTGGTGCATCAGAGATAACCATAATCCCAAACACTTTAGACAAGAGCCTCGGCTTTCAAAGCATGGCCAGTAGACGCATCTAAACAAGATCAAATGTGCCCTTCACTTTCTGGAAATTGGATTTCTGTGTCAACATGGGAGTCACGTATTTCACTCTTATCAAACGTTTGGGCTGTGTTTTTAGTCACTGTCCATTTGTGCCTCTTCTCTACTTGACCTGACTATCAAGAATAGGGCTGACAAAATAAGAGCTGCAATTTCAACTTTAAGCTGAGCAAACTTGTAAGATGTTGGTCCTGCACTCTTTCTAGATTACCTCATTAGTGAGATTCACCTGACGGTAGTTTAACCTTCAGCTGCTTCAAAAGCAGAGACAACAGCTACAAGACCTCATCCTCATCATTGTCCTTCCCGTCTTCCTCTTTCTTGAACTTGGTCTTGTTAAAAAAGTGTCCCTTCGTTTATCTTGGCAGTGAAGGGGGTACCGCCCTGCACACTTAGCTCTTTTGTTCCTCACCGGTTTGTCGTGTAGAGAAAGACACTACAGTCTGTCCGATACTGAAGTTCATGATCGTTTCCTCACAGTAGAACTTGTTGATTTTTCAAGGAAACTTTTTGAGGAACATTGCTAAAACGGATTGCAGATTCACATTCTAAATGCAAAATATAAATCAACTACTGAACTATGGTCTATTATTAAGTAGTATATAATTAAAGGGACTATTTGTAACTTATCACGCGCATAAATCCTAACGGGTCGGAATCCCATGCGCGCTCGCGTGTGGGTACGCGAGCGCGCAGCAGCGCTGCTCCTCCTGCCTGCTCCTGCTGCTTGCACACCGCACTCGTTCTCACCCGCTCGGCTCGCGGCAACTCAACGTGCACGCGCGTACACTACACACTGCAGAAGAGTTAGTTTAGGTCTGAGAATATCTAGTGAATGTGCAGTGGACGTTTTTGCAGAAATAAATGCTGCAGCTCCTCCAGACCAACAGAGGTTTCCCGTGTCTTGTGAAGTGACGGGGCTCCGGAGAGAGTTACGTTATCGTCCCGACCGGGTGTCTCCCCCCCCCCCGTTCCCTCCGCGGTCGGCAGGCTGAGAAAGGAAAAGTCAACACTACAATCAGCATTGATCCATGGAGAGACCTTAGTCTGGTCAGCTAACATTACTGCCAAGCAGGTGAAATATAGAGTGATATTGTGTGTTAGCTGACGTGTGTCGCCTCGCTGTTTAGACCGGTGCTCGTTCATGTCAATGTAGCGCGAGCGCGAGCAACAGGACGCTGACTTTCGTTGACATTGCGGCCACAGGTGTCGCTGTGAACAAGCAATTTCTGATTCTTACATATAGCCCCTTTAAGATATTAGCACCACCTTTACTAGCTGCAACATTAAAGTAATTACAAACATTAATACATCAATATTTATAATCCAATGATATACCGTAATACATATTATTCTGAAATGGGCCATTCTGCATTATGAGTACTTTTACTTAAGTAACATTTTGAATGCAGGACTTTTACTTGTAACACAGTATTTTTAAACTGTGGTATTACTGCTGCTGCACGCTGCTGCTCATGTGCACTGCCACGGAGGAAATGCGCCCGGCGAGGGCCAGCCCACCCATTGAGAAGTGAAGAAATATTTTCAGGTCTGTGGCGGGACAAAATAGACTATGGCGGGCCGCCTCAGTCTAGGTAATTTATGGGAAACACTGGTCATAAACCAAAGTATTGGCAGACTCTAATTTTGACCCAGTGATGGTGCTACATAAAAGGTCATGGGATCACCAAAACGACTACAGTTCATCCTGACGGGGGCGTGACTGATGGGATCGTCAAAGTTAGTGAATGTCTGTAAAACATTTCATGGCGATGCATTTGGTAGTTGTTGATATTTTACTCTGAAGTGAAGAAGTTTTGCCCTGCTGGTGGCGCTAGAAGAAAAGTCAGAGGATCATCATTAGGTTCCATCCTCTGGGGACCCTTTCAGTCTGGACCAACGTAGCTAATAAATACTGATCGATATATTTGCTTATTTCATTGCATCTAACAGAGAGTGTTAAATAGCATCTTCTGATCCCCTTAGATCAAGGTAAATCTCCGTTCAGAGGTTACTCAGGCATGTTTTCTTTTGAAGTCCTTTATTTGGAACAGCAAACATGCAAATTACTGCTTTGTTGGAGGGATAAAGCGTAGTATGGGAAGATGGTGTTCCAGATGAGATCAGTATCACAAGAGGGGATAAAATACCAAAGGCAGTGTGAGGCAAGAGTTTCTGTAGCGAGTTCAGGTCGAGGCATGCGACCAAGTCACCGTCAGCGTGTCCCCACGCGGTTTCCCACCACCTTTTCAAGCATATTTAGGGATCTACATATGACAGGCAACACCCAGCAGGCACAATTTGGCTCGCTGTGCTTCATCTGGGATGCAGAGTGGTAATTCTGGATGATTAAAGAGGTTTATTCGTTTCTGTGTAAATGTTGATGCCAGCCTCGGCCAAGTTTCACCTGGCTCATCACACACATTTCCATAACCCTCTTTCATTTCTGAATGAGATATGACAGCTCACGCTGCATCCAAATGCAAAAACTAGATAGGCCCATCGTTGGGAGAGGATTAGAAATGGAGGAAAATGTTAATGCTTCTATGGTGAAATTTTTCCTGTACAATTTGCCATTAGAGCGTTTAGTATATGACCTCCTCCTGAGGTACTTATCGTTTAGTATATTAGAATTTACTCTCTAAGTTATTTGACTTAGAGAGTTTCATTACTCTTCCTCTAAAGAGCCAAAAGCTGCTTTAAAACTTTTAAACATTCCTGACTAAATGTTGACTTTTGCTCATTTCAGAACTTCATACAGTATTTATCCCGAGGTCTTTGTGTGAAACTCTTTAACTTTCACATTTAATATTTACTTTTTATTGTACTAAACATTTTCTTTACTCAAAACTCTACTGCTGCTACTATCTTCACTGTACATACGGCACCTATTGTTTGCCTGTTCATGATGAAAGAGTGAGGCTTCCTCATGTTGTTTCTCTGTATCATTGATGTTAGGATAGAGGGTGTCAGTGTACAGATATTATTGTGCAGATTGTAACGTCCTTTGGGACAAACTTGTTATTTTAGGCTATATAAATAAACTTGACTTTGGACAAATGAGGAAGGTGATGCAGTTCAGAGAATTCACTCGCTGATTCAGAGCCGTCCAAACTTGCTGGCCAATCTTTCAACCATGTTGTAGGTCAAATGTAATGAGGGTCAGCGTGAAGGAGGCTGTAGCACTTGGAGAGGGTCATATTTTTCTGTTTGAAGATGGTGCCTCTGAGCCCTGGACTCTTTGCTAATGGCCTTAGGATTTGGGTATGATGCTTGTGATTCAACCCATTATCACGCCAAAGTGTGTAACAGGCCCGCCTGTCCACCAGAGGATAGCGTGTCATTGTCATGTTTTGCCTCACCGAGGCGTGAATATTACACGTGTTTATGAAGGTGCAGTACCAGCAGGAGGCGACAAAACCACTAACTTAGGTTTATGAAAAACGTCATGGTTGGGCTTAAAATAAGTACGTAAACTAGGTCAAATACATACGGTAACAACATAACACAAGTACGGAAAACACGTCACAAATATCACTAAAAAACGTGACGAAGTCACTAACGTAACTTTCAAACAAAACACCGGTCTCCTGGTTAAAAGTCCTGTGTTTGTTGGACCCATCCACCTCCTCTCCAATCCGCCCGCCAATGGTCTTTCTCCACTTTTATTCTACGTCATTAAATTGCAGTCAATACAGACTACATGGCGTGAAAATGACACGCCTAAAGTAAGAAGGGCGTTCTTATTGCACGTTTTTTCCTTGTGCATTATCATTCATGTCATGTCATGTCATTCACACGCCTTTTCGTGCGACTGGGCTGTGTGATTAGACAACATAACGATTGAGAGCATCATTCAAGTCATTAAAATGCAAAGAGTGAAATTCAGTCATTGATTACTTGGACTTCATTACTTATAGTGCAACAAATTTAACACCTTTTGAGGAAAAACTAGTGATGCAGTTTTCATCTTTATCCCCACCTCTAAAACTCTTTCCAGCGGGACTACAAGGACAACTGAATGTCGTCCAGGTGTCCTCGTAATCCTGCTGGGTAGAACTGTAGTCTGCCAGGAAGGGCACATTAATCTCCTCAAGTGAGATTGTTTGTATTATTGTGAAAAAAATTACTTGTCTTGTTCGAACATTAGTAGGACACAAGTGTACTTTAATGCAAAACTTTCCTGTTTTTTTACAGAAAAGAGTTGGCTTGTGTCTAAATGTCTTGCACTTCTTATATAACAGTTGAAACTAGGGCTGCAACTAACGATTATTTTCATTGTAGATTAGTTGTTAAGTCTATAAAATGTCAGGAAATAGTGAAAAATGTTGATCAGTGTTTCCCAAAGCCCAAGATGACGTCCTCAAATGTCTTGTTTTGTCCACAACTCAAAGATATTCAGTTTACTGTCACAGAGGAGTAAAGAAACCAGAAAATATTCACATTTAAGAAGCTGGAATCTTTTTTTTCTTAAAAAACATTACTCAAACCAATTAATCGAATGTCAAAATAGTTGGCAATTAACTTAATAGTTGACAACTAAACGATTAATCTTTGCAGCTCTAGTTGAAACCATGACAGATTTTAGATTTTAGAAGATTAAATTGGGGGTTTAGAAGCCAATCAAGGGCAGTATCTGTAGACATGTTTTATATTGCTAATCAGAAATCATAATGCTCCAGATTTTGTATTATGCTGCTGTTCTTTTCGAGGTCTGCAAAACTATGAATTTGACATGGCCAGTGCCAACTTTACTTTGGCAAACACATTTATTCATTATTACTTTATTAAAGGTTGAGAATGGAGCATTATATTTTGGCTTTCTGTGTGCAGATTTCCTCGATTCATTGTAAATATCATCTACACCACAGTGACTTACTGTATATTCCACGGGGAAATCAGCTCTCTCTCTCTTTTATTGCCTCACTGAGGGCTCTGTGCTCAATTTTAATACTACTACACATTACTAAATAACAGTGAACAATGGCTCTTTGAAGTTTAATCCTTAGTGTTAAAGCATTCATTGTGTAGACCATTTCCTATTCATTATTTTCTCTCTACTTGTATACATTTTATAATGCTGCATCTGCTCGAAACTCCAATTTCTAAATAATTGCCAATAATTGCAAATGCTGACCTCTGTTTTCATTTATTTTCCATGAACATCATTGATGTCACAAGGGAGATACCAGTGGCTCTCGCTTTAATTTCTTCTTTGACCTGACCCCTTCAAACTTGAATGTTCCAGTCGCGTGGGTGGCTGCAGGATATGTTAATTCAACTCCATGCAGATGATGCTATTATTATCCTACGCAGAATGCCATGATCCATGGTTTCCTTATTCATCAAACCTCCCCCACACGCACTGCATCTGTCCAGCCTGGAATGAGGCTCACACTTCACCGTTTCAGGAAAATCTATTGAGAGGAGAGGAGACCCCCTAGTCCTCATTTTTTTTCCACAGAGAGGACAATCGCACAATGACACGGCGCCGTTTAGCAATGCATCACTGCCCAACAAGTATTTGGCTCCTTCAAGTTCACCACCTCACATTAAACATTTGCTCAAGAAAGCTCCTTTTCTCCTTTAGAGAAGCTTTTTCCCACCAACATCTGTCGATTTGGAACGGTAGGCCAGTCACGTTCCTCCAGTCGTACTAGACCGGTGTTAGACCTTTACTACCTCCTCTAAGGCTTCAACCATTAATCAGTGACTCAACAGAAATTTAATCTGGTCTGCAAATAACTTTTATTTTCATAATCAGTTAATCTGTTGATTATTTTCCTGGTTAATAGGTTAATCGTTTAGTCTGTGAAGTAAAAAAAAAAAAAATCCCTGTTGGCATGTTGACATAACAGTCCAAAACTAAAAGATATTCAAATTACTATCATAGAAGACTAAGAGAACAAGCACATCTTCACATTTATGAAGCCATAACCAGTGAGTTTTTGGCATTTTTACGATTAATTAATTGTTGCAGATTAATTCTCTGTCCATCGATTAATCGACTAATAATTTCAGCTCTAAATCAATTAACCCATTTATTCAGTCAAAATGCTTCCAATATGCGAGGATTTTCTTGCTTTTAAAATACCTTTGCATATTTGAATGATCAGTATTAGTAGCCATGTCCTCATCCATTCATTAACGGCCTCCTACTGTGTCTTCATACATCCAAGGATGCTCAACGTATCTGAAGGCTCGTACAGAGTTAGTGTGCTGAAAGCTTGGTATTGATGTTGTCTATTATTTGTGCACAGTCAAATGAAACAACATTTGCATTTCCCCGTAAGCTATCTGCTGCACTGCGATGTAATGAGTGTATTTTTATACATCCTGTGTTGTTCAAATATTGCAGTAAAAGGAGCCAGTGTCTAATAGGAGCACCTGGCACCTGTTCGTTTGTTGATAATAAGTTAAAAATGAGGTTGCTTTGAGAGAATACAGTTTTTTTTGCAGCTTTACGTCTGACCAGCAGGATTTTGGTTTTGATAAGCAGTAGGTCAGTATCGGGGGGGGGTGGGGGGCCTGTTAATGCTTTACCAACCGGCAGAAGGAGAGCGACAAAGGAGGCCACGGCCTATTCAAAGGCCACAGTGCGACCCCTTTCGCATGCCAAGCATTCCAATGTGCTGTGTAAAGGTTGAGCCGGCCGAGAGCAACCAGAGGGCCTTTCTCATGAGGGCCACCTTAAACACACACAGACAAAGCTCCGCCAGCTCTCTCTGATGCACCCCGACGTCCGAGTGCTTCTCTCCGTGTCCGTCTGTGCTGAGAAAGTGTGACTAAAAGGCCACGATTAACCAAATCCTTTTACACCTGTCGTTTCCTCTGAAATTAACATCATTTAAATCTATTGACTTTTTTCAGACTTTTTGCTGTACATGATCAGCTTTTATTTACTCTTTTACACTTTTATCACCATGCAAAAAGATATATACGGTTTGCAGAGTGTCAGGTAACATCCATTTCTTTAGTGTCGAGGGTGTCTCGATATACCGGGATTGACGATAACTGATATTTAAAAATTGAAATATTGATATGTTAATAATTAGAGGTGTAAATCACATGTTGCATCATGATATGATATTATATTGATTCTTTGCTGGTCATTGCATCGCCATGCCGCATGGCCCTGAAGGGGTTTATTTCACAACAATGACCCGCTAGCTGTACATTATCCCGCTTATTACCCGGCTACTTACTTAAGAAATCAATAATTTGACACGAAAACGGTCCGCCAGAGTCCGACATCAGAACTGCGTCCATAGCAACGGTCTTTTATACATAGCAACGGTCTGCTATAAAGAAATAACAGACTGTAGAACACCGTGATTGACCAATCAGAATCGAGTATTCAACAAAGCCGTGTAATAATTGCTGACAAAGTCGATTCAGTATCGGTTCAGTTCAGGGGCCTGCGATCGATATGAGACGATATCACATACCTATTTAACATTGATGACATTGTATTGATGGCAGATGTTAAGTCTTGTGGATTTTTTTGTTTATCAGTTCATCTAGTTGCCTTTCACTATTCATTAGTGTAATTGTTCCTCTTGTACGCTTTTGTACAGTTATACAGTAGTTACAGACTCTCTCTCCACCTCCCTACACTCGTATTTTAAGTGTAATTCATTTGCCAAAAAAGAGACAAAACACAAAGTTTAAGATGAATTTGAATGATATCATTATTTGTTTCCCCAAAATTTTCTATACTGCAGATATCGCAATAATATCGTTATCGATAATTGTGTAGTGAAAATCTGATATCGTGACAGTCTGGTCCAAAATAACTGAACAGTTCCAGCTCAAATTGTGGCAGATTTTTACCAGAAATCTCTTGCCAAGTTTTTCTTTTCACACAGCAATTACAGGTGAACACCAGGGAGTGTCTTAAAGGCTGCCAGGTCTCAACGCTCCATGACCTGTGAATAGAGCCCTTCCCATCACCCTTCATTGTATCCCGCGTTTCGATGATCTAATGCTGACGTCTTGTGAGGTCAAATGTTGTAGATGTAAAGAGACTAATGGTCCAAACTGGTATGAACTGGATATCTAAAAAAGAAAAAGTAGTGTTATGTTGTGACATTCCCAGAAGCCAGTAAACACATGTTCAAAGTTTAATTTAAACTACACACAAATGTCACTGTTTATAAATGGTAACTTAATGTAGAAATTAGGGCTGTCAGTCGCTTAAAATTTTTAACCATGATTAATCACATGATTGTCCATAGTTAATCGCGATTAATCGCAAATTAATTGCATATTTTTTTTATCTGTTCAAAATGTACCTTAAAAGGAGATTTGTCAATTATTTAATACTCTTATCAACATGGGAGTGGGCAAATATGCTGCTTTATGCAAATGTATGTATATATTTATTATTTGAAATCAATTAACAACACAAAACAATGACAAATATTGTCAAGAAACCCTCACAGGTACTGCATTTAGCATAGAAGATATGCTCAAATCATAACATGGCAACCTCAAGTCCAACATGCAACAAAAGCTGTAAGTGTGTCAGTGTGCTGACTTGACTATGACTTGCCCCAAAACTACATGTGATGATCATAAAGTGGGCTTGTCTGTAAAGGGGAGACCCGTGGGTACCCAGAGAACCCGTTTTCATTCTCATACCTTGAGGTCAGAGGTGAAGGGACCCCTTTGAAAAATGGCCATGCCAGTTTTTCCTCGCCAAAATTTAGCGCAAGTTTGGAGCGTTATTTATCCTCCTTCGCGACAAGCTAGTATGGTTGGTACCAATGGATTCCTTAGGTTTTTCTAGTTTCATATGATAACAGTATCTTCACTCTAGCTTTTGTTCTCTTGCAGCACTGTGACATAACACCGGGACACTGTTTAACATTCTATTGTCCAAATTAATCAAACAAGCCTCTGTTGGTGTATTTATCTTGTACGGCTAAACAAGATAAATATGTAAACTAACATTCACCTGCACTAAATGTTCAAGTTTTTTTAGACTAAACCTGCCATCTTGAGGTTGTGAGTTTTAGGAGATGTAATAACATCAGCAGTGCCTGTTGTTGTTAACTGGGCAGGTGCAATGGTCCATTACCTGCCATACTGAAATGCAAATATTGGCCTGTTCCATGTGTGTGCAAATAAGCAGGTGCAGCAGACATGGTGGATCCATTCACACTGTTGCCTGATAGATTATAATGGCAGACTGTTTGCTTCAAAACTGTTCTGAGGCAAACAGTACTATTGTAAATGTACATAGTTACTTTCCACTACTGCTTTATAGTACACTCAGGCAAATTAGCTATTTGATGCAGAGCATGTTAGAGGATAGAATAGTCCTGGGCGGGGTGCATGGATGGATGGATGGATGGATGGATGAGGTGTTTCTGGTTCCGCAACAAGTAGGGGGTTCACCTTTTTATGCATTAAGGACAAGTGGCGCACCCCACTCGGTCTGTGTGTGTTGCACGCATAATGTCCCCCGGTACCGTGCTCGCAGAGGATGCGCTGCGCACGGTGTTGGACTGTCGGACTGCACCATTCCTGCCGTCTCCACCGGGGAGGCTGTAATCCGATCCTGTTTGGAGGAGCCGTCGTGCAGCCTGTGAGGAGGAGGAGGAGGAGGAGGAGGAGGGAGAGGGCACTGACGCTCTCCCCCCCTTCCACTCCTCCCCTTTTCTGCCGAGTGTCACCCTCTCTCTCCCTCATCTGCTCACTCCCTGCTCGGTGAGGCTGGTCGGCGGCGCACACGCCTCCGGGATCGTCGCATCGCATCGCATTGTTTCAACCCCACCGACCGAAACCCCTGTTTAAATCCGCGTGACACGCAAGAGCTTTCTTTCCCCTTATTATTATTATTATTATTATTATTTTTTTTTTGAATGCCTACATCGGGGGAATCTACCGCACGCACGCCAGTCCGGTGACGTGCCCGAGCATGTTCACATCAGAGACGGATTTACCTGAGAGTCACAGCCAGCTCCCCTCCGCGCGCTCCACCGATTGTCACTGAAGAGGAAAAAAAAGGAAAACACACCGGATTACAAGGATGGGGTTCTACGGCACTTTAAAGATGATTTTCTACAAAGTGAGTAGGATTTCTGCTTGTATCTCCAGCACATCCCCCCCCCCGTCTCTTAGTATTTAGTGTTTGACTCGGTGTCTTTGACGCGCAGATTGTGCGGCCACTGCGGAGGATGAACAGCAGTGTACTTTAGCTGTAGACCCCCAGAGACAAACGCTTTAATTGCCTGGGCCTATATCTTACATGTTATATGTATATAGTGCTGCTTTAAATTTGGGAATATATCACGACGGCACCCTGTCCTTCATAGTAACTTCAGGCGCGTAAATAAGCGCGTAA
Source organism: Sebastolobus alascanus (assembly GCA_916701645.2). Classification (NCBI taxonomy): domain Eukaryota; kingdom Metazoa; phylum Chordata; class Actinopteri; order Perciformes; family Sebastidae; genus Sebastolobus; species Sebastolobus alascanus. The sequence continues at coordinate 3,915,146 of CAKAOJ020000032.1, forward strand.
TCTTTACATTTGTAAATGGGTTACTGCTGTGGCACTCATGTGTCCATTTCATTCTGCAATGCTGGATGGAAATACGGTGTGTTAGTATTTCCCTCGTTATACACCACTGGATTCCCCCGTTTCTGGCTGGCATAAGATCCCATTTTTTTCCTCAGCTTTGGCTCCCTGCACCTGTGCATCAAGTCCCCTCTACATAACCTATGGATGCTTTACATATATACTACATATAAATGGCTGCTATCACCTCCTTATGTGCTTTAAAACATTCAGATTTGTAATAATAATGACCAGTTCCAGAAACAAAAAACAGCCCTTGCAATCCTCCCCGGTTTCGCAGGGTTATTATGATTCGACATTATGCAGCAGTGGCTATCTGGCAGTGACCAAAGTGGCTGCTGGAGATGCATGCATGTGATCAGTCTGCTGCTGCTGCCCTGTTGGAGCAGCCCTATCCCCTGACATTGTGCACTCAGCCTCCGGCTCCAACCGCAGATAATGGGTCACTGTGTCAGACTGCGTGAGGTGGAGAATATCCTCAAGGATGTTGGGTGTATTATGCTGGATGGCAGCCATGAAATGATGCTCCCTTAGCTGGGAATGCAGAGAGCAAACAAGAAATACGAAAGGGGGATCCGTTACGCAGAGTGTAATGTAAACACATTTGTTAATCAGGTATCATTCAAAAGCAGACTCCGTTTGCGGTGAGTTTTTTTTGTGTGCAGCTGTGTGCACTTTGTGTAGTGCTGAAGCTTTCACTCAATTAATCTTAATAATTAAGTGAAAATGTCATTCTCAATCAATGGGCGATAGTTTATTGAATTTAACGGTGACCCTTTTGTGCTCTCCATCCATTTTGTGGCTCATTCTGAGATATCAGGATTTTGAAGTCAGCCCCTAGAGCTTGAATATTTTCACGCCGCTCTTTCACGGTACTGACAGAAACTGAAACGCCCAGACTGATTTATTTACAAACCCATTTTCTGGGTTTGATTGGTCCGTGTCAATTCTTCTCAAAATGGCCAGTTTCTCGGATGTGTCGCTGCTGATTGGCGTGATGAAACTGTTTTTCACGGCTGCTTTGAAACAGTATTTGAAAAACGAGAAAAGATTCTCCAAGTGACTGCTGCTGCTGCAGGATGCAAGTCTGCGTTGAAATGAACCAACACATTATGTAAGAGTGATTGCTGTCTTTAAAATATCATTAACTCTCTGTGTGGATCCATCTGTCGTGCTTTTGGCTAGATAGGGAAAGGGGGAAGCCAAAGAGGGAAGGAGGGGAGGACTGATTAGTGGTGATTTACAAACACTGCGTGCTCTGGTTACCTTTTTCCCAGGCTGAAACACAAGGAGAGGCTGGTTACACGCTGCTTTTCTTCACGCCCGCATTTAGTTTGAGGTTTTCTTGCGTGTACACACAGAGGCACACACACACACACACACACACACACACACACACACACACACACACACACACACACACACACACACACACACACACACACACACACTCAAAGCCAGCCAGCACTCCCCCTTTTCTGTCTCCCACACACACACACACACACACACACACACACTCAAAGCCAGCCAGCACTCCCCCTTTTCTGTCTCCCACACACATACACACACACACACACCCAAATTCATGCATACACACACCCAGGCTCTCCTTGGCTACTGAACTGCCTTTGCAGTGAGATCACCGCTTTAAGAACAAGGCAGCTGGGTTTAAAAGCTGGATCTTAACAAGTAGGAATATCTTATAAATCCCTCTTTATATTCCTTAGCAATCAAACAGGCTGTCAGCCAGACATTTTAGATGTAGACAAGTGAAACACAAGATGCTTACCTACCAAGCTTTTGAAAACATTTGGACTATACTTACATGTTTATTTTTTTTGCCACATAGACTAAATTCCCCGGTGCCTCTTCTAGATTTGTGTGGCTCTTCCCCTTGAATTCCCCCTGCAGCTTTACACAGGAGCCGACTTGTGAGGAACAGATCACAAATCATTGGTCAGCTCACAGTGTAATGTCCAGGGGGCATCTAACCTGCAGTACAAGTTGGTGTGCTGGTCATGTACACATGCCTCTATAAACTCCGTTGTTTTGGTGCATTGATTCATTCTAGTCCGCATTAAATACTGAGGTAGGGAAGCCTGTATTGATGCCTCATCATTCAGCATTTCTGAAATGTTTCTCATCGTTGTTTTTGCGTGCTGTTCTCAACTAGTGATCAACTCCGGAGTCTGAGAAGTAAAGCAGATGCAGAAGTGCCTTAAACTTCTTTTGTAACAGCCAGCAGGGGGCGACTCCTCTGGTTGCATAAAGAAGTCTGATTGTATAGAAGTCTATGAGAAAATGACCCTACTTCTCACTTGATTTACTGTATTTCCTCAGTAAACATTGTAAACATGAGTTTATGGTCTCAATCGCTAGTTTCAAGTCTTCTTCAATACAGCATAATGTTCATTTAGTAAATTATGGTCCCATTTAGAGTCAAATAGACCATAAAGCAGGGGATGCTTTAGGGCGTGGCTACCTTGTGATTGACAGGTTGCTACCACAGTGTTGTCTGGTCTGGGTGTTTAACCCTTTCACAGTGTGTTTTCAGTTCATGGAAGTTAATTGTGACCTTTTTAATCGCCTAAAATTGTCTCATTCAGCGTTTAGTTGTACTTAGCTCCACCCTCTTGTGTCACTTCTGGTTGCAAAAATCAAGAAGGTGACAGCAAAAAAACCAAGGTGGCGACGGCCAAAATGCCGGACTCGAGGCCTCAAAACGGCAGTTCACAAACCAATGGGTGACGTCACGGTGACCACGTCCACTTCTTATATGCAGTCTATGGTCTCAACGCTCAAATGTGCCGCTCAGGCTGAAAACCCTGAGAGGACAAACACACACTCACCAAATTATAGTGATAAACAAAAAACACACATCTTGAGGAGAGATGTGTAATCATGCCACTGTGAAGCCAGACAGCACGGAGTCAGATGTCCAATGCTGTATTCTTAGCATCCAATACTACAATAACACTCCAAAAATACATTAAAAAAACACATTGTTTGCCTCAAAAGGGGAAGAAGTTTATTTTAAATGCGGTTTGTGCTTTCTGAAAGCCACTATCAGTTTCTACAATAGCAGGAGGACAGATGGGAGTTCTGCAGCACATTCTCCAGTACAGGTTGTGTCTTGCAGCACAACAAGCTGGACTGTAACTGTAGACAAACTGTGGACAAATGGTTTTAACCCTAAATGGAAGTAGAAAAAAATATTGTTTTTTCTCACAAGTAATGTAAGAGAACCTTGAGTGCTACTTGCTGAAGTGCAGGAATAAATCATTCATCTGCACCATGTTGTCCATTTTTTGGTCAAAATATACCCTTGTTGGTGCTGCTGGTGGCTCCTACGATATTGTAGATTGTCACAAGGGGAAATTTTGCTTGGGCAGTAGTGCTGCACACAGCTGCAATCAGCTTGAAAAATTACATAGCCAACAAGACATTACAGTGGTACACCAAAGACACAGTAGAAAAACATGTCAAATATTGCACATTCCCTAAAAACAAGGGCAGCTTGTTAGTTAACACGATAATAACGCGTTAACGCAAATTCCTTTTAACGCCACTAATTTCTTTAACGCATTAATGCAACTTTTTTAGGTTGTACCGGGCTCAGTTTTAAAGGTTGAGTGAAGATACTGACATCACATGAATCTATAAAACCTAATGAATTCATTGGTACCAACCATGTCATACTAGCTCGTCGCAAAGGAGGCTAAATAACGCTCCAAACTTGCGCTAAATTTTGGCGAGGAACAAACTGGCATGCCAATTTTCAAAAGGGTCCCTTGACCTCTGACCTCAAGATATGTGAATGAAAATGTGTTCTATGGGTACCCACGAGTCTCCCCTTTACAGACATGCCCACTTTATGATAATCACATGCAGTTTGGGGCAAGTCATAGTCAAGTCAGCACACTGACACACTGACAGCTGTTGTTGCCTGTTGGGCTTGAGTTTGCCATGTTATGATATGAGCATATTTTTTATGCTAAATGCAGTACCTGTGAGGGTTTCTGAACAATATTTGTCATTATTTTGTGTTGTTAATTGATTTCCAATAATAAATATATACATACATTTGCATAAAGCAGCATATTTGCCCACTCCCATGTTAATAAGAGTATTAAATACTTGACAAATCTCCCTTTAAGGTACATTTTGAACAGAGAAAAAATATGCAATTAATTTGCGATTAAGCACGATTAACTATATACAATTATGCGATTAATCGCAATTAAATATTTTAAGCGATTGACAGCCCTAGTATAAACACACAGGGTACTAAAGAACAAGAGAGAATTGTAAAAGCCATAAGACAAAATCTCACAGTGCCTTCTTCCTGTGAACTACAGAACCAAGGATTCACCTGTTTTCTTGAGTAGTATTTTAAGTAAAGTCCAGATAAGAACAGTCTTTTTGTCTTTACTTGAGGCTGAAACCCGAAGAATCTTGATCAAATCTGGCTAAGCTTTCATCTAAACATGTTTAATTTATCCAGAAACGAGGCCAGACTGTTGCATTGTATATCTTATTTTGGCCAGACACTTCAGTTCATTTATCCCGTTAGCTTGTGAATCATGAGGGGCCGCCGATGAGATGGTGATCGCTTGCATGTGTGGTGGGAGGCCTTGCCAGAGAGAGTGGCAGGCATGGGATGGAGAAAATTGGCTTGCCCAGGCTCACACAGGCTCCTTTGTTTGCGCAGTTGGGTAGGTGGTAACAGGGATCGGGTGGTGTGTGCACATGCAGGTGATAGAAACAGATAAAGAACTCACTTGCTCCGTTTCTCTTTCTCAAGTATCCGTATGAATCTAACTTCACTGCCAAAGAATGCACCCTGAACGAGTCTCTGTGCTTTGTCTTTATTTTGTCTGCATGGACATGCTGCACACTTGGCATTTTGGGTGTGAACGTGTGAGTGCGTCTGGATATTATGGGGTGTCTGGTTGCGATCACCTCCAACGTGGAACATAATCTAAAGCATTGTTAAACAAGCACCTGCTTTGTATCCGACTATCTCATAACATTTAGCTGCCTCATCTACAGATAGGTCATTACCTCTCTGCTTTGTTATGGAATATGTTAATAGTCTCTATGCATTAAAGTTTAATTTGCTATTTGCATAAAGCTGTTGCAAGACTGTGGTGTCTGTATTTTAATATGCTGGATTTCAGACATAATTTTAACAAAAGTCTGTGACTTGCAAAAGCAATTTTATGCTTCCACCCCTCTTTTTAAAGACGTCCATGACGCGTGTCCTTTATTAAATTTGCTTTTCAAGAACTGGCTTCTCGTTCAAAAAGTAAAGTGACTTAGACTCTGAAGGAAACAATGGTGGATTATACAACACGTACCAGAAGTGCCCCCTCCAACCAAATTATAAATGGTTTACATTTTTATTTACTTCACAGAAGGATGCAGTGTGATAATCAGGTTTCTGTTTCCTCCATTGTTAGGCTCTGGTGGTTTCTAATGTTTTTCTTCTCTCATTTTGTCTTTCTCAGATGAAGAGGAAGTTGGACCATGGCCCCGAGGTCCGATCTTTCCCTTCAGGAAAAAAGCCCTGCAAAGGCCCAGAGTATCCAAGGTAAAGCATCCTACATTTCACCCATAATGGTTCGTGTCCACAGGGGCGTTTTTTTAATCGCGAGGGATCGCGTCGCTTCCCAGCATTGGACGCTTGATGGGCTGCCACTAAACACTCGGCACCTGATTGGACGAACGCTTTCCCTCGTGGGCTGCTGCTCCCAGCTTTCAAACCAGAACCAACATGGTGGCTCGTTTGGAAACTTTCTTCTGTTATATCACAAAACTAGTTCACCGAAATGTGTTTCCGAAAACATTTTAGGCAAGAAATAAGCCATGCAGTTGCTGAATCTGTCTTTATTTTAGATAAAACAAGGGTTAGTTTAAAAGATTCTTGGGAGTTTTCAGATACGGCGAGTCACGCCGGACGCCCCTGATTTGCATAATGTAGCCTAGACCTCAACTTTATGCAAATGAGGAGCGGCCAACGTGACCCCCCGTCTCTCGAATCCCGCCGCCATGCTACCAGAATGCATTGCACTGCTGCTTAAAGGATGGAGCCTGTGGACATGTACCATGTGTCTCCCAATTTCTCATCAGAGACACACCCTCTCCCAGTTTTCCTTGTACTGCAGTGTCCTGCATTTGTTTCCCACCTTAGAGTCAAAAGGATCTTAGTAGAAATTACATATTTAAGATTCTTATCTCCTTATTTTAGTGCTATACACGTATTAAATGAATCTACCATGAAAAGAAATCAAGAGGCATATGAACAAAGATGCTGTGACTTCAAACAGAATGATGCTTCACATCATATTGTATCTCCAGCATCCAGCCAGCCGTCCCAGAAGTTTCTCTAACCCTGAATATTTAATGCACGTGTTCACATGTAGCCACATTAAAATTCAGACTGAACACAGTCACTTAACTGTAAATTTTGCCATGTAGCTGGCTCCGTCTCAGCCTCCAAAATTCATTAAAAATGAATCAATAATGAAATGGACCCCCAGCTTTCCATTTTGCTGCCAGCAAGCAGAATCTGAAGCACTGGGGGAGCACTGTGGATGGTTTCTCCCGCTGCCCTTACATTACAAGGGCACATGGGCGCCGTTTGAAGTCCTGCGCTGCGTTTCACACCCAGGTTCTTACAACAGGAGAATCTGGACCTGAACAGACATCTGTGGGATTGTGCACTTTGAAGTCTCTGAGTTATAAAATGTATTTTGGAGGTACTTTCAGGCAAATAGTAGCCGAGTTATTTTTGTGATTTTTACATACTGCATGTCAAATTTGCTTCTCCTTCCGTGACCAACAGGGTAACATTTAGTTTGAAACTATAATGTGTGATAAGGACATAAAGATATCCTTATTGTCCTGAAGCTGTGATGTTTAAGTGAAGTCTGAAGTTTGTAAATGTAAATTTTAGGGCTGTCAAAGCGATAATAACGCGTTAACGCAAATTCGTTTCAACGCCACTAATTTCTTTAATGCGTTAACGTAACTTGTGATTTTTAGGTTGTAGCGGGCTCAGTTTTAAAGCTAGAGTGAAGATACATAAAACCTAAAGAATCCATTGGTACCAACCATGTCATTCTAGCTTGTTGCGAAGGAGGCTAAAAAACGCTCCAAACTTGCGCCAAATTTTGGCAAGCAAAAACTGGCATGGCCATTTTCAAAGGGGTCCCTTGACCTCTGACCTCAAGATATGTAAATGAAGTCAGCAGTATTTGCCATCTCCGTTGTCAAAATAATTTGTGGTGGAAATGTCTGCAAAAGTTGAAGCAAAACAAACCCAGGAACAACTAAATGCCCTCATATTGAGCTTAGTGTTGTTGTCATTAATAGTGTATCCTTAATGTCTGTAATGCTCCCGTAATGTTTCTGATTTTTTTCTTAATACTTCATGTTAAAAGCAGTGCTTCCACATCCTCTCTGTAATGTCTGCAGTAGGCTCTTTGCCTCATATTATTATTCGTTTGTAAGGATTTTTTTTTTCTCCTGTAAATTGCAGCCCGACAGGGATCGTCCCATGTCCGGCCACACCCACCACATTTGGCCACATCAGAACAGCCAATTGTCAGGGGCAGCAGAGACGGCGCATCACCTCAATCCAGCCACCCACGGGTCTCCAAGAATGGCTCCGAACATTTCAGGTGAGCACAGTGGAGTCCTCTTCTGCTTCTCTTTTTCTTTTCCTCCCCAACGGGCGACTCCGAACCCCTCGAGCAAAAGCTCATCAAAAAGCAGATGTTGTGCCCAATCAATGCTCACTTAGTCTCCGAGATAATTGCTGCCTTGTTGTTCGGGCCCACCACATTACCATAGCCACTGTAGCGTGGAATTGGAATTAGCCGTACCTGTTCAGACTTAAAAGCAGAGTTATAACATCACATGTTTCTATTGTAGACTTATTCTCTACTAAAAGTTGTACAGATGTTGTCTTCTATGGTCCTCTGATATAAAGAAGTTAAAGTCACTGCAGTATAATCTGAGCCTATTATTACCTTGTCGTGTATTTTACTGCATTATCCAAGGGCAGTAATGCAGACTTTAGGGCTCTCAAGAGGTCATTTTGTGTCCATGATTAGAAAACTTAACGTAAACAGGCAAGAGGCCGTGTGTCACAAACTGCCGTAAAAACCCCAATTGAGACGTATATTCCGAATGTACTGTATACATGTCCAAAGAATGCTCCTAAAACCTGAATAATATCGGCATATCCCACATGTCTTAATCAGAAAATGCTCCATTTGGAATAAGGCCTAATTCAGAATATCCAAACTAAATATGCTGTTTACATGACCCGTATCATATTCGGAATAATAGTGGAATAATAATGTGCATGTAAATGCAGTCAGTGATTACTGTGTCTGTAGAGACCACAGCCTGATAGAGACATGAAACATAATACTGTATTCATTTCTCCTTTTACCTTATTTTTATATTCATTTTCCTATATCATCATCATCTGTACAGAACATAATAGAGCCATTTCTTTCATGTTAGACTTCAGCTCTAATGATTCCAGACTTCATGGAAATAGGATGTCATTTAAACATATTAGTCTTGATGGGCTCTCTCTGATTTCCTTATATAATAGGTTGCCATGGACTTCATTACCTAAGAGAGCTTAAACTCATTTTCTTTGAATAGCTGGGCGATCCTGTGACACCATCAGTGTTTATTTTACGTATATTAGTCTTCAGGCCTGACCTGCGGCGGTCTATTGTCTTTAATTTGACAGCGCTGGCTGCAGGCAGCCAAACCTCAAACATACATTCTGTACATTCCCCAGTCCAGTCGTAGCCTGTAGCTGCTGTTAGAGAGAGAAACTACCAGGCAGCATACTGTAGATGTAAAGAATGTTTTCACAAAAACGTCCAAACTTCTGGTGTTGCACAAGAAAAACACAGGGACACACATGGTTATGGCGGCAAAGTCACATATTACATTAACCCCTTAAAACACATCCCATGCAGTTTGGGGTCAAAAACAATGCAAGTTTTTGAATGCAGTATAAATGTGTTATTTTCATCCATTCTAAAATGGTGTATTTGAATATTTCTGCATACTGGGGTCCCTAAACAGTCTTTGAATTACATAAATTGGGTATCACTGTAAAGCTGAGACTCTTAAGGATCCAATGAGTTGGGTACCCGGAGGCGCACTTGGTTTTAGGTTCCGAGTGGCGGACCAGGCCCGTTGGCACCGGACCACCCACCCCAGGCAAACCCCCTGCACCGCCGCGAGCGCACCACGACGTTGTGTCCGCGTGCAAGCGGCGCCGCGCCCCTAGTAGTTTCAGCAGGTAGATATGCTGTTCCAGCAGCGGGGCATATCGTCATTCAAACCCGACAGAAACAAAATAAAATTCACCAGAACCGTCTTGGTTTGTCTTTCCACCGGCCTCTTCCACTGTTCCAACAATATGGTTGAAAAAAAACTCATAATCCATAGCGCTAGATGGGAAAATGTGCCGACGCTACATGTCGTTGTCCCCCCGTGTCTGTCTCTCTCCGCAGAGCAGCTGCTGCGGGGGAGGTGGGGGGGGGGATGGGATGCGGCAATTATTCGAATAATAAACGACTAATTCCCAGTGATTTTCGAATAGTATTTTTGCTTGGAATGCACATCCCTAGTCAGAGGTCAAGGGACCCCTTTGAAATTTGCCATGCCAGTTTTTCCTCAACAAAATGTAGGGTAAGTTCAGACCGTTAGTTAACCTCCTTGGAGACAAGCTAGTATAACATGGTTGGTACATGGTTAAAACTGAGCCCACTACAACCTAAAAATCGCAAGTTGCGTGAATGCATTAAAGAAATTAGTGGCGTTAAAACGAATTTGTGTTAACACGTTGTTAAGGCCTAATTTAAAATTATACAAACCCTCATCAGTGAACATGAAATATTGCCAAGTACATTTATGAATACATAACAAACTAGAAGCTTGAGGGTTTACTAGCAGATTAAACGCAAAAAATTCCCATTTCAGGTTGGGAATTGTGAACCTGTAATAATCTATGGCAGAAAAAAAATGATGCAACACATAAGTTGCTGTTGCGTGGTCCTCCCAATGGCAGGGAGGAGGTCTCTGAAGCCCCTGATTACCTCCAGAACCAGCACCTTTGGCTGAAGCTTTTAGCTGCCAAATTACAGGTGGTTTGCGTTTGCCAGATTTTCCATCCTGCCTCGTAGCCTGTAATCATTGTTAGATTTCAGCGCTCCACAGAGGAAAACAACTGGGTCCAACATACAGTGCACTGCTAGTCATCAGCCAGCGTTAAACAACTGAATGTTCAAGCAAAGGAAATAACCCAACAGACTTCTAATAATGTTGTTGATGGAGTCTGGTTCCTAATGTTCAAATGTTCCACTAATGTGTTGGCTGCTAGAAATAGGCAGGTGCCTCGAGCAACTCTGTGGAGGGCACGTAGGGAACATTAACGTGGTACAGACACGCTGCACAAGGCACTATGTTTCCAAGGCGCTCCAATCAAAGTAAAATAAGAGCTTACACAAGCACACCAAGGCGTCTACTTTGACCACGATAAATTGGCACAATCAGCCCATAACGCCACACTGCTATGTTTTTCAGTTACATTTACAGCTGTGTTGGGTGTGGCAATCCAGATGTGGAGGTGTAATATTCTGCTGACAGACTTGAACTATTGTATTGCCACCTGTGATAGCCAAAAATGTTTTCCCCTTTATTTTGAGAACCTCTGAAGAGGACAGTACAGAGAGAATACAGAGTACAGGCTGCAGTGAAATGAAAAGCAATAAAAACCAGCAGGATACACTACGCACAAGTCAAACAGCCCCTATAATGTTGTACTGATACCATAAGAGAAAAAACTCACTGGAAAGCTACAGCAGAGAGTGTGTTAGTACATGATTTAGTATGTATATTAAAGAAGCTGCAGAGTCACTAAACACAACGGGATACAAGGGAAATTAGAGGAATGTTACGCTGTTTGAAATTGTAAAGAAAGTGAACATGGTGCATGAAGTCGATGGTAAACTGGAAACTTTAGCCATCTGAAAAATAACATCATGTTTAGCAGATAGTTGACTCAAGTCATTTGGTCCAAGTCTCAAGCAAGTCCCAAGTAATTTTTTCTTGGGTAAGTCAAGTCGAGGACGTACAGTGTGTAGGGTTTGGCGGCATCTAGTGGTGTGGATGCAGATTGCAACCAACTGAGTACCCCTCCGTCCATTCCTCCGTTTCCAAGACTGCAGTAACGTGAGCCACCGAGTGCAAAACCGTGGTAACGCAGTTCACCTTGCTCAGAGGCCATCCTTACCTTAATAACACTACTTTAGGAGCAACGGAAGTCAGACGACAGCTGTTGGTACCACACTTTTGCACTCTGCAGATCATGTTACCGCAGTTTCACGAGCTTGTCGGAGAACTACGGTGACCTTTAGGTAACCTAAAAACTAGATGCGTAAATAGGCAAAAGAAAACAGACCAAACCGGACAATGCCGTGGTAGCAACCTGTCAATCACAAGGTTAAGGTCAAGGTAGCCACGCCCTAAAGCATACCCTGCTTTATGGTCTATTTGACTCTAAATAGGACCATAAGTTACTAAATGAACATCATGCTGTATTGAAGAAGACTTGAAACTAGTGATTGAGACCATAAACTCATGTTTACAATGTTTACTGAGGTAATAAATCAAGTGAGAAATAGGGTCATTTTCTCATAGACTTCTATACAACAGACTTCTTTTTGCAACCAGAGGAGCAGAAAGCCCTGCTGGCTATTAGAAAGAATGCAAGTTTAAGGTAATTACGAATTGGCTTCATTTTTCAGACCCTGGAGTTGCCCTCTGCTTTAGACGGAAGCGTCTGCTAAACGAATGTGATATAGAGAATGTCGTTTTTTAAAACCAGTTCCTCTGTCCTCTGTGTTCCAGAGCTGGACCGGCCCAGAGAAGCTGCTGGCGCTGGATGAGTTGATTGACAGCTGCGAGCCCACGCAAGTCAAGCATATGATGCAGGTGATCGAGCCGCAGTTTCAGCGAGACTTCATCTCCCTGCTGCCCAAAGAGGTGAGTTCCCGAATCAGTACGCAACTTCCTCTCTAGTCCTCGTCCTCCTCTTCCATCTGACCTGAACTCCCGTGAGAATCCCTTTGGTAGACATTGTTTTTGAATGTATCGGTACATGATAGAGACGAGGCTTCTTCTCCAGCCCTAATCCTGCTGCAATCCTCCTTCAGATCATTTAACAACATCCATAGTGGGGTGCCTTGTTTTTCCTCTGCATCATAACTGACAATACAAACAATCTGAAGTGCCACACTGACGATAAGATCACATGAGGGATTCTTACAGAACAGCCTCAATCCACCGTATCTAGTGTAGCTGATCAAATACTCAACACCTCGTCTCTCTCTGGCAGGTGTTGGGATGAAAGGAGGGGGCTGTTAGCATGGAGAGTGAGGCAATGTGATGCAAGATATCAAAGTGTCAGCACCACTTGCTCTAAAGCCAAATACACAACAGCATCATGTGTGTTCTCACCAGGACACGAGCCCTCTCGCTTCATTTTGTTTTCCGCCTCTCCTTTTTTTTTATATCCTGTTCCCTCTGACTTCTTTTGATAATCCTGCCTGTCCTCTCTGCCAGAGCTGCTGGAAATGTATTGAGGGGGGCTGTCAAGTAATTTTAACAGGACAATCCCTGTGGCCGCACTATAGATACAGTTGAAATTGAAACCATGAAGGGAATCTGCAGAAGGCGGCGTGTCGGGCTTAAAAAGCAATCACTGGAGGCCCGAGGTCCATTCATAAAACTTTTGAAATATCCTGAAACCCGGTAATGACTACAGGCTTAGACAGGCTTTCAGGTGATTTAGGTATGTCAAGGTTTGTGGGGCTTATCTGGGGCAAGCGATTTGAAATAACCCTAAAACTAAACTCTTATACCAGAAAACCTTCAGCAGGTAGACACAACATAAAAGCCTTATGATCGCCCTTCATAACGACCCTCAGTCCTCATTAAAATGTTGTCAAAGAAGTTTTGAACTGCGTGAAGTTGGATATTTGACAAGGACACATCTCCAAATCTTCCATAAACGTGCAATGACATTCAGATCAGGGGTTGACAAAGATGGACTCTGACTTTATGGCTTAAATCAAACTAATAGATTTCAGATTGACGTCTAAATTCATCTGTTGCACAAAGCTGTCTAGTTCTTGTCTATCTTAACTGGGCTAATTTGTAATGAATTCTGGGTAAATTAACTAACTAAAAAAAATAGGGCTGCCCCCTCTTAGTCGATTAGTCGACTAATCAGTCGTTTTGGTCTTAGTTGACTAAGATTTCTTTAGTCGATTACTTTTTACGTTTCTTACTTCTTACGTTTTTAATGCCTTTTTCATGCTGAGTGACTTATTTCTAAGAAACTTATGAGCACATCTCTGGTAAACATACCACTGAAAGTGGTGACTCTTTGTGGAGAAACTCAGTTTTACAGATCTGTCGATTAAATCAACTAAACGATAAGTTGACAAAATTGTGTTAAGCGACTAAGAATTTCTTTGGTCGAGGACAGCCCTATAAAAAAAACATGGCTGATGGAGCAACAGTGTCAAACCTCTCAGCTCTGTTTGCTCCAGCAGATAATTGTTGCCTTCTGCTAGAACAGTTACAGGGGTATTTAATAAAAAATATACAGCAGAGTAAAAAACACTAATTTGGGGAAAAAAAGACTTGATTTGCATAATGTATTAATTGTTTGGCAACAAAATCGCCCAACGAGCTTCTCAACTGTGAGGATTTGATGCCAGAATATTTTGTCATAAATGATAGTAAATTGAATATCTTTGGGTTCTGGACATTTTGTTGAATAAAACAATCAATATGAGTACATCACCCCGGGCTGTGAGAAATTATAAACGATTAATCAGGGGAACAATAGGCAGATTAATCAATGATGAAAATAATCATTAGTTGCAGCTAGACTAGATCTAAGTGCAAAATTAAAGGGGAACACCACCCAAATGAAGAATTCCAATAAGTTATTTCCATGGCCGAGTAAAGTTCAAACAATATGTGTGAACATGAGCTCCTCTCTCTCTCAAAGCCGGAAACGATAGAAGTAACTTGTGATGTCATATGGTATAAAGTGTGGAGCTGCTCCACAGACAATGAATGGGAGACTGATTTTGTGGACCCACAGGATGTTTGTTTTCATTTTTATACTCAAATGAGCTTTATTCTATTGTAGTGTTCTCAGTTGTGAAACAGAAAATGTTCCCATATACTCAGATCATTCCCCTGGGTGCTCTCAGTGTCGCTATAATATCTTTCCCTATTCATTTTCTGTGGAGCAGCTCCAGACTTTATACTCTATGACATCACAAGTTTGAGTTTTAGCCCTCTAGTTTTGGGATTTGAGTTGTTCATGTTCACTAATATTTGTTGCCTGTCTTAGACCATAGGAATAACATGTATGAATTTTGAAAATGTGCGTAGTTCCCCTTTAAGACTGGCCTAACATTACAAACCAGTCTAAAATGTCTTTGTGAAACCAGCCCCTGGTCATCGTGATGTTCATGACACGCACTCCTGAATTTGTCACACAGCGTGCCGTGGGGCGTTATCATCTCGGATTATTGTAATATAATAAAAGAACAATATTTGCACAACGGGTAACAAAATGAACCCATAATCCTCCTCCATCCTTTTTATGATGATCCACCGCATTGTTTCATAGTTGAAACAGACACTGTGTGTTGAGACCTTTGTCCAAATATATAAAACAGCAGACCATAGTGTTTTTTCCCCCTATTGCTCAGGGGTCCATATTTATGCTCATTATACCAGGTTTTGTGTCTTTTTATGCCGGCTTTGGCTTAACGATCTGTAGCCCTGGCATTATTACCAGCTGTGTGAAGCTCCTATTGTGCATTTTTGTTGGGCTTCATTAGAAATGTTGATTCAATTCTATGGTAATAGCATTGTGCACTCTTGTCAGTTAGATTCATGCTGTTAATATTGTGCACACAGTTTGTTCGGCCACTGTGTTTTCTCACCTCTTCCTTTTTTATTGTTGTGATTTACTTTAAACTTAAAAAGGTGTATGAGGTGTTTGTGCTGTTGTGTGCACCCGCAGCTGTTAATAATGGGTCCTTTTTGTGTCCCTGTTTCCATTTACACCTCTCACATTCCTCGTCCTTGTCCCCCAACAGCTGGCTTTGTACGTGCTGTCATTCCTGGAACCGAAGGACCTCCTCCAAGCAGCCCAGACGTGTCGCTACTGGCGCATCCTGGCAGAAGATAACCTGCTGTGGAGGGAGAAATGCAGGGAGGAAGGTGAGCCTTAAGTCTCCGCAACAGATGCAGACAGACGGACAACATGCAGTCGCCCAGCGGGAGCAGTCAGGAGCTGCCGCTGTGGGCAAAGCTGTGCTTAAAGATGCGGTCGTACCTGTTTTTCAAAATAAACTTTTAGAGGAAAAACACGTTAGTCCAATCTTCTTCCATCTCTCTCCCCTCATAGGCATCGATGAGCCTCTGCCCCCCAAGAAGAGGAAACCCGTCAAGCCTGGCTTCACTCACAGCCCCTGGAAGAGTGCCTACATCAGGCAGCACAGAATAGACACCAACTGGAGGAGAGGGGACCTCAAATCACCCAAGGTAGCTTTCACTTCCAAACTTAAATTCCCCACAGGGTAGCTGATGTCATAGATCTGAATCTCTTTGAGTCACAGGAAGTTGATGGAAAGTTAGTGAGGTCTCTGCAGTGTTCTTGTTGAATAATAATTGAGCTGCAGCACAGGATGATCTTACTCTCCTTCAAAGTATTTGTCTTTTGCCTGTTCAGAAGTTTCCCATAAAGCATGACCAGCATGCTAGAGCTGATCCTTAATGGGCCTTTTATGCATTTGCTCCTTTTGAAACCGCCGCGGGTCGTTTCAGGCTGCCACTGATGTAAATTTGGTTACTGTGCTCTTCATACTCCTTTGCATATGCAGTGTGCTCTGTCGTTTGCTGAGCCAGCAGTCCTGTGACCCAGTATCTCACACACACACACACACACACACACACACACACACACACACACACACACACACACACACACTGCTTAAAGAGCCGAGTACACCTGCAGCACTTGATGACATTTTCCTCTTATCTCCTCTTTGATGTACGAAGCACCAGACGTGTCATTGTCAGCCTCAATTCTTGCCGTGTCATTCCGCGCCCACCCCGTCCTCCGAGTCCTTCTCATTGCATCTCTCTTTATCTGTCTCATCCAAAGGTGCTGAAAGGTCATGACGACCACGTGATCACCTGCCTCCAGTTCTGTGGCAACCGCATCGTCAGCGGCTCCGACGACAACACGCTTAAAGTCTGGTCGGCCATCACAGGAAAGGTATGGTTTAACTGCTTTTCTAGTTCCTGTTTTCTCCTTTTATCTTAATGGCTTCCTTTTGTTGTCAGATGTTAATGGACTGCAGGCGGGTTCAAGTTGAATTAACTTCATGAATTTTTCAGACTTGTTGATTGGGAAGTGAAGGAGACATCTAAATTATTGCTTAATGGTTATAAGACTTCCTGTAGGATGTTGTACACTTAGCTATACATGAAAACTTTCCTATCTGAAACTTAACTGTATCTGTACTAGGGCTGTCAATCGGTTAAAATATTTAATCGTGATTAATTTCATGATTGTCCATAGTTACATTAATCGCAATTAATTGCACATTTTTTATCTGTTCAAAAATGTACCTTAAAGGGATATTTTTCAAGTATTTAATACTCTTATCAACATGGGAGTGGGCAAATATGTTGCTTTATGCAAACATATTATATAATTATTATTGGAAATCAATCAACAACACAAGACAATGGAAAATGTTGTCCAGAAACCCTCACAGGTACTGCATTTAGCATAAGAAATATGCTCAAAACATAACATGGCAAACTGAAGCCCAACAGGCAACAACAGCTGTCAGTGTGTCAGTGTGCTGACTTGACTATGACTTGCCCCAAACTGCATGTGATTATCATAAAGTGGGCATGTCTGTAAAGGGGAGACTCGTGGGTACCCATAGAACCCATTTTCATTCACATATCTTGAGGTCAGAGGTCAAGGGACCCCTTTGAAAATGGCCATGCCAGTTTTTCCTCGCCAAAATTGAGCACAAGTTTGGAGCGTTATTTAACCTCCTTCCCGTGAAGCTAGTATGACACGTTTGTACCTATGGATTTCTTAGGTTTTCTAGTTTCATATGATGCCAGTACAGTATGTGCATTGTCCATTACATCCTAAAAATCGCAAGTTGCGTTAATGCGTTAAAGAAATTAGTGGCGTTAAAACAAATTTGCATTAACGCGTAATCACATTAACTTTGACGGCCCTAATCTGTACCACTAAACACATCCTGGCAAGACTCCATTCTATCTCAGTCTATTCTCTCCTCTTACATTTTGCCGTTTTGCAGACTTGTTACTCAGCACATGTCCGCAAGAGGCGTTAGTATTCATAGCTGAGGCTGGTGCAGCCACACAGGCCTTGGCTGCAGCTTTACGCTGCAGTGTATTAAAAAGAAAAGCAGTGGTTGTAATGTGGTGTTGGAGAAAGGTTCACACATTGTTGTGAATCGCAGCGCTTTAATGCCTCGGTGTTGGACTCCATTTTCAAAAGAACTTTTTACTAAAAAATCCTCTGTAAACTGCGTATTTCTCTTTTCCGCTCGATTCCTTTCATGTTTACTTGGCGAGTAATTGAGATAAGAGCTGTGAGCACAAATAAAAATACATTCAAAGAAATGCCTTTAGAGAAGTCGATATTCTACACGATCACACTGCTGTAGGTTTCTTTTTCTGTTGGACACAATAGACCAGAGAGCTTACTTTCCGTTGCTCTAAAGACTCGGTCCAACAGAGAGTAAAGTTGTGGCATTCACCCAGCTGGTGATTACACGCATATCAGTATCAGCATTTGCTGATCTGAACAGATCTCGCCAAGGTCATCCGATAGGAGTGGAGCGCGATTTGGCTCTCCTAGCCCAGAGACTAACATCTGGATGACAGGTTGTTGACTCACAGCTGCAGCGGCTCCATGTTGGTGGTGGAAGTCTGCGATGAGTCACATCACCAGCAGGCTCAGATGCTTTTTTTTTGTGAAACCACCCTGCATTCAAACCGACGTCACAGACGCCACGCTATATCGTCCGTGGCTTCTACGACGCTAATCCGCCTCAGATTTGTTTGTTTACATTAGTCATGAAGAAGAGATGAGCCTAAATCCGTTTTCTGTTTGGGTGATGCATTCAGAGCACAACTCCCTCTGTGGATTTCATCTCTTTGCTTCCTGAGCTCTCAACACCACAGAGAGAATCTCTCACTGGAGATGAATGGCCAATTAAGCCTAGCCGACCATTTCGGGTGAAGTGGCTGTCGAAGCCAGTAAAACTGTAAAGTAAAAATACAATGGGATTACCAGCACTTGCATTTGTTTTTCCTCCGCTGTCAACATCTTTTATAGTCTCTACCAGCGTATTTGAGGACTTCATTGCTACGTTGTCCTCGCCGTTAGTTTGTCCCCGCGAGATAGCCGGCCTGTAAAGTGGCCATCAGTGATCTCAAGGTGTTAAGGCCCTTGCATGAATGTCTTGTGGCTCCCAATCCACCTGCCGATATCCATTCCTCTTGTCCTTCATATTGCAAATAACATAAACTCGATAATCTTTCATTTAAAGTTATTTGTTTGACCTTGGAGCGCCTTTTACCCCTCACATTAATCCTCCAACTTCAAAGAAAGCTCAGGGTACCCTTCCACGGCTCAGCCGCTAAAACCAGAACTTACTCACAATTGGATCAATACGAGACAGCAGCACGACGATCAACGGAGATGAAGAACTCTGATGTTCAAAAGTTCTCCTTTTGAAGACTGGAGACGTGGTTTTCTTTTCTTTTCTACATGCTCTGAGAAGAGTTGTTTTTCATTCATCACAAGAAGCAATGCCTGCATGAGTTTGCTGTACGATTACAGATTACGAGCGTAAATTGGCTCATACTCTCAGAGATCAGCGGTTACTTCTGTCCTTTTTTCTTCAGATGAGAGATTTGAAATGCAGCTCTGGCGGCTTGCACTGCAGGTAGAGGATTTAAATTGATGGAACGGAGAAAGAAATTGGTCACATCATAGACGAGATGTGCCGGAGGTAGAGCAGCGTTAACACGCCTTCTCGGCCACTTGTGCCGCTTTTCCTCAGAAACCTTGTGTCCAATTTAGAGCGATCAAAAAGATTCCCCCCTGTGATGGGACACTGTGATGGGACAATGTGGGCTGGATCAAGTGGTGTTAGCTCGTGTTTTCTCCACACACCCTCTCCTCAACACATCACTAAATAGTTCATCAGTTATGATGCTGGCAAGATTTAACAGATGTTACTACAATTGTTTAATGAATCTGTCCAACATCCTTTTCTTCTGTGGAAGATTTGTTTGTGAATCATGTATTTTTTCGAACTCACAGGGCAGTTTCACATCATACTGACAGGGCTATTTGCATGTACACGGCTAGATTTTAATATTTTTCAACAAACACTCATCAGTGCAGGAAGCTCCAAGATATCTGCTAATGTTTCATTTGTCTTGCCCTTGATTTATCTTGTTCTATAAAACACAGTGAATTGAACCCCGGCTGTGAGGTAATCAGGATTATTATATTGAGCACATTATATGTAAATGCCTCCATACCTCTGAAAGCACTGGGCCGTTACTTAGCGATCCGGTTAGACAATGGGGATTTGATTGTGGTGAAAGTATTGCATCAGAGATTGAGCAAACACGAGAGCTGCATGTGCAGTTCAGCTTCGCGGTCTGGAGGAATTTCAAAGAGCTTGTTTTCCTGCTGAAGCGGCGGTTGCTTAGACGACACTTGAAGGCTCTCTGTCTTTACCTGATGGACCTTTGTCTCTGCCTGTCCTCCGGCTTCAGTGAAAGATGTCAATCTCCCACACACAAACAACCTCACACATCTTATCGCCTCAAAGGTGGCTGCCTGGTGCTTAACAGAGCAGCGCATGTCCTTGGTGGCGCCTGTCAGCAGCCGTCTCAGCTGTCAGGCCGATCTAAGATGGCAGACCCTGGTCTGCCGTCATGGCCGGGGAGAGGTGTCCTCTGCCGGATGCTTTAGCCTGCCTGGATATCCACTTTACCTTCACCTCTTTATTAACTAGCAGAGAGAAGAGATTGCTTTTGGAGCTGTGAATTTAACTTGAATATTGTTAAAATGATTAGGGACGGGGAAATGGTTAATTAAATTGTCAAATTATGTTAATGAAAGCCATTTAGCCTTTATGCATGGGTGCGTGTGAATGCACAACAGAGGCTGTTAGTGTGTGTTTCCATCTGTGGAGGAAAACAGTGACTACGTTAACATGCAGCCGTGTATACTCCGATTAACGTAACCGGTGATGAACTTGTTAGACCGTGCGAACACAGCCTCCCTCTTTCATTCCTTCAACCGCCTTCTTGAAAAAGTCACCGTGGCAACATTTGCGCGTATCCAAATCCTGTTGATATCCTTAAAGGGGCTATATGTAAGAATCAGAAATTGCTTGTTCACAGCGACACCTGTGGCCGCAATGTCAACGAAAGTCAGCGTCCTGTTGCTCGCGCTCGCACTCGCGCTACATTGACATGAACGAGCACCGGTCTAAACAGTGAGGCGACACACGTCAGCTAACACACAATATCACTCTGTATTTCACCTGCTTGGCAGTAATGTTAGCTGACCAGACTAAGGTCTCTCCATGGATCAATGCTGATCCTAGTGCTGGCTTTTCCTGTTCAGCCTGCCGACCACGGGGGGGGGGGGGACAGCGACACCCGGTCGGGACGATAACGTAACTCGCTGCGGAGCCCCGTCACTTCACAAGACACGGGAAACCTCTGTTGGTCTGGAGGAGCTGCAGCATTTATTTCTGCAAAAACGTCCACTGCACATTCACTAGATATTCTCAGAGCTAAACTAACTTTTCTGCAGTGTGTAGTGTGCGCGCGTGCACGTGGAGTTGGAGCGAGCCGAGCGAGTGAGAACGAGCGCGGTGTGCAAGCAGGCAGGAGCAGACAGCAGGAGCAGCGCAGCTGCGCGCTCGCTTACCCACACGCGAGCGCGCATGGGATTCCGACCCGTTATGATTTATGCGCGTGAAAAGTTACAAATAGTCCCTTTAAGTCTTTCATTATGTTTAAAATAGGACTGTCAAAGTTAATGCGTTAATGCAAATTTGTTTTAACGCCACTAATTTCTGTAACGCATTAATGCAACTTGTGACTTTTTAGGTTGAAGCGGGCTCAGTGTTAAAGTTAGAGTGAAGATACTGGCATCATATGAAACTAGAAAACCTGAGGAATCCATTGGTACCAACCGTGTCATGCTAGCTTGTCGCGGCTAAATAACGCTCCAAACTTATGCTAAATTTTGGCGAGGAAAAACTCTCATGGCCATTTTCAGAGGGGTCCCTTGACCTCTGACCTCAAGATATGTGAATGAAAATGTGTTCTATGGGTACCCACGAGTCTCCTCTTTACAGACATGCCCACTTTATGATAATCACATGCAGTTTGGGGCAAGTCATAGTCAAGTCAGCACACTGACAGCTGTTGTTGCCTGTTGGGCTTCAGTTTGACATGTTATGATTTGAGCATATATTTTATGCTAAATGCAGTACCTGTGAGGGTTTCTGGACAATATTTGTCATTGTTTTGTGTTGTTGATTGATATCAAATAATAAATATATTCATACATTTGCATAAAACAGCATATTTGCCCACTCCCATGTTGATAAGAGTATTAAATACTTGACAAATCTCCCTTTAAGGTACATTTTGAACAGATAAAAAAATGTGAGATTAATTTGCGATTAATCACGATTTAATATTTGAATCGATTGACAGCCCTAGTCCCAACAGAAAAGTCACCAATTTATTACTTTATCTATCAGGATGCCATGGAATACATTATTGCACATAACAATGACCACTGATCAGAGAGAGCAAAACAGAAAAACTAAAATCTTTGGCTAGTACGGTGGATATTTTTGGTTTCACCATCGGTTAGCTGAGCTGTTAAGGTATTTCAGTTCAGTTCAGCTTTATTAGAGGAAATGAGGATGGCAGCCACGATAAGCCAAGCAGTCCACAGACGCATCAATTATAAAAACAAAACATAACAATACAAATCAGACAATACAAGAGCTTGTTAAAAAGAACATTTCACCATTTACATAGCGTATACTGTATGATCACCATTGTTGCTGTGGTTGTTCAAAACGTGGACTAAATGTAGAAACAGTTTGAACAGATGTGTTAAATAGACGCCTGCAATCAGCCAAGCAGAAACATGCATTTTCCACGGCCATGGCAGAAGTACTCGCAACATCCAGGGACATCTGAGATCTTTGTCTTTCTTGTCCTCCTGTCTTTCTTTACTGTCAAATCGATCATTTAAACTGATGTGAAAACGTGACTAGTCCTTTAAGCAGACTGGGTAATCTTTTAGTCAAGCAGTGCGAGTCTATAATGTGATTTCTTGACCTTAGGTAGTGTATTTTAACCTTTGCAAATCATTAGCTCCATCAGCTTTAGCCCTGCTGACCCTTATTTTCCTGCTAAGGCCAGGAATGTGTCTTTTTCAGTACAAAGAGAAAACTACAGTATATTACCAGTCTAACGTGGTCTAGAGCTCTGTGGCTGTTACACTGGATACTCTCCCACAGTGTTTTTTCTTTAAATGAATAGAAAATATAATGCAAATGTTAACCATTGTATGAAAACCCTCATGTGTTTATGAAAAAGGTTATTAAAAGAAAGCAAATCTCCTTTCACTCTCACGGACGGCCTCTTTTTATGTTTGTTTCATAGACCGATAAAGACGCTTAAGCCCTTCATTTCAGGTACTCTCTCTTCCCACGCAGTGTTTGAGTAGGCTCTAATCACACACTGTGATTCTTGTTCTTGGAACCTCGACCACTGGCTTCGATTCACGAGAAAAATGGTGCATCCTTGACAGTATGATTACAATAAGCTGCAGGCCTGTGGTTAAGCGTTACAGAAGGAAAGCAAATATTTATCTCAAATGTGGATAAAGATGCATGTTAGACAGTCAGAGCGTTGTCAATAATCCAGATAATGTACGATATTCCTCAAATAAGCCATGTGCTAGCCAGGTTTTAAATGCATAATAAATTGTAATTTAGCCAGATGTTCTTGCATCTGCAGTATTATTCTTTTCACTGCTGTATAAAGCTAAGAAAAGGGACCACGGTGATAAAACAAGAGAGACTTTTAACACTGTGGTGAGGTTGATTGTCAGGTCATGCCACATTGGCCCACAGTTAATGAAGTGATTCTCTTTATCACGCAACAGAGAGGGGGGAAGACAGGCTGCAGCATCATCTTCCTCTTTCACTCGCTGCAATATAAACCTCTCGCCCTGCGCCGCCATTCACTGTTCGGCGGCTTATCAGCTGCAGTCAGGGGGTCACATGTTGAACACTTCATCGACACGCTCCACTCTGAGCCTGACATCACCACAGCTCTCGCCAACCGACCTCGTCCACACTTCGCTCCTCTCCCCAAAGAATTTTAATTGAATGCATTTAGGATAATTAAATGGAGGGACAAATTAGAAACTGTGGAGACGCACATTCAATTGATCAGAAAGATTTCCATAACTGCTGTAATCAATAGCTAATCTACCATCCCTAATGAGGACGAATGGGTGCATTTTTAATTGAAGACAGTTGTCAAACGTTTTTGCAAAGAGAATGAATCGTCCGCTTTTTTTTTCCAACAGATAAGTAAAAGCAATTATAAAAGCTCAGGGAGAGATTTTGTCCCAGCACAGCAGCGGCAGGTATTCAACGACTGGGTCCTTCTTTCCCAGAGAAGGTCACAGAAATTTCATTTAACTTGTCTTTTTTTCCCTGGAGGCAATAGGAGGTCACAGTGGGAAAATGTGCAAATGTGATTTTAGTGAGTTCTTAAACTCTAATGTGAAATATATGAATGAAATCACCCTGAATGTCTTTGAAACTAACTTTTCTTACATCCAACGTCTGCGGTCGCAATGATGTATATACTGATCAAGGCTGTTCTTCTTCTGTGATGTTTTCAGTGTCTGCGTACGTTGGTGGGCCACACAGGGGGCGTGTGGTCATCCCAGATGCGAGACAACATTATTATCAGCGGCTCCACTGATCGCACACTCAAGGTCTGGAACGCAGAGACAGGAGAATGTATCCACACCCTCTATGGGCATACCTCAACAGTGCGCTGCATGCACCTCCATGAGAAAAGGTATGGGGCAAATTTAACTAATACATCCAGTAGGGCTGCAACTAACGATTATTTTCATCGTAGATTAATCTGTCAATTTTCTTCTCGATAATAGATTAGTTGTTTGGTCTATAAAATGTCAGAAAATGGTGAAAAATCAGTGTTTCCCAAAGCCCAAGGTGACGTCCTTAAATGTCTTGTTTTGTCCACAACTCAAAGATATTCAGTTTTCTGTCATAGGACTAAAGAAACATAGTATATATATATATATATATATATATATATATACTATGTTTCTTTAGTCCTATGACATATATATATATATATTTAAGAAGCTGGAATCAGAGAATTTAGAAGTTTTTTCTTAAAAAATTACTCACTGATTCATTTAATAGTTGACAACTAATCGATTAATCGTTGCGGCTCTAGTCTCCTCATCTAACTCTCAGCAAGAAAGCCAATAATTTGGACTATTCCTTCAATGTACCCATATACAGTATAAGCTCTGTTATTGTTAGAATCATAACGCCTGACTCAATGGCAATCCCACCAAGCAAAAAGAGCATCTCTCCAACGCTCTAAGAGGACAGTATCTCTATGAAAGTGAGCATGTGGTCTCATAGAGATTAAATAGACCCTGTGAGCCGTCTTAAGTGAACTGCTGCTCACTCATTCACTCAGTATTACACTCCGGAGACTCAAAGTGCTCTTTTCGCCTTAGGGCCCACCAAGGTTTTTGTGTAGCATTTGATTACTCACTCAGTGGAAACGCTGCGAGCTGCAGGCAGACATTGAATAACATGTTGGTGATTTCCATCTGCGTAGCGCCGTGAGGCATTTTATAAAGAAAGAGTGTGTGCTGTGTGTATTTACAGCATGTTTTTTTGAATAGAGATCATTTTATAATATGGAGGAATGTCGGTCTCGGTGTTTATCAAAGTGTCGGGAATCTGATGTAAATTAAGGAAAGCAGTGTCAATCAGTGACCAGGTTTGAATATGTTTTTCCTCCGTGTCTCATGTTGTAATAATAACCTTGAATAATATCCTTGGTACAAACTGTTCTTACAGTAATAATTTGAAAAAATGTCAAACTTGAGTAACAATCTTCCCTAAAGGGAGTTTCCCATTCTATAACCTATAATATTTCTTTCCTTTTTCCATTCTGGGTGAAGACACTGCTGGAGGGCAGCTGTTTGAGATAAATGGGTGTTTTTGTACTTTCAAGTATGAACATGAATGTGACGCTTGTAGGATACTCGATGTCAGAGGAGTGAAAGAAAGTGTTCATACCTGTCTCATTACTCTGTCAATGCAGCTGCCACAGTGTGAATGAACATGTTGTCGACTATTGAATCTTACATAATTGGTGACTCGTGGGCGACGTTCTTTCTGTGGGAAAGTGAAGCTGTTTTAACTGTTTGTGCTGCAGCCAGACGCTTTACATTCAACCCGGAGCATCTCTTTTAAAACACGTATCTGACTCTCTGTGTCTTTCTGGTTTTCTCTCAGGGTGGTCAGTGGCTCTCGTGACGCCACGCTGCGCGTCTGGGACATTGAGACAGGTCAGTGTTTACACGTCCTCATGGGCCACGTGGCGGCGGTGCGATGTGTCCAGTATGACGGGCGGCGGGTGGTCAGCGGTGCCTACGACTTCATGGTCAAAGTGTGGGACCCCGAGACGGAGACCTGCCTCCACACGCTGCAGGGCCACACCAACAGAGTGTACTCGTTACAGGTGAGCAGCTTCAGACACACATTCAGTAGTTGGGCAAAAAAGTGTGTGTGTGTTGTTTTTTGCATTTGTACATCAAACGTATTTTCCCCTGGTCCATGATTACATTTAAGGCTGGACCCGAACAACCATTGAGAAATACAGCAAGATCGGGGTGCACCAGATATATTAATAGATCCAGTTTGTATGTAAAGTCCTTTCTAAGGTCTTAAAAAGTAGCTGATTAAATTAAAATGAAATGTGTAATTTGATAAAAGGGTTGCACCATTAAAATCTAGCATCTAGCAAAGACTGTAAACTGGTTGCTAGGAAACTATTGCACCATCAAATGAAAAGTAATCAACTACAGTATGCAAACCGGAAGTCACCGTCGCATCACAGACTGTCAAAAAACAGTTTTAGGAGCCAAATTGAAATTTCAACTTCACTGCCAATGTAAATATAAGTATTACTTTGTTTTATTTATATCTGCACACATAACAAATAAATGTGTTTCAGAGTTTCTAGTATTCATGCAGTTTAGAATGACTCTGACCTCAAAATATGTGAATGAAAATGGGTTCTATGGGTACCCACGAGTCTCCCCTTTACAGACATGCCCACTTTATGATAATCACACAGTTTAGGGCAAGTCATAGTCAAGCCAGCTCAATGACAAAATGACAGCTGCTGTTGCCTGTTGGGCTTGAGTTTGCCATGTTATGATATGAACATATATTTTTTATGCTAAATGCAGTACCTTTGAGGGTTTCTGGACAATAGTTGTCATTGTTTTGTGTTGTTAATTGATTTCCAATAATAAATATATACATACATTTGCATAAAGCAGCATATTTGCCCACTCCCATGTTGATAAGAGATACTTGACAAATCTCCCTTTAAGGTACATTTTGAACAGAAAAAAAATGTGCAATTAATTTGCAATTAATCGCGATTAACTAACGACAATCATGCAATTAAATATTTGAACTGATTGACAGCCCTATTCTAAACATATTGGCACACAAATGTTAGTTTTGTCAGTTACACGTGGCAGTTAATGGGTGAATACTAGTACTGCCAACGAAATTTGATCGTTTGAACGTATGAAAAGCTGGCGCAGCTGTGTTACTGTCCATGATTCTAGGACAGAAAACATGATCGATATGTACAAGCACTGTATGTACAATTATTCATTTTTTGATATTTGAAATACTTCTCCTTGTGCTCAGGTTTCTTTGTCAATGTGGCACACAAAAAGCCATTAACAAGTCAAGCTAATCGCACCAACATTTTTATCTCTTTCTTATGTTTTTCTACTGTTTTAAATGTTTTAATGTATCCCCTCCAAGCTTGTGTATTTGCGTGTGTGTGTATGATTGTTTTTCAAATGCATCCCTCTGTGTCCTCTAAGATGTCCTCTCACCCACTCTGTGTGATTACGGTGCACTTTTAGCTGATGCCATCACCCTCGGAGAGGAGGCTGTTTACTGCACTGATAGATTGGTTTTTGTAGCACGCTGCATCGTTGGGCTTTTTAAAGTGTCGATGCTCTGCTATTGGACAAGTGAATACGAAGCAGAGTTTCACAAATCAATAAAATTCATTCATTTCAATGAGTTTAATCTTAAGTTTGTTAATAGAAAGAAAGTATGCTGTGTAGGTAGCAGCTGCATCAGCTGCAATTCAAGGTGGCGGTAACTGTTATCTTGAAGTGGCAGCTTGATTTTCAGCCAGTTTAAAATGAATTTCATCAACATTCAGTCTGGGGCTGAACTTTTGATCCTCTCTGCCTTCCAGTTTGATGGGATCCATGTGGTGAGCGGCTCATTGGACACGTCTATAAGGGTCTGGGACGTGGAGACGGGCAACTGCATCCACACGCTAACGGGGCATCAGTCCCTCACCAGCGGCATGGAGCTCAAGGACAACATCCTGGTCTCAGGCAACGCAGACTCCACTGTCAAGATCTGGGACATCAAGACGGGCCAGTGCCTGCAAACACTGCAAGGTGAGTCTACCATCCCAGCAGGCTGTTGCACCAGCTATGTTTAAGTTTAAACGTAGCTAGAGTTTAGGTAGAACTTAAATGTACACGTCC
The DNA here is from genome assembly GCA_916701645.2 of Sebastolobus alascanus. Taxonomy (NCBI): domain Eukaryota; kingdom Metazoa; phylum Chordata; class Actinopteri; order Perciformes; family Sebastidae; genus Sebastolobus; species Sebastolobus alascanus. The sequence goes on from CAKAOJ020000032.1 coordinate 3,943,356, forward strand.
GCCAAGCAGATGCAAGTCACTCCTTAACTGTTGTCGTGGCAGAAAGGTTACAAAAATGGTCGGGACTTATATTAGAGAAAATGTTTATTGGATGTTTACAGCAGGAGCTCATTATCTAGGACGTTTATGATGAAACTGACATGAATGCTCAGAATTGTGATGTATACAGTAGCTACCGTTCTTTGGAACAGACGAGGGCACAAGTGTTCTTCTATTCTGTATTCACTTGTAATGGGAATTGCCGCTGTTTAAGTGTTCACTTCAGCAGAATTTGGAGGTTTTCCAGAGACATTTCTTGGTGTTTTTATCATTTGGGATTTAAGTGTTATAGAGCTATCTTCACATCAGTGGAAAAACATCAAAGCACACGTTGTATCGTATGTTAGCTAGCTGGTTACAGCATGATGTTCATTTAGTATATTATGGTCCCATTTAGAGTCAAATAGACCATAAAGCAGGGTATGCTTTAGGGCGTGGCTACCTTGTGATTGACAGGTCACAGTTGTCCGTGTTTTCGTCTTATAATTTTAACCCTTTCTTAATGTGTTTTCAGTTCATGTAAGTTAATTTTAACATTTTGCAATATTTATATAGATAATAGTGTTAAATGTGCCGCATTGGCTCTCAACACGGCGACAGCTAGTAGCTAACGGTGCTAGCAGTGCAAACAACGGTAACAAAGCTGACGGAGCTAACAGTGTTAACCTGAGGGGGAACTGGAGGGTGGGTGCTCCGCTCCCGCAACGACGCCGTGGGTCGGGACGGCGTTATCAGCTGTAACCACTGTATGAGCGCAGTGCAGAACGGCGGCGATTAGCTAGCCAGTGGGGCACACGCGGGACCTGCTGCGTAAACAAAGCACAGAGAAGCTCGGATTACAACACACACAGAGGGAGAGCGACTTCATTCACTACTCAGGTAGACATTACTCCTCTATATCTTTACATAAAAAGTTCTTTGCTGCTGTATTAATATTTTGAATTTCGAATTTAGCACCTTTAAATATCATCCAGTTTAAAATTGATACATAAAATCATACATTACCTTTTTAGTCTGTTGTAGGTCTCTTAATTTCTATCACTAGTTGGTAGTGTCTTACTGCACCATGTTGCAGGTGAAACGTCACTTTCTGCAACAAAACTTGGATTACAGCCTGCTTGCGTTACACTATAGCGTAAGTAGAGACTGTACAAAGTGGTGAATTTATGCAACAGGCTGCAGAACCACTCAGATGTACACTAAACTGTAAATATACAAATATAGAACCGTAAACATGGAAGTTAAACATGGAAAAATGCAGAAAGCAGCCTTTAACAACAACAAAAAGCACATAAGATGGGACTTAGCTTGAAACTGACAGTCCAATTAAAACCCAGACTATAAATGACCTGTTTGTGTGGCAGTACGGAGCCGACACCTTGCTGGTCCTGATTACACCCTCATTTCCTTTGTGTGTGTTTGAATAGTTCAAACTCCATTAGCAGCAGCACTGGTGCCTCACAAGAAGTTGGAAATCCTTTGCTGAATAGCAGGAGCAGCAACCACCAGCGCCCCCGCCCCTAAATGCCCTCATTAGCAAACTACAACCCGCATGCTGGTCCTACAAACACCAACACACACCCCCGCTGAACAAAGGGATGCCCCAGTGAGAGTCTGAAGAGAGAGAGAGAGAGGGAGGGATAAGACCGACCGGGGGGAGGATGCGTGTGTGTCTTGTGAAGAGGGGGTGACTACAGTGAAGGGATGAAGGCCGGGGGACTTTGTAGGTCATATAATTAGGTCAGCGGACAATTTCTGCCATTCATTAGTGTGTTTTGATAAGACAATAGGCCGACAACAAGGTCGTCACTGTCAGCTGAAGATAGTGTAGGTAATGATGGAGCAGGCTTTGTTGTGGTAATGCGTGGAGGGGAGGAGAGAGGCAGGCGTGTCGGGGGTTGGTGCAGAGCAGTGTTGTATACTCGGGTAAATAACAGCCTCTGAACTAACTGTAGATGGAAAAATATGTGAAAGCTTGTTGACAGTGAGATTTCAAAAAATTCTCTCTGCAAATGGATTGTGAAAGCGGAAAGAAATTGCATGTGTCTGAATGAAATAGCTGCTATAGCAACCTCTATTAAAAAAAAAAAAGCAGTTCATTTGCCAGCACTTGATTCTGCGCTTGTTTGTGCTTTGTGTCGCCCTAATTGATTTAATTAAGATATCATTTTCAAGCCCTTAGGGAAATCTTAAGTCACTGCACGCGTAGAGTCACAAATAAAGTCACCTCAATGAAGGCAGTAACAGCCGCCATCTTCACTTAAAGTGTGGCGTCCTGCCAGCTGCCAGCACACAAACACACAGCAGACGGCGGTGTAGCTGGAGCTGCTTAGCCTCCGTGACAGTGACAGGCCCGAGTGCCTACAGTAGGAAGACTTACTACACTGTCACAACAGCTTCAGGAATATAAGAGATGAATCCTTCCTGTGTTTCACAGAGGTTTTGCTCTGAATTCTTTATTCTGTATCCAACGCTATTTCATTTCAACTTCACCAATCCTCATCTCTACCTACTACTGTACATTACTCTATTTATTACAAATGGCTGTTATTGACAAAGTTTTACCAGAAACTGCAGACACTTTCAAACAATACTTGGCAGGTGATTGGATGAACCACCTGTCAATCAAACTCTTACCAAAGCCAGTCAGGAGAAGAGTGAAAAGATCGGAGTGAAAATATCGCTTTCAGTGCAGTTCTTTGACCTTCTTTCAATGAAAAAAATACTCTCCAGTTCTGATATAACTGATGCTATTGCAGCATCTACGCTAACCTCTTCAGGAGCCGCCATTGTTGTTGAAACTTAAAACCTGAAAACCTAAACTTTATTAGAATTGTCATATAAATACAGGTACATAGATGAAATTTGACCTCTGCATTTAACCCATCCTAAGCATTAAGGAGCAGTGGGCCGATGTAATGCGCCGGGGGGGAAACTTGGGGTTCAGTGTCTCGTTCAAGAACACTTTGACATGCAGACAGTAGGAGTCGGGGATCGAATCGCCAACCTTGTGGTTAAAGGACGACCCGCTCAATTTTAACGAATTTAAAACGAACAGTCTTTCCGTGTCGTCTCCATCTCACACACCTAAGCCCCGCGATTCTCGCATTATCTCGTGACATCGCAAGAATCCAGCTGCCATGCAAGGTTAGACTGGTTCCTCTAGTAGGAATGCAGGTAAAGACTTTCTTCATGTCTTTTTAACCAAATGTTTCTTTGTGTGTTCAGGTCCCCACAAGCACCAGAGCGCCGTGACGTGCCTCCAGTTCAACAAGAACTTTGTCATCACCAGCTCGGACGATGGCACAGTTAAACTGTGGGACCTGAAGACGGGCGAGTTCATCCGAAACCTGGTGACTCTGGAGAGCGGCGGCAGCGGCGGTGTGGTTTGGCGCATCCGGGCCTCCAACACCAAGCTGGTGTGCGCGGTGGGCAGCCGCAACGGCACAGAGGAGACCAAGCTGCTGGTGCTGGACTTTGACGTGGACATGAAGTGAGTAGGGACGTGGTGGGGAAGGACGAAGAGAGCGAACCGCGGAGAGGAAGGAATAGAGAGGGAATGGGAGATGAGGCACCAAGAAACCCGAGGGCCAAAGCCCCACAACTCTTCACCCAAACTCGCAAAATCTACAACCACCACCACTGACAGTGGGCTGTCCTGTCCTCTACCATTATCTTCCCCGTCCCCCTTTGGGCAAATGTTACTGACAGAGCCACAGACCCTCACACGTGTTCAGCCCCCGCTTTCGACCCCCCTACCACCAGTACGAGGTGGAGTCGGAGGGGATCGGGCTGGAAACGGGGCAGCGGGGCGCGACCGGTCTGTCCCTCGATTGGCTGGGAGAAAGAAGAGAGGAAGAAAGGAATGACTGATGACGACTGAACTCTTTTGAAGCGACTCAACCCTTTCGGTTTGGGGTCCGCTTCGCACAGAGACTTGGTTTCGCTCAAGCCTGACAGATTTTGAGATGTACAGAGATATATTATTTTTTAAAGACCCCCACACACCCCTCCCCCCTCACATCAGCGCGCGCCCACACACACATAAACTCAAACGGCCAACCGCAAAGTGGAAAACATTCACTGTAGGAAAAGATTGAGGAAGATGGGAGACAATATAATGGTAAATTTCCACACACAGTTGCACCTAAAGAGCTGCTTGTTGTAGAGGAGAGCAAGCGTTTGGAGGGTTCAGCCTGTAATCAGGCTCATTTCTTGTCACTCCATTTCCGTTCTTATTGTTCTCCGCTCGGTTTCTGTAGTTTTCTTTACAATATCGCACACAAACGCAACTGTGAATTTCAATACGTTCTTGGTTTATCATATGAAAGGGGTTTCTCTCGTGTTTTTTTTTTTCTTTCCTTTCTTCGCGGTTGCCAACAGCAACAAATCCCAGTATTAGAAACCTGCTCTGTTTAGGTTTGCTGTCATTATGTCACAAGGGTTTTTTTCTTCGTCTTTTTATTTGAGTTGTTTGTTCCTCCTTTCTGTTTTCTACATACCTGGGTTTGGAGCTCTGTCTCCACATAAACACCAATGCTGTCCAGAATTTTTCAGTCTAGCTGGGGTGATTTCCTCAATGCCAGTGCTGTAACGAGAGGAAGTAAAGGTTATTTGCTCTAAGCGCTGCGGATTAATGCCCCTGAGCCCCCCAGCCCCTTCCCCTCTACTGTTCTCTCCCAGTGGCCAAACTGTATTTATGCTGCTAGATGAGTGGAAAAAAGAGAGAGATGGAACTTTTACTTGCTGTGACGTTTTAGTCCCAGGCAAACTTCCAAATTGAACTCTATATGTTTGGACTTAAAGGAACAAAAGATCACAAAAGATAACATCCAACATTTTTGTTTTATTTTGTTTGTTTTTTGCCACTGAAACTTGAGCCAAACGTGCCTCTACGAGGCTGAGAGGAGGGAGCGTGTCCGACAGATACTGACGGGATCGCCTGCAGAGAGGAAACGAGGGGATGTACACTGTTGGCGTGCGTGTGTGTGCGTGCATGAGTGCGTGTGTTAGCGTGTTAATGGGCAACTTGTAAACACATTCCTTGGGACAACGCTCTTTCAGCCTGTTCTTTGGGGAAATGTACAAATGCTGTGTGGACTGGCAAAGAAAAAAAAACTAGCAGATGTATCGATTTTAACGCGTGAATGAAAGAACTGTCCGTATCCGTGTGTGATTGTCGTTCCATTCAAAGATGTCTGAAGCAAGAGAGGAGACCATCACAAACATCAACTGACAGGGCGAGCTGCCAGGAGTCTTAGTGTTACATGTGTTGCAGTTAAAATCACCGGGGCGGCTGCTCTGCGGCGGTCGCAGCCTCGAGGATTGTCGGTGGGAAAAATAAAAACACAAAGGCAACAAATGTGAACAGAAACATTGTAGCCAAACGAAAAATCGTCTCAATCTCCAAGAGTCACAACTCAAGCTGAACTGTGAAAGTGGTATAACACTGTATATTAAAAAAGAAAAAAAGAAAACAATCTTGCTCTATCTCCTCTCGTTGTTTTCTCCCTCTGTTTTAATTTATGATCTGGTTTGAGAAATCAGATTTGTTGCAGGTGTTTTATTTTTTCAGTTCATGTAAACTGCCTGGCAAAAAAGAAAACAGACAGAAAAAACCTTAAAGGGATTGTGTATTTGTTTGATTCACTTAGAATTTTATTTTCTTATAACTTAAGTGCAATAAAATGTGGGTTTTTCTTTTTTCATTTCAAGCATATCGGTTGTCTGTTTTTGTTACCTGTGTGAAGGCATCTTATATGTTCAATAAAGCAAATTATTTGGTTAATTACATCCATGAGGGAATAATTTTAACATTTATCGCCGTGCGGGCTTTGTAGACAAACTTTATCCCCGCAAAACTATTGTATGATGGACCTTCATATTCAGCAAAACCAAGTAATGTTTTATCAGGTTAAATTCTCTATATTGAACACGTTTTCCTTTAAAGGTCAATTCATACTTTCCGCGTCCACGTGTCAGCTTTGGTCTGCATGACGTAAATGTTGTCATCCGCCCATGTCTGCGAAGTCCCTCCCCTTCCGGTGGACCCCATGGGGAAAATAAATGGTAGTTAATGGCGAGAGACAAATCATTTTTCATCCTGTTTGAACTGCGCCATGAATCACACATATAGTGTCTGTCAATTTAAGACACATTTTTTAAACTTAAAGGCAGGGTTGACGATGTTCTAGTATACACTATTTGTTTTATTGGTTGAAATGGTCTTTACACCCCGACAGCGATCCATTACTTATGAGCTCTGAAAAAAGACCGGAAAAGAGCCGTCATCTGTAGCTGCTGTAATCCTGTAAAAACGTCTACCAATCACTGCCTCTGCGCCCAGTTGTAAAGAACCAATCAGATGCCTCCCTGCTCGTACTCTACCCTTGGCGTGCACCAGCCTGAACTCAAAGCGCGTCGCCGCCGCACGTTTACTGGAGAATGGAAGAGAAAACTCAGCCCTGCTGCGGTTACTTGTCATGAGGTAACGTTGTTGAGTTGAGGCCCCGAGGGGAGGGGGGGGGTTTAGACGGAGCTCCTGAGGCGATGCTACTTTCAAATTATGCTAGCTCTCCAAGATCGTCGACCCTATCTTTAATTTTCAAGTCAAGAAAGTCACAGTTTGTCGTAGTATCATTTTGTTATGTGTGAAACTGCTCAGTGAACTACATCTCTCTCATCTCGCACAATATACGTCACCAACGCTAGCTAGCTAACTTAGCTATGACCAAGCGCAAATGTAACGTTATCTTACCTGATGTGTTTTAGCCAGCGGCTCCTGATCTTTTTTATCAGCTGGGAAGAGAAAGAACGAGTCAGACCCGTTGCTGGTGTGAGGACATCCCAGTACGAAACACACAGGCATCGTAGCTTCAGAGAGAGAGACGTCACTACGCGACTTTTGGGTGAGTAGTCTTTCTAATTACGTATTTTCACAGTCTGATACAACAAACTGCAACTTTCTTGACTTGCAAAATTATCTTTTAAATTGACAAACATCATATGTGTGATTCATGGCGCAAATTCAAACGGGATCAAAAAAATATTTGTCTATCACCGTTGACTACCGTTCATATTTTTCCGAAGTAAGGTCCCATGGTGGTCCACCGGAAGGGGCAGGACTTTGTCTCTCTTTGTGGACGTCCGCGTGCAGCCCAAAATTACGTAGAACACCAGACCGACGCGGACCCTTAATTGTAGTATGAATGGAACTGTTTGCACGACCGGTACAAGTCTGCAGCTGTACGCGAACGTGTTGAGTATGTCTGGGGCTTAATGGCAGTTCTACTCGTCCTGGTTTAAGAAAAAGGTTTTGTTTTACTTTATAGATCATACATTTTTCTTTTTCTCTGCCAGTTTTCAGTCCCATTTCTCAATTCAAGTTTATTTAAATTTGTTACATAAAGTCTCATAACAACTGTTCCCAACCTTGACCAAGCTCTGCCAATCAAAGTACATCTCAGGATATGAACTTGGATAGCAACACAAATACTATGATAATATTGAGATAAATTAATCAATTAGGCGATCGATCAGACTGGTTCTGTCGTAGCGTAAAGCCAAATAATGCTCCTTTACAGTCGCACGGAAAACACATTCAGTCACTTACACAGCAAAATAATAACCCTAATGCTTAAGTTATTAAACAATTAATCAATTATTATTTTGATAATTAATTGTTTCAGTCATTTATTAAGCAAAAATACCACATATTGACCTGTTCCAGCTCCTCAAATGTGAGGATTTGTTGCGCTTGTCAGTTTTTATCTTTGTAAATCGAGTTTTGGACTATTCATCAGAGGAAGCAAGCAACTTGAAGATGTGACTTTTGGCTCTGAATATTTGTGCAAAGAATTTTTCACTGTTTTCTGACGTTTTATGAACTAAACCATAAATATTTAAGGGATAATGTACAGCGAGCCGGTCATTGCATTGCCTTGAAGGGGTCTATTTCATAACAATGACTGGCTCGCTGTACATTATCCCACTTATTACACGACTACTTACTTAAGAAATCAATAATTTGACACAAAAACAGTCCGCCAGAGTCCGACATCAGAACTGCGTCCATAGCAACGGTCTGTTATACATAGCAACGGTCTGCTATAAAGAAATAACAGACCATAGAACGTCGTGATTGTCCAATCAGAATCGAGTATTCAACAAAGACGTGTAATAACCTTAGTTGCTGCCCTAATGCTGACATGTTTTGGCAAAAAAGAAAACGGACAATCTGAATCAAGGCAGTCGGTGAGCTCTGAGGAAGGCTTGTTGGTCGAAACACATTTGAATTTGAAAAATTGTTTGAATTACTTTTGAAGAAAAAAATGTTGATTCCAAAGAAAAAAGTCAATTTCCGCACACACTTGACTTTTTTCTTTGAAATTGGATCTTCAGGGTTAGGTTAAGGGTTATCTTATCTTGGATCTTAAAGGTTAGGATTTACTGTGTTCAGGTAGAGTTACACGTTCTCTAATTGCTTTCTAGTTTTGTTGTGCTTTTTCAAAAGCTATTAATATTTTTTGAGTGACACTGACACAAAATCTGAATCAAGATAACCTGAAGAGGCAGAAAAAATTTGGGATCCAATTTTTAATCCCAGAGATTAATCTCCCCCCTGAAAAGTCAATCTTTATTTTTCAATTTAGTCCTTAATTTAATTCTTGTTTTCGAACCTGTTGAGATAATTTATGCGATTTTAACCTCACTGAAGCCAGAACAGAAGAACATGTTGCTTCATGCTGCTGTATCTAAAGCACCATGAAGACCAAATTGAATGTGACCCTCTGTGTTTTTTTGTTTTGTCAGTGTCAATTATATCCAGACCGTTATCTGTCATGAGCCCATACAGCTCACTGTAGCAGCAGTAACAGAGTCTGTGCTGTGCTGCGGATTCCCTTCCTGCCTGTTGCCTAGCGATAGCTCGTCTCTGGCCGGGCCTCAGAGCTCAGTGTGCACTCGCAGTACAAACGGTATTGTGAGGAAGCAGTGATGGCTGTACATCCTCACATGAATGGACGCGTGGGGGAGTTTCCACTTTGGTTGGCAAGGTTACTCTGAGCGCCTGTTTGTTCCCAGGCTCCACTCATGTGTTGTGTAAGCACCAGCTCCGCTCCACTGACTGGTCATGGAGGAGAGTAATCTAGTTTATAAAATATTTGTTTTATAAAGGTGTTTCTGGTTTTATATACCCACACAAAATGCTGCAACAAATCTATGATTCAGTGTTAAAACAATAAGCCGATAGAATTTAAATTTGCAACAATTTTGATCGAAGACGAACCATTTTAGTAATTTCTTTTAAGCGAATATTCTTTGGTTCCAGCTTATCCAACGTGAGGATTTGCTGCTTCTTTCTGTATTGTAATCGCTGTAAATTCAATAGATTTTGATTTTGGACTGTTGGTCCTACAAAACAAGACCTCTGAAGATATATACCTTAGGTTCTGGGAAAATGTCATGGGCATTTTAATCAGTATTTTGTTGACATACCATAGACTAGTAAAGGATCCAAGTGCTTGTTGCACTACTGTTTTCTCAAATTAGTTGATCAGTCGTTTGAAGTAAAAGTACCGATGCCACAATGTTAAAATCCTAGGGCTGTCAATTGATTCAAATATTTAATCACGATTAATCGCAAATTTTTATCTGTTCAAAATGTACCTTAAAGGGAAATTTGTCAAGTATTTAATACTCTTATCAACATGGGAGTGGGAAAATATGCTTGCTTTATGCAAATGAATATATATATTTATTATTGGAAATCAATGAAAATCATTTTTATTATCATAAAGTGGGCTAGTCTGTAAAGGGAAGACTCGTGGGTACCCATAGAACCCATTTTCATTCACATATCTCGAGGTCAGATCTCAACGGACCGCTCTGAAAATGGCCGACAGTTTTTCCTCGCCAAAATTTGGCGCGTTATTTAACCTCCTTCCCGTCAAGCTAGTATGACATGGTTGGTGCCAATGGATTTCTTAGATTTTCTAGTTTCATATGATACAAGTATCTTCAATCTAGCTTTAAGCTGAGCCCGCCACAACCTCCGAAAGATCAATTGAGTTGATGCGTTAAAGAAATTAATGGCGTGAAAATGAATTTTGCATTTTTGTTATTATCGCGAAAACTTTGACAGCCCTAAAAAATACTCTGTTATAGTTAAAGTCCTGCATTTGAAATCACATGTAATGAGGAAATGTGCTAATTCTGCAAATCAAAGTACGTTTAAAGGTCTTCGGCATTACCACAGCATGTGAGATAAAGTGCCTCAAGTGATGTCATGACATACTGTACTATGACTTTTTTATGACTCAATATACTATGGCTTTTTTAATGACTTTTTTCAACATACTATACTATGACTTTTATATTTTCTACATACTATGCAATGAATTTTTTTCGACATAATATATTATGACTTTTTCTTATATTTTTGACATACTATACTATGACTTTTTTATTTTATCGACATACTATACAAAGACTTTTTAAAAAATTTCGACATGCTATACTATGACTTTTTTTTTTTTTGCCATACTATACCATGCCTTTTTTCAACATACTATACTATCACTTTTTTGATTTTTCGATATACTATACAAAGACTCTTTTTTGATTATTTCAACAAAATATACTATGACATTTTTCGACATATTATACAATGACTTATTTATTTTTTCAACATGCTAAACAATGACTTTTTTTGATGAACTATACGATGACTTTTTATTTTTTCGACATACTATACGATAACTTTTTTTTCGACAAACTATACCCTGACTTTTTATTTTTTCGACATACCATAGTATGACTTTTTGGCTGGACCGCAGAGGGCCAGCCCTACAAATGCAAAAGTCTGTCACTGAGTGAGTGAGTGAGTGACTGAGTGAGTGACTGACTGAGTGAGTGATGAAGTTACAGGATTGGTCGGCAGACTGCTGGAGTTTCCTCATTGGTCGTTGCTCTTTCAAAATGAAAAGGCGGAGAACAGTTCTGTGTTTACGTTTTCTGGGGAGCGTGTCAGCGGTTCAATGTAACATTACATAGTGCTGTTGGTGTGCATGTGCTATTGTTTATGTTCGTTTAAGTTACGTTATGTTGTGCTTCGTATTGTATTACCGTGCATTCACTCCAAGCGCGAAGGAAATTTTCGCCTCGCTTTCTTCTATTTCCATTACAGGGACCATTGCACTGACTATCTAGCAAGCCACACGACGCTACTGCGGTATAAGCCCAAAATAAACAGACTGTGCTGTGATTTAATTGCAATAAACGGATCAAAATAATGCCGAAATAACGACATTATGATGTTGATTTGTAAAAAGACCGAATTCATTCTTTGTCAAGTCTGTCCGCAACACAACAAGCAAACAACTTTTAAAATGCTTGTTTTCTGAACGGAGGTCGGATCGATCAACGCAGGGCTATGCTATCACCAGCTGCTCCGTCAACACTCAACATAACGTCATCTAGGCATAAATACGGCAGCGACCGTGTTGTAAACGGATCAAAGTGTGCCGAAATAACTACGTAATGATGCTGATTAGTAAAAAGTCTGAATTCATGCTTTCTCAGGTCTGTCCGCAAGACGACAAGCAAACAACTTTTAAAATGCTTGTTTTCTGAATGGAGTTCGGATCGATCAGTGGCAGGCTACGTTAACATTGCAGCTGCTCCATTAACACTCCATTTAGGAATAAATACAGCAACAACAACGTCAGTGATGACAGCGGGGATATCTCAACGCTGATAAACTTTCGCAACGTATGTATATATTGAACACCACTTATATGATGAATGCTTTTGATACACATGCTTTCATAAAATACTGAAATACTTTTAACCTTGCATACTGTATGTCATGCTAATACCTTTTCACCTTGTATAAAATGTATAATATACTGACTAGTAAATTTTACCATTTACATTACTGAATGCCATTTGCGTCATTATAAGTTGGCTTTCAATCAAACATTAAGATATGAGTAGAAAAAACTGTTCACAAAACATTATAGACATGACCACTGACTATTTGTATAACAATTTAGCTACAAATTCACATACTGACCATATACGGTCCAGCCATGTACTCGGTTTTGACTGAGTCTTGTTTTTCATGAAATCTTCGACATACTGTACTATGACGTTTTTTTCATAAAATCTTCGACATACTATACTATGACTTTTTTTTTTTTGTCATACTATACTGACTTTTTTTTCGATATACTATACTATGACTTTTTAAAAAAATTTCGACATGCTTTACCATGACTTTATTTTTTTTCGACACTATACTACGACTTATTTTTTTTTTTTCGCCATACTATACTGACTTTTTTCCACGAAATCTTCGACATACTGTACTATGACTTTTTTTTCCAAGAAATTTTCGACATACTATACTATACTATACTCTTTCACAAAACTTCCGACATACTATAGTATGACTTTTTTTCATGAAAATTTTCGACATTCTAAACTATGAGTTTTTTTTTTCCACGAAATGAGAGGAGACTATACTATGCCTTTTATCATGAACATTTTCGACATTCTATACTATGACATTTTTTCACGAATAGTTTCGACATACTATAGTATGACTTTTTTCATGAAAATTTTCGAAATTTTAAACTGAGGTTTTTTTCGACCAAATTAATCGACAGACTATACTATGCCTTTTTTCATGAAAATGTTCTACATTCTATACTATGACTTTTTTAAACGAATATATTCGACATTTTTTCACGAAAATTTTCGACATGCTATAGTATGACTTTTTTCATGAAAATTTTTGAAATTTTAAACCGTTTTTTTTCCCACCACATTAATCGACAGACTATACTATGCCTTTTTTCATGAACATTTTCGACATTCTATACTATGACTTTTTTTAACGAATATATTCGACATTTTTTCACGAAATTTTTCGACATGCTATAGTATGACTTTTTTCATGAAAATTTTTGAAATTTTAAACTGAGTTTTTTTTCCCACCACATTAATCGACAGACTATACTATGCCTTTTTTCATGAACATTTTCGACATTCTATACTATGACTTTTTTTTACGAATATTTTCGACATTTTTTCACGAAAATTTTCGACATGCTATAGTATGACTTTTTTCATGAAAATTTTCGAAATTTTAAACTGAGTTTTTTTTCCACCAAATTAATAGACAGACTATACTATGCCTTTTTTCATGAACATTTTCGACATTCTATACTATCACATTTTTTTACGAAAATATTCGACATGCTATAGTATGACTTTTTTCATGAAAATTTTCGAAATTTTAAACTGAGTTTTTTTTCCACCAAATTAAGACAAACTATACTATGCCTTTTTTCATGAACATTTTCGACATTCTATACTATGACATTTTTTTACGAATATTTTCGACATACTATAGTATGACTTTTCATGAAAATTTTCGAAATTTTAAACTGAGTTTTTTTTCCACCAAATTAATCGACACTATACTATGCTTTTTTTCATGAAAATTTTCGACATTCTATACTATGACATTTTTTTACGAATATTTTCGACATTTGTTCAAGAACATTTGACATGCTATAGTATGACTTTTTTCATGAAAATTTTTGAAATTTTAAACTGAGTTTTTTTTCCCACCAAATTAATCGACAGACTATACTATGCCTTTTTTCATGAACATTTTCGACATTCTATACTGACTTTTTTTTACGAATATTTTCGACATTTTTTCACGAAATTTTTCGACATCCTATAGTATGACTTTACATGAAAATTTTCGAAATTTTAAACTGAGTTTTTTTTCCACCAAATTAATCGACTGACTATACTATGCCTTTTTTCATGAAAATTTTCGACATTCTATACTATCACATTTTTTCATGAAAATTTTCGAAATTTTAAACTGAGTTTTTTTTTTACCAAATTAATCGACAAGACTATACTATGCTTTTTTTCATGAAAATTTTCGACATTCTATACTATGACATTTTTTTACGAATATTTTCGTATGCATTTTTTCATGAAAATTTTCGAAAATATTCGTAAAAAATTGTCATAGTATTGAATATCGAAAATTTTCATGAAAAAAGGCATAGTATAGTCTGTCGAATAATTTGGTGGAAAAAAAACTCAGTTTAAAATTTCGACATTTTCAAGAAAAAAGTCATGCTATAGTATGACTTTTTTCATGAAAATTTTTGAAATTTTAAACTGAGTTTTTTTTCCCACCAAATTAATCGACAGACTATACTATGCCTTTTTTCATGAAAATGTTCTACATTCTATACTATCACATTTTTTTACGAATATTTTCGACATTTTTTCACGAAAATTTTCGACATGTAATAGTATGACTTTTTTCATGAAAATTTTCGAAATTTTAAACTGAGTTTTTTTTCCACCAAATTAATCGACAGACTATGCTATGCCTTTTTTCATGAACATTTTCGACATTCTATACTATCACCTTTTTTTACGAATATTTTCGACATTTGTTCACGAAAATGTTCGACATGCTATAGTATGACTTTTTTCATGAAAATTTTCGAAATTTTAAACTGAGTTTTTTTTTTACCAAATTAATCGACAGACTATACTATGCTTTTTTTCATGAAAATTTTCGACATTCTATACTATGACATTTTTTTACGAATATTTTCGACATTTGTTCAAGAAAATTATACATGCTATAGTATGACTTTTTTCATGAACATTTTTGAAATTTTAAACTGCGTTTTTTTCCCACCACATTAATCGACAGACTATACTATGCCTTTTTTCATGAACATTTTCGACATTCTATACTATGACTTTTTTTTACGAATATTTTCGACATTTTTTCACGAAAATGTTCGACATGCTATAGTATGACTTTTTTCATGAAAATTTTCGAAATTTTAAACTGAGTTTTTTTTCCACCAAATTAACCGACAGACTATACTATGCCTTTTTTCATGAACATTTTCGACATTCTATACTATGACATTTTTTTACGAATATTTTCGACATACTATAGTATGACTTTTTTCATGAAAATTTTCGAAATTTTAAACTGAGTTTTTTTTCCACCAAATTAATCGACAGACTATACTATGCTTTTTTTCATGAAAATTTTCGACATTCTCTACTATGACATTTTTTTACGAATATTTTCGACATTTGTTCAAGAACATTTGACATGCTATAGTATGACTTTTTTCATGAAAATTTTTGAAATTTTAAACTGAGTTTTTTTTCCCACCAAATTAATCGACAGACTATACTATGCCTTTTTTCATGAACATTTTCGAAATTCTATACTATGACATTTTTTTACGAATATTTTCGTATGACTTTTTTCATGAAAATTTTCGAAAATATTCGTAAAAAATTGTCATAGTATTGAATATCGAAAATTTTCATGAAAAAAGGCATAGTATAGTCTGTCGATTAATTTGGTGGAAAAAAAACTCAGTTTAAAATTTCGACATTTTCAAGAAAAAAGTCATGCTATAGTATGACTTTTTTTGAAAATTGACGAAATTTTAAACTGAGTTTTTTTTCCACCAAATTAATCGACAGACTATACTATGCCTTTTTTCATGAAATTTTCGACATTCTATACTATGACATTTTTTTACGAATATTTTCGTATGACTTTTTTCATGAAAATTTTCGAAAATATTCGTAAAAAATTGTCATAGTATTGAATATCGAAAATTTTCATGAAAAAAGGCATAGTATAGTCTGTCGATTAATTTGGTGGAAAAAAAACTCAGTTTAAAATTTCGACATTTTCAAGAAAAAAGTCATGCTATAGTATGACTTTTTTTGAAAATTGACGAAATTTTAAACTGAGTTTTTTTTCCACCAAATTAATCGACAGACTATACTATGCCTTTTTTCATGAAAATTTTCGACATTCTATACTATGACATTTTTTTACGAATATTTTCGTATGACTTTTTTCATGAAAATTTTCGAAAATATTCGTAAAAAATTGTCATAGTATTGAATATCGAAAATGTTCATGAAAAAAGGCATAGTATAGTCTGTCGATTAATTTGGTGGAAAAAAAACTCAGTTTAAAATTTCGACATTTTCAAGAAAAAAGTCATGCTATAGTATGACTTTTTTTGAAAATTGACGAAATTTTAAACTGAGTTTTTTTTCCACAAAATTAATCGACAGACTATACTATGCCTTTTTTAATGAAATTTTCGACATTCTATACTATGACATTTTTTTACGAATATTTTCGTATGACTTTTTTCATGAAAATTTTCGAAAATATTCGTAAAAAATTGTCATAGTATTGAATATCGAAAATTTTCATGAAAAAAGGCATAGTATAGTCTGTCGATTAATTTGGTGGAAAAAAAACTCAGTTTAAAATTTCGACATTTTCAAGAAAAAAGTCATGCTATAGTATGACTTTTTTTGAAAATTGACGAAATTTTAAACTGAGTTTTTTTTCCACCAAATTAATCGACAGACTATACTATGCCTTTTTTCATGAAAATTTTCGACATTCTATACTATGACATTTTTTTACGAATATTTTCGTATGACTTTTTTCATGAAAATGTTCGAAAATATTCGTAAAAAATTGTCATAGTATTGAATATCGAAAATTTTCATGAAAAAAGGCATAGTATAGTCTGTCGATTAATTTGGTGGAAAAAAAACTCAGTTTAAAATTTCGACATTTTCAAGAAAAAAGTCATGCTATAGTATGACTTTTTTTGAAAATTGACGAAATTTTAAACTGAGTTTTTTTTCCACCAAATTAATCGACAGACTATACTATGCCTTTTTTCATGAAAATTTTCGACATTCTATACTATGACATTTTTTTACGAATATTTTCGTATGACTTTTTTCATGAAAATTTTCGAAAATATTCGTAAAAAATTGTCATAGTATTGAATATCGAAAATTTTCATGAAAAAAGGCATAGTATAGTCTGTCGATTAATTTGGTGGAAAAAAAACTCAGTTTAAAATTTCGACATTTTCAAGAAAAAAGTCATGCTATATATGACTTTTTTTGAAAATTGACGAAATTTTAAACTGAGTTTTTTTCCACCAAATTAATCGAGAGACTATAGTATGCTTTTTTTCATTAACATTTTCGACATTCTATACTATGACTTTTTTTTACGAATATTTTCGACATTTTTTCACGAAAATTTTCGACATGCTATAGTATGACTTTTTTGATGAAAATTTTCGAAATTTTAAACTGAGTTTTTTTTCCACCAAATTAATCGACAGACTATACTATGCCTTTTTTCATGAAAATGTTCGACATTCTATACTATCACATTTTTCAATATTTTCGACATATGTTCACGAAAATTTTCGACATGCTATA
Source organism: Sebastolobus alascanus (assembly GCA_916701645.2). Taxonomy (NCBI): domain Eukaryota; kingdom Metazoa; phylum Chordata; class Actinopteri; order Perciformes; family Sebastidae; genus Sebastolobus; species Sebastolobus alascanus. The sequence continues at coordinate 3,960,750 of CAKAOJ020000032.1, forward strand.
GTATGACTTTTTTCATGAAAATGTTCGAAATTTTAAACTGAGTTTTTTTTCCACCAAATTAATCGACAGACTATACTATGCTTTTTTTCATGGAAATTTTCGACATTCTAAACTGACATTTTTTTACGAATATTTTCGACATTTGTTCAAGAAAATTTACGACAACCTATAGTATGACTTTTTCATGAAAAGAGTCATACGAAAATATTCGTAAAAAAATGTCATAGTATAGAATGTCAAAAATTTTCATGAAAAAAGGCATAGTATAGTCTGTCGATTAATTTGGTGGAAAAAAAACTCAGTTTAAAATTTCGTCAATTTTCAAAAAAAGTCATACTATAGCATGACTTTTTTCTTGAAAATGTCGAAATTTTAAACTGAGTTTTTTTTCCACCAAATTAATCGACAGACTATACTATGCCTTTTTTCATGAACATTTTCGATATTCAATACTATGACAATTTTTTACGAATATTTTCGAAAATTTTCATGAAAAAAGTCATACGAAAATATTCGTAAAAAAATGTCATAGTATAGAATAGCGAAAATTTTCATGAAAAAAGGCATAGTATAGTCTGTCGATTAATTTGGTGGAAAAAAAACTCAGTTTAAAATTTCGACATTTTCAAGAAAAAAGTCATACTATAGCATGACTTTTTTCTTGAAAATGTCGAAATTTTAAACTGAGTTTTTTTTCCACCAAATTAATCGACAGACTATACTATGCCTTTTTTCATGAAAATTGTCGACATTCTATACTATCACATTTTTTTACGAATATTTTCGTCATTTTTTCACGAAAATTTTTGACATGCTATAGTATGACTTCTTTCATGAAAATTTTTAAATTTTAAACTGAGTTTTTTTTCCACCAAATTAATCGACAGACTATACTATGCTTTTTTTCATGAAAATTTTCGAGATTTTATACTATGACATTTTTTTACGAATATTTTCGACATACTATAGTATGACTTTTTTCATGAAAATTTTTGAAATTTTAAACTGAGTTTTTTTTTCCACCAAATTAATCGACAGACTATACTATGCTTTTTTTCATGAAAATTTTCGACATTCTATACTATGACATTTTTTTACGAATATTTTCGACATTTTTTCACGAAAATTTTCGACATGCTATAGTATGACTTTTTTCATGAAAATTTTCGAAATTTTAAACTGAGTTTTTTTTCCCACCAAATTAATAGACAGACTATACTATGCCTTTTTTCATGAAAATTTTCGACATTATATACTATCACATTTTTTTACGAATATTTTCGACATACTATAGTATGACTTTTTTCATGAAAATTTTTGAAATTTTAAACTGAGTTTTTTTTCCTCCAAATTAATCGACTGACTATACTATGCCTTTTTTCATGAAGATTCTATACTATGACTTTTTTTTACGAATATTTTCGACATTTGTTCACGAAACTTTTCGACATGCTATAGTATGACTTTTTTGATGAAAATTTTCGAAATTTTAAACTGAGTTTTTTTTCCACCAAATTAATCGACAGACTATACTATGCCTTTTTTCATGAAAATGTTCGACATTCTATACTATCACATTTTTCAATATTTTCGACATTTGTTCACGAAAATTTTCGACATGCTATAGTATGACTTTTTTCATGAAAATGTTCGAAATTTTAAACTGAGTTTTTTTTCCACCAAATTAATCGACAGACTATACTATGCTTTTTTTCATGAAAATTTTCGACATTCTATACTGACATTTTTTTACGAATATTTTCGACATTTGTTCAAGAAAATTTACGACAAGCTATAGTATGACTTTTTCATGAAAATTTTCGAAATTTTAAACTGAGTTTTTTTTCCACCAAATTAATCGACAGACTATACTATGCCTTTTTTCATGAAAATTGTCGACATTCTATACTATCACATTTTTTTACGAATATTTTCGACATTTTTTCACGAAAATTTTCGACATGCTATAGTATGACTTTTTTCATGAAAATTTTTAAATTTTAAACTGAGTTTTTTTTCGACCAAATTAATCGACAGACTATACTATGCTTTTTTTCATGAACATTTTCGACATTTTATACTATGACATTTTTTTAAGAATATTTTCGACATGCTATAGTATGACTTTTTCATGAAAATTTTCGAAATTTAAACTGAGTTTTTTTCGACCAAATTAATCGTTAGGACTAACTATGCTTTTTTCTCATGAAAATGTGCGACATCTATACGATGACATTATTTTTCGATTATTTTCGACATTTGTTCAAGAAAATTGTCGACAATGGCTATAGTATGACTTTTCTATTAAATTTTCGAAATTTTTAACTGAGTTTTTTTACACCAAATTAATCTTAGACTATACTATGCTTCTTTTTTCATGAAAATTGTCGAATTCTATACTATGACATTGTTTTACGTATATTTCGACATTTGTTCAAGAAAATTTTCGACATTGCTATAGATGACCTTTTTCCATTAAAATTTTCGAAATTTTTAAACTGAGTTTTTTTTCCGACCAAATTAATCGACAGACTATACTATGCCTTTTTTCATGAAAATGTTCGACATCTATACTATGACCTTTTTTTTTACGATAGGTCGACATTTTTTCAACGAATATTGAATATCGAAAATTTTCATGAAAAAAGGCATAGTATAGTCTGTCGATTAATTTGGTGGAAAAAAAACTCAGTTTAAAATTTCGACATTTTCAAGAAAAAAGTCATGCTATAGTATGACTTTTTTTGAAAATTGACGAAATTTTAAACTGAGTTTTTTTTCCACCAAATTAATCGACAGACTATACTATGCCTTTTTTCATGAAAATTTTCGACATTCTATACTATGACATTTTTTTACGAATATTTTCGTATGACTTTTTTCATGAAAATTTTCGAAAATATTCGTAAAAAATTGTCATAGTATTGAATATCGAAAATTTTCATGAAAAAAGGCATAGTATAGTCTGTCGATTAATTTGGTGGAAAAAAAACTCAGTTTAAAATTTCGACATTTTCAAGAAAAAAGTCATGCTATAGTATGACTTTTTTTGAAAATTGACGAAATTTTAAACTGAGTTTTTTTTCCACCAAATTAATCGACAGACTATACTATGCCTTTTTTCATGAAAATTTTCGACATTCTATACTATGACATTTTTTTACGAATATTTTCGTATGACTTTTTCATGAAAATTTTCGAAAATATTCGTAAAAAATTGTCATAGTATTGAATATCGAAAATTTTCATGAAAAAAGGCATAGTATAGTCTGTCGATTAATTTGGTGGAAAAAAAACTCAGTTTAAAATTTCGACATTTTCAAGAAAAAAGTCATGCTATAGTATGACTTTTTTTGAAAATTGACGAAATTTTAAACTGAGTTTTTTTTCCACCAAATTAATCGACAGACTATACTATGCCTTTTTTCATGAAAATTTTCGACATTCTATACTATGACATTTTTTTACGAATATTTTCGTATGACTTTTTTCATGAAAATTTTCGAAAATATTCGTAAAAAATTGTCATAGTATTGAATATCGAAAATTTTCATGAAAAAAGGCATAGTATAGTCTGTCGATTAATTTGGTGGAAAAAAAACTCAGTTTAAAATTTCGACATTTTCAAGAAAAAAGTCATGCTATAGTATGACTTTTTTTGAAAATTGACGAAATTTTAAACTGAGTTTTTTTTCCACCAAATTAATCGACAGACTATACTATGCCTTTTTTCATGAAAATTTTCGACATTCTATACTATGACATTTTTTTACGAATATTTTCGTATGACTTTTTTCATGAAAATTTTCGAAAATATTCGTAAAAAATTGTCATAGTATTGAATATCGAAAATGTTCATGAAAAAAGGCATAGTATAGTCTGTCGATTAATTTGGTGGAAAAAAAACTCAGTTTAAAATTTCGACATTTTCAAGAAAAAAGTCATGCTATAGTATGACTTTTTTTGAAAATTGACGAAATTTTAAACTGAGTTTTTTTTCCACCAAATTAATCGACAGACTATACTATGCCTTTTTTCATGAAAATTTTCGACATTCTATACTATGACATTTTTTTACGAATATTTTCGTATGACTTTTTTCATGAAAATTTTCGAAAATATTCGTAAAAAATTGTCATAGTATTGAATATCGAAAATGTTCATGAAAAAAGGCATAGTATAGTCTGTCGATTAATTTGGTGGAAAAAAAACTCAGTTTAAAATTTCGACATTTTCAAGAAAAAAGTCATGCTATAGTATGACTTTTTTTGAAAATTGACGAAATTTTAAACTGAGTTTTTTTTCCACCAAATTAATCGACAGACTATACTATGCCTTTTTTCATGAAAATTTTCGACATTCTATACTATGACATTTTTTTACGAATATTTTCGTATGACTTCTTTCATGAAAATTTTCGAAAATATTCGTAAAAAATTGTCATAGTATTGAATATCGAAAATGTTCATGAAAAAAGCCATAGTATAGTCTGTCGATTAATTTGGTGGAAAAAAAACTCAGTTTAAAATTTCGACATTTTCAAGAAAAAAGTCATGCTATAGTATGACTTTTTTTGAAAATTGACGAAATTTTAAACTGAGTTTTTTTTCCACCAAATTAATCGACAGACTATACTATGCCTTTTTTCATGAAAATTTTCGACATTCTATACTATGACATTTTTTACGAATATTTTCGTATGACTTTTTTCATGAAAATTTTCGAAAATATTCGTAAAAAATTGTCATAGTATTGAATATCGAAAATTTTCATGAAAAAAGGCATAGTATAGTCTGTCGATTAATTTGGTGGAAAAAAAACTCAGTTTAAAATTTCGACATTTTCAAGAAAAAAGTCATGCTATAGTATGACTTTTTTTGAAAATTGACGAAATTTTAAACTGAGTTTTTTTTCCACCAAATTAATCGACAGACTACTATGCCTTTTTTCATGAAAATTTTCGACATTCTATACTATGACATTTTTTTACGAATATTTTCGTATGACTTTTTTCATGAAAATTTTCGAAAATATTCGTAAAAAATTGTCATAGTATTGAATATCGAAAATTTTCATGAAAAAAGGCATAGTATAGTCTGTCGATTAATTTGGTGGAAAAAAAACTCAGTTTAAAATTTCGACATTTTCAAGAAAAAAGTCATGCTATAGTATGACTTTTTTTGAAAATTGACGAAATTTTAAACTGAGTTTTTTTTCCACCAAATTAATCGACAGACTATACTATGCCTTTTTTCATGAAAATTTTCGACATTCTATACTATGACATTTTTTTACGAATATTTTCGTATGACTTTTTTCATGAAAATTTTCGAAAATATTCGTAAAAAATTGTCATAGTATTGAATATCGAAAATTTTCATGAAAAAAGGCATAGTATAGCCTGTCGATTAATTTGGTGGAAAAAAAACTCAGTTTAAAATTTCGACATTTTCAAGAAAAAAGTCATGCTATAGTATGACTTTTTTTGAAAATTGACGAAATTTTAAACTGAGTTTTTTTTCCACCAAATTAATCGACAGACTATACTATGCCTTTTTTCATGAAAATTTTCGACATTCTATACTATGACATTTTTTTACGAATATTTTCGTATGACTTTTTTCATGAAAATTTTCGAAAATATTCGTAAAAAATTGTCATAGTATTGAATATCGAAAATTTTCATGAAAAAAGGCATAGTATAGTCTGTCGATTAATTTGGTGGAAAAAAAACTCAGTTTAAAATTTCGACATTTTCAAGAAAAAAGTCATGCTATAGTATGACTTTTTTTGAAAATTGACGAAATTTTAAACTGAGTTTTTTTTCCACCAAATTAATCGACAGACTATACTATGCCTTTTTTCATGAAAATTTTCGACATTCTATACTATGACATTTTTTTACGAATATTTTCGTATGACTTTTTTCATGAAAATTTTCGAAAATATTCGTAAAAAATTGTCATAGTATTGAATATCGAAAATTTTCATGAAAAAAGGCATAGTATAGTCTGTCGATTAATTTGGTGGAAAAAAAACTCAGTTTAAAATTTCGACATTTTCAATAAAAAAGTCATGCTATAGTATGACTTTTTTTGAAAATTGACGAAATTTTAAACTGAGTTTTTTTTCCACCAAATTAGTCGACAGACTATACTATGCCTTTTTTCATGAAAATTTTCGACATTCTATACTATGACATTTTTTTACGAATATTTTCGTATGACTTTTTTCATGAAAATTTTTGAAAATATTCGTAAAAAATTGTCATAGTATTGAATATCGAAAATGTTCATGAAAAAAGGCATAGTATAGTCTGTCGATTAATTTGGTGGAAAAAAAACTCAGTTTAAAATTTCGACATTTTCAAGAAAAAAGTCATGCTATAGTATGACTTTTTTTGAAAATTGACGAAATTTTAAACTGAGTTTTTTTTTCCACCAAATTAATAGACAGACTATACTATGCCTTTTTTCATGAAAATTTTCGACATTATATACTATCACATTTTTTTACGAATATTTTCGACATACTATAGTATGACTTTTTTCATGAAAATTTTTGAAATTTTAAACTGAGTTTTTTTTCCTCCAAATTAATCGACTGACTATACTATGCCTTTTTTCATGAAGATTCTATACTATGACATTTTTTTACGAATATTTTCGACATTTGTTCACGAAAATTTTCGACATGCTATAGTATGACTTTTTCATTAAAATTTTCGAAATTTTAAACTGAGTTTTTTTTCGACCAAATTAATCGACAGACTATACTATGCCTTTTTTCATGAAAATGTTCGACATTCTATACTATGACTTTTTTTTACGAATATGTTCGACATTTTTTCACGAAAATTTTCGACATGCTATAGTATGACTTTTTTCATGAAAATTTTCGAAATTTTAAACTGAGTTTTTTTTCCACCAAATTAATCGACAGACTATACTATGCCTTTTTTCATGAACATTTTCGACATTCTATACTATGACATTTTTTTACGAATATTTTCGACATTTGTTCAAGAAAATTTTCGACATGCTATAGTATGACTTTTTCATTAAAATTTTCGAAATTTTAAACTGAGTTTTTTTTCGACCAAATTAATCGTTAGACTATACTATGCTTTTTTTCATGAAAATTGTCGACATTCTATACTATGACATTTTTTTACGAATATTTTCGACATTTGTTCAAGAAAATTTTCGACATGCTATAGTATGACTTTTTCATTAAAATTTTCGAAATTTTAAACTGAGTTTTTTTTCGACCAAATTAATCGACAGACTATACTATGCCTTTTTTCATGAAAATGTTCGACATTCTATACTATGACTTTTTTTTACGAATATGTTCGACATTTTTTCACGAAAATTTTCGACATGCTATAGTATGAATTTTTTCATGAAAATTTTCGAAATTTTAAAATGAGTTTTTTTTCCACCAAATTAATCGACAGACTATACTATGCCTTTTTTCATGAAAATTTTCGACATTCTATACTATGACATTTTTTTACGAATATTTTCGACATTTTTTCACGAAACATTTTTTCACGAAAATTTTCGACATGCTATAGTATGACTTTTTTCATGAAAATTTTCGAAATTTTAAACTGAGTTTTTTTTCCACCAAATTAATCGACAGACTATACTATGCCTTTTTTCATGAACATTTTCGACATTCTATACTATGACATTTTTTTACGAATATTTTCGACATTTTTTCACGAAAATTTTCGACATGCTATAGTATGACATTTTTCATGAAAATTTTCGAAATTTTAAACTGAGTTTTTTTTTACCAAATTAATCGTTAGACTATACTATGCTTTTTTTCATGAAAATTGTCGACATTCTATACTATGACTTTTTTTTACGAATATGTTCGACATTTTTTCACGAAAATTTTCGACATGCTATAGTATGACTTTTTTCATGAAAGTTTTCGAAATTTTAAACTGAGTTTTTTTTCCACCAAATTAATCGACAGACTATACTATGCCTTTTTTCATGAAAATTTTAACATTCTATACCATGACATTTTTTTACGAATATTTTCGAAATTTTTTCACGAAAATTTTCGACATGCTATAGTATGACTTTTTTCATGAAAATTTTCGAAATTTTAAACTGAGTTTTTTTCCACCAAATTAAGACAGACTATACTATGCCTTTTTTCATGAAAATTTTCGACATTATATACTATCACATTTTTTTATGAATATTTTCGACATACTATAGTATGACTTTTTTCATGAAAATTTTCGAAATTTTAAACTGAGTTTTTTTTCCACCAAATTAATCGACCGACTATACTATGCCTTTTTTCATGAACATTTTCGACATTCTATACTATCACATTTTTTACGAATATTTTCTACATTTGTTCACGAAAATTTTCGACATACTATAGTATGACTTTTTTTATGAAAATTTTCGACATTCTATACTATGACATTTTTTTCATGAAAATCTTCGACATACTATACTATGACATTATTTTATTTATTACACTATTTTTTACATGCTTTACCGACTTTTTGTCATGAAATTTTTCGACATATACTGTACAGTACACTATACATACACTATACTATGACTTTTGGTAATGACATTTTTCGGCATACTATACTATGACTTTTTACATGACATTTATTGACATACTATACCATATATTTTTCCATGAAAATTTTCAACATACTATACTTTTCATACTAGACTTTTTCACGAAATGTTTCGACACCGAATGGTATTACTTTTTTCATGAAATTTTTGGACATACTATACTACGAGTGTTTAAAAAAAATCATAAAAATTGATAGTATAGTATGTCAAAAAGACATGAAAAAGCCATAGTATAGTACATCAAAAACTCATAGTAATGGATGTAAAAAAAAAGTCATAAAAAATCCATAGTATAGTATGTGATTAAAAAGTCATAAAAAGTATATGTAAAAAAAAAAAAAAATCATGAAAAAAGCCATAGTATAGTATGTCAAAAATGTCATAGTATAGTATGCATGATAAATACCACGAAAAAAGTCCTAGTATTTAATGTGAAAAAAGTCCAATATCAGTATTAAAAAAAATCAAATTACAGGGTGTCCAAAAAAGTCATAAAAAGTAGGGCTGTCAATCAATTAAAATATTTAATCGTGATTAATCGCATGATTGCCATAGTTAATTGCGATTAATCGCAAATTATTCACACATTTATCTGTTCAAAATGTAACTTAAAGGGAGATTCGTCAAATATTTAATACTCTTATCAACATGGGAGTGGACGAATATGTTTGCTTTATGCAAATATATGTATATATCTCTCATTGGAAATCAATTAACAACGCAAAACAATGACAAATATTGTCCAGAAACCCTCACAGGTACTGCATTTAGCATAAAAAATATCCTCAAATCATAACATGGCAAACTCAAGCCCAACAGGCAACAACAGCTGTCAGTGTGTCAGTGTGCTGACTTGACTATGACTTGCCAAAAAACTGCATGTGATTATCATAAAGCTGGCATGTCTGTAAAGGGGAGACTCGTAGGTACCCATAGAACCCATTTTCAGGTGAAGGTACCCCTTTGAAAATGGCCATGCCAGTATTTCCTCGCCAAAATTTTGCATAAGTTTGGCGGGCTATTCAGCCTCCTTTGCAACAAGTATGTAGTAGTATGACAATGCATTCCTTAGGTTTTCTAGTTTCATATGATACCAGTATCTTCACTCTAGCATTAAAACTGAGCCCGCTACAACCTAAAAATTGCAAGTTGCGTAAATGCGTTAAAGAAATTAGTGGCGTTAAAACAAATTTTGCAATAACGCGTTAGTATCGTGTTAACTTTGGCAGCCATGTGTTCATAACTTGGAAATAACTTGGAAAATATATTTTTCTTAGATAAAAGGCTTAATGCCAGGTATACTGTAACAAACAAGATCATCTGGAGTAGGAGACACTGATGTATATCCACAGGCAGTCCTTTAATGAACTTAATTTTAGGAAGTGATGAATCATCTCACTTCTTGAGGTTATTAGCCATTTATCTAACTTACACTTACTGCCTCGATTGCACTGCTCTTCCTCTTGATGAATGATCGTCCCTTTCACTGCTCTCGCCACTCGAACGAACCACATCTACTATTGCCTCTCAGCACTAACTCATCCGGTGACAAACAACACGCCACTAACACGAGAGATGGAAAAACAAGTGAGGGATGCTGCCTCACAAAGCAGATTTTGATGGTACGGTAAGATTTTAAGGGGTTTGGATGTCGATATAAAAAAAAAAGGTGGATGGGGAGCTCCCACACCTCATTCCATATCCCTCCATCTCTTTGTTCAGTAATCCTGCCCTGCAGCATCGTGGCTCTTCTCATTGCCAGCAGATTCTCAAAGGGCCGTAGCATTAGCAGTGGTAGCATTCCACGTCTCCCCTTAATCCTATTTTGGACCTTTGTTGTAGCCCGAGAACTGACAAAGGAGCACTTAATCACCATAACCTGCTGTCAATGGATGATGCTGAATGGAGGAACAGTACCTTAGCTCACCATTGATCCATGCACACACACACACACACACACACACACACACACACACACACACACACACACACACACACACACACACAGGAAGATCTAAAATGCCTTTGTTTCCTTCAGGGAGCTGATGTTGATGTCGGCCATTAATCTTGACGGTTGCCCCCTGTGAGGTCAGCATGTTCACTCAACTCAACTGAAAGTATGTGAATTTGACAAGTCTGACCTTTTCTCCTTTACACTCGTCTTGCTCCCAAAAAAAAGTGTAGTTCTTGAAAACCCTATTGAAATGCTGGGTTTGTCATCGTCAAAATTGGCAATTTGAATGAATTCCTTCGTTTGCTCACAGCTCAGCAGTGCACCAAATCACATCTTGTGTTTCATAATGAGATGTGTCGGAGCCATTCTTGACTACAATAATCCTGCCTGAGCGAGCTAGAAGCAGAAATATTCATTCACCTTTTCTCTCTCTCTTCAAATCAGGCAAGGTTAATAACAGCACGGTGAATATGAGGCGGATCAGATCAGCTGGAATCTCTTTGATTGCCCTGATGGGATTCATATGACTTCTTCAGCATCAAGAACCTTACAGCAGGAGGTAAAACTGCAGGTGTCGTTCATTCTAGGGCTGCAACTAACGATTATTTTCATTGTCGATTAATCTGTCGATGATTTTCTCGATTAATCGTTTAGTTTGGTCTATCAAATGTCAGAAAATGGTGAAAAATATAGACCAGTGTTTCCCAAAGCCCAAGATGACGTCCTTAAATGTATTGTTCTGTCCACAACTGAAAGATATTCAGTTTACTGTCATAGAGGAGCAAAGAAACCAGAAAATATTCACATTTAAGAGGCTGGAATCAGAGAATTTTTAAAAAAATTACTCAAACAATTAATGATGATTAATCGACTATCAAAATAGTTGGCGATTAATTTAATAGTTGACAACTAATCGATTAATCTTTGCACCTCTAGTTCATTCATATCGCTGACAATCCCACGCGCTTCCAAACACAAGATATTTATCTTAAATCATAGTCAAGATTTCAGTATTTAAATAAATTACCAACCATGTGTGGCTGAATTATAGAGAAACGTATAAAATAATGTAAGAGTGGTCTAAAAATTTCTGTTTGATGCAGCAACACAAATATGGCATCTAGGGTTTCAACGTTTTAACCAATATGTGTGTCAGAGCTTCAGTGTCTAGAAGTACTTCATTTTTAAAGATGTTTTGTTACTCACCCACAAGGTGTTTCACTTCTGTCCCAGGTATTTTGACCTTTTTTTCTGGATGTTCACACATTGACGTCACCTGAGGGTCATCGCGGTCAAGTGGCAGTCACATGAGTCATCAGAGCCGCGTGAGTTATGGCGTGTGAAACTGCCTGAGGAAAGAGGATGTCAGGCTGGTATTATCTGTGAGTGAGTAGTTCTAGCACTATTATCCTGTGACCTGGATGATTTAACGCCTCTTCACAAGGTGTAATTTTGGGATCCCTCACAAAAGTTGATAATTGTGAGAGAAAGGTGTTGAAATCTCTGGATGTTACTGCAAAACAGGCGGTCCTACTGTATACCACCACACTGTGAGATACCGTACGTCCACATACGTACGATTTAGTGCTTTTGTGATCAAAGACAGTCTGTGAGAAATTTAGGGTCAAATTCTCACAATGTGGCTGCTGCTACAACTCAAATCTACAAACTAACCAATTAGAATATGGCTTGAAGTGACGTACAACACACTGGCCAACATTACAACATTTTTGGATAACAAAATTTTAAAAAATGTGCCCTTGCTACTGTATGGCTTAATGACAGCATCGCAGATCGATGAGTTAATAATGTGTCTCTGCTTACATGCCTCAAAATGTATGTGGTTATAGACAGATTACAACCAAGATTTTATTTGACGTATTAGGGCTGTCAAAGTTAACCCGATAATAACGCGTTAATGGAAATTCGTTTTAACGCCACTAATTTCTTTAATGCATTAACGCTATTCTGTCTTTCAGAGGGTGTAACAGGCTCAGTTTTTAAGCTATAGTGAAGGTACTGGCATTATGAAACTAGAAAACCTAAGGAATCCATCGTTACCAACCATGTCATACTAGCTTGCCGCGAAGGAGGTTAAATAACACTCCAAACTTACGCTAAATTTTGGTGAGGAAAAACTTGCATGGCCATTTTCAAAGAGGTCCCTTGACCTCTGACCTCAAGATATGTGAATGAAAATGGGTTCTATGGGTACCCACGAGTCTCCCCTTTATAGACATGCCCACTTTATGATTATCACATGCAGTTTGGGGCAAGTCATAGTCAAGTCAGCACACTGACACACTGACGGCTGTTGTTGCCTGTTGGGCTTCAGTTTGCCATGTTATGATTTGAGCATATTTTTTATGCTAAATGCAGTACCTGTGAGGGTTTCTGGACAATATGATTTTATAATATTGTTTTGTGTTATTAATTGATTTCCAATAATAGATATATACATACATTTGCATAAAGCAAGCATATTTGCCCACTACCATGTTGATAAGAGTGTTAAATACTTGACAAATCTCCCTTTAAGGTACATTTTGAACAGATACAAAAAATGTGAGATGAATTTGCGATTAAACGCGATTAACTATGGACAACCATGCGATAAATATTTCAATCGATTGACAGCCCTATTACGTACCCATCTTGGACAGTTGACAGATGATAATGCGCAAGATGAACCTGCAAGATTATGGTTATTACACACAGTGTTTAGAGGCCTTAAGGATCTACTCAGACATACAGCTTGAAGGATCAGGAAAAAAACATTTCGTTACTTACTTCAGTGGAAAGTTTGGCACGTTTGGTTGGACAAAGTTTAGTTTAGATTAGATTCAAATTTATTGTCTTTTGCACAGAGTACGAGTACAAGTACAAAGACAATGAAATGCAGTTGCCCCAGTATTTTGTTGTGTAAGTGACCTCTCTTAGTATTGTGACCTTGAGTTTATCGGATTTAAAGGTGAGAAAGTGAAAGTGTGTTTTCCCACCGTGGAGGACTGTAAAGGAGCATTCAGCTTCACGCTACATCAGAGCCCATCTGCAACACTCGTGTGCGTAGGCGGCGAAAGTATGGCAGGGGAGGATGCCAGCACATACTGCTATGGAGAGGGCACACACGCTGACTATCCAGCACCACCTGTCTCACTTGGGTAACTGATGAGCACAAGGTGTGCAACGGTGTGTGCTCTCATTTATCTGCAGAGAAGATGAGTAAGCAAAATTCACCTGTGGTGTCGTCCTCAAGTGCTAATTATGTGGTCAATTTTCCGCAACGGAGGACAGAGTGTGAGCATTTCAGAGTCACATTTATTATGTTTGCATTAATATGGAACAGAAATGTCTGGTATTTAACTAGAAAATGCAGTTGTATTAGCTCTGTTTTCCTGTTTAAGCAGTTGTGTGCCCCTGTTTGTGTGTGGAGGTTGTTGCTGGTGCTCGCCTGCCTTTGCCCGCTGTGGTTTGGCAAGAGACCGCTGAGCAGGAGAGTGCCGCAGGCAGAGCTCGGGCATGACAAGCCCTTCTGGAGCACGCTTATGACTCAACACAGCCGAGGTACAAAAAACACTCGAGTCCCTGATGCCCTGACCTCCTGCATAATTCTCACACCATGTGTGTCTCATGCTAAAACGTTTTAACCCTTTAAAGGGTATTCTCGGTTTATTAAACTTGGGTCTTATTTTCATAGTTTACTGTAGGTCATCTATTCTATTAATTATGAAAACATTGGGCCTCATGCAAGAACCAGTCATATAAACAGATTTTATTCTATATAGCCTTACGATATCATCATTAATTGATTGGCCATTGATGTTATTCTATAACTCTATAACTGAAATATCAATATGAACATCTCAAACTACAAAACGACTTAGATTACGCACTAATTGAAGGTTAATTTGTCTCTGTATATAATAAGGTCAACAGGAAGTGTAACCAGGCGCGTCATGGCTGACTTACTTCTTTTGGATGTGTGTCAGGCCCTTTTGGAAGAGAGCGTGTTGATATATTGGCAGAGACAGATGAATGGGGCAGGGCACGTAGCCTTATCATTGGGGTATTAATTATGCTAATTCACAATTCTCATGAACACGCACTCATTTACGCACAGGTGGCATTCATTTTGTTTACGCAGGTTATTTACACAGTTGTCTGAAGTTAGGAACGTTTCCTGAATGTGGCGTGGCACACTCGTATGAGCAGACGGTACGAAAAAAAAGTAAGAGAAAGTTAAGACAAGAATACAAAAATGTTCTTGCATGAGGCCCATTGTACTCACAAAAGTGTGGCAACACCCTTTTTATTTTATGACTGTAGACATTGGCCGTTGAATTTGGTAGGTGGGCTGATTCAGGTGTATGAGACCTACTGCACTACAGAATAGAGGTTGAGCAGGTGGAGGTGAGTGCCTATGTGAAACAAGCTGCTCCGTAAAGTCACATTCAGACCAACTTGAGCATCGCGTGAAAAAGCGAAGCCCTCTCATTCAATTGAATGGAGTCAGTCCGTCGGTGGGGAGGAGACTCCTTCAAAACAATGCAGGGTCGTCCAGCAAAAAAGTTGAACCAGGCTCAACTTTTGCTGCAACGCAACTCTACGTCACCCAGCAAGATGCAGCGTTGGACAGTCAAATACATGTAAGTGCATATTTCTGGTGGATTACTTTGTAACATGAACAAGTTGTAAAATTCTGTAATTTGCTCTTTATCTTCGGTTTCAATTGTTATGTTTGTTTTATGCCTGCAACCGTGTAACTGTGCTGCTGCCTATCTTGGCCAGGACACTCTTGAAAAAGAGATTTTTAATCTCAATGAGTTTTTACTCCTGGTTAAATAAAGGTTAAATTAAAAATTAAAAAATGTACTAATGAGCCTGCATGTGACATAGGAAGGGGAGCCCAGTCTGAATGGCTTGTTGAATCACTTGTTTTCTGATCTAGGCAGCCCACAAAAAACTTATTTCACAGTTTGAGGGTTGGTAGGCACTCCAGATACCAAAATGTATGAGCACAAGCACCGAAAAGGTGAGTTTTTCATGATATATGTTCCTTTTAAACAACACGCAGCTCCCCCTGCCTTGTTTTAATTCAGGTCTGTTTTCGGTTTGTATCCCTGCTTAAGCTGTCAAATTCTCTCCTTCAGTTCAACATTTGTCATGAGTTTTGTCTGCGTCCTCTATATTTAAAAATGAACTGCTAACAAAAGGCTGTTAGTCCTGGTCAGGATAAAACACCTTCCCAGCCAGTTGAAGAACGAGAGGTTTATCCCAAGTTGGACTGCAGAGGTAAGCCAGTTCCCTTTACCAACACAGTGTGTAAGTGGAATAACTGAAGAAAAAAAAAAAAAAAAGCTTTATCTAGGTTAAATATTACCCAGAGACAGAGAGAGAGGAAGGATGCAATGGAGCAATTACTTAAAGTGCCTTTAATACCAGGACACTAATTATACTCACCATCTGCAAAATATTGCACAGCAGTGATTCCCAGGATTGCCGTGTTGATACGCTTTCATCATGATCACATTTTTCCCCAGGAGGATACGCTTCCTGCCAACCTGGGACCAATACGAGTCTGCAAATGGCTCCTGTCAAGTGTTGCAGTGTAACAGTTTGATTATTATCCTGTTAGAGGTCACAGCAGCATTGAATTAGTTTTGTACACATGTTCAAGTTAATTTGGAGAGCATAATCACATACAAGAGCAACTCAAAGTAATTTACAGGGTCATAAAACAATTTAAAAAACATAGATACACACAGACAACACATATATTCACACAAAAGTAGATGAAGATTGTGTTTTTGCAAACCTCAAATGAGCAGGCAGGCTGTTCTGGGCTTTAGGTGCATAAACACCGAACGCTCAATCGCCAGATTTAGACCGAGCTCTGGGAATCTGAAGGAGACATCTGTCTGGTGACCTGAGAAATCTGTTGGGTGGATAAATTGGAAGCATGTCAGATATATAAACTGGAGCCAGACCATTAAGAGCTTCATAGACCAGGAGCTGAATCTTTAAATCAATTCTGTAATTAACAGGTAGAAACTGGCAATGTTTGAGAATTGGAGTGATTGAATTAAGATGCGAGTGGCTGCATTTTGAATGAGGTGAAGCCTTTGAATAGCTTTGACTGGATGACAAGAGAAAAAAGGGATTGCAATAATCAAGCCAGCTAAATTCATCAAAAACGCGCTTCCAAATCCAAATGTCCATGTAACAACTTTAACGAAACAGTTATATTGATAACATTTTTATGTAAACAAATCATTAAAAAACTAAATAATAATAATACATCCACAGAGCTTTTAGAAAGGTGCCGAAGAAAAGTATGGCTTTTCCTCAAAAAAAAAAATATTATGACTGCGAGTTAATCATTTAAAAAATGTTGGCGGGTCCAAAATTAATGTTTTGTTTATCTCTGTGGAAGATATCTGATGTTGGTATCACGTGATATCTTGGTGTTGTAAGTGATCAAGTTGCCAGTTGGTCTGGAAAAAACGGATAAATGGCGTCCATCAAGCTGCAGAGTAGCCTAAGTGAATATTTACCATGGCAACAAGCGACAACTGACGTTAGCACATATTAACTTTCTTAGCTTAATTGTCCGAACAACAATAACCCATAAAATTACAATTCAGCATATTTAAACAAAACCAGAACAACTACCTAACTAATGTGTTGTCACCGGTTAGATTGTCAAAATAAGAAAAATAACAGCTTCAGTCCCAGAGTAGCTACGTTAGCATTATAACATTAGTGATGGTTGTCCAGTTAGCTACCTAACGTTATACAGCAACCGCTTATGGATCAAAAAGCGTGAAGTAATCAAGTAGTCCGCTAACAGTGTTAATTTTGGCTTTTTTCATACATGACAACATGTCAAGTCAAGTCAAGTCAATTTTATTTGTATAGCCCAAAATCACAAATCACAAATTTGCCTCAGGGGGCTTTACAGGATACGACACCCTCTGTCCTTTACAGTACGACCCTCTCATCAGATGAGGAAAAACTCCCCCAAAAAAACCCTTTTAACAGAGAAAAAAAAATGGAAGAAACCTCAGGAAGAGCAACAGAGGAGGGATCCCTCTTCAGACGTGCAATAGATGTCATGTGTACAGAGTAACAACATAATGAAAATACAACATAAACAATCCATATGACAAAAATTGATACATAGAATGTGAACATATACAGTATGAGAACATATGGAACAACATCTTAAAACTATGTTAGACTAACGTTAGTTGAATTTTTGTTTTATTTTTTACTTTACTCCCTTGATACTTTGCCTCGCGGACCGTCTGCTTTCCGGCTGGATACCTGTACTGCGTGCGCAACGGCGGGAAAAGAAAAGTAATTTTCTCTGAATGAAAAACAGGTGTGCACGGGGAAATCACCTGTGGTTCAAGCCGCCCTCGTCAAGGGGATTGATAATGCCTGGTCACCTAATGCCTCCAAAGTGAAACTCTGCCGACCGGTTCCTCAGCACCGCAGCGCCGGCAGCTCATGCAGATCAGCCCTTCTCCCTCCATGCCGCTACCGGGTAAGCGAGCAAGGAGCCCTGGCAGTGGCGGTTTCCACTGAAGTTCCCTCAAACAATGTACACTATAACAAATATCCCCCCAGCTGAAACTGTGGCTGCGGGGGATATTTGTTATACATTGCTTGATGGAACTTCAGTGGAAACCGACACTGAGGGGGACACACACCTAATGTAGCCGTATAGCTACATGTTGCAAAATGACTTTTACTCTACCACGAAAGATTCATCACTTGACTGTCTGCCTGAGTCATTCCACTTGACCATAAAATATGCAGGTTGTGCAACGAACTGGCAACCATTTGTTGTGAAGGGAATACGGTAGAACGGGGGAGGGAGAATGCAACATGTAGTGGCTGAATGTTATCAACGTTATCAATTGTACCTTTAAAAGGAAATACGCTCACTCTCCCGTCTGTGTGTTAAGTATGGAGCTGGAGTTGGGAGGCGATTAGCTTAGTTTAGCATAGAAAATACCACAAATTGTTGATTTTATATTTCTGTTTGTGTACGGATTAAACAAATTAAATAAAACATGTTCATTTGTAAGCTTTAGAGGTGCTGGTAGGCATGTTTTTTTAACTTTTAGAGAGCTCCTGCATCAAGTTTTATTGCTAAGATAAGCTCGTCACCTCTTGGCTCTAGCTCAATACTTACCGCACAAACATGAAGTGGTAAGTATTCCTTTAACTCCATTTACTAGTGGGTAAGTGGACTACAGTGAATAGGAAACCCACTCAAGCAGACCAATTTTTCACTCAACAGAAAAGATCAGTTGTGAGGACCTTTTTACAAAATAGCAGAGGAGGTAAGAGAGTGGGAAGGAGTGGCACGTCCAGGTGGTCCCTTCACTTCATGTCACAAGGTTCAGCACTTTCCACAAACCATTTAACAACTTCAGATCTCTGCTGTTACAGTACACTGTAAAGACAGGACCACTAAGAGAAAGACTCGAGTCAAAGTCATCGACCAGGAGTCAATGGAGGCTGGAGAAACATCAGATGAACAGACACAGTTTGTGCGGTTCAATAGTGGTTAACAAGCACTCCATCATTTCCCCTCGGCACTTCCTCTTGTGGGAATCACAGTCGCCATGTTAAGTGGCGTTCCAATATTCAAAGAAAGCCGAGGGACTCAAGTCTATCCAGTGTGCATTGTGTGTGTAGCGGCAATCTTTTCTCTGTCTGGTAATCCACTACTGTTACAGTCTGTGTATTTGCAATAAGCTTGATGTGAAATTAATCTTCAGAGGCAGTAACTCCATTTAAAAGGTTTACTCAACAAAAAATAAAGCTACAAGATTCACTCTGTGCTCAACTTGGCACACCGAGCAAAAAACTGTCGTACTTAACTGAGAGCTATTGGCTATGACGTAGTCCGTATCATAATTAAAGGAGCATTTTTGCTACTAGTCATTAAACACATCGTATCAATTGTTAACATGGCTCTTACATGTCCGGCCCCTAATTGCTTACGCTGGATGCAAAACAATTACAGCGCCAGTTAATATAAACAAACTTCACTTTGAATTGTGTTTTTGTTTCTGTGTTTTAAACCACAGAAAAAATGAGATATAAATACAGTTTATTTCTATGGTTATCGAAGAAGAATTCAACTGATGATCACAAACACAATCATTCGTTCAAACTCCGTCTCCTCGCATGGGCATGTAAGATGTAGTAACTGCAATGCACATGTAGTTAGGCAAACGGCTGCTTCACTATTCATCATTGAATAGTTTATGTAGACACAAGTATTCTCTATTTTAAAAAACCTGCTCACCTAAGACTCTTCCCCCGAGCTCGCATGACTTATGTAGTATCAAGTAGGGGTGTGAAAGAAAAAATCAATTTCCCTATGTATCGCAATATTTTACGATTACGATTTTTAAATAAATTTTTTAATGCCAGAATCAATATATTTGCTTCATTTGAGTCTATGCGGAGATAGAAGGAAATTACCGCTTTTATTGTTGTAGTCTGAGTAACGTGACGTCATGTCCGTTTCAAAAACCAAAACAAAGCCGAAGCGAGTCGTAGCGAGAAAGCTGAAAATGGCGGAGGGTCCGCGGGGATACAACCTGCACCCTCACATTTTAAATCCACAGTGGTAAACACTACACATACAGTTAAGTATGGAAACACTTTGGGTTTCACACATTGGAAAAGCAGAGCTAGACCTCACGGCTAAAGCTGCATGCTAACTCTGTCATGGACAGGAAACGTTATCGTATTGCGGTAACGTGCGATCAAGCAAGCCGTGAACTTGCATCTCCTTGGTCAAATCGACTGACACTACAACTGTAGCACACACATACAGTATATTGATGTTTATGTTGAATGCATTCAAATGGCCCAATAGAGCTGACCATGGATGTATAAAGAGAACGGAGCTAACGGGAGAGCCGGAGACGGACTTGGTGAAGTTAGCGGAAGTATACACGTGTGACTACGTCTGGTTTTCAAAATAAGGTGTTATTTAAGGGAACTGTATATACATAATACATATATGGAAATAAGATTAATTGGATTATATTCATCAGAAGTATAAAACATGTTAGGCTACACGTCCCTTATAAAAGTAAAAAGTAAAAATAAAATACCACTAATTTTTTAGGGAAATGTCTTTATTCTTTGATTTTTTTTGGTTGCTGAAAAAAATTAATAATAATAATAATTCCTGACAATGACTGATATATTTGACTTCAGGACATCTCTGACTACATACATGCTGAAAATCAAACATTTTTACTGTATCAATTTAGAGATTTTTCAAAGTAAAAGTCCCTAGAAGTGTATGATTCAACTTTTTCCCATGGTCTAGTGTTACAAAAGTTAACAAAAGTCGCAATAAATTGTAATATCGAATCGCAATACATGTAGAATCACAATACTTAAAAATCACAATACGTGATAGTATCGAATCGGGAGATAGGTGGATCGTCCCAGCCCTAGTATCAAGGTAGTTCCCATGGGGAAGTGGAGGAGGCTAACAATTAAATGCACAAGAAGGTTACAGTCTCCCCCTATATACAGTGCGACCACCTGTTATCACATGATGACATCTCAGCAAACTTAATTTGCTGATTACGACCGTGAGATGCGATTGAAAGCCCTGGAAAGAGCCAGTAACGCCACCTTGAGCTACGATTGTTTTGTCAAGGTCAAAAATGTAATAAGCTTGTTATAACGGCATTGTGATGTCGGAGCCGAGGCCAGCTTTACCTAAGGAGCAGAGATGAAAGAAGAGCATCAGTGGGACAATAAATTATCTCGACCCCCTCATGACCTCACTGTGACCTGAAGCCATTGCACTTCTCTTCTCTGCTACATTATTCCTGCTACCAAACGGCTCCCTGTCAGTCTGCAGGATGTGATGTATTTCTCCAGCAGTATGATAAAGCTTCCAAGACAAGTGATTCTACCACGAAACGTTGTGTAATCATTATTGATCCTCATTGTTCTCGTTTTGTCTAATCAACGTAATTGCTAAAGTACTATTTTAGAGAGCAGATAATCACAACCATAATAACTCCGGTGCTTCTGCTAATCCTTCTCCAAAGCTTCTGAAGAAATGTATTTTCTTTAGTTGTTTTTTTCTTTTTATCTCAATTAATTAGTGTTACATCAAAGGAGCAGTCTCACTCTATAAGCAGGAAATGTAATTAGGCACTAATGAAGAAGAAGAAGACTGTACTGCTTTCATTCCTCCACAGTGACACTAAAGGCTTGCGTCACATCAATATCTCACTTTTTTTTACCCCCTCCCCCCAGAGAGTTGATCAGCCAGTCGCTGGGTGAGGCTTTAAACCCCCCCTGGGTGAGATGAGACATGCAGGGGAGAGGGAGGGGAGTGCTGCTCCTAATGACAAGTGTAGGAGAGCTCAGACTGTCGAGAAAGCCCGACTTCAAAGAGGCGAAAGAGAGGAGAGAAACACGGCAAACACAGGCAGGAATAACGTGTCAGAACAGAGAGCGGGCTGAGGGTGTCTGAGGGAGCAGATTGCTGAATATAAAAGGTTTGGGATTTAAAGCGAAGCCGGATGCCCTCAAACACCATCAAGGAGGCACCCGAGTACTCAAGTCCACTTACAACGACTGCACCGTCCAAACATACACTCTCACCTTTTGAAGCCTGCTGGACTTTGTTTGTGATGTATAATTAAGAAAACTGTGGCTGGACGTCGGCGCGTTGCAACGCCCTGGACTGCATTTTGATTGATAATAATGATGGTAGCCCCCGGCTCGGTGAGACGACTTGCATGATGATGTGCAGCACACAAAACTGATCAAAGCCTCGAAATATGAAATGTGAAGATTAATGTTTGAGATGAGAGAAAGAGAAAGAGAAAGAGAAAGATAGAGAGAGAGATCCTGGAAGAAAAAAGGCTGGTTTCACCATAGAAACAGCAAATGAGCAAATGAATGCATATCAGACGGTTTACAGAAATAGACTGTTTTCTCTCAGGGAGGACTCCTTGAAACCCCGGTGAAATAAGGCATGCATAAAGGCCTCCCCAGCGGACCGTGATGTATGCGATCGGTTTGCTCGACACAATGAAGATACTCTGGGCCCGTTCAGAGCAGATTCGGCGGACGTTTGCTGTGCAGCTCATGAGTGCCAGAGCCTTGGGATAATGAGGCCCGGGATAAGACGACTGTGAAGAGGGATTGGAGGAATCTGCGGCAGACTGTTGGCAGGCTTGTGTTGTCTGAGCCGGGCTCTTACACCAACTGCACTGGAGGACGACTCTTTCGGAGGGTGGGAGAAAAGCGGGGGAGGCCGTTTGTGTGAAAGAAAGAAAAGAAAAACACCCACGTGTAACAGCATAAACATTCGGCCTTAAAACGTGCTAGATTCCCCCATGTGGCCTGCTGCTACCAAAGAGACAGGAAGCAGAACAGAAGGATGTCAGTCAGTCAGACAGTGTGTGGGATGAGATGATCTGCCAGCAGATGAGATGAGTTGACATCACCAAACATACTGTATCGTGTCTGTATCAAAGAAGAAACAGAACGGTGTCCTGGTTTTCGGCAGTTTTGCTGTTTATCAAAGTGCACACGAACTTAAATCTTTTGCCTGAGACTGAACTTTGCAGGGGCGGCGCATTTGGGAAATTAGTTTTAAAAAATCCTCACATTTAAAGCCCCGGTTCTTGGCAATAATACATTATCCATTATTAATAGTTACAGTACTTATTTAATGTAATAAATAAATGCCAAAGAGACTAGGGCTGCACGATTTTGAAAAAATTATCTAATTACGATTATCTTTGACTGATATCGCAATTGCGATATGATTTGCGATATTAGAGGGAATGATAATTTTTACATCATTATTCTCATTTTCATTGAAAAACATATTAAAATGATTATGGTGTGATTTTTGGGGGCATCTGTACCAAAAAAAATATGTTTTCTTAAGTCTGTAGAATATGATGTGTAGGACGGGACATCTCTGGAGCACAACAATATTTAAAATGGTATTTTGACATACATTTCGCCTTTAACAAATATTGCGCCTCCTGCGATTTGAAAATTGCGGTAGGCCATATTGTGATTTGGATAAACTTTGATCGATTGTGCAGCCCTAAAAGAGACACAAAACAACGCATCTCACCGTGGTAGGTTTGCGCCCTTTGTGGTTGTTTTGTGCCACTTTGTTTTCATTTTGCGTCTCCCTGTAGTTGTTTTAAGTCTCATTTTGCATTTCTGGTCATCTCTCTTCATTGTTGTTTTGTATCTCTCTGTTTTTGTTCTGCAGCTCTTCTTTTGCTTTGCATCTCGTTTTGCATCTCTGGTCATTTTGCGCCTCTTTGTTGTCGTTTTGCATCTCTTTGTTTTCGTTTTGCGTCTCTTTGTTTTCGTTTTGTGACTCTTGGTGGGGTGGGGGGGGGGGGAGGGCTTGTACCACCCTCCTACAGGAAGAGAGTGTTTTGTATTCAACTGTGAATGACAATGTTGCATCTTTTGTTGTTTTCAAATCAGAACAACTTGTATTTATCAAAAACATTAACTTCTCTAACAAAAACACAATTC
Organism: Sebastolobus alascanus; assembly: GCA_916701645.2. Lineage (NCBI taxonomy): Eukaryota > Metazoa > Chordata > Actinopteri > Perciformes > Sebastidae > Sebastolobus > Sebastolobus alascanus. The sequence continues at coordinate 3,984,915 of CAKAOJ020000032.1, forward strand.
AGCGCACCAATTCCAGTTACCACTGCAGTTCACAGGGCCATTCATTACCCTCTCTCATTCATAGTTTCCCCTTGAACCAAAGGGAATGATTAAAAAGCCCCCCCGATTGGTTGGAGAGTTTCTGATTCTGCAGTCACCCCAGACTTCAATCAGCCTCTAATTGAAAAGTTATAATGAGGTTCAGCCGAGCTCAGCTAAAGCACTCCAGCTTGACTCCTGATTCCACGTCGGGCTCATCTCTCGGAACAAAGCCAGGACGCAGCCGTTTGAATTTTCACACAAACAACCCCTGTGGAAGCGGATCTTCACAAGAGGCTCTTATTCAGATTTTTTTTATCAAGCTTAGAATTAGGTGACATTAAAGCCAGATTTAATGCAAATTGAATGCGTGAAAGCAGTTTGTATTTTTCATTTTGATGTGTGTGTAATTAGTTGCAGTCCATTCAGAGTCACAGAGGAAACGGGAGGAGAAACAATGCATACATATTGCATTAGAGAGCAGACGGCCGGGGAGGAGCATCATTAATCAAAGATCCATAAACACAGCTCATAATGTTAATCCAGCGCTCATTTTCAAAGCTGTGGCCACTTGTAATGAGCCATCTATTTCTACAAAGTATTTCTACAAAGTGGAGCCAGATGCAAAGCCAGAATATGTGTTAAATTATCCATTAGTAGGACTAGCACAGCACCTTTTCTATCTGCTTATTTCTTGCATCCAGAAACATGAAACACGAGTTCTGCGATCCCTGATGTGATGAGAGTAGCCTGTCAGCTAACATGCTTTTATTTTCACCTCGAGCCCCAGCGAGGCTCTGTTAGTATTCCTCATACGTCTCATCTCACTGCTTTAGCTTTGGGGGATATATATGTGCATGTGGATGTATGTTTTCTTTATTGTAGATATGTTTCAGATGAAGACTGGCTGCCTTCCTGTGGACATCACAGCGACACAGGAGGCATACAATCAATCGCCACTGGCCCGAATCGCCTCAAATTAATTTCCCAATGATTACCTCCAGGTATCCGCCGCTGCTGTTTTTCCTCTGCAGATCTATAATGCAAACACTCTGCAGCGGCTGCACGTGTGTGTGTGTGTGTTGTTTTTTTGTGTGTGATGCGCAAGCCGACCGCAGCAAACTATAGCTTGTTGAAAAATGAGCACCCCTGGGCGCTGAGGGAGGGAAAGCAAGAGAAGATGGGGAAGAAAAAGGAAGCGAGAGGAGATGAAGAGTGACTGTGTGTGTGTGTGTGTGTGTGTGTGTGTACAGGGAGGGTGAGAACATTTTTTTGTTGGAAAAAAGGAGGCGAAGACTTAATATAAGAAGTCTGTCAAAATGTTAAAGGCCTAACGAGAGGCACCAGTCAATCTGGATAAAGTGCTGCGAGTGAATCTGTCCCACTGATCAATACTCACAGGATCCTCTTCTGTGTGTACGATGCTTACATAAACTCAGTGGCAAAGGCCATTACTGTGCACCCAGCTCAGATATATAGTTAAAATATTATTTCATGCTTCAGTGCCCCTTAGCTCAATGTGCTTTTTATTAAAAAAAATATAACCAAAGAAACATATCCTGAACGAAGGCAAAATGGATTCACAATGTTTTTCTTGTACATCTGCTAAATAATGGTGAGTCATCGGTCGTCTGTTTGCTGATTTCCAGAACAACCCAACTCCAATATCCTGTTGGCATCTTGCCTGAGAGGATGAAGAAAAAAAGAAAAAGAGCACACGGAAGCAGCAAATTCAAACTATCATAAGTCCAAATGAATCTATTACCATAATTCTCACAGCTATTCAGTTTTTTCATCTCTGTGCTCGGGGGCGACGCTCGGAGCCTTTCCTACCCATCTCCATTACCCTCAGCTTGTCAGGAGGCAAGCCGAGCAGAACAAGGAAGGAGGAACAGCGGTCATAATGAGACAGACGATAACAAAGCAGAGGATGGAGAGATGGCAGTGACGGAGCGAGATGGTGCTATAAGATCTAAACAGACTGAAATGAGGCGCCGTCATTTCTCTCAATAACTCGGCCTTTGACGAGGAATCGTGAAACTTTAAACGAAGGAAATCACAATTAAGAGGTTTTTCATCATTTCAAGTAGCCTGCCGTTGTCCGGAGCAATATCGAGCGCTGCCCTCTACATCATGTAGAGAAAACTATGAATTAAACATGGCCACTTACCATACTGACGGAGATGTGATGAAATTCAAAAACATTACTGACTATTGTTTTTACGCGTTATTTGATTAGCATAGCGGCCACAAGCGTGGCTGATTTTGAAGTGATGAGTGGTTAACTGGGAGGTGAAATCAACCTCATTGTTGTTAATTCTCTCCAGAGTGTTATTGCTTTTGGCTATTGTAACACCGGTATGAAATTATTCATTTGCAGCACTGAAATAAAATGAATCAACTCTTGTGCTTCCAGCCTTCCTGTTCCATTCGCCCTTTTTCTCTCATTTCATGTCTCCTCTTTTGGGTTCATCTGTGTTGTGCCACTAAACCTTTCAGTCTGTTTTGCCTGCAGCTCCAGCAGGTGTACCCACAGTCCGTCACAGGTCACTGATCCTCAGTCCGCCCACCTGCTCCCTGTCTGCCCACCTTCAATACTGCAAACAGGAAGCTTCGCTTTCTGCCAAAATAAGAGATCAAAGGGCAAAATGCTGCTCTTTTTCCTTCTTATGAGAGTGTGGCCCAGTTCCAGTGTCCACACTTCGCACTAAGCGCCCACATATACTTCAAATGACCTCACATGCGTGATCAGCACAAGTGTCTGAGTGAAGAAAGGTGCAAGGGCTCCAAATGCTGTATGTGAAAGGACACCACATAAATCACATGCGAGAGGCATTCCTGTGACCACATATTCATGCCTTCACATAATAAAAGGCCAGACACAGTGCTTGCTCCCATGAGCATGTACAGTATTTTATATGTATGAAAATGTTCCTGTCATCTCTTTCTATGCTTCTTTAATGCGTTAAAATGATTTTGGATTTCCACTGCCATCGTTTTCATCATTACAACACTATGGGTGCATCCCAAGTCTCTTAAATTGCATCCACGTTTCCCTCACATGCATTTTTTCCTTGCATCTTAGTCCCTCCCGCAGGGGACGCATGGAGAGTGGGCGAGGAAACCATACAAGGGGAGAAGAAATTAGGAAATAGGTTTCTAGAGACATGAGACGTCCTTTCCTCTGAAGCGTCACGGGAAGCGACGTCCGTTTCCGATGACGGCGGCAGCTGATCACAGCTGGATCAGCTGTCAGTCGGCTTTAACAGCTGTAGAGACTTTTGATGGAGTCTCTGAACTGTACCAATACTAATAAATGTACACAGTTATCACTGGCAGAGCGGCAGTGTTTTCTCTCTGTAGCCTGCTACCTGTTTAACAAACACCTGCACATGAATAACAGCCTGCAGTCTATATTTATACTGTGTACTGTGTCCTGCTTAGAGGCTCAGGAACCATTTCTACTGGCAGAAATTATTTATTCATTATTAGCGTCTGTATTTATTGATATACTGATTATTTAATAACTCAGAATGTGTTTATGGTGTCTTTTGAACACTGGAAATTATTCATTACGCTACATGTTTTAGGGAAAATTGAAATTATATAACTCATCAAACACTCAGGAATTATCAGCCTCACACATGACTGAATGGAAATGATGATTAATGATGTGAAAGGTTTGTTTGTTGCTGACAGAAAGACTCTCCTACTCTCTCTGACATTAATTGTATCCATAATAAGAGTTCATGAAAATAATTTTTTTCTAATAAATGAAGAAAGTTGTTTGTGGTCCTTTTGTTGTTCAGACCTACAATTAAAACAGATTTTTAACTAAATTTAGATGGTGAATCAGAAAACAAAAAATAGAAAACCTGTGAGTGATACACTTGAGTTTAATCGGTAATCTGTCTTCTCTCCGGTAAAAAACTCTAGTGATGTTGAGATGTATCAGATCAGCTGCAGCGTCCAATCAATAAGTGATATCCAATAAGGGGGCGTGGCGGTCGGTAAAAGACTTCCGTGAAGGCTGCTCTCGTTTATGTATAAGAGCTTTGAGACGGCCCTCGAGATGACTGACCAGAACGACTTCCGGTTCAAGCGAGGAGCGAGGAGCGAGGAACGAGGAAATGTCAAATAAGAGACTTGGGATTCACCCTCTGAATTGAACGCTTTGATTTACAGAAAAAGCAGTCAGGGCTCAAAATTTGACCAGAGAGCCCTAAAACACTTTTTGATTTCGCCGTGGGATAGCCCTGAATCTGAAGTGCCCTCATTCATTTCAATGAGACCACCGCATTGGCATAGCAGGGGTGCCAAAGCAGAGGGCTCCAGGCAAAAAAAAACAAAGGGTTGTCCAGCAAAGTTAACCTGGCTACCTTTGTCTCCAACGGAACATAACAAATTCAGCAACCAACTGCAACGGCCAATCAAACTCGTGCAACAGCACATTACTTGTAGATCACTTTGTAACGTGATTATTATGTAACGTATTATAAACCACAATGCAGTGTTTCGGCATCTGACAAGTCTTAAAGGCTTGAAACAAGCTAGTCAACGTTGTCCAACTACGTCAAGTGTTTATAGCTATTCAGCATGCCACCATAGAGATAGTCAAGATAATAAACTGAAAATGGGGATAACAGTGCACACTTTGGGACAGTCTTTCCTTTCCTTTAGTGTATTTTCATCAAATGTTGTAGTTACAGCTGTAGTCAAAGAGTAGTGTAACACATTCAGTTGCATCATTGTCAATGGGATCTTGTTTTAATGGTGATATTGCCTTTGAAATTAAGAATTATACTAGGCGATTATTTTTTTATTGCTTCTCCATTGGAATCTCCATGGTAATATAGTTTAGTTTACTTAGAATTTATTCATTTTTATTAGCTTCTTACCTTTCAAATGAGACCAAATATATGAATGTAAGCCTTATGGTTGAGGAGCAAGTCCTGCTTAATTTTGGGTAGTTATTTTAGGCATTTTAAACTAAAATATACACACGTTTAAAAGAGGTTAAAGGCACTCAAGGTTTTGCACTTTTGTGTGACTTGGATAGGAAAAGTAAATCCACAATCAAACAATCAGTATTTCAAGCACAAAAGCTCTGTTGTATTTTTTTTTTCTTATTTTGCAAAAGTTCGACTACGTATTGACACTGAAATTCACCACCTGCAGCTATAAAAACCTCCATTTAAAACATACTGGAGACAGCTGCCATATTCTACACAAACTCAGTGACAGTGCCTGAAAGTCAAAGTTGATGCACAGTTGGGATCAACACTCCAGGAACTACGAGCAATGCAATATTGATGGTCGGGCCTAAATAATAAATCCAACAGAAGAAGTGATTGTCTTTCTGCTTCACATCAACGGGATGTCAAAAAAAGAAACTGTCTTTTCTGACAACACGGTAAAAAAAAGAAACATAATGTAATCAATTAACCATCAGTGACCATTTATAATATTTATGTATGTAATATTTATCATATCTATTTGCTCTAACATTCCCAAAAATAGTCCTCATCTAATGGCAAAACATTATTTAAAGACATAGCCCAGTTTTCAGTCCTTGTTCTCGTATTCCCTCTTCCTTTCTAATCATCTGCTCGACAGCAGCGAGCACTGTCGTATCCCTTGCAGTTTGTCTTGTACAATAGCAAGCGTACAGTATCAGAGCCCTAAAATGGAGCAGAATGGCGTCCCCAGATAAAAGCCCCCAAAATTGGCATCCATAGATGAGAACAAGAGTGTGTGTTTCCAGCCCGACCGTCTCAGTCTCCCTCTGCTGCTCTGACAGCTGTGTCTGTTTCACAGGCCTCATTATGAGCCTCTCTGTCTCAGCTTTTTCCCTGCACCTCACCCTCTCTATCCCCACGACTGAACCTGATCTTTGACTGCCACCCATTTTTCTTTGCAGGTCCACCTACTGCCCTGATTGGCAGGTAATTACCAGCCAGGTGACAGCAGCCTATTCCAGGAGTTGAGAGGTCATCAAGGTGTTTTTTTGGTTCAGAGTTTTTCTGAAGTTCTCAGAGCCGGATTCTCCTTGTAAGGCAGCGCCGGGTGGCAACAGTGCAGAGCTGTTAGATCTGTCTTTATGTGTGCGGTGATGTTAGTGCTGCTCCTATCCACATCCTCTCGAGCCATCTTTGATCCTGTGACTGAAAGGCGCGCGTAGAAAAAGGGCTTGTTTTCCGTCTCAACCACTGTTATTACAGCGGGACAGGCGAGTAATTGCTCTGATTCAAGTCTATGTGAGGTTATGTAGAAAAACGCTGTAAACTAAGTGGAAAAAGAAAAACGAAAGGCAGCACGGGGGGAAAAGATAGAAAAAAGCCTGAAGACAAAGTGTGTGAACAATGCGATGGATTGAAGTGATAGTTTAAATTCACAGGGAAATGCTATTTTGATGGTGTATTTCTTGCTGAACAGTGTATGGAGGGACAGCTCAAAAGAAAGCAGGTTGGACCGTAACAAACAAAGAGTCTTGGAAGAAGTGCCTGTAAGTTTTTATTTGTTGTAGATTCCTTGTGTTGCCTAAAGCATGTCTTATTGGAGCAGGCGGTGTACCAGATTTCACTTTAAAATTGGTGAAGTTACAGGTTTTGTATGACGCAGGACAGAGATTCACGGAGATCTTCAAAGATCTGGGACGATTTTGTTGGTTGAAATCTTTAATGTAAGCCTTTAAAGGACCAGTGTGTAACATTTAGGGGGATCTATTGGCAAAAATAAAATATAATATTAATAAGTATGTTTCTTTAGTGTATAATCCCCTGAGAATAAGAATCATTGTTTTTTTGTTCCCTTAAAATGAGCCATTAATATCTACATAGGGAGCGGGTCCTCTCCACGGAGTCCGCCGCCATGTTTCTACAGTAGCTCAGAACGGACAAACCAAACACTTAACTTTTCCTACTTGGGCCGGAATCGATAACGTTACTCGCTCCAGAGTTAACCCCCGTCACTTCACTCAGCCGCCGGGAAACAAGACACGGGAAACCTCTGTTGGTCTTGAGGAGCTGCAGCATTTATTTCTGCACAAACTGCAACTTCCACTGTACATTCACTTAATATTCTCAGAGTAAACTAACTCTCTTCTGCTCCACTAGCTCACCTTTTTGCTCACACACATTCGCCGTCGCAGCTCTCTCTTTCTTGCTTCACCTCTCACTTCCCACGTAAACACACACTACGCACTGGATCTGCTATTCTCCAAATGACCTATGCTACTCTTACAACAACTGGCTCTAGAGAGGGCCATTCGTGTTTTTGTGTCGGCCACCGTAGTTCTCCTACACTCTTGGCACACGGAAGAAATTTAAGTTGGTTGCAATCTGCAACCTCACTGCTAGATACCGCCAGATCCTACACACTGGCCCTCTAAAGAAGCATGAATCGATTGTTGGGGAACTTGGGGGCAACAAATAAAGTTATTGATGTGAACGTGTTAGCAAACAATAACACATCTAACAGACACAGAGCAATGTTAGCTTGAATTTGGAGGTGTGTGTCTGGCCACCTGGCGAATGTAAGTCCAATATTCACTCTCTTTTAGCTCCGTTTTTGGTCTCCACCAACTCCTGAGGGAAATATCTGGATCTTGAACCAAAACAGTAAAGCTGCAAGCTGTAAAAACCAAAACAATGAGCTGAACGACACTAAAACGTCATGAAAAGCTGAGGGAACCTGCAGACTTGGAAGATAACTCTGTGGATTTGTCACTACGAGCAAGTCCATTGACATTACAAACAGTAATTTGATCCAACTTTAATTTAAAAATATAGATTACTGCAGCTTTAATGCAACACATTAAAGGACCACCATGAAATAACTACTAAAACTATAGAAGCAAAACTAAAAGGAGATTGATATGGAAAAATATGAGGAAAAATATGTGAAAACAAGCCGACACTTGCACGTGCAATAATTTTGCTTTCCCTTAAATCTTTAATAACTAATGCCTCAACGTGCCCTCATATCCATAATGTCTCAGATATGACAGCGAGCCTGTTTCTCCTCAGTTTCTGCTTCCTGGCCTTTTGTCTTGCTAAGTGGTTGTAATTGTTGTCTGTGTGACCTGGTCAGGTTTCTGCTGGCCGCTACCCCTCATTTATCTCATTCACACAATTAACATATTAAAACAGCATCCTGCTGCTACATTTGTTGTTCAAAGACCCATTAGCCGCTCACTTAGCATTAGCTTCTCAGCGCTAATAGTGACACAGATGCTAACTAAGACATAGCAGCATTAAGAGTCATAATGTGCTCTGTAGTTAATCATGAGACTGGCTACTTTGTGTTTGTTAAGCCAGTTTACCTCAACTTGTATTTCTTACCTTTTGAACTTTATATATAGTTTGGGATAAGATGTACAAGCCGATATGAGAAAAGAGACTCAGCTGTTCCCGTTAAACTGCGAGAGGTTAAGTTAAATCACCGCCCATCAGAATGAAGCCACGGCTCAGGTGACGCCCTCGATATATATTCAGAGCAACATGAACAAGTTGAGTCTCTTCTTTCTACTCACAGCATACTGTTATTGCACACTTGGATCTTGGTTACATAAGACTCAGTAGCCTTTATTTAGCCCGAGAAGGCTCTCATTTGAGGTGCAGCATAAATGATGCAGTGCTCTGAATGACGCACGTAGACACAAAAGCGACGGAAAGGTTTCCCACCGCGGCCGCCACTTTGGACATAAACAGTCGCCACCATGCTGGCAACACGGCTGAGTCACAGACTGGACCACATGTATGACGTCTCCACCTCTACTTAAAATCTGGCGGCTCGAGTCTCCTCCCAGGAGCAAGTAGATCGAAGTAAGCTCTCATTGTAGAGGCTCGGGTGCATGATTCAAGAATCAGGCATTCAAGCATGAAAGCAGAGAAATGTGCTCTCGCTTGGTGAAAAAGGAAGTCTCTCTTTCAGTTAAACATTGATGCTCCTCAAAATGCTAACAGACAAACAGTCCTGCAGACGCACAGACGAGGGTGTGGTGGGAGTCGAGGCATCCACTTCCACAGACCAACACCACAGAACATTCTGGAAACTGCTGACTGACTGTTTCTCGGCCGCAACCACGCCGCCATGCAGAACCATCATTTACCAACAAGACGGTGCCTTTTTGCACCAGCTAACCCTAATACTTACTCCCACACATGCTGACAGCGCTATTATCATCTCAAAATTACAGTACTCTTCCTGCTCTTCACTCCATTTGTAAAAGCAACTGGCAACGCCAGCCTCTCTCTTTCGCCCTGTGGTGCATCTGCATGTATCAACGACGGTGAGAGATAAAAGGACGTGGTCTTCATCAGAAAGCACCCTGTGTCCTGATTGATATGCACCAACTGTCCTCATATAGGCTGCTACTACTATTACTGCTGCTGCTGCTGCACTGGAAGGAAGAAAAAAGGCTGGCAGGCACAGAGCTACAGCACACAGACATAGATGAAAAGCCCACAGCTTCTCCGTTGAGCCCTAAGAAAACAGAACAGAGCTGCTCTCTAAGCTAAACCGACCTGCAGATGTGAAATCGTTAATCTCATGTAAACCAACCTAATTGATACTTCGCTGCTGCTCGGGATACAAGTCCATTCTTGTTTTGCAGCTCCTCACGCTACGAGACATGAAAGGTTACAAAGATCGTCTCCAGGATGTGATTGTATTTGACAGGAGTCTTTGATCTGTGGCAAAAGAATGAGAGTTTATCCCTGGTGATGCAAGAAAGAGAAATACAGTCATCATGGTGTTTGTGCGCAGGCTTTTATTTGGTTGTCTATTTGCTAAAGGTCAGAGCGCTCCTGCTGAGTGGGGCAAAATAATCGAGACATATGCCACAGCGAGCAGACATCACACCGGCTTCTCAGGGTTTCAACACACATATAAACTGTTGCTGTTAGATTAAACAGACCCCCGTGCTGCATTACCTACAGTATGGCAGCCCGAACCATGACTTAGCTCATTAAATGGAGACAAAAGAGAGCTTGACAGTTTACATAAACCACAGCAGATATGTGCCCTGTAGGCATAATCAACAACACCAAAACATCTCCTTAATTAAAAATCATTAACTTGATGCATTCGCTATTAACAGCACCAATTAATTACATACAGAGCTAATGTCTCATAAATAATGGAGAGCAGGGTAGATGGATGAAAGGATAGATGGATGCGCTCACTGTAGCGCAAGAGGGAAAGAACAGATGGATGTTCCTTTCGCTCGTTTTGCTGCGTCAGTTCATGTTCGGTCTCCCGCCCAGACCACTAAACTACACTAATGGGGTTCTGGTGTCAGCGGTCCGGCGGTTGATGGCGACAACTTTGTTTAGGGGAACAAATGAATCTGTCTGAACCGCTGCTTGTGCCATCTGTTGACAGGAGCCCACTTCCACTGACGGCCGCTGCAAAGACATGAGGCCCTGGTATGAGGTCCCGCATAAATAATTTCATTAAGTGTGTAAGGGGCCACAAGTGTCTGCGCACACACACATACACACACACACACACACACACACACACTCATCTGCATGTTGTTGTCGTTGCAGGAGGAAGTGTTTCTGGGTTGAAGCAGCAGATGGTCAAAGCTAAGCCCCAATTTGTGTTTCTCATGTGTGACCATTACATTCCAGTCACAGAGCGAAGCATCCGTCCAAAAAATAGACCTGGTTATCTTAGAAAAACTAAAATTTGACAAAATGTTTACTGTTGTGAAGGTATTTCCAAAATCCTATACTTTTGATAATTGTTACATTACTGTTAATGATATGATAATCAGTAACGTATATTAATTATTAGTAATACAATAATTTATGTCATTTTAACAGTTTAACTGATGATTACAACACCTTGTTAAATGGGTAATAAATATGTTGTAAAGCATCTCTAAAAAATATTCAGATAGTAAATACTCTGTCAATGGTTAATAATTGGTTTCTGGTCCATCTATCTATATCAGGGGTGTCAAACTCAAATACACAGTGGGCCAAATTAAAAAATCGGTATGCTTGCCTTTTATCTGGGCACACGACGTCGCAAACTTTCATCATGCAGTTTTTGACAAATTCTCCCTCGGTAAAGGGCCGGGCTGATTTAGCGACCTCTGTTGCCACAATAAAACTAGCCTTTACAGCAGCCTCACTTTGTGATTTGGCTTTTGTGAACATAGCCTGCTGTGACACCAGACTTCTTTTCAACTCTTCTACCTTCTGGAGCCTCTGTTTCATGTCCAGATGCTTGTACCTGTCGTGGTGTTTCGCTTCATAGTGTCTTCTTACGTTATATTCTTTCATTACAGCCACACTGTCTCCGCACACAAGACAAACAGGTTTGCCCTTTATATCCGCGAACATTAACTCTGCCTCACACCTGCCTTGAAAACCTCTGTTTTCAAAGTCCAATTTCGTTTAGCCATTTTTTGGGGAGTGGGATAGCTGGAAGTTGGCCACAGGTGACTAGCTCCATAAAGCTGCTGATGAGCGAGTAGTGCAAGGGCTCGCGCTTGCAGGCCCTCACGTGGCAACGCACTGGCAGTGCATTGTGGGATTTGTAGTATTAGTGGTGCGTGCAATATACCGGCGGGCCAGCTCTAATAGTAATTAGATATTATCCTGCGGGCCAAAGATAATACCACCGCGGGCCGGGTTTGGCCCGCGGGCCTTGAGTTTGACATATGTGATCTATATAATGCTTAGAGATGTTTTACTAACGACTTCATAACAGTTTACAAATAATTTGGTATATATACAGTCTATGGTTTATACTGTATTTATATTTGTCTTTTGTCAAACAAAATGAGAAAGGCTGCTTGGATTAGGAAGCCAAATTTGCAACTTTGGGAAAGGGTTAAAATATTTTTTTTATTGTGCAGCAGAGTTAATACTTTTTAATCCAAATGATTAGAGGAGTCTTTGAGGATTTTGGAAATACTAAATGAACAGCAGTAAGTGTTGTTACAGAACATTCTGGGTTTTTCAAAGATCCCTGATTATTTATTTTTTGAAAAACAGATGCTTAGCTCTGCAACTTAGATGTATTGGCAAAACATGAGAGCCAAAAACTGGGGCTAGTCAAAGCTGAACATTAATCATCAGAGAGAGTGAGCAACAGCAAAATCTGTCCCACAAATCATAAAAGGCAGCCGTGTCTAAATACAGACATACATCCGTATTTTAATGAGCAAAGCATATCCTCTATCAGCTCCGTTCTCTCTTTTCTCACACAGTAGATGCATTTTCTCCCTCGCTGTCCCTGATTCCCTTCTTTGTTTCTTATTTCTCCTCCCTCGCTCGTTTCCCACTTCCTGTCTGTAGCAGCAGAAATGAAAAATGCCACTACTTCATATCTTTGAGTATATCTTAAAAAAAAAGGGCTCCCAAGGCTCCCGTCCAAGTTGAAAGCAATTCTTTTGATATACTGCGGAACAATTTCATGCCCAATTCATTTATTCCCTCGGTACTTTAATTGTGAACTATTTCCAGATCCACTGTAAATTCCCTGCCATCTAATATGGTTAGAGTGGTGGTACCAATTCTTTTCAAAGTTTAGTGTCTGCAGTTAGAAACTTCATGCTATGTAAGTATTTTATTACGCACCCTTAATTACAGCCGTTCAATTTACAGTTTTTCTTACTGAGCAAGTACTGAAAATATAAAATATTCATAGATTTGGAAAACATTGGTCCCACATGAACTAATGAGCCACAGCTAGACTTCCGTCCTTGTCAGTTTCTCACTCTTTGTTGAATTCAATAAACTGTACATGTATGTAGTGTTTTACCATTACTTGTTTAATTACGGTGATACAGGCTTATGGCTGTCAGATATGGAAACAAACAAAAAACAAACATCACAAGATTTCTCCTCCATCAAACCAATCCAAACCCCGGATCTGTCCCATCCCCCTTTCTCTCATCCTAACCCCATAACTGCCAGTTCACTCCACACTAAGCTTATTAGCCCATGATCCATCAGTGGAAGTCACAGGCTATGGCTTGTCCACCACAGACCACATCCGCCTCCAGAACAGAGCCGCAATATAACAAAGTCAGCATCTATCTGCAGCGCCGGCTTCAACATGGATAAAGGCTGACTGTAAATAGAAATCAACTTTTGTTTTTATTGGGTTGAAGTACAATATGATTTCGCTGTTTGGTACAAGAGCTGGCAAATAAGCCACTTAAAGCACTTTTTCTTTGACATTTTGAAATCAACTTTGGTTGGGCCACAGGCCTTTTTCACAGCAGACATCTTGGACTTGGCATAGTAGGAGAAGCACAGGTGATACTACTGTAATAACATTAACGATGGATCGATTATATTTAAGTGCCCCAGTAAGATCTGACAGTGAGCCAGCATGCACAATACTAGGACACTTACATCCATCACAGTATATATATTTATCTGCATACCCGTCTATAACCTGTTCTCATTATCTATATACATTTACTATACTACCGCACAACCTGTTTACATTACACTCTTATATTTAAATTATCTCCACCAGGCGTCGGAGATTATGTGTTCGGTCATGCGCATCTGTGTGTCTGTCTGTCCAGGGTTAATCTCACATACTACTGGAACCATCTGCCTAATATCTTTAGTGCTCATTTATGACTGTATGCTCAAGGAACTGTCATGGTTGCTGTGATTCACAATTTTTGAAAAACATATTTTATTGACTGTTTTATACCGTCACCGACTGCTGACTCTTCACTACTACTACCGGCCACAACTGACAACTGCTTCAGTTTGGACTCGTTTCCGCTACGGATTACGAATTGTTCCCCCCCCTGTTTTGCACGCTAAGATAAGACAATTCTATGTACGTATCACTATCGCTTAGCAAATGACAAACTGAACCGAGTGCTGAATACAACGAAGCGTTGTGTCATGTCGGTAGGAGAAGAGCTAGTTAGCTGTTAGCAGCCGGTGTTATTTGGCTAACAGAGCTAACAGCTAACGGAACTAAACACACAGCAGGACTGACAGTTTCTGTTCAGAGGAAGCATTAAACCGTCAACATGAAGCATTACACAGTGAACTGCAGTTTAGCTGCACAGAGCCGGTGCAGACAGCTGCATGGATTAAAATGAGAGCGTATCTGTTGCGTGAGACATACGAGTGAAAAACACGTCTGATGCGCTTGTGGACTAGATAGGGTTCGATTGTTGTTTGTATTCATTCAATCAAACATTACAGCAGCGGTCGTTGCAGACACAACTGGCGAGAATGCAGTTTTTCTAGTTAGATCCTGTTCCACTTGCGCATCTGTTAAGAGGATTGTTTGGAGGGAGCCTGAGATCTAAGAATTTCATTACCAACGAATGCTTTACTGTAATTTTTGTGCATTTCACAATAAAGACCTTAAACTTGAACATGACCCTGAAAATGAGGTGCTGCTGATGCACATTTGGGGGTATAAATTGTACTAAAGAATTATTAATTAAGGATAAAATGTACTAATTCAGAATACAAACTAGTAATTCTGGTAATTCATGTGCACATTTTATCAAACAAGACTAAAAGTCTACAGCCATGCTAGCAGCCCTGTGAGGCTGTACTGAGGCACAGTGGTGCTTTTAGCTAACATGCTCACAATGATCATGCTAACATGCTCATCTTAAGCAGATATAATGTTTACTATGTTCACTATCTTAATTTAGCGAGGTAGCATGCTCACATTTGTAAATTATCACTAAACGCAGCATAGAGCTGAGGCTAATGGGAAAATCATTAGTTTAACGAGTATTTGGTCAAAAACTAAAGTATTGGGCAAATTAAAACTTTGACCCGATGATGGCAAATGGTGAAAAGTCAGAAGATCTCAAAAGTCAAAATTTATCCTGAGGGGAACATGAATTTGAGTTTGCACCACATATTATGTCAACCTATCCAATAGTTGTTGAGACATTTCACTCAAAACCACAAATGTGAACCTCATTTATTTTCTGGGAACCATGAATGGTTGTACCAAATTTCAGACAGACCGAGCCATCCCTAGAGCCTTGAGCCAGACTATTTGTGGGTTGCAAAGAGCCTGAACTGAACTAGACCACATACTATACTGCACCCAGCTGCACATATTTGCCTACTGCCTACATTTTTGTCGCGCATAACCAGGCCTACCTCCACAGCGCTGTGTCAGCACTGGAGAATGGTCTGTCTGTACCCATTATCATTTTGCTATAGGCAAAAAAACTCTCTGGCTTGTTTATATTTCTTTAAACCAATCACAATCGTCTTGGGCGGCGCAAAGCACAGGATAAAGTGACGGTGCCATTGCAAAATAGAGCAGCGAAGATAGCGGTAAGGGAGGAAATTGCAGCGTGAAATATGTCGTGGCCAATGGCAGTTATAAACCCACGGCCTACATCCGGTGAGTCAGACTAGTTTGAGCAAGACACAACCACTTACACCATGAGTTGCCCACCTAGAAAAATGGCGATACTGAGCAAAAGGTAACGGTATTCACTGGACTAGATCTAACATACAGGTGTTGTGTCAAAGTCTGTTTGCCCATCTATCCGTTTTCCCCTTACCTTAACTTTAAACCAACCTGTCCCCTTCTGTGATGCTTAAGCTGCCAGTATGCTTTGTCGGATCTGTCGGATGGCTTCGTAAGCCCTCCATATACTCTCCCCACACCTTTTCGGATTAGGGGGATCCAACCATTTCTGTAACTTTCCAAAACCAACTATCCAACATGCACACCCACTTCACGCCGTGGCTGGTAAGCTGTACAGAGGCGAGACTTCTCTCTCGGTTTTTATGTGAACAACCGAGTCCAACAATATGAATGTTTTCCAGGGGAGACTGTCAGAAAATATTTATTATGCTATATGTATATATCTCCCCTCTCTATGATGGCCGGATTTTCACGCCGTCTTTGAGTGTGGCCGTTCACTATAAACACTTTTGATTTCCAACGTGGTCGGACAACACGACTTAGTTCTGTTCAAGCTTAACCCGACCCTTAACCTCAACCCAACTTAAGCTCCAACTCCAACCACTCATCTCTGTGATGCCTAACCATTACCAAACGTGAACATAAATTAAGCCCTAACCCCAACCACAGAAGGCAGCGCAAAATCAGAATCAGCTTTATACATGGCATTCAAGGAATTTGACTTTATTTTCCAGTGGCTCTTAGTGTACTTAAACACAGTGCTAACAACAAACGTAAACTGAAAGGGGAAACACAAGAGCTGTAGTCTGTACCGGTAAACACTGCCAAAATTCCAGCACTGGGTTGAGCGGTACTGTATGACGATAAACCAGGGGTCTCCAACCTTTTTTCCTCTAAGAGCTAATTTGACAAAATGAAAGTGTCCGAGAGCTACTCGTAGCACCAAGTTGTACATCGTCAATAGCAGACATAATTTCTGTCTTACTTTTATGGTCCTTTAATAACATTTCAGCCCCGCAGTCATCGCCTCTATTACAATCCCGCCATAGGCGAAAGGCTTTTTGTGTTTTGTTAGGATGTGCGCCTCTAAACGAAGCCTCTGTTGCAGCGTTGGCGTTCTTCGTCAGTTTGGTAAAACAGAGACTTATGTCTTTTAAGCGTTGTTTTCAGCTCCTTTACCTTCTCTGTTTATAGACTGCTGCCAGCCAGAAAGTCCCATGAAAGGTTGTTGTGGACTTTGGTGAAGTGGCGCTCGACGTTACATCTTTTACCGACTGAATAAAACAAAAACAACTTTTACCCATTCCTCATAAGAACAGTATATTTGTTTGCCTTTTATTGGCCTGGATATTTTCTGAGGTCATTGTCAAATCTGGTGTGCGCCTGCTAGTCTGCTAACATTGCCTTGTTACGGCGTCACTGGTGTAACAAAACTTGAAAGCGACTTAACTCGTTTAATTGACAGTTGAATAATAATTTTGTGTCAGAATTTCACATCTGTGAATTTGATTGGATAGAAATTCAAACAGGCTTACAAAGTGACTTTGTGTTATCAGAACCTTTAGCAAACCACTCAGACACAGGTAGCGAGCGAATGGTAACTCGAGAGCTACTTGTTGGAGACCCCTGCAATAAACTATATACTGCGAGACAATATAAACTGGTCGAGTGTCATAGATTTAACTATAACATTTATACAGAAGTAGTTCTCCTTTTAAAGGGACTATTTGTAACTTATCACACGCATAAACCTTAACGGGTCGGTATCCCATGCGCGCTCGCGTGTGGGTACGCGAGCGCGCAGCAGCTCTGCTCCTGCCTGTTTGCACACCGTGCTCGTTCTCACACGCTCGGCTCGCTCCACCTCCACGTGAACGCGCGCACACTACACACTGCAGAAGAGTTAGTTTAGCTCTGAGAATATCTGGTGAATGTGCAGTGGACGTTTTTGCAGAAATAACTGCTGCAGCTCCTCCAGACCAACAGAGGTTTCCCGTGTCTTGTGAAGTGACGGGGCTCCGCAGCGAGTTACGTTATCGTCCCGACCGGGTGTCGGTGTCTCCCCCCCCCCCCCCCCGTTCCCTCCGTTCCCTCCGTATCGGGAGGAAAAGCCAACTAGGATCAGCATTGATTCATGGAGAGACCTTCCTCTGGTCAGCTAACATTACTGCCAAGCAGGTGAAATACAGAGTGATATTGCGTGTTAGCTGACGTGTGTCGCCTCACTGTTTAGACCGGTGCTCGTTCATGTCAAGAACGCGAGCGAGCGCGAGCAACAGGACGCCGACTTTCGTTGACATTGCGGCCACAGGTGTCGCTGTGAACAAGCAATTTCTGATTCTTACATATAGCCCCTTTAATATCGCTGGTTGTTCAGGACATTGCTGTCAATGTTGCCAATCAATAGGAAAGACTGATTGACTAACCATAAACAGATACTCACATCCAGTTATTTTATCAATAAATGGTATTTCATTAGTTTCTAAAAACCTAAGATATGATATATCGATATAACAATATAAAATGAAATATACCATGATAGAGGACTTCATCCATATTGCCACTCCTAAAATCAACTAATAGCTTCACTGCTGTGTTTCTCCAAAGAATTCCAAGTTGCTTTTATGCATTTTGGTATTTAATCATATTAGCCTTTTTCATATTTGGCAAAGTAAGTGATTAGCTGATCAAAAGATGCAGCCTGGTTTCCCGTCTACAGCGAAGTACAGTATTCATCAGGATATTGGCATCATGTTTATACAGCACTGACGGATTTGTTTGCCAAAATGAGACTCGCAGAGAAAACGTCTTTGTCAAAACAGCGAGCATGCACAGGCACATTCAGTGTCCATGCAGACACTCAAAGCCTCTCAAATCAGAAAAGCCTGTTAAATCCACGCTTTGCAGGAATTGTATCATAATAAGACACCTCTTATCCCTGCTAAACAAGGACACACAGGTTTAGTTATTGAAGCACACGTGCACTGTATGTATGATATCAATGCAGAGAACTATCTTTCAAGTATTAATTAAAAGATAAACACAGCGGGGGTTTAACAAGAGGCTTAATTTCACTAACAGATGAATGTACACCTGTTCCTTCAGGATGTTGGGGGATGGATTAGTCTTTGATTAGACTCCATAGCTGATGGGGCAGAGCGAAGAGGGTCATTACATCAAGCTGCTTGAACTACAAACCTCACCAGCTCCTCAGCACTTACGTTTTAATACTCTGCAGCAGCTAAAAATAACATTTCAGGTGCAACTTGTCTGCCACAAATATCTCCCTCTGTCCAAGAAGTCCAATCAATTTAATAACTAATAACTGTGCTATTGATGCAAATAATCTTACAGCTCAGTAGTTCTTCAGAAAGGTGGCCATTAAATGATCCTGGTACAACAGCTGTGTACAGCAGTGGAAAAATAACATGCCAGTATGAGCAGCAGACAAGTGCTAATACAATTAGTCAATTAACCGATATTCTGACGACAACTACTTTAACACTGACTGTGTTTACATGCACAGTTTTTGCACACTAATATTCCACTATTATTCCGAATATGACAATATTCTCAATTTGATATGGGTAATATTCCTTTTGGATATTCTGAATTATGCCTTATTCCAACTAGTATTTTCTAATTAAGACATGTGGGATATGCCGATATTATTCAGGTTTTAGGAGCATTCTTTGGACATGTATACAGCGCATTCGGAATATGCGTCTCAATTGGGGTTTTTACCGCAGCTTGTGACACACAGCTTCTTGCCTGTTTACGGCCAGCTCTGTGCAAAACCAACTATCCATCCAACATTTTGCAAGGCTGGGGTAGAGATGCATGCCCAAAAGAAAAGCCCACATCTCTGGAAGAAGGAGAAACACTCCTACTTTAAACATTATGAAAGACTTGGATAACAACAGGTTTCTGGTTATACGTAGATATCACAATGCCAACCTTTTAAAGAAGGTGGTTGAAGGAATGAAAAAGGGATGCTGTGTTTGCACGGTTCAACAAGTCCGCCACCAATGGAAAACTTTGAAAGAATAATATTTTGACGTCTGCATGTAAACGGGAATATTAGTGGAAAATTAATTTTCATCAGCCATGTAAACAGCATAATAGGAAAATTGTCTTTTTCAGAATAAGGGCAAAAAAATGAATATCGTCTGCATGTCAACACAGTCATTGACTCATCTTTTAGTGCGTTATAGCATTGACATTGGTAAAAGTTGCCAGTTCCAGCTCTTTCCTTTATTTTCTATCACTGTAAACGGCAAGTTATTGGGTTTTGGACTTTTGGTCCGACAAAACAAGCAATTTGAAGGCATCATCTTGAAATTGTGATGGGCTTTTTGCAGCAATTGCGAACATTTATTTTAGAAAAAATTTTAATCATAAAAATAACAGTAATTCAACACATAAAAGTCAGCATTAGTGCAGCCTGTGTGGTGGTGTCACTGGATACAAGAGTGTCACAATACAACACACAATGGAAATATTGACTGTATATTACTGTATTCATGATAAACTCTAATCTAATCACTAATATTGTTAGAATGCTAACATCTCTGCAGATCACCTTGTAAAATGTTAAGCATGCCCATACTCCCACACCCTTATTATTTTTTTTATTTTAGAGATGAAAAAAATAGGAAATGATTGGTATTAAAATGACTTGCCCCACACTGCACCATTTAATGCTGTCTAAATCATAACTCTTTAAAACAGCCAGTCCTTCCACTTCAAAAATCTGCAGCCATGATATTAAAGGGAGGTACTTTTCTAAAAGTGCCTGTACTTTTAGCAAAGCTATTCTTTAGAGATATAAGTGGTTCCGTCCTGCAGTTGTGTTGCAGAACTTCAATTACTTTAAACATGATGTGTACTGCCAAGGAGGTTTAACAGCTCCCTCTTTATATCATGACAAAAATGATTATGATTTCACTAATATAAGAATCTGTCACTCAAAACACATTTGTTTGAGTTCATCAACATCAATTCACATGCATGTGTACTGATTCCAATTGGTTAACTCTAACACTACTCATCTTGATTAAAAAAAAATACCTTTCTTTTTATATACAGGCGAAACAAATGAGCTATAATGTGCTATAATTAGTGAGCTCTAAAGGTGTTGGTGACCCTGTTTTTCAATTTTGTAAAGTGACAATCTAACCGTTTCCCCTGCCTCAATCTTATGGTGAGAGTTGAAGTCCCACCCCTTCCAGTGGACCATCGTGGGACCTTATAATATATATATATATATATATATATATATATATATAATATATATATATATATATATATATATATATATATATATATATATATATATATATATATATATATATATATATATATATATATATATATATATATATAATATATATAATAATAATAATATATATAATATATATAATAATATAATATATATATTATATATATATATATATATATATATATATATATATATATATATATAAATTATATATATATATATATATATAATATATATTATATATATATATTATATATATATATAATATATATTATATATATATATATATATAATATATATATATATATATATATTTTTTTATTTATTTATTTATATATTTTTATATTTATATTTATTTATTTAAATCTTGCTATTCTATTATGTTCTGCAGTATGCCATTACCATTATCATTATTATTTATTTTTATTATATTTTTATTTTATTTTTCTCTGTAGTCAGGTCTCACTAGTAAATGAGATCGCAATGCGACTTCCTGATTAAATGAAGTATATATTAGCTAACTCTTGGAAAGAAAGCAAATAAGCATATTTATCAAATTACCAATTCTGTAAGTCTATACTACCACCACATGCTTCATCATTACTTTACTGAACAAAGTGACAAAATACATTTATTAAATATAGTTATTGGTTAACTTTGCAGTTACATCCAAGACAAGTAATTGCACGATCTTGTTGTCATTGTTTTAAAGGAAAGAATCAAAATATCTGTAGGTTCATGCGCAGTACAGATTCTGACAGAATTATATGTGTTACTGTTTCCTGCTTAAACTGTTTGTCAGCTTTTCATTTCTACGCTCCAAATGACACATTAACACATGAAGCAGTTTCTGAATGAATATCCTCCTCTGCCTTTTGAGAAATGACACTTTCTTACAGACCTTAAAACTTAATCCATTAGCACTCAGTGTATTATGACAGCCAGTATACAGTTCTTTATTAATGCAGACGAGAATGGATTCCTTCCTTGCGCTTTACGACACTAATGCCTTCCTGTTGTGGCTCTGAGATTTTCTGTATTACTTCCTGCATAATTTAACACGATCCTCTCAGTAGCCAATGATGCCTTTTCTGCATTTTAAGTAATCGTAAAGCTCAGCTGTAGATTACAACGGTAATGAGCTCGCACCAGAACGCTGTGTTGTTTTCACTCCAGTCCTCATCAGAACTCGACCCCTGCAAATGGGCGCCATCATCGCCGTGTTTACCGTTAAATGTTGATTATCCAATCAGGCCCTGCTGTTGCAGCTTGTGTCCTGCTCCCCTCCTAACCCCAGAGGTGGACGCATCCGGCAAATCAGCTCTGCACAAACAAGCCATAGCAATCAATAGCCAACACAAACATATAACTGCGGCGTTCTTCTGTAGCCTCCATCTATTGCTACTAAGCACCGGGCAGCTAGATAACCTTTTAGAGGGCCCAGGCAGGCGAGACAGATGAGTTTCCTAAATGAGGCTTCTGCTGACGCTGGGCCTTAAATCAATGGTGGTGGCAGGCGTTGAAATGAAGCCCCTGAAGCATGTGCTCACAGTTTCCTTTGAGAGAGTTGGAAGCTATACCTCCCCACATATATTAATATTTTATCGTTGGCGCGCTCATTCATTTTTCACTAATATCGTTGCTATGGGCAAAATTATGATCAAATCCAAAACAGGTTCTTCATGATCAATCATGTCTTTCTTTGACTTTCAGGACCTGCTTTGAGAGATTGTGAATGATTTTTCTGTTGTTTTACACCCCTTGAAACAGAAACTTAATCAGTTTGTTTAATAGCACATGTTAATAATTTTTATTGTTTGTTGGATGGTAGAACGAACAGTTTCTAGTCTTCAAGGTACAGTGTGTAACATCTGGTGGCATCTAGTAGTGAGGTTGCATATTGCAACCTCTCCCGTGCGCCAAGCGTGTAGAAGAGCTACTGTACAGTCTACGACGTGAAAACGCGACTGGCCCTCTCTAGAGCTGTTGTCAGTAAGTGAGCGAAAAAGTGAGCTAGTGGAGCAGCAGACAGAGTTAATTTAGCTCTGAGAATATCAAGCGAATGTACAGTGGAAGTTGCAGTTTGTGCAGAAATAAATTCTGCAGCTCCTCAAGACCAAAAGAGGTTTCCTGTGTCTTGTTTCCCGGCGGCTGAGTGGAGTGACGGCGGGGGTTAACTCCGGAGCAAGTAACGTTATTGTCTCCGGCCCAAGCAGGAAAAGTTCACACAGTGTTTGGTTTGTCCATTCTGGGCTACTGTAGAAACATGGCGGCCGGCTCCGTGAAGAGAACCCGCTCTGTATGTAGATATAAACAGCTCATTTTCAGGTAAAGAAAATACAACGATTCTTATTTTCATGTGATCATACACTAAAGAAAACATACTTATTAATATTATATTCAAATTCTGTCAATAGATCCTCCTAATTGCTACAAACTGGTCCTTTCATGCATGAATACACAAACATAACATGGGAAAATCATCTAGATATAAGTTACAAAAGACAAATATATAAAGAAAAATATTAGGGCTCTCAATCGATTTAAATATTTAATTGCGATTAATCGCATGATTGTCCTTAGTTAATTGCATTTTTAAAAAATTTTATCTGTTCAAAATGTAGATAAGAAAAATTGACTGTGTTAATGCCTTAAAAACAATTAGTGCTGTTAAAACAATTTGGCGTTAACGCGTTATCACGTTAACTTTGACAGCCCTAGAACATATATTATAGCACAAAAGAGAAACAAATTAGTATAAAACGAGACAAAATTAATAATTAATCCAGAGAGAAAGATGAGACAGACCCATAAAATTAATTACAAAGTTACAAAGGATACTTACATTAAAATATATTTCCTAAAACATGTTTCTCTTGCACTTTAAAGCTCTTTCTATTAGTAATATATTTCAGAATGAACACCTCCTGCCTCCATGTTTATGCCTCTCCCCCATTTTCCAATTTTATCAATGTGCTGAGATCAATCATAGCATCCATGAAGGACAATTATCCCTTTTATTCTTTATATTTCACAATTCTTACTTTGGTTCTGATCGGTCCAAACTGTGGCTGTAGGAAAGTCCACAGAAAAGAAATAAAAACAATTTACATATGCAGCATTCTGTGAAGTGTTTATGAGCATATGTCTCTGTAATTACAGCCCTTGTCAACAAATTATTTGTCAACAATTTGTTATCATTTGATGTTGTGCATGCTGAGATAGACAGAGGCCCTAACCTGCTATGTAAGGGCTTTTTATTGAGATGCAAATGTTGTCTCAGGGATTTTAGCTCCCAGTCAATGGTTCATTGTGTATCCCTGGCTTCCTGGTGCTCTGCAAATTTTTGATGTTATTTGTGATTCAAAATAGCTCCAACAGGGCGCTGAGTGCATGCAAGCTTTTTGTGCATATTTGACCTAAAACTTTGTGAGGAAAATTTTGAGCTTTTCCTCACCTGTCAAATTTATTTAAAGTGGCAATTCTCTCAAGTATAATTCATACTCTCTGGTTAATGGCGAGTTATAAAATCTAATTTGGTATAAAGAAAATAATGGGCGATTTGAAAAATGATCATTAATACATTATGAAGAATTTTCCAAATAGAGAAAGTGATGGTGTGCTAATAATATGAAAGCAATTTCCTTTGACAGGTTGCAAATGACCTTGAGGTAATGATATCTGAGATGGATAGGGGATGTATTTCTGCTTCTATCCATCCATCTAGGGTGCTGTCTTCTTTTCAGTCTTTCCAAAACCAAATATGCAAGAGCAGAAGTGTAAAAAATGGATTAAACAACGTGTTTGTCTGCTCTAACATAAGTTGCGGACAATAGCATGCCTATTGTTAGCAGCTAACAAACTCACTACCTACAATAGTGATACCAAGTGTTACTTCCAAACTAAGGAGCATTTTATACTTTGTGGGGTTACAGGTTACATTTAAAAAGCTCTGTTCACAATAGCACATCCATTATGTAGTATTTCCCCACTGAATGGAAGCTGATTCTGGATATCACAGTATGGGCTAACATTAGTGGCTATGTCCTGCTGTTTACACTCCATGCAACCACGACCAAACTCGCTATCTGGGATAGCGTTATGTTTGCAAAACCCAGCGGATAGTCCTCATCCTAAAAGTTTATATCTCTTGTAACATTAAAAGTGAAATATTCTGTTTAAAATGTGAACAATAAAGCATAAACAAACTTCTGTCTTGCTTGTCCAATTATTTAATCTAAGCATCCAGGCAGGATTACATTAGAATGAAATAACATTAACTGGTGAGGACTGGGACCTGTTAGCTTTAGTCTCAGTCCTTTAGCCTAATGGCATGTGTGTAGTCATCAAGTATAGGGGATGGGAATGTGATGTCACCGACAGCAAGTCGGACATTTTTGGAGGATAAAGGGTAAAAGTGTTCAAAGAACGGCTGAGGTAACACAGACACTGCACAGTGAATAAGATTCAAAAGATGAAATGTAGTATATACTGTATATAGTATTCAGTCAGACACAAAGGTAGGCTAATGTTATGGCATAAACATCAAAAAGTCACCAGCAAACACGGTTTTCAACCAACTCGTGGTGCTAATATTAGCTTCATTAGCTAGCTATAGCTGATCAGTTCAGCAAAATCAATGGTCGCTGTAAGTGAGAAGCCTGATTTTGTCTCCTTCTGTCTGAAATCATTAGGGCTGTCGTCGACCAAAGAAATTCTTAGTCGACTAACACTCATACGATTTTGTCGACTAATCGATTAGTTGATTTAATCGACAGATCTAAAAAACTGAGTTTCTCCACAAAGAATCACACAAAAGCACCACCCTAAATCTTGTGTTTAGCAGTGATGTGCTCATAAGTTTGTTGGAAATAAGTCATTCTGCATGAAAAAAACATTAAAAAAAAACGACTGAAGATATCTTAGTCCACTAAGACCAAAACGACTGATTAGTCGACTAACCGACTAAGAGGGGGCAACCCTAGAAATCATAGACCCATTGTTTCAAAAATTCCTACAAATTTCCAACGAAGAGCTTGAAAGGCAACAAAAACTAAGGGGGTTATATTAACAGTTCAGGTCTCTGGATCCTTGTTGAGGGCCAATTCACAACACAAGATTAAAGTCAAACTTGAATAAACTGAAAGTCCAGAGGCATTTGCTCTGAATTCAGGGAGCATCTGCCCGACTTTCCCCTCAAGACAGACGACAGTGTTGAAACAGCAGCAGCTCTTTTCATCACCAAACCTACAAGTCTCTCATCACTTTTAGGTGGTCTGACATCACCTGCTCTGGGAATATATAACATCTTCTCTCTGTTTCTCTGTATGTTTTTCTGCGTCTGTGAGCACTGCAGCATTTAATGCAGTTTCACTCTAGTCGTAGAGTATTTAGCTCCATATTTTCCAAGTGGCTGGAAACATAATGGCCTGCACCTAAGCCACAGCAGCTAATACGCCATGCTCTTCATACTGTATAATGGATGCACATTTACCTCCATCTCTCTCCTCGCTCTCTCTGTCCCTTTTCTGCTCATTCTCTCATCTCTCGCTCGGTCTCACAGACTCAATCCTGTAATGACGCCTCACTTCAGGATGAACACGCTGCCATTTTTCGTAATTACAGCCGGATGTGATTTTCATACAGCCTCCTGGTTGACATTTCTGAACACACACACACACACTCACACAGCCATTAAACACTGCAGGAGGACTGAACCAGAGAGGGAACGAACACCATTAATAAATTCAGATGCCTATCTTAGACTTCCAACTGCAAAACATTGTGAGAGCAACTGAAGCTGTGAACTAAGGTATTTATAGTAGAGCTGTCAATCGATTAAAATATTTAATAGCGATTAATCACATGTTTGTCCATAGTTTAATCGCCATTAATCGCAAATTAATCGCACATTTTTTATCTGTTCAGAATGTACCTTAAAGGGAGATTTTTCAAGTATTTGATACTCTTATCTACATGGGAGTGGGCAAATATGCTGCGTTATGTAAATGTATGTATACATTTATTATTGGAAAAAATTAACAACACAGAACAATGACAATTATTGTCCAGGAACCCTCACAGGTACTGCATTTAGCATAAAGATATAATCAGATCATAACATGGCAAACTGAAGCCCAACAGGCAACAACAGCTATCAGTGTGTCAGTGTGCTGACTTGACTATGACTTGCCCAAAACTGCATGGGATTATCATAAAGTGGGCATGTCTGTAAAGGGGAGACTCGTGGGTACCCATAGAACCCATTTTCATTCACATAATTTGAGGTCAGAGGTCAAGGGACCCCTTTGAAAATGGCCATGCAAGTTTTTCCTTGCCAAAATTTAGCGCAAGTTTGGAGCGTTCTTTGACCTCCTTCTCCACAAGTATGACGGGGTTGGTACCAATGGATTCCTTAGATTTTCTAGTTTCATATGATACCAGTAGCTTCACTTCTATCTTCAAAACTGAGCCCGCCACAACCTCCGAAAGATCGGCGGCCCGTCAGACTTTTAAGAGGTTAATTAAAAATCACAAATTGCATTAATGCGTTAAAGAAATTAGTGCCGTTAAAACGAATTTGTGATGTGAGGTGTATGTGTTCATGCTACTTAAGGCTGGCCCACACTAAAAGATTTTTTAAATCTTAACAGATTTTGAAAATGTGAGAGACCCCACACATAATATGTTGTGTTAAATTTAACAGTTTTGTTCCTATAGTGTGTGGAGAGCATTGATTTGGCCGAACCAGCACACCACACACTAACAGATTCATTCATGAACAACAAGAGTCCCAACTAAAAAAAAAAAGGAAATCTCGCAAAATCTCTCGCAATCAAACGTGACTTTAGTGAAAACACGCATGGCGGATGACGGGCAGGAAGAATAAGCGTTTTTGCACCATTTTGTACTGAAAATTCACGAAGAAAAAAGAAAAATAATGGATTAAGTCATCGAGACACGTTAAATAAACACTTGTGTTGCAGCCACTTATCAACAATTTGGTCCTCCATTTATGTGGTCCATCTTACTACTACTTTAGGCTTTGCGTTTTGCATTATGTTATGCATTATCTGTGGCCGTCATGACGGCGGTTGTTGTCCTTCCTTCTTCAGTCAGCTTGGTTCCCAATTGGCTATCGTTCTTTCTCACGTGACTGCGTCATTTGCTGTCCTCGGGGTTAACATACCTCCCATCACAGGAATATCTGGAAAGATAATCTTTAAAACCATCAAAAAATCTGGGCTTTGCTGACCAAAGGGGGGGTGTAGTGTGTGCCCGGCATTAGTAAGAAGTAAGTAAGAACACGTTCAGCCACATTTGGAATTAACTGCAGTTGCTGGACTGCTGAAATTGGGAGGCCGGTGCATAGGCCATTACAGTAGTCTTGTCTGCTTGTTATAAATGCATGGATTAATTTCTCAGAATCTGATTTTGATAGAAAGCCCATTAGTTTTTTAATGTTTTTTAGATGGTAGAAGGCTGAACTTGTGATTCACAACAGCTCCTTGTAATGCTGTAAAACTCCTCAGCTGTTTCAAGCAGGGAACACTTTTAAAGTCTGAGACTTCTTGTTCCTTGATGGATGAAGGATGTGGAAATCTATGTTCTGGCAGTTCAGACGCCACATATTTAGTCTCTGCGGAGCTGTGTTAGTTTCTCTGAAAAACTTGCATATTAAACTTGATTTTCACACATCTCTTAATGCTGTGGAGAAAGCTTGCCTGATAACTTCCTTGGGTAGACGCATTTAGAAAAAGGATTCATTTTTAAAGTTGCTTAACTCAATGTTTTTTCTGTTATTTTAGACCCATTGAAACAAAGACTTTTCATAAATCAACTGCTTCAACTAATAGAGGCAAGCTGTGCTATGTTACTTAAATAAATTTACATTGATAAAGAAGTTTCGTGACATTGAAAAGAAAAGCTCAGTCAAGGAGTTGTGGACAAAGAAGAAATGGCCTTCTACCTTCTTCTCCCCGTCAGCCTCCGTTAGTCTCAAAATGCTTTTACATTTCAGGTTCTTTTCAGCCACCCTGACATGTTTCTCCTCCTTGTTTTGAGGTTTAAATGCAAAATGATGGAGTGATGAAACACTGTCAATCAAAATGTGTTTCATGACCACTTGAGATTCTTGGCTGGTCTTGGAGTGTGAAAACATCTGAGGCTCTGAAGCCAAGGACTCATCGACAGACTGAACAGCAAACCTGACTTGACTGTGAATACGCCGCAAGACTCTCACTCTCAACTTAAGACTTTTTTTTCTTGAGAATAAAACGTTGTTTAACAGCAAAGCTTCAGTCTTATTCCCATTCCCTCTGAATCAATGCTAAGCTTGTGAATGCGGACAGCCTATTTGTCAAGTCTTTCAATTAGGAGTGTATAATGCCACTGTGTTCCATACCAGGAATTTGGTTTTTGAGATGTATAAATACACGGGTAAACACTCTTATTTACCTCTTTGTTCTCAAACATAATCACCAGGCTTTCCTCCATGCTCTGTGCCCTGCATGAAATTAGCTTGCTATTGATTCCTTAAACATCTCCCCACAGGTCTCAGCATCGCAGGGCTCTAATTGGGTAAATCACAGTTCTAGATTCAAGAAACGTGACAGTTTTGCTCTTAATGGTCGCTGCAGCAGAGAAGCAGATTGCAGAGGAAACATGCGATGACGTTATATCAGATCTTTCTTTTTTTTGTAATCATATTTCACATCTCTGCCGGTGACTTTACGGGCTGAAATATCGAGGCCTTGATGTGACATTTGGTGACATTTAGCACTGGAATGTGAATGACTGAGTCTTAACATGAAAGGTCACGCCATGCGAGAGAGTGTGCCCACTAGATCTGGCTTATGTTTACACTTCTGTTTGTGCACTGAATGTAAGCAACATTGGATTATTTTGGATCCCTCCTGCTATGTTTGATTGATTTTTGCCCTTGAAGTGTTGTGTTGTTTTTAAGAGTTGATTCCGTCACCATAGTTTCCAAATAATTTCCTAGAAAAGGAACTGATATTAGGACGATTCCTGGAAAGTACTAATTATAAGCAAAACATTAAAGGTCTTATTGATTATATTTTTATGTAGACAAATCTTTTTTTTTTAAATAATACATCCACAGGGCTTTTCCTAAAAAAACTATATTATGATTGTGAATTAATCATTTAAAAGATTTTGACGGGTCCAAAATGAATGTTTTGTTTATCTCTGTGGAAGATATCTGACGTTCGGTTCCCATTTCTAAAAGTTCTGTGAGTCAATATTATAGCAACGTTAGCATCACGTGGTATCTCTGTGCCGTCAGCGATCAAGTTGCCAGTTAGTGTGGAAAAAAACAGATAAATGGCTGAGTTTGACGGTAAGCGGCCGGCTTCACTCCGGTACCAATCCCAAGTGCTCAGCGATAAAAGGAGGCTTCCTCTGCCATGCCTGGCTGCACTGACACTGGTGTCTCCATCAGGCTGCAGAATCCCTGAATTTACCATGGTTACAAAAGACAACTGACGTTAGCACATATTAGATGTTTAAGCTTAATCGTCCAGACAACAATAACCCATAAAATTACAATTTGGCATATTTACCCAAAACCAGCAACAACTACCAACAGCCATGACTGTCTGTCTGAGTCTCACTCCAATCGTCCATACAATATGCAGGTTGTTCAACGAACTGGCAACGACTTGTTGTGAAGTGAATGCAAGGGAACGTGGGAGGGAGAATGTGACCTCTAGTTGCTGAATTAAATTATCAATGTTATCAACAATTGCATCTTTAAATTGGTTCACTTTCAGTTCACTGGTAGCATAACCTTCTTTTACCAAAGTAACTATTTTTAGTGCACAGCAGGTCGATTTATCTTGTTTCTCTTTTCCCTAAAATCGAGCCAAAATTACATAGTTTCCTAGAAACTTACATTATTAATTACGGCGGCTGAGTGGAGTGACGGCGGGGGTTAACTCCAGAGCGAGTAACGTTATCGACTCCGGCCCAAGCAGGAAAAGTTAACACAGTGGTTTGTTCGTTCGGGGCTACTTTGTCTTATGTGATAATAAACTGAATATTTTTAGGTTTCTGATTTGAAGAGGAGATGGGATGATATTGTGATGGATATTTTTCCCTATTTTCATTTTAGATTAAATAATTAATCAGCTAATCATAGGAATAATCAGCAAATTAATTGATATTAAAATAATTTGTTTATTGTTAATTGTCATAGATTAGGTTTATATGATTACTGAATGGAGCACTGGTCGGTAGCTGCTTCATTCACAGTCAATCGTTCATTCATCAGCTGCTCGGCTACCAGCTGATTAATAACATGCAATCAATATTCATGCAGATGTACACGGCAACCTTTAAAACCTGACATCTCTTACTGACTCTGCTGATACCTTTACATGGTGTTTGCTGCAAGTTTTTGGTATTGTTGACTTCATTAAGATTAATGTTTGTGTTTATTAAAGAGGTTATCAAATCCAGCCGTTTAGCCATTTACTATAAACGTTCAGTTCCTCGATGTTAATTGTTTCTTAATAAATTGCAATTTAAACAGTGATAGTAAAGTAAACGTGTCCTTCTTTCCAGTATTTTCTCCTCCATCTACTCCAGCCGCAGGTTCTGCAACGTCGCTGCTCGAGGTTCGGGCCCACAGTGGCTTCTAATTGGACAGGGACCGAGTGGACACTTGTGATGTGATGGCAATGACAAGAAGAGCAGCGTTCAGAGCCATGCAGCCTGTGGGAGCTCTCGCCACATCTTCTGACAGAATCGATGTGTGCTGCTGGGCCCGTCGAGGCCACAGGGAGTCTAGTACAGCAGAACTAATTACTGTTCGTTTTAAAAGTTCATTTGCGGCTGGTTTACTCTTGGTGTTTCTTTCTGTCTTTCTTTCCCGCGTTTCAGTGAAGAAGCCGCCATTATTTTTGAAGTGTTTCATTAAGTGTTGGCAATCAGAGAGCTTCAGACAGCTCAAATCACTGACTTGATGTGATTCAAAGAATCACATCAAGTCAAGTCAGGCGGTTATACTGCCGGTTATATAAAAGAACATTTTCACAAGATATTCAGGAAGCAAGAGAAGTTACGTTGAGGTGTTGTTTGGGAATTCATTATTTAGATACTTAAATTACCATATTTTTATAGATTAAAATTATTCCTCGGTCTCCGAGTGACAACATAAAGAATAAATCATCATAAGATGTCGATGTTTTTAGTATTCAAATATGACAACATCTAACGCACTGTGTTCAGTGACAACAAAACAACAGCTCAGTCATGTCAGGGCCTTTGCTCTCACATCACCTCCAGACTGACAGCGTCCAGACACAGCACCACCTGCCGTATTGTTTACTGCCCGACAGGAGCCTCGACACCACCCTGATAAGATGCTCACACACACACACACAGCCTTCCTCTTATTGGGAATCCAGAGGTGAAGCCTTCAAGCTGGGCTGCACAGCTCTGAGCTGACGCGAGGAGACAGGCTCTTGTAGGTAACTGAGGGGGAGTCGACCGGCTCGGTCTGCGGGGAATCTACAGCAGGAGCTCTCGGGCAAGTAGAGGGCTCAATGCAGCGCTCTCCTCCAGCAGGGCAGCTGATAGATTGCAGCATGCACAGACAAGACAGAAGCCAGAGGTGGTCACAGGATGCTAAATATAGCAGTGACTCGACAAAATGACCCGGCTTTAAGAGGAGTTACTTCCTTGCAAGTATCAGAAGTTTCTAGTATATGTATTATTTCCTTTAAACAATGCTTATTAATAATAATATTCTTTATTTCAGTCAGCCAACTCCTGTGGAACAGATTTACTGTATGTACAGATGGCAGAATCGGAGCCTACAGGTGGATGCTGGGTGGAGTTGGGGCTTACAATATGAGCATCAGCAGTACAGTTTACGATGTATTACAAGCTCCACTGTAAACTGAGGGTGCTTACACACCTAACCCGTTTGGTTCGGTTAAAACAAACTCAGGTCTGTTTGCCCGGTTCAGGTTGGTCTCATACACCGTTCGTAGCTATACCTACGAAAAGTAATATACTCTAATTTGTGTATATCCAACGAAATCAATTTGTGTGTAATCAACGTAATCGTGAACCAGAAAGTATAAATAACGGCGAACGCCACGTAGGGAGGCAGTCGGGGTGGATGGGTGGGTCAAAAAACACCGGATTGCACAGGAGACCGGTGTTTGTACCCCGTGTGAAGCAAAACTTCAACGTTGATTTATTTGTCATGTAACTTCCGTGCTTAAGTAATGCCACCAGTTATTTTAACCCAAACCATAATCTTTTCCTAAACCTAACTAAGTAGTTTTGTTGCCTAAACCTAAGGAAGTTGTTTCCTGTGAAGACGGAAGTTTATTTTGAAAAGACTGTATGCATGTAACGAGCGGAAATTCACACGTGTTGCTGGAAAGTCGTTGGAAAACGAACGAAAAAGGAGGAAGAACTTTTTCGTAAGATCATACGAACCGTTGTATGAGAATACGTTGCCCGGTTAGTACGGTTTGTTTGGGCTGGTGTCAAAGCTGTCAATCAAACTTGTTGCGGGCCAAACAACTGAACTCGGTTCGGTGGTGGGAAAGCAAATGAACCAACCACAGGATTTTATGATAGCAGATATGTGAGTTTAGCATGATTTCAAAAGCTAAACTACTAATAAATCCATCTGCTGATCATGAAATCTGTTCAGGAAGTGATCTTATTGATCTGTGCAATATTTAAGGCCATGTATATAAGCACGTCAGCGCGGGTATTTCCCCTAATTAATAGTTCAAAAGCTGTTAAAACTGCTGTGCTTGTATCCGACGCCGTGTGCTTTGTCAGTCCATTAACTCCATTAAAAAGTGTCTGACAACGATCACACAGTAATACTCCTCATGCGCGTGTCTGTGCGCTCCGCGACGTTTACACCAGTCATCTGGAAGCGCGCAAAGGGGTTTTTGCACAGTCCTGTCTCTACCATTATTAATAACATGCAGTCAAGTTGCAGTCTAATAATACTAAGTATGCTTATAATCTGATATTAATCAAAGAACATAAATGTACACACCGGAAGCATTAAAATGCTGCATAAACTTCTGTCAGTCACAGAAATTTGATTTCCCCACGTGGGTCCTGATAATAACAATCACCAAAACTGTCCAATCAAGGAGTTCCCTGTCAGTCTGTATAACTTCATGTTTACTCCTCTTGGTTTGTTTGTCAAAAGTCAGTGTGAACAGGAACCGGACCAGAACTAAAAATGCAACAAATGTGCCATTTTTTCCCTTAGGCCTGGACCAAATGAACCGATCTACAGGTACGAAAGCACCCTGAGTGTGTTAACGGTGGTTTCAGACCAAACACGAGGAGCGAATAGTTAATGAAAGGTAGTGCACAGAATAAAGAGCAGCTAACAAGGACGCTATGGACAACATCAGAATGTAACCACCAGAATATTAATCTAACCTGGCATCCCGACCTTATCTGATATTTTCTGCCATGCTTGCCATTTTTTACTTAAGTCCTTGGAGGATCAGGGAGTACAGTACATACTGTAAGTCTTTGAATTCAGAGATGTGACTTTTCCTCCCTTCTCCTCTATAGTAAATTGTCACTGGCATAAGATTTGCCTCTCGCCAAGGCCTCAATCCTATTCCAGGTGCACTGTGGAGGTCAGCTATTTTAGGGTCAAAGTTTAATTTAATTGAACTTTTATCGTAAAATCTGGCAGAAAATCATTGTGAGAGAGCACAGCAGCTCTCGCCATCGGAAATAACGGCCTTGCTCTGTGCAAAGTCAAACTTGTACTTTTGGAGTAAGATTAGGACTTTGTTCTGCACTGAGACAAACACAGAACAAATCAAGTGTCTACAACTGGAATGCAGTAGAACTAATATACATTATTCAAAACAAGACTATCTCATCAGCATAAATACCAAACTGTGGCAGCATCAGTAAAATGCATCAATCGGCCTAATCTAGTTACCATTGATTTTCTTTATTTTTTCCCAAATTACACCGTGATGTCTGAGAAATCTTAAATTCCTGGGTGATAAACAAATCATCTCCTAAACCAACACATTCTCACTCCCAACTCGTCAAATACTGCTGTTTGGTCAGTGCCCCTAAGCATCGGAGACCGACGCACGGGGTACCCCTCTTGCGTTACTTTTGGACGGACCAGGGATGGCGTGTCAATATACGCTCGTTACAGTACATCCTTAAAAATAAATGTTTTCACAGGAAGTTAGGTTTAGTTAGGTAGGCAACACAACCACTTAGTTAGGGTTAGGAAACGGTCATTGTTGACATTAACTTCATTGACGTATGACTCAGTGTGACTAACGAGTGACTAACCACTCACATGACTAGCCATCGCATGACTCACAGGACTACGTGACAAAATAAGTCACCGGTTACTTTTAGTTTCACACGGGACACAAACACTGGTCTCCTGGGTGAAAGTCCTGTGTTTGCTTGACCCTACCACCTCCCCTTCCACCCGCCCTCTTAATACTACATCACATACTCTGAGTGTCGAGTAACGCCTCGGGTGGGTTTACATTGGTGTTAGTTGAAAGCCCTGTTTGTGGCTTACAGTCGCTAAAGGGCGCCTTTTTGCGTTGGTATCTGATGCCAAGGGGCCCTTACCAAAAAGCGGTATTTGACGAGTTGGGAGTGAGACCGGGTTGCCTAAACAGTGAAGGCTTTGCCAACAATTGCTGAACCTCCAGCGACAAAGAAGAAATTTAATTCTGAGTAGTGTACAGTTTACCAAGATTTCATAATTTATGAATTTATCAAAGTTTCAAAGGTTACTCAAAGGTAAAATCTTCGGTATATTTGTATAAAACCAGTAATTTATTACTCCCAAAACTGGTGTCACCACTTGCAATTGGAATTAAATTTACCGAACAAAATGGCATAACACCACCGCTCACACCTCATTGGCTGGAAACAGACGATCAAACACAGTGTGAGGGTTGAATAAAATTTTAAGGGCATATCATTTCAAAGATGGATATTAAAATGTTCCTTTGAATCCAAAATAATCATTACTTTGGGGCTTGGATTGCAATCAAGCATATTTAATATTTCACGCTTAAACTGAGGCATGGCATTAACAAAATCACTTAATTCATTTATTCGGTTATCAGTTAATTCATTTATGGCAAGGATGTTTAAATTTTCTAGCTTTATTTTCAGTTATGCCGTCTGAATTGCAAGTGGCTTTTGTGCTTTACAACTGGATAAAACACTTAATGTCTTTTGGTGCTCTTTGATGCCCCGAGTTCATTTATTTCCTGGGTGAGAGGATGTGTGTGTGTGTGTGTGTGTCTG
Source organism: Sebastolobus alascanus (assembly GCA_916701645.2). Taxonomy (NCBI): domain Eukaryota; kingdom Metazoa; phylum Chordata; class Actinopteri; order Perciformes; family Sebastidae; genus Sebastolobus; species Sebastolobus alascanus. The sequence continues at coordinate 4,020,955 of CAKAOJ020000032.1, forward strand.
TGTGTGAGATCCTCAGAGTTTCCTCACAGAAGTCTCTATTTAAGGGCGGAAGAGAGACGGTTAATCTCAGGTGGGCTGAATCCGCTGTGGTTTCTGCTTAATTAATGTCGTGCCATCTGACTGTCTCCAGAGGAGGTAGACCACCAGCTGCTCAGGCTTTGATCTCACCTGTCTGTCTGTCAGTCTGTCTATGAATGTGTGTGTGTGTGTGTGTGTGTGTGTGTGTGTGTGTGTGTGTGTGTGTGTGTGTGTGTGTGTGTGTGTGTGTGTGTGTGTGTGTGTGTGTCAGTCCTCACGTCCTCATTGCAGAGCTGCTTGAATGGAGTGACATCATCACTTCAATAAGAGAGCAGCAGTTCTGTGTTGCTTTGCTATGAAAACATCATTAGTCTATTTAAATTCTAAAAAGTTCTCTATACGATATTCAAAGCATTAATATACAGTAGCAGCAAACAACTATTTGCTATGTAAAGATATGTAAGGAATAATGTACAGCGAGCCGGTCATTGTTGTGAAGGAATCTCTCATCGCCCTGAAGGGGATTCTTTCACAACAATGACCCACTAGCTGTACATTATCCCGCTTATTACACGGCTACTTACTGAAGAAATCAATATTTTGACGCAAAAACGGTCCACCAGAGTCCGACATCAGAGCGCCCATAGCAACGGTCTGCTATACATAGCAACGGTCTGCTATAAAGAAATAGCAGACCGTAGAACGCCGTGATTAACCAATCAGAATCGAGTATTCAACACAGCCGTGTAATAAAGAGGAGTAATGTCTACCTAAGCAGAGAATGAAGTCTGTCTCCCTCTGTGTGTTGTAATCTGAGCTTCTCCTTGCGTTGTTGACATTGCCGGGCAGAGCTGGATTAAATAGATAGATTACACTACGCTATTTCTCGGGCCCCCCTACGTGCACATTTCGATATTTGATTTTATCAGTTGCGCCAGAGAATTGTGATTGGGGGAATGATGGAGGGGCTGGATTGTTTATAGCATGTGCTAATGAATTTTGACACAACTAACAACAAAAAATAATACTACTACAGAAAATGAGATTCAATGGGCTAATATGCTACATAATTGAAATGCACATTACTAAATGTTTAGCGTTACATAACAACGCAATTAATTCCGTGAATTTAGAATGAACGAAATAATTAAATTCATACAAAAAGGTTTTGACAACGAGCACAAACAAACAATGACAATCCAAATCATAGTCACCGCAGAAAGCATCTATGGATTTACAAAATACTGTAGCTGTGAGATGACTGTAGCAGTAGCGTGCATATGCGTCGTGTAGGGAACATCTGTAAATTGTAACGTCTACCCATAGTACACGTCAGTCTGATGTCTTCGTACATTATATATGTTGTATTTTTATTCCATAAATATTTTAATGTAGCCTACATTAAATAATGTACACATTTCCAAATATTTTCATTATGTAGACAGTTGATGTTCTTTACTCCTCTGTCTGGGCCCCCTAGTGGCAAGGAGGCCCTAGGTATTTGCCTATAATGCCTGTGCGTAGATCCAGCTCTGCAGCCTTTAAGTGCATGTTAGTGCATATGAGCGTGCCACTCTACACTGTTCTCATACGGCGGTTACAGCTAATAACGGCGTCCCGACCAATGGCGTTGCGGAAGCATAGCACCCACCCTCCGGTCCGTTCTCAGGTAAACACTGTTAGCTCTGTCAGCACTTTTGCTGCTGTTTGCACCGTTAACTGCGAGCCGCCGGCTCAGCCGTCACCATGTTGAGAGCCGTTGAGAGGCAATGGAAATGCTCAATCTTGTATGTAGCACCTTAAATATTTATTAGGAGATTAAGTTTATAAATTGCTTTAAAGCTGCTGTAATCAATATTTTGTATTAACTAGGGCTGTCAAACGATTCAAATATTTAATCGCGATTACTCGCATGATTGTCCATAGTTAATCTAGTTTCAAACTGAGCCCGCTACAACCTAAAATCACAAGTTGCGTTAATGATGTTAAAGAAATTAGTAGTGTTAAAACAAATTTGCATTAACGTGTTATTATCGCGTTAACTTTGACAGCCTTAATATTAACTACACATACTTTTGGCCATATTGCGCATAAATTATATTATATATCATATTTTATATCTGCAATGCTTTTTTATTTACATGTAATATTTGGTCTACACTCTTCAACTGCATAAATTCTACGAAATTCATCTGGCACCAGATGTTCTGTGATACTTTTATTGTCACATTAGTGTCTCCCTCTTTCATCCATTTTGAGTCAGTTAATGCACAGCCTCATTAGCCTCATCATTGATCTCCCTCCTCACTGCAGCCGAGGCCGGAGGACTGTCTGCTGTCACTGCTGGCGCTGACGTGTCCCCTTTAAAAGTCAAGGTGAAGCGTCAGTGTCTTGTGTGGGAGGAGAACGAGCCGCAGATCACGAAGCCTACAATCTGCCTTCAACAGCAGAGGTAAAGCACGCACGGCTCTCACTTCAATCCCGCCTCCCCTGAGAAAGCTTAGGGAAGAAGATTCACGCATCAGTTGGAGAAGAAAAGAGACGATCCAAGTTTGTCATTGAGAACAGTAGAAGTCACTCTGTCCAGGTTTTTTTTAATTCTTTTCACCGCTTGCTGCATGTTAATTTCAAAAGTGAAACTTATTTAACCTGTAGATTATGATGTAAACAGGACTGTGTTTCAGTTTAACTTCCCTCAATATTATAAAGTATCATCTGTTAAATAAATTATTTTCTTTTTGAGTGTGTAAAAATGATGATGATTCAGCCAGCAGAGAGCGAGTTAATGTCAGAAACGATGTGACATAAAATAATACCAGTTATCCTGATCACTCATAGAAATCCTGTTTATATCCTGTTGCTCTCACCAGCAAACTAATTTACAGTTATGACACCTGCCAAGACTGTGTGACTTATTGACTGATTTGTTTCGGTATCATGCACTGCCGGCCAGCCCACATACAGTAGGCTCACATCACATTCTTTTTAAAGATCATATTCCTTAAGAAGCTCATACAAACTAGTGTTTTATTAGGATTTACAGATATAAATTGTATCAGATACCGTAAAATCTTTCTCAAGCAGAAATCATCTTTCATGATCATCCTATCAGGAAGAATATTAAACAATATTCAGAGGTAGATGTGCTGTAAACGACTGCAAATTTTTTATTTTTTTTTATCTTTGGGGTATTTTATGCATTTATTAGAGAGTAACGAGGTAACAGGAAATGAAGGGAAAGAGAGATGGGTAATGACATGTAACAAAGGTCCCCGTTCGGACAGTCAGTAGCTTAAACCTCTAGCCCACCTAACTGCATGTTTTTACCACATCAGTTTAAGAGACAAAACAAAACACAAACTGTTTGCGTCTATGACAGACTGAAGTTGTCGGTAGCCACACTTAATCTGATTTCTACCAAATATCAACAAAACAAAACATTAAAATACATGTTCTTCTTATCCAATATTATCCATTATAGTCTGTCATAGTAAATGAATTATAAAGCACTTACAAATAATAGAGACTGTTGAGATTCACGACACGTTAACAATCCATTCAAGAACGGCACTCCACCAGAAACATAAATGTAGGAACACAGTGACCTGGTGAACAAGCCTTCAACAGATCACCATAATGATTTTCCATAATGAAACTGATTTGATAAATTGAATGAATTCATTTAATATGAATGAATATCAGTGGAATCTCTTTTTATAGATTCTGGGACAAACCCAGTATTTTAAAGTCGAGACAAAGATAGATTGTGCTCCAGAAGTAATGAGGGGTTCTTGTAGAAGATCTCACTTTGTGTCCTCAGGAAGCATTGTGCATTTGAATCTCTATTTTTTATAATGTATTCAATTACGGAGAGATGTTTAACTCCAGAGCTGTGTTGTTTTTGTTTGATGGATGTGACAACATCCAATAACTGTTTTCTATTTTAAATTCCTCAAAAATGAAACTGGTGCCACATTCATTATGGTGACCAGGTTGGACCAGCTGAGACCAGGGTAGACTAAATTAGACCGGGATAGACGGGAACGTTAGATCAGGCGAGACCAAGTTACCCAAATTAAAACCAGATCATAACACACTCGACCAGTTTAAATTAGATTAGACCAGGTTAGACCAGATTAGATTTACTCTGGACCACAGAGAGCAGATTAGGCCAGGTTACACCGAGTAAAACCAGGTTAGACTAGATTAGACAATTTAAAACTATATTATATATAGCTGGACCAGATTGAAAGAGACCAGGTTAAACCAGGTACAACCATGTTACAGATTAGACCAGATTAGAATTATTCTCGATTATTCTAGAGAAAGTCTGACCAGGTTAGACCGGATGGAATCCAGATTATACCACACTGGCCCAGTTTAAATTAGATTAGACTACATTAGACTATGTTCTACCAGGTTAGTCCTGGTAAACAAAACACAATAATCTGCTGTTCACTTACCGGAGAGGCTGCTCCAGGTGCGGTTGATGTCTCTCAGCGCCTGTTTCTCAGCTATGGCCCTTTTAATCTCCTCCCGGACCAGATTCAGCTCTTTGGAGCGCCGCAGGTTCTCCTGCTCGGCCGAGTGGAGGCACTCACTCAACGCCAGGAACTCCCTCTGGTCGATATCCACCACATCTCCTGCAGAGGGACGAGGTTATCAAGGGTTTACTACAGTGTTTGGATGCAGTTTTAGTTGTAGTTTCAGAATAGGTGACACAAACAACAAAACTGTTTCCATTGGAAAAGAGCAAAAGTTCCAAAACTTACATACAGTAAACAAAATCACATACTGGTGTCTAAAAATAAAATACTTCCTATTGAAGATGGCAAAAAGCCTTTAAAAAAAACGTATTTTTCAACACAAAAAGTTCACAACTTTTACAGCCATTTGATTAAAAAGCAAAACTGAAATTAAAATGAACAGACACCAGGTTAGACCAATTAAAACCAGATTAAAACCAGTTAAAACCTGGTTTAACCTGTAGATATCTATTAACAAGTATTGTGAGTTTGTATCAAAGCCTGATTTATCTTATTCCTCTCTGCCATAGAGCTCCATTGTTGTCCAAAAACTATTAAAAACACATCAGTGAGCCACACTATTGCACTGGGTGACATGTTCCTTTATTACCATGAACACACACTGTTTATTTTGACTCAATCCTCCATACAGCAGGACGGTGTATGATACATCGTCTCAAAATACTCCCGAGAGAACCAAATGTGGATTAAGCTGCCGCTGAAAATAGTCCCCAACAAATGCACTATTTTCTCCTGTTTAATAAAACCTACAGTGACCAGCTGTTTTAGGAAATAACTGAGCCAAATGAAACTATATAATTTGGCTAATGAAACAAACATTATTTGCAGGCTGCATCAGTCTCTGTTGGCTTCTGCTGAATTTTGAGATTATTGGTGGATTAATTGCTGGGTTTTTCAATTGAAACATACAGTAAAGACGGTGGAGAGCACTAGTGCAGCAGCTTCTTTGCTCACTATCAATGGGTCAGCTTTCAGTTTATCTAATTACAGTTATTTCCCACAAGCTGTCAGCCTCATTGTCAGCTCTACAATCATCTGACCCATTTACATTGACACTATAGAGTCCAGTGTGTTTTGCAAACAAACATTTTGGATAAATGTCTTTTAAAAAGGCAACTACGTCTGCGCCGTGTGGCCGTTTGGTAGCCGAGTGCAGTTCATAGACGTGAATGAATGAAAGGAGCTGATATTTACTACATTTTTAATTAATATCAATGAGATTAAAATAAAATATTTCCTTAAATCTTGAATGGAGGTGAAATTTATAAAACTATGTCTCTGAATTTCTAGAATTATAGAAATCATCACATTGAGACCAAATAAAAAAATGTTGAGTGAAACATCAGCCTTGTATTCTGCAAAATCCAATTTTAAGCTCTTAAAACCTTGTAAGAATGATTCTAAAACTAAAAAATAACATTTTTCTTTTGTAAGCATGTAACAAATGAAAACATGAAAATAACAGAACGTAAGATGAGTGAGTGTTGTTCAGGCAGCTCAACACAGTTCACTCACTGACAGTATTTGATCCAAACTTCTGTTTCATTGGTTTTGAAAATGAAGCAAAATGATCTGAAGTGAACACATGCTGCTCATGTTCTGAAGGCTCTGAAACATTTAGTAACCAGACTACTGTCACTTTGGTTGGTAATTCAATAAGTCTGTTTTGTTTTGTGTATTTACTTTGAATGTTACTTTTATAATCTTGATCGTCATGTATAAGAAATTGTCTCAATAATGGTCATAAACTTGATTTAAGGGTCAGAAAACTTGCAGTAAAAAGTATGACATGAGCTTTGTGTAAAGAGACTAAATTTGCATGGAAGTCTGGACATTTTTATTCAGACTTGAGCCCATTCAGACATGATGTATTTCTCTTGGGGGTGCGGTTATTTCAGCTTTACTTGCACTGGTCAGTGATTTTAATTTTGTCCGCAGCTCATATGTCTGATTTTATCTCCCTCCACCGCAGTAAGGATTACAGCCCCAACTAGCTGCAGTTTTTTCAGTGAGAAAATTTGCATCTTAAAAGCATTTTAAAAGTCCGTTTTTAGACATACCGGTAGATGTGTTAACTGTTACTGAGTTTCATCAGTTCAGCTCACAGTGAGACAACAGAAGTAGTAGAGAAGGATGTTACTGACCTGATAGATCAACTCATTATCAGTCAACTCACACATTGAGGGAAAAAGTCTGGATAAACTCATGTTCCAGGTGATTGTCTCTCTGCTGGCCCACCTTCATGCAGTGAGCTGCATACTATATATTCAACACAGATTCGAGTGATTCACATACAGAAAGAAAATGTGTTTACGTAGTTTGCAACTGTCTGTTAAAAATTAAATGACAGCTAAATAATTACCGGTAAATAATGCTAATATTAAATACGATCATAACCCTGTCAGTGATGGTCACATGGTTTTACATGGCAGTCTGTAGCAGACTTTGGCCGTCTGTAGCCGACTCTGGCCGTCTGTAGCACACTTTGGCTGTCTGTAGAAGAATTTAACAGCCTGTCTGTAGAAGATTTTTGCCGTCTGTTGAAGACTTTGGCTGTCTGTAGCAGACTTTAACAGCCTGTCTGAAGCAGACTTTGTCTGTCTGTAGAAGACGTTATATGTCTGTAGAAGACTTTGGCACAGACGTTTGTAGAAATTCTATTATTTGGATCTGCAAGAAACTCTCGTACTTGAATCATCAACACAAAAAGTGAATTGTAAAATAAAACTATATATTTGTGATTTTAAAGATTTTTAGGATTTTCTGGATCCAGAAGCTGACAAATGACGATGGGGAGAGGTAAAATAAAAATTGTCCCTTAAGGTGCTACAATACCACTGGAGACACAGTGCAAGGATTTTTTTATGTTGTTTTATTTTGGATCTATTTGAACTGACAGACTGTAATTGTGCTGGGTGATGGATAGTTACTTTAAGTTTTCAAATGAGTTAAGGAGCCTGTGATTCGGCATATTTAGGACTCTACAGCTCCCAGAACCCTAATTTTCAATCTACAGAGGCCCGTAGCAGACAACGAGCCCTGTATGTTTGTACATATTGTATCCTGTGAATATCCTTGTGAATTTATTGGAGATGCCAAAGGTGTGTCATGAGTCAAATTAAAGTAGCTCTCCACATATGGTCTATGAACATCACTGACTTCAAAGTTATCGTAACCTACAATTTAATCCATCGATGATTAACAAGTGCATTTGTATAATATATAAGTTGATTAAATTATTGACAAGAAGTAAATAATAATTTTAAAAAGAAGAGGAATCTGTCTCTTTTGATCATATAGTGTGTCGTATACAGTACAGCAAGTAAGTTAGTAATATCCTGTAAAAGTAAGTACAACGAAGTAATGATTATTATCCATCATCATTTATCAATCTACTGGTTTTGTTTTAAATGTCCAAAATAGTCCAAAATAGTGAAAATGCCCATCACAAGATCCCAAAAGTCCGAGGTCATGTCTTCTAATTGTGTCTTTTGTCTAAACAGTCTGAAACACAAACATATTCAATTTACAATAATATTAAACAGAGAAAAGCAGCAAATCCTCACATTTGAGAAACTGGTAACAAAGATTTTGGAATTTTTTTTGGCAAATGACAAATAATTAATCAATTATCCGAATTGTTGTTGATTTATTTCTGTGAATCAACATATCGATTATTTGACCAATCAGTTCAGCATTACCAACTTTAGAAATTTCAAAAAAGGGATTCTGCAATATCCACATGGTTTACATATATCAGCATTATAGGAATAGTAACAAACTCAAGTGTTCTGGAAAAGTAATATTGAACTGATCTCCGGTTGGTAAATCAATCCGTAATCTCACCACAAAGAAGGAAGCTGACCGGAGGATTGTACGTGCAGGTGCTGCATATCAGCAGAGTGCTGTTTGAGTGCTATAATACATATATTGTTGGTAGTGTCCAGTGGGCTTTGAATTGTCTTGAAAATCGGCAAGTGGAAAACAAATCATGTTCTGCCTCTCAGCTCAGTACTGGGGCACACGGGTGTTTGGTTTTATTGGTCCTGAATCACTCTGATGTAGCAGGAATGACCTTGACTTCACAGCCCCATGGTGCATTGCAGATCCTAACGAAGGACAGTTTACATGGAGTGGGCGTCAGCATGGGGACCCAAGATATTGGACAACAACTGCATCTCATGTAGGTTAACACCCCCTCAACACTACATCTGCCCCTTCATTAATTTCCTCACTCTGGTGACTTCTTTTCGTCAGCAACATCCTCTCTGAGGTTTTCTGCTGTCAACATTGTTTAAAACAACCACTTGCAGCATTGTCCTGAAGTGGAATATTAAATTTTAATCGCACCAATACAGCCTCATAATTGCATTATGATTGCAAATCACCTACCGCTATTGTTAGACAGTCATTGATGACTTTGTGAAGCTAGGAGCTGCTGGGAGAGTGACAAATGACAGGACTAATGACACTACAGGCTGACTGCAGATTAGCTGCGGCCTTATAAGGTCAGGAGGAACTGCAGCAAACTGACGTGACTCACACACGCACACACTCTCACACACACACTGACTACTGCAAATATCCACAGTGGTAATAGACAGATGTATCCTATTTGTACTTGTGCACAAGCATGCATTTTGCACATGTGCACGAGGGTGTTTTATGGTATGTTTCTGAGCTCTTCTTGGCACGCCTGTGTGACCCACTGCTGGCCTGAGCACAATGACTGGACCCAGCACACTGACAGGGGGATAAGTAATAGCTCCTCTATGGCCGCCAGCTATACAATAATCCCTGCTATTGCCTCCACTGATTTATTGAAAGACAACGACCTTTGCTTCCACTGAGGCCGCTGCCTGGCCCGGCTCCCAATGCATGTATTGTTTTCTATTTTAGAGCCACATATTGCCATGGGGAGACACTGCGGCCTTGAGCCGGAGCCCCTGTCATTTCTAAAGATGCGGCTGTTTGCTGTTAATAAAGCGGTCGCAATATATTACACGACACCTTTGCATTGCTGAGTCTTTAATTTAAATGATGTCAAAACATTTCATGAATTATAACACAGTTTTACGCCATTTACGACACACAACCTCTGTGAAAGACACTAATATAAGACAATGGTATTCCATCAATTTTACTGTTAGGTGGATCTCTTTTGATTGATGGATAATGTTTTAATTAAAATATGTTTCAATTAGCCGAGTTGATGGAGTACAGATACGGTGCTGTGGTAAATCACACAGACGGTGAACTGGACTGTTCTACTAAATCACCTCCCAGTCATATTTTCCATCTCAGAGTGTTTGTTAATTTATATTCCATTTCACTTTGTCCGGACAAAATGCTTTATGGAAAGGCAAATATTTCCACCTGAGCCAAAAGTTGCTCCCTGTACACAGTCCTTCATCAATCGCTTCGCGGTGGGTGAAAGTGCTGCCAGGAGCAACCATGCTGATAACATAATGTGGCTTCAAGCAGACCTTGATACCAATACAGCAAACATGAGGCTGGTGAAAGAAAGACGAAAGACGTAAATGTAGAAAATCAGAGGTTATCTGGCCTAGTCGGTATGATTTCTACTCTATTATCTACTCTATTCAAGTTAATGAGATGTCGCCTACAAAATGAGGTTAAAAGGACACTGGTTAAAAAAAATTGAAGAATATTTCTCCTCCCACGCACTTCCTGCTATGATATAACTACTACAACCCACAGTCAAGTTTCAAGGGTCAAGTCACATTAGGTAAGATACATTTATATACTAAATACACAGAGAGACAGGATTAGAACAGAATTTAGAATGTGTTTTTTATTTCACCGTCTTTAAAGGCGCTAAATTAAATATCCAGAGCATTAATACAGCATCAAACAACTATTTGCTATGTAAAGATAAAGTGGAGTAATGTCTACCTGAGCAGAGAAAGAAGTCACTCTCCCTCTGTGTGTGTTGTAATCAGAGCTTCTCCATGCTTTGTTGACATAGCCGGGCTGGCCGCACGTGCTTTTAGTGCATGTTCGTGCATGTGAGTGTGTCCCACTGGCTAACTCACGGCCGCCACTCTGCACTGCTCACATACGACGGTTACAGCTGATAACGCCGTCCCGACCGACGGCGGAGGCGCAGAAGTGTAGCACCCACCCTCCGGTTCCCACTCAGGTAAACACTATTATCTCTGTCAGCACTTTTGCCGTTGTTTGCACTGTTAGCAACATTAGCTGTGAGCTGCTGGCTCACCATCCCCATGTTGAGAGCCGTTGAGAGGCAATAGAAATGCTCCCAATCCCGTATTTAGCACCTTTAAATACCATACCCATGCCTTAACTTAAACTTTATTACATTTGTCATATACTGTACATACAGGTACGTACATGAAATTTGACCTCTGCATTTAACGCATCCAAAGCATCTAGGAGTAGTGGGCAACTTGGGGTTCAGTGTCTCGCTCAAGGACACTACGACATGTGGACGACCAGCTGCCGTTGCTATTGTGAAGAAGTCTGAGGTGCAAACCAGAGCTCTAGCAAATTCAGAATGCTTCATTATTGCACCACAGTAGCTAAATTAAAACAAAACTGACCCAAAATCTGAAAATTAATTAATTTAAGCTGCTGAGTGTTTTATCAGGTTTCCACAAAGCGTAATCTTTAGCTTCAGCTCGACATTAGCTCAACAGAAATTAATTTTCAGATCAGAAAACAGATTCGTTCACAAGCCATTCTCAGGGGTTTCCTTCGAGGTACAACCACCTGTTAGCACATGACTGCGTTTTCTGCACTAGCGAACACGCTCTGTTGTGTCAAAAAACACTTATATGGGTCGTTTTGGAAGGCAGTGAGAATATTTTGTTGTTTAGTTTGGAGGACTTGTTTGAATACCTGATATCTCTCCGTATGTCCGTATACACACAGGCTTGGACCTTTGACTTTTTAATCAAAAAAACTGATGTTTTCTAACTCATTTGCTCATCTTTTTGTTACTGATGATTCAGTTTGGTGTCAATCCAAGCCTTGGAAGAGCTCCAACTACCAGTCACCTAACATTACCTATGCAAGGAAATGAATATGAATTTTACTTCCAGAACCCCGGGCACCCAAAATAACTCCTCCTTCTTTGCTACTCTACAGGAATTATTTAAGGTTTTATGGCTCACCAAAAAGTGGAATGAGAAAGAGAGAGAATGTGGAGGAAGAAAGATGGAGTGAGAGTGAAAATCCTCTGTCAGCTTACATATCGAGGATGTGTTCTCCATCAGTGGGTTTGAGGGATTGAGGAAGGAGAGAGAGATCTGGGCAGTCTGCTGGGCACAAGAGCTCAGACGGGTGACATGGAAGAGCGCACACACACACACACACACACACACACACACACACACACACACACACACACACACACACACACACACACACACACACACACACACACACACACACCTCATCTACCTCTATCAACTCACACCTGCAGCTTCTTCGAATATTAGCCCGTTTGCACTCACTTCTCGGCTGCATCCCTCCACCGCTTTTCTCACTTCACCTCTCACTCATTCAACTGTGTTGTACTCTTGACTGACTCCGCATTTCCCATCTGTTATTTTAAATTCATGTGCTTCATACAACGAGTAAGACAGACTCAGGTAGCATACGAAATGTGTTGTTGTTTGTCTGCAAACAAACAACACATCTGATGGTTAATACTGAATACTGAACACTGTGTTTCTGTTTGTCTCCGGGTTGAAAATGTGGTTGGTAAAGAATGACTGGGTGACAGGTGAGCAGAGAGGAGCCTCACTGGTTCATTACCGGCTGGCAGAGTGGAGCACTCCAGGGCACGGCGGTTGGAGGTAACGCTTCGGGCCTCCTCATCAACATCCTGTCACCTCCATTTTCATACTCTCAGGCTTGGCACAGCGGCTGACCCAGTCCCCCCCCCAGGGGAAAACTGTCTTCCTGAACAATAAGTCAGCACCTGGTAGCAAGAAAAAACGAGTGTGACAGTGTGTTTGTACAGTCAGAGAGAAAATGAAAGAAAGGTGACGTCAGCTGACCTTCGTGTGAATATGATACGCAGTGTGTAATGAACAGTAGGGTAGACTGAGTTTCTGTCGTTGTTTGTTTGTGCTAAAGGATGATACATCACATTCTTTCTAAAAGTGAAAAAAAAACATTTTTAGACAGAATATGAAACACTGCTGGCTTTGTGTACATGTTAAGGCTTTCGGTTTTCATATAGAAAGGCCTCCATTACATAACAGTTTCGTAATGACCGTAGTCAAATGTGACAAGATTATTATGAATAAAGCTGCGATGCTTGCATGATATTTGGCACCTGGTGCGCCAGGAGGGAAAGATAGGGAGGAAGGAAAGAGTTGTGTCCCAGGCAGCATCCCCGGTGGATTTGAAAACTTATTTTGCAGTTAAATGAAAAGAAAAAAGTTTCTTTGTAACTTAATTGACCAACAACATGAACATGAGGGATGCTCAAGTTTGATTAAATTTAGAGATGCTGTTGATGTGATGATTACAATACAATACAATACAATGAACTGTGTTATTGTGGTTTTCCGATTTGTTTCTTCACTCTTATTGCCCTTAAAAAATAGGGATGCACCAATCAGACTTTTTCAGTCCCGATACCGATGGCGATACCTAGGCTTTGGGTATTGGCTGATACAGAGCACCGATCTGATGCCAGTGTTTAATTAATAAGCTGTATGCCTCACTGTGTAGAAGTGACTGGCATCATTCTTTTATGTGTATGGCAACATCAGGCTTGACTTAAACATTGCTTTCTTAACTTTGTAAAACAAAATGTAAAAAATAAATACATAGATATAAATTTCCTGAATTGTTATTATTATTAAAATAATAAATTGTACAACAGCTACTTGGTAAAAATTCTTCAAAATTATCAGGAATTACAATTTAAGTGTAAACCCTTCTAATACAGAAACAAATTGCACAAAACTTCAAAACAGGAATACAAATTACAGTATATAATGTATATGGTAAAGAAACATAGAATTGAACTGAATGGATCGGCCCCTTTGTCACCGGTACCCGATCCAGCTATTTGTGTCAGAATCGGCTCGATATCCGATCCGGTATCGGTATCAGTGTATCCCTAGAAAAGAAAACACCTTTTTTTGCCATGCTAGTGGCACATTCATGTCCTCCTCAGGATGAATTGTACTCTCTTTTGTGATCCCTTAAATGTTCATCTACCACCATCATCAGCTAAAAATTTCAATATAGATATATCAATATAGAAGGGCCCTTCGAACCCATATCTATGAGGCTGATACCTGCTGATAACACCCATTCAATTGGCTGATAACAAACATCCAAAGCGAGTGATTGCTGGGGGGGGGGGAGATGATGGAGATATGATAGGAAGCGAGGGGAGAGTGATAGGGGAAGACATGCAACAAAGATCCCCGGCCAGACGCAAACTAAGGATGTTATGGTTCAAGGTTGTCGCTGTAACCCTAGGCCACCAGGTCTCCCCATAAAAACAAATTTTTGTAGACTGTCCCAACATGAGAAAAAATCTCCTCTACAACTACAAATTGTCCAATTCACAGTATTTTGTGGTTTATTGTTAACTGATTTTATTATTTTTGCGGATAAGAGATGATGATTAAATGATTCCAGTGCTGTTATCCCTCTGTTTATTCAACCCTATGCTGCCGTTGGCTTTATGTGACAGCATTCAGTTCAGACTTGTGCTGTGTTGGAAATATTACATAAATGTTATGGTGTCCGACTTTGTAAGACAGACTCAGATGCTTATACAAACATGAGAACAACATGGAAAATTACCTGCACATTTATGTAATAAAGTGTACGTTTGATGGTTGTTATCGTCTCTGCTGCAATCCTATTAACTTTCCCATTACTAGCACAGCCTGATTTTCTTCTTATTGTCCACACAGACTGCCAGTTAGGGCTCTTAATTCCAAACTGCAATCAAAGGGAGGTTTTCCAAAGGCTTAACTTCATTGGCGAAGTCTTTGAGAAGTTCCCCAGACAATTTCACTGCAGTATGAGTGTACTTTTCACTGTTATCTTTGGGTGGAAGAGGTAGGAGAAGGAAGTCATGCAATATCAGTCTGCAATATGTTTAGCTGAGGGCAAGAAATACCCAGCCTTGTAATTGCTTTGGGACAAGCAAGGATGGTTCCTCTGGCAGTAGGAGATTTTCTTCTGGTCAACCATGAGGGCAATAAGACAGATAAGAACGAAGGGAGAGACTTAGAAAGGAAAGAGGGAAGGAGATTTTCAGATTTTCTGAAGTGTTCAGATGAAATAGAGGCATTATCGTCCCATGAGGTTACAATGAAAAGCCCACAGTTGGTTGCCCTTCCAAAACTCTGAAGTTTAGGAGATGAAAACACATACAAGACTGGGGAGGAAAAAAAAGAAAAAGAGTTTCCATTTCTGAGTGCATTTCTGCTCACGAGCATCCTTAACAACTGCTTGTCCCCAGCTTGTGGCGACTGTCAGACAACCCTCAGAGGAATCGTGTCGCAGTCTTGGTTTTTAGTGTTACTATCAACAGCTTTTCTCTAAACGACTTCACTCCTGTTTCATTACCACTTCTCTACAAGATAAAACCTGCTGAAAGATACAGGAAGAGAGAGGGAAGCACCTGGAGCCACTGATGTGGTCAACTGTCTCCTACAGTGGTAATGTATGTCACTTGAACGGTCAGGGCAGAGCTTGTTTACTGTCTCTAAGGTGTGTCTTTTAATTAAAAGCTTTGGGGCCTTTCTGTGTTTAGCTGTCTGAAGTGGGAATAAGTTTATAAAAGAGGATCAGTTGAATAGACTCTCCACCCCGGCAGTAGGCATGTGGGTTAGAGCTGGAACAATTAGTCGATAAATCGATTAGCTGATCGCCGGAAAAATAATAGGCAACTATTTTGATAATCGATTAATCGTTAGTATTTTTTTAAGCAAAAAATTGCAAACACTCTTTAGTTCTGGTGTCTTCATTGTGAGCATTTGCTGCTTGTCTTTGTCTTATGTGATAAGAAACTGAATGTTTTTAGGTTTCATTGTATTGGTTGGACCATAGACCATATAACAGAAGTGGATGTAGCCACCATGACGTCATCTATTGGTTTGTGGACTACCGTTTTGAAACCTCAAGTTTGGCATTTTGGCCGTCGCCATCTTGTGTTTTTGGAGCCAGAAGTGACCATATTTGGACGAGAGGGTGGAGCTAGGGAGGAGTGAGGCCCGGTGGGGCCAGGTACCGTTAGCATAGCCAACGCTAAGTTACTAGCTCACGCTAGTGCTAGCTTGGTTTTCAAGGTGCATCTGTAATTCACGATCACTGTCATATTAATTGGGATGCAAATTTTGGCTAGTGAAAAACTGGTTGAAAACAAAATGTACTTACCGGAAAAAAAATGAACAGCCGTAGAGTGTCTTTTAGTACAACCGAACGCTGACTTTCTTATGCAGCCTAAATGTTACAATTAACGTTCATGAACTGATTACACACTGTGAAAGGGTTAAAGTTGTAAGACGAAAACACGTCAGGTCGCCATGGGAGCAACTTGTCAATCACAAGGTAGCCACGCCCTAAAGAAAACCCTGCTTTTTGGTCTATTTGACTCGAAATGGGACCATAATTTACAAAATTAATATGATGATGTATTGAAGAAGACTTGAAACTAGCGATTGAGACCATAAACTCATATTTACAATGTTTACTGAGGTAATAAAAAATAAATAAGTAGGGTCATTTACTTCTATACAATCCCACATCTTTTTGCAACCAGAGGAGTCTCACCCTGCTGGCTATTAGAAATAATGCAAGTTTAAGGCACTTCTGCATCGGCTCGACCTTTTAAACCCAGAGTTCGCCCCTTGGGTTGGACAAAAGAAGAAGAAATTAAGTCACATCAACTTTTCAGGAAATTGTGATGGCTATTTTTCACTAATTTTTGACATTTTGAGAATCATCAATTGATAATGAAATCATTACAGTATAATATTCATCTCCTGTACATTGAGACTAGGAACCGCTAGCAGCCAAAGCATCATGGCTTTCCATTATTTAGATTTGTCAAACTGTAAACAAATGAGCTACAAACAGGGAGATGTAGATATAACTTCAAAATTCAGACATTTGACAAGGTTCATCCTCCTTTCAAAAGATTTGTTGTGCAGTGCAAGATAAAACCTGGCTGATGTTGCACAGGTGTTATTTTTACCTCACGATCTGATATTGAAGTATGACTCGGTACTTTGCATGACGTGCAGCAGAGAGAAACTGACGAGCTGAAGTAAGTCTCAAAAGTGCATGCAAATTGTCCAAGACAGCTTTCATTTGTCAATAGCTTTCTCTTTTTTTCCATAAAAACTTCAAACTAACTTTATAATCATCTGGATGCACAAACTATTTTTTCCAAATTATACATGCTGCTTTCCAAATTGCCTACTTTTTCGTTTTCCTTTTAGTACATACTGCAGCTGCCCTTAGAAAGTACGTACTGTTGCATGCAGAATGCATAGAATTGGGACATACTGCTACGTCATAACATTGCACCTTGAACTTTGACCCTCTTGCTCATACAGTATATCTGCTGTGCAGAGGATTGTGGGTCAGAATAGCCAGAAAAGCATGCTGGCTTGCATACAGCAAAATGCGACCGGATGTAGTAGGACATCCTGGTATTTTTTGGCATACTGCATTTCACATACTGTGTATTGGGACATACTAAATATTTTTCTGGCATTCTAAACAGTATGGTAGTATAGGGATTGGAACGCACAGACAGTATGCCCCAATGAGCTATTATGGCTATTATTAAATCATAGACCAATTTTCATTAATCTGGGCCTCATCCCATGACAACCTCCAGTTTTTAAAGAGTAACTTCACCCAGTCTAATTATGTGGCTTTGCCTGCTAACTAGTGGTGACAACAAGCTATTTTCACAACCTGTGCAGCGTGGCACCATAGTACCAAGCTACATCACAGCTGGGTGTGGTCAAAAGTACAACAGAGCACACCAAACCGCACCCAGCTGTGAAGTTGGGTGCAGTCAGAGTTTCAAGAGACTTCAAGAGGTATGCGTTTCCTCCTTCCAAACTCTGGTGTGGACTCTTCTCTTACTTTCTCTTTAAAGAAAACATGAATTTGTTTTAACGCCACTAATTTCTTTAACGCATTAACGCAACAGGCGATTTTAGGTTGTAGCGGTCTCAGTTTTAAAGGTAAAGTGAAGATACTGGCATCATATGAAACTAAAAAAGGAATCCATTGGTACCAACCATGTCATACTAGCTTGTCGTGAAAGAGGTTAAATAACGCTCCAAACTTACACTAAATTTTGGCGACAAAAAACTGTCATGGCCATTTTCAAAGGGGTCCCTTGACCTCTGACCTCAAAACATGATTCATGAGAATGAAAATGGGTTGTATGGGTACCCACGAGTCTCCCCTTTACAGACATGCCCACTTTGTGATAATCACATGCAGTTTGGGGCAAGTCAAGTCAGCATACTGACACACTGACAGCTGTTGTTGCCTGTTGGGCTTGAGTTTGCCATGTTATGATTTGAGCATATATTTTTTATGCTAAATGCAGTACCTGTGAGGGTTTCTGGACAATATTTGTCATTGTTTTGTGTTGTTAATCGATTTCCAATAATAAATATATACATATACTTGCATAAAGCAAGCATATTTGCCCATTCCCATGTTAATAAGAGTTAAATACTGACAAATCTCCCTTAAAGGTACATTTTGAACAGATAAAAAATGGGCAATTAATCGCGATTAATCATGGACAATCATGCGATTAATCAAGATTAAATATTTTAATCAATTGACAGCCCTAGGTATTTTGTATATTTTGTTGGAAATTAAACTTACACACCTACATATAAGGAATATAATTGTTGGTAGAAAACACAGAAACACAGCAATATAGACAATTTCAACTAATTTTTTTAAATTCCAGTCTAGGCCTTGCCAACATCTATTATAAATCTGACTACAGATACAAATACAGATATTTTTGTTCAATAAACTGATACAGCAGCATTGCTACCCTGTAGATAACTGAGAACATCACATCTAGGAAGAAGCTTGTTGTAGCCCATCTGGTGATTCATTTGTGTTACTCCAAATGTTCTCTTTTTGTTTGGCAATGTTCCTGGATGCATAATATCCTAATGAGATACAACAATCTTATTAAACCCAACATATTGCTGCCTGGAGGCGCTGACTCGACATGCTTTTTCTTCCCTTTGTTTTAATCTCTTATTCTGTTATATTGTTGTTTTGGCAAGAGCTCTGCAACATATAGCGCAGGTATTTTCATTCTCATATCGAACTCTATTATGTTGTTATCCGGCTTTTCACATTATAGCCCAATGCCCTGAATACCTCCTGTTGCAAAACATTTACTCGGCCCGCTGCTTTGCTTCAGCGAATCATAACAAATGTGCACGACCACATCATCTATAGTAATGCCCCGGTTTCTTTGCCTCCTTGTTCTATGCTTTATTTCCCCAAACACTCATTTTGCAGTTGGGCAGTTAATTGAATTCGGTGCTGGGTGTAAAGTAGTGGGTCCTTAGCCACAGTTGCCTTCCGCAGTGCATGAGGTAACCGAGGTTAGATTAAC
Source organism: Sebastolobus alascanus (assembly GCA_916701645.2). Taxonomy (NCBI): domain Eukaryota; kingdom Metazoa; phylum Chordata; class Actinopteri; order Perciformes; family Sebastidae; genus Sebastolobus; species Sebastolobus alascanus. Next base: position 4,040,170 of record CAKAOJ020000032.1, read on the forward strand.
TAAAGCTGGGCTCAGATAGAGGAGCCAATGATGCGTAGATACACCCACTGAGTAACTGATCATGAGTCGCTACTGGCTCTTAACACGGATACAGGAGTAAATCAGCTGCTCTGTTGTACAAAAGGAAAATGTAATTCTCATAACTCAGTGAGATGCTTGATTTGCTTTTGGCTATAGTGAGAGAGGATGGATACATGCAGCACGTACAGATGCCTGATAGTCGTAATACACCAAATGATCCTGCTGGGGAGACAGTATGCCTGGAACAAATGGTCCCTGAGTATCCGTTATGTGGCATCTTAAAAAGGAATGTCTGCAGCACAGTATTATAGTCTGTATTATATTGTCCTTCTCTGCAGAGCACCACTTAAAATTGGTTTGTTCCTGACAGATCTGGCCCTGCACGTCCCTTTTCATCGCAGTACAGTCCTCTTCAAATATTCATCTATATGCAGTTTATTTTCATCATCCAAGCTCACGACTGAAACCAGAGCGGTGCAAAGAAAACTTAAAGAATCCCTCCTAGAAGTCAGCAGCCACGCAGACTAATGCAGCATCCGAGCCGACCTTTACCGGTGGCTCCGATAGTGGCTTTAAAAATAGCCCTGGCTGTCCGCCTCTCCCTCCTCACTTCTCACAACACGCCGCTGTCAGTGTGTCGCACCTGCTGTGGTGAGACCGTTGCATAACCATCTCTGCTCATGCAGAAGATCAGCGTTTCTCTCCAGCAACACACAGTGCAGTGTGCGTATGTGTGTGCGTGTGTGTTCTCTAAAGCCTCTAATAGAGACCAGTAAGGACACTGAAGGTCAATACACACATCAAATGGGACCAAATGCACTTTTTCTGCACAAATATAACCATGACACTAAGATCTTATTTCATGCTGTGTTTTATCATGTTTACAAATTCACCTCACTTTTCCAACACTGTGTGAAGTCCTCAACTAAAGGTCACAGGATGGATCACTGTGCTTTCAGCAAGTACATTGTACAGTAACAGTATTGACATTACAGTTTCATGGTGAAATAACTTAATTCGGTAACATCTAAAGCCTGAACTGGAAAGAGTTGTGTTATGATAAAGCTTTAGTGTTTATGAATGCATTTTATATGTAGGTGTGGATTAGGGGGGTGATAGGAGCAGGTCCTATAGACTTCAATGCAATTTGCCGTATGTTTGGATTGTATTTTTGACAAATTCATATGCATTCATCTCTTGTTATGAAAAAGATTGTTTTATACACATGTCTAACAATTATTTTGCGATCTTGCCTGAATCTGAGCTTTCGCGATACCTTAATAAATTAAGGTTGATCGCCGTCTTCAGTCTTCCCCCGTCCAACACAGTGGCCGGATATTGCTTATCCAGACGTCTATACATATTAGATTGAATCACGTTAAGTGTTGTCAGTAAATAATCAACCTGTTAATAGCCAACTGTTTGATCTATAGGCTGAGAATTAGTTGAAGACGACAGTCTGATGCTGCTATAACGTTAATGTATGACTGTACTACTGCAGCAGCCTCACACTCAAGCTAACGTTAGCTAGCCGTGCTAGTCACTGTCACCAGCGTCACTTAGTGATTTACCACACTGACAGTGAATAACCCGCTACACAACAGCTTTTAAGCATTTTCTCTCCTGTGACAGCGAGTTTCTTTCCCCCAAAAGGGAGCGCAGCCTCGGCGATGACGCGATGCTGGTCTGGTCTATAGCCTGGAGCCATAAAGACCCTCTATTAGATCATTTTTAGGACACGTCAGGGGAACAAACCGGAGATCAGCGTTTTTGGATTTATTGTTTGTACAACCAATTACAAAGCTACTCTTCAACATAGCGTTGTTACTATTACCGGTTTGTTTAAAGTAGAAGTTTGGAGAAATGTTTCAACTTCTTCTGGTTACGCTGTTACCGTCTATGAGGTACACGGGATTGTTTTCCCCCAAAAGGGGGCGTGGTCATGTGAGCCTACTCTGGTTTGCCGCCATCAATGGCACCTGTGCGAGCAGAGATTTGTTGGGTTTGAGCTGGTTTGGACGCGCCACGAGGAAGACGCTGGAGGCAAGATATTTTGGTAGACTACGGTGTTTGTCTCAGACACCACCACAAACTGTCACTATATATACACTTTTCACCCTGAACATTCATATCGAAGAGCGAGTTGGCCGACCGGGTCGACGGACTTGCACCCGAGAGGTGTCCTGAGGAGCGACCTGGTCACGGTAACATGAAACGAGAACAGTGGCATGGCAGTGAGTCAACCACACACACACACACACACCCTCCCAGATAGTAAAGGTTGCATTCACCCAGGTCACATCTTTCACGTCTAATGCAAGCAACACGTACGGAGAGGCACTAGGTAACGGGCTTGCTAACCTTAGCTATTTAAGATGTATTCACAAGCCTGGTTTAACATATAGCGTAACATTTGTTACTAGGGCTGTCAAAGTTAACGTGATAATAACGCGTTTTAACACCGCTAATTTCTTTAACGCATTGACGCAATCAATCTTGAAATTTAGCAGGATAGAAGAACAAGAATCTTTGTGAGGCTGCATTGCTTAAATTTAGCTAGTATTGATCCCACTCCATGAGAATGAATACTTTACAACAAGATGCAGGTATCACAGTATTAACGCGTTCACTAATGGAGAGCTTCTCATCACAGTAAAACATGACAGGGTTTCCCACAGCATTTCATAGTGGACCACTTGGGCTGAAAAAAAGAGCACCTCAATTAATGTCAGAGGAAATTATTAATTTTTTTATGAAATATAATATTAGACTTATTACGTTTGAGCGAAAATGAGCAGTGTCTCTACATCCCACAGCAGCGGCCACACATTTAATGAGGGATGTGATCATTTTAACTGTCATCTAGTGACACTGATAATGAGATGAGTCAGGATCTGATTCAGCTCAATCACATTGTACGTTGCTGTGCAGTAACTAATCAGAGCAACACATTGCTATGTGAGAAACACTCGCCACTGCACTGCAGGTCAGACACCAGACTGAAGTCTGATAATCACCAGATGGACACACTTTGAACCAACAGAGTTTGCATCAATGTGTGAAGGGCAGTACTTATCACCTCTGCTAACTAACTTCCTGAAGGACACCCTGCTCTTGTTTGTGTATTTTACATTTCACATTTATACGAGAAGAAACTGTGAATCCAGATTCAAAAGCCAACACTTCCCAACATCTAACCAATCCAATAACAGTTTTACAGTTTATTTTTTCCCGAAGTACTGTGGCATTATTTTTGTTTATGCCTTGTGAGGATTTATCAAGCTTTAAATCAGTTGTTTAGTAGGGGTAGGGGGGAAAAAATCAATACAGCATAGTATCACGATATTTTGAGTGGCAATATTGTATCAATACACGTCAAGTATCAATCTTTTATTATATTAACCTCGTTACAATCCGACGGCCCGGCCGCTATCCTGTCTTTCAGAGGTTGTAGCGAGTTCACTCGTAAAGCTAGAGTGAAGATACTGGTATCATATGAAACTAGACCAAAGGAATCGATTGGTACTATGTCATGTTGCCTTGTCGGGAAGAACACTAAATAACGCTCCAAAGTTACTCAAAATTTTGGCGAGGAAAAATTGGCATTGCCATTTTCGAAGGGGGCCCTTGACCTCTGACCTCAAGATATGTGAATGAAATCTCTGAGATGAACAGAGTGAATCTTATTAGATAAAACAGATGTTGACAAACTGCATAATTGCAGTTGAAAAAAGGTAATAAATCACAATATATAGCAATATATATATCGCATACTGCAAAATGTTTGAAATCACAATAAGATCGTATCGGGACTAAGTATCGTGATAATATCGTAATGTGGGGCCTCTGTTGTGGATCAATTCAACAAAGGTCACGCAAGCAGAAATGTCAATGTATGAGAAAAATCCTCCACTGATTATAAGCAGATTGTTGAGCAAACCAGACATATTCAAATTTCAGTTGATCCGTAATGCATGTATGTCATCAAATGTGCCATTTAAAGGTGCAGTGTGTGTTTGGCGGCATCTAGTGGTGAGGTTACAGATTGCAACCAACTGAAACTTCTTCAGTGTGCCAAGCATGTAGGAGAACTACGGTGGGTGACACGAAAATGCAAAAATGCGAATGTCCCTATGTAGAGCCAGTGTTTGGTTTGTCCAAATTGGTCCAAAAAACATGGCAGCCGGCTCCATGAGGAGGACCCGCTCCGTATGTAGATATAAACGACTCATTCTAAGTAACAGAAACACAACGATTCTTATTTTCAAGTGATTTTACACTAAAGAAAACATACATAATATTATTTTCCATTTCTGCCAGAAGATCCCCCTAAATGCTACACACTGTTCCTTTAAAAGGAGACAAACAAGTATAAAACAAACACAAAAGGAAGAGTGAGCGAGTGAGGGAGTGAATAAGAAAAGCAAACCAACAGCAGGTTAAACTAACAATGTGCAACAAGATTTACAAGAAGCGCTTTCAGCATTTATCAAGAAGGACAAGTCAAATTCTCCTTGCTTTATAGGGAGAACCTGCTATAAAACAAGAAATAATAAATAGCACTTGAGCTTGGATGGCCTGCCTTGAGTTTTAATGCTGACTTTAATTGCACTGATTTACTGAGTTAACTCATCTATAAACTGTCCTAATGTGGCGTTCACACCAACCATTAGCTCTGTCCGGTTTAATATGACTGTAAAACACTTTAAATGGTTTAACACTCTCTTACTGAGACGTGGAGAAACATACTCGGCTGTTGACTTAAATCTTAGTGCCACAAGTCACAAGAAACTCCTTCTACTCACTTCAAAGGTAAGTGCAACTCATGATCCATTCTACAGCTTGTGAAGATATTCTTGTAAATGTCTTTTCAATGAGATAATAATACGTTCTGGTGAATTTGAACATCCAGAGATATTATACTTCCATTATAGTATAAACTCTCCATAACTCTATAATACTGCATGATAGAAGTCTTTTTAGGGTAGCTATTAATAATTGATGAAATATAACATTCACTCAAGTGTGGCCTGTTCAGAAAAGAATATTAACTTTTTACTGATGAATCTGAAGAATAATTTTTCACCATTTTTGTCAACATAATCTCACTCTGTCAACGGGCTTGCCTTCAGAGGAGCTGCCTGTGAATTGAGGGAGTTAAATGACCTTTTTCTCTTCAAACACTTCTTTAAATGCAAACTTTTAATAGCTTTTTAGGTATACTTGCGGAGGTTTTGACTGCAGACTAAAACCATCAAAGTCTTCCTTTACCAGCTTTTTGAAAAACTTTTTCATATCCCTACAGTAGTTTTACGTTTTTTTGAGCTGCATACTGAATAACACCTTTCAGAGGGTGTCTCTCTTTCAACACTAAATAGAGCTTTGGAGAGGATTTTGTATGCTCTAAGTACAAGCATGATACACTCAACTGGTTTGATGTCTGACTGACTGAAATGAGATGGATTTGAAACTGCGATCCAAGACGTCTGCTGCGAATTGTGAGAGCCGTGTTTGCTGTGAGGTGTAGCGAGTCAATTATAGCGGGAGTGCCGGGCAACAGCGCTCAATTTCAATTACTGTTATCACTTGCCTTTAAAGATGCGTGCATGAAGAGGCAATGCAACCTTCAACCAAACAGAGTGGCTCTGCAGGTCGAGGCACAGAGAGAAAAAATGAATGGCTTCGATAGCGAATGGAGCTCTGAAGTGAAGATAAGAATAAAGATGGAAGTTTCAAAACCTTTTGTGATCCTTTGCCGCGAGGCTGTTAAATTGACTAAAAGTTCAACTCTAACTTTTAGATTGCTCTCCAAGTTTTGTTGCAGGATGTGTTACCTTTTACTGCATGCTTACATTGAACCTTTTCATTGATGCCCCTGAGAAAAGGGCCTGTAGAGGCAAACAGACTACAATGGAAGTTCATGATGTTGGGTATGACCAGTAGTTTTCTGGAAATTTCCTGACCAGAGCCTCTGCTCAGCTTCATGCAAAAGATGGAGTAGCTGAAGGGGTTGATTTAGGTACATTGTGTGCATTGACTTCCAACATAACAATAGCCTCACGCATTGTTACAACTATGTACAGTGGTCAAATTAAATGGATTTCTATATTTTGTTAACTGCAGTTTGTAACACTCAAAAGTCATAAATTATCAGTCAGTGGCTACTTTATAATATACACGATAAAGAAGAGACCCACTTAGTTTGATTTAGAAGAATATTAGATATTAGTTTAGTTGTACATACGCTTATAGTATAATATGATTGGGAGATATGACGGTATATACCGTGCGACGGGAGAAATGTGTCCACCGGTTGAGATTTGGAAATATCATTTCCACTGCTGTAGTTATTTTCGTGTGATTTCACAATCATGATTCATGATTTGTGCCGACATGGAGGAGGAGAGTGAAGTTGTAAATTGAGAGCAGGAGGGGACATTCCAGCCAACCCAAGGTGAGGAAGAACTCTGGTTACATGATTATCAGACATTTGCACACTGTAGTTTATTTTGACAGTATTTTGTCAGTTTTTTTTTTTTTTTTTTTTTTTTTAAATGAAAGATGAGTAAATCCTGCAGGAAATTCATGCAGCAGAGTTTTCTATGAGCGGAGCACGGATTATAAACGTCATGTTCATTTAATTATGGGAAGCCAAAATCGTGATCACGATTAATAATAATTAATATTCAATTTATTGTGCAGCCCTACTTCCTTAGCAGATAAACAGAAGTTGGATCTTCAGTTCTTTGTCAAGATGTCTGTATTTATTTTGGTAATCATGTTTTTTGTACTGATCCCGACAGTAGTTTTGGGAAACCTGTTGGATAGGAGGAGACGACACATGCAGGTTTTGCACAACCGACAAACCAGCATTCATGGATGATGATACAGAGCGAGGATGTAGTCAAGAGTGTGGAAAAAAAGTGGGGAAAATGAAATTTAAGGTATTTTATGATATTCCATGCAGCCATGAAAAATTTCAACAGGGTCACCAGGATGTCATATCCATAATTCAGATTCCTCTAAGAGGCAGTGCACTGTGTGTGTGTGTGTGTGTGTGTGTGTGTGTGTGTGTGTGTGTGTGTGTGTGTGTGTGTGTGTGTGTGTGTGTGTGTGTGTGTGTGTGTGTGTGTGTGTGTGTGTGTGTGTGTGAGTTATTGCTTGTTAACCACAAGCATATTTTTTTTTCAATCCATTTTGGTGCTGTTTGAGCAAAACTAGTTGGAAGAAGCTTTCTACATTACATTGCACATAAAAATACTAGGACTGTCAAAGGCCCTGTTCAGACCTGGTATTAACATGCGTCCTTAGTGATACGATCACAAGTGGACAGCTTTAAGTACAAGTGTGAACGCACTCGAGACGCATTGAGGACGCATTGAGATCCGATCGCTCAGACCACATTCAGAGGTGGTCTGGGCCACATATAGCCACATTCTTTTAGTAGTGTGTACACAAATGTGTCCTGGGCCACATTGAAGGGCCGCCTATTCAAATGACGTCCTGCTGGGATCCGCGGGTCTCTGCGCTTCTCATGTGAATAGACGGGCAAGATAAAATACAGTTGTACCGACAGGATACAGTAGAGCAAAGAAGCAGTTTCCATGCTGCGAGCGCTTGTCTGCCTCGCAGCATGGAAGCTGCTTCTGTGCTCTACTGTATCCTGTCGGTACAACTGTATTTTATTAAAACATATCTCATTGATAGGCTACATATCTACAGACTAGGCTTGCGAAGTGCATTATTATCATACTGTCTGAGATGTGTCGGTGTTTTGTTTCGGTGCTTTGCATGGAGTTGACACCTGCCCGCCCGCTCGCTCCCTCTCATCTCCGGCTCTCTGAAGCTCCGTACCCTGCTGTTGACTGGCAAAGGCAGCGGTGCCGGCGGCACGGTGGTGCCCAGGGACCACCGGTACAATAATCTTATATTTTGATGTTAATAAAATGTACCCAAATTCAGAAATACATAGGATATTACTACTGACATTCATGTAATATTACGTCACAATGTCTAATGTATTAGCCATGTGTTAACTAGGTGTTTATTTGCATATAGAGTGGGGAAGTGAGATCGGATCACAAGTGGTCACTGGAGACGCATGTGGAGATGCATTCTAACGCCAGGTGTGAAGAGACGTACTTAGAGCTGTCCACTTGTGATTCGATCACCCAGGACACGTTAATGCCAGGTCTGAACAGGGCCAAAGTTAACGTGATAATAACGTGTTAATGCAAATTCTTCTTTAAGGTACATTCTGAACAGATAAAAAATTTGCGATTTATTTGCGATTAATCGCGATTAACTATGGACAATCATGCGATTAATCGCTATTAAATATTTGAATCGATTGACAGCCCTAAAAAATACACACCAATGCCTTAAATTAAAGGATCATAGACACCTGTTCCTGTGGTCTTGATGGATTTCATCAAAAATAATGGCCTTGATAACAGCCTGCAGACACTTTTCTATAAAAACCCATTAATGTCATCATGCAGCTTAAATCCTCGTATTGCCTTAAATGCATTCTAGTCACATTTTGAACCTGCATGTAAATGTTAAAGAAGTTATATTGTAGTGAAGCAAACACATGACAGGAGATAATATGATATTCATAGGCTGGCTAGACCACCTGCAGCAGCATGGAGCGTCTGCTTTAAGATGTGGTGCGAGTAGGTAAATAGAGAGGTCCAAGTTTTGAAACCTCAACTGCACTGCACCACTCAGCATGTACCGAGCATCCCCTCTAGTGAGATCTCCCACCTGTTTTTATCACCAGCAAAGTTATGGTGAGCTGTGAAATTGCCAAACATGCAGACAAGAAAAATACAACTGGTAACAACAAAATAACCACAAGGTCAGTTTTCGTATCAACACAAAAACAGGACAATCTGTCTTTATCTGACTGCCCTGGTTGTAAACTGACATATGAGATATGAGGCATACATAATAAAACACACCATTTTTGAATCTGTCCCTCTCTAGCCCCAACGCCTCCGTCCCCCTGGCTCGGCTATTTCAAACAGGAAAAAAAGATCCTTTGGGCAAAATAACAATCAATATGCAAATAGAGTTTCTTGCTGTAACTCGAAGCTTCATTTCCCAGCTACACTATGAATGTCACAAATACCTCCAACATTTTCATCATTTTTACAGTTGGGCTTTCGGAGAACCATGAAATGAGGAGGATTTGCCAAAGTACAAATTTAAATTCGAACCCATGCAGCCCTGGAATTATGTATGTTCAGACAGATCTCCTAATCTTTCATGTCTTGATCTTTTAACCACTGGGGGTGTTTCAAAATGTTGCTGTCTGAATGAAGGCCATGTAACTCTCCAGGCAAGCCTTTTTTTGACTCTTAAACAGAACTAATAGATTTTCACTACTCCAGTATAACGTGGACAAAGTTGTGTAAATGTTCTCAGCAGGCACCATGAAGTTCACGTAAAAGTTAAAATAGAAGAATAGCTGTCATAGTTGGCAGGGAATAAGGATAAAAATAAGGAGCAGGACAAACAAACAATTTATCTGTCCAATGAGGTGTCGGAGGCGACAAGAGGGAGGGTGGTGATTATTTCAAATTAGTTTATTTATTGCAGTAATCCATCAGCATCGAGGAGCTGTGTTAAAAATGTTCTTTTTCTTTAGTCTGAAAAAACAGATATTATTGAAACAACACCAAATTTCTATCTAATCTTGTTTGGATGACAGAGGGTGCTGGCTCATATAAAGTGCTGTCTGAGTCAAGCTCCATTTTTTAAATTAGTAGGCCCTCAGTGATGTACACAAGAAAGAAATGTTACTTTGCCGAATGTGTCATGACTTTAAAAAGGTACCTTCACTAAAGAACAGCCTCAATGCACGGCTTTGCAAGTTGGTATATTGGTGCTTCTATAGACTTCAGAACAAGTGCCATGAGGTCAATTCATACTGAATTCAGTTAGAAAATCGATGATTGTGATTAAGGCTGTACCCAAAGTCGACTTTTAGTTGCCAGTTTGGGCCGATGCTTTGAGTATTTGTGGTGTAAAAAGTGTGGTCTCTCCTGACAGCACTGTCAGCCAAAGTGGTGAAATACTGCACGGCAGTAGAGAAGGCAGTGCAACAAGTCCTCCAAATTACACAACAAAATATGTCGTTAGTCCATGCACTTTAGAACAACACAAAAAAGTGTTTTCTGATCATTTGTCTGATTCTCCCTAAAACGTCACTGTTGAAAACAAAAATCCTTTTTTTGTGACAAACTACGGTTAAAGGGTAACTTCGGTATTTTTCAACCTGGATCCTATTTTTACATGCTTTTGTGTCTAAGTCACTAATAGGGACAACAATTTCTGAAATTGGTACATTATTGAGGGAGAGCGCTGTAGACGGCAGCTGCTCACAGGCTGCAATGTAATTCTATTGGGGCAAGCTGGCACTGTCATTTACGTCCACTAAAAGTGCTTGTTTTGCCATGACAGGTCTTGATTGTTATTTTAAGTGTCTGACATTATGGAAAGAGTCTCGCTCAAGGAAAAGTCTCATTCGGAAATCTGGCGAGGTGACGTGTTGCCGGAAGACCAAAAAACGGTGAAATAGTGGGACACATCCATGGTGGAAACGTGAGTGGCAGCCGGGCAGAGTTTTTTGTGTTGGAGTAAAGAAAGCGTAGCTTAGTGTTATCTAAAAGATTTTCAGTGTCATGGCTGAATATTTAGATGATTTTAGACAATGTGGATGACACCCCCAAAAGGGAGCGCAGCCTCTGCGACGGCGCAATGCTGGTCTGGTCTATAGTCTGGAGCCATAAAGCCCCTCCACTTTTTTAGGACACGGCAGGGGAACAACTCGGAGATCAGCGTTTTTGGATGTACTGTTGGTGTTACCAACTAGACAGCAGCTCTTCGGCACAGCGTTATTAATTTAAACCGATTTGCTTAAAGTAGAAGTTTGGAGACATGTTTCAACTTCCTCTGTTTACGCTGTTGCCGTCTACGAGGGACGCAGGATTATTTTCCACCAAAAGGAGGTGTGGTGATGAGAGCCTACTGTGAAATACAGATTGCCTGTCTGATGTATAATTACTACAACTGCTTGAGGGCTTTGTCACTTGAGTGACATGTCGTTTTGGGGAACTTGCTGAAACGACTAGAGGACAGTCTCTTGAAGACACATGTCACACATCGTACTGCTCTGCCCTCCTCTTCACCACTCTTCTCTAAATCTATTACAGTTATGTTTACAGTCAGGCTGTTTTCATACAACACTAGGTGTTAAAGTTTATAGCCCACAAGGCTGTTTAGCTATGTTGCTCTGGGTACAATGACACAGCGGAGAAAAAAAGGCTGCTGGTCTTACTGGCAAAATGAGGTTTGAATCTGGAGTAGGGTTGAATAAGATCCGAGTATTTACCAGGAATATTTGCTCAAATCTGCTCCGGTTTCCTGGGAAAAAATTCCTGTGGTTTTTAATCATCTTTGTCCTTGTGTGGCTGTGCGTTCACATACTGCATACTTATTAAGATAAAAGCTTGTCTGCCCTTGAATGCCGTTATTAGCATTAATACAGTAATAAAATACAGCAATAAAAATGGATCAACTTTTGACCTGCAGTATTTATTTCCCAAAGCTTTTATATTCTAGAATGACAGTCTACGTTTCAGCTGTGTGGCAAAATATTTTATAGACTGTGTGAACAAAGAAATGCAAAATCTTTAAATGAAATCTAGTGGCTGAATCAAACCTGCAGATCTCCACAATAAGAGCAATGGGGTGAATCGCAGAGCAGTGGGGCACATAGAGTGGTGCACGAATGAGTCCTAAAACCAGCAAATGAGTTAGCATTTTTGCAATCGCACCAGTTCCCTCGTCTCGAAGTCAATGGGTTTTTTTGAATGGGTTTTTAGTTAGATGCTTGAAATTAGGTCTGTGGTTAACACAAGCTTAAGAGACGTTTTGTTCTACAATACAAAATGCGTCAGTAAATATCCCACTCATGCATTTTGAAGCTTTTATGTGTCTTAAAAAAGGCGGTTGCTAACAAGTGGCTAAATGAGAATACTAAACGTCATTACGCTGAACCGTCCACCTTTAGAGCCTCGTTGTGTATACCCGCGTTCATACGACCGTGGTGTAGTTCGTTCATAGCCTAACGTTAGCTTTTTACTTTCGACGATCGCATTCACACTTCAAAAATCATTAAAGCGGTGTTCATTTGTGGAGATTATCTTTCTGAACAAAACGTGTAAGTACCATAAACATTTGTTTGCCACAGAGCTTATTTTCTGCAATTATCTAAAACCCAATGGAAAAATCCCATTGTCTTTTTGTCGAGGGAACCAGTGCGATGCTAACCTCCTGGTTGGCCTACAAAAATACATCCTCCCTGCAGCACTCTATTGCAGAGCCGTGTGCAACAGGTGGAGCATCAAGTGCAGAAATATGTTCTAACATTACACCTACAAGTCCATTAACAACGTTCCCTGAACCACCAGCCCGATATACCAAAATGGCTGCATAGGATGGATATTTCTTCCCTGCCACTGCACACAGGTCAGCTCTACAAAGATGTCCATACTCTCCAATAGAACCACTGAGATATGAAACGGTTATACACTGAAAAACAAAGGATCAAATGACTATATAATATATACCACATAATAATACTACTAGTGATATAAAAGGATAACTTTTGAATAAACGTCATTTTATGATGAATTATCTGCAGTTCTGTTTTTAAAATCAAACTTAATTTAGGATGAGGAATCAGGAAAATCTTCAACCCTGATCGTAGCGTCCTCAACTGATGATTTGATGTTAACGTTGATATAAAAGGCTTCTGAAAATAAAAAAATGTACAGTTTGGATTCACAGAAACACTTTAGGAAACAGTTGCCACATGGACTATTCATGAAAGTGGCTGTTAACACAGTAAAATGTTCAGGGAGAGGAAATGTGTTTGAATAAAGTAACAAACAAATGTGTGTGCGTGTGTGTTTGTGTAGGCCAAAAACAAAATGGGTATATTCTTTGTGATATGTGAACATTACAGTGCTGTTTTGCACTCGCCAGTATTGCTTTAATATCACTCCTCACTGACAGCAGCTCCCAAATGCCCAGAATAAATACTGGATGGTGTACTGGTACGACTAATTCCCCTGAATAATTAGAAATAAACAAGAGACACAGGATCTGAGTTTGTTCTGTGTGATCTTCCAGATTCTAGCAACACAACAAAAGCTAATCTTGTCAGCCTGTTACAGACCTGGAGATCACACACAACTCTACCCACTGTTTCACTGATCAGGTCATGAGGGTTCAGTCCTCTCTCCTGTAGCCGAGGAACATCTCAGAATAAAATCTTGTCTGTCCTTTACGGGCTTTGAGAGGGTTATCGGTGCGTTCATCTCATTTTGTGGGCTACTATAAACTCTACTTTGACCTCAGTGAGAGTTTGTTCTCCTGTCTAGTGCAAAATGCAGATGCAGGCCTTATCACAAACTCTAAAAGTTGGACTTTTCTTCTGGCCGCGGATTCATTTTGGAATTAAGATTGGGCTAAATCAATGTCCTCAAATCCCGTCATAACAGCTGTTCTGTTCTCCCTTCTATACTGTATCTTTTATTTTAACACTTTCTGCTTCTTTGATTATAGAGTACTGGTAACACACAGATAAAGAGACTAAATTAATTCAGGAAACTCCACGATAAATATTACTACACTCTTTTCTACAGCAGGATATATTTTATATGCTCAACAGATTTGAAATTATTGATATTCACTCAGAATAAATACAGCTAATTACTTGTTGCAAATGGCTTTCAAACTCACTGATGAACTGCTGTTGCTGGCATAGTTGTTGCATGGCATTTACTGATATCAATCATAGTGGAATTGTGCATTTGGAAACTTATACTGGTGCCAAATTAGTGAGCTATTAGTTTGTGGTTTCTATCTTTTTTTTTCCTCTATCCTTTACTGATATTTTAACTACTCAGTATTGAAGAGCGGCAAGATGGGCCACAGGATAAGCTGGCACTAGCAAACTAGCAAGAGTAATCTAGATTTAAAAAAACAAAAAAACAACAACAACTGAAAAACCCAGCCCTGTTCTGCTAGCAGCACTAGTTTAAAAAGTCGCTAAATTCAGATAGAAAGTCGCCAAGTCGGCAACACTGACAGTCCGTTGCTTTAGACCTCCATCCAAAGCCACTTCCCCAAAATTATCATTATCAACATAAACAATGAACATTGCTATTGTTAGTACTTACAGATGTCCAGCTAGCAGCTTGTGGAAGACTCCGCTGACGCGCAATAAGTGCACGGGCAGAGTGCACGTGGGTAGACGGGCAGGTAACCCGTCCAATAATTTTATTCGGGCTACGATACTGGCATTTTATTTGCTCAGGCTGCAGGTCAAACTTGACTCTCGGCATAGTCTCGCATGCTATCTGGACAATAATTCTCGCGTAATTCACTTTAGCCTCAGCAAATAAAGTGCCACACTGTTACTACATGTTAACGTTCACTACGAAAATAAAAGCAAGACATAGTCGCCAAGGTCGAGGGTAGAGGGTGTCTTCAAGGGCAACACAGAAACTACACTATTGAACAACTATTTTTAAAAACTCTTTGGATCTAAACAATTCAACTGAATGACTTGGTTGACACTAAAAAAGGTGATTGAGTTTGCAGGTATGTGTTTATGTAGAAAATATCAAACTGGTTTACTAATATCAATCTGCTGGAAGGTGAGGCAGTACATTTTCTGTATTCATGATTTTGCTGATCTGGAAAGGACAAAACCCCAAGTTCATTAAAAATACCTCACATGTGAATGAGCAGCAGACACTCAGACGTACCCAGAGACTCTCACACACAGACAGAACTGCACCAACGATTTCATAACGTCTGACTAATTGATTGGATGACGAGGCTTCAGCTAATGGGGAATAAATACGATTAGCAAAAATGGTTTTGCTCATATTATTCATTAACATGAAACAAAGAGTTCATCCTCATCAAACCAATCTACTGTGGAGCTGCGCTTGTCAGAATTCAATGACATGGAAAAATTAGAGTAGAAAAATTTGAATATTAATAATAAGAATATCAGTGTTTTTTTTTCCATTTCATCCACCAGAGGACTGATAATCCACAGTGAGGACAAGACTGTCATTATTAGGCCAAATGTGATTTCAGGAGTTGAAACAGCTTCAGTGAATACCAGTTCTATGGAAAACTTACAGCCAGAGTTCTTCCTCAAGGCTCACTGCCACTTTCCTCTGATTTCTTGGTAAGACTGAAATTTTGAAAGGTACAGAAGACACACCTGCCTCAGCTGTAAATCAGTCACATACAGTAGGAAATCATCACTGCTGTTGATATTCAACCTATTGCAACCCAGTCTCCTAAAAATTATAATTGTATACTACTAACTATCAACAGAAAATAGGTTTTAAAAGAAAAGTAATGCCACATAGATTACATTTTTTAACATAATGTAGAAACATATTTAATGAAAATACATGTAAAAATCACAAAATGTTCATACTGAACATATCCACAAAATATGTATGGACTACGTATTTCATTTGTCTTCCCTACAATGTCTGCTCTCAGAATACAAACTAAAGCACGATTTTTTTTTTATGATTATATGTAGGTACTAATAGCACTAGTTTAAGGACAGCGGAAGAACGTAAATCTTGATTAAAAAAGTAAGAAGTCAACATGTTCTTGTAACCTCAACCTAACCACACATAGGAGGCAGAATGCAAACCCACTTTTTACAAAAACATATCACTTGGACTGGAAAAACTGTTGCTAGTGAACATAATCCAGACGCCCATTACATTTCCTTCAAAGATATTTGGCAAAACCATTTAGTAGTATATTGGGGACAGGGTTTCCCAGCGGGTCATGCTCTAATATTCATATAGTCTCGTATAATGTCATATTTCCAATTTTAAAACTTAAAATATGCCTGTAATTTAACCTTCTAGATTAAAAAACTGTTAATGCTCCAAATATCTCATTAAAATTTGTAAATACACAACCCTGTCTCCTAAAAAAATTACGTTCTCATACAACAAAGCTGCATTCTCAATTAGGTTTCGAGGGAAACATTTTCTCCCGGATTACGATTGCGGTTTTAAAACAGTTTTAAACATGTGGTTAAGGTAAATTTAAAACAAAACAAAACTACTTGGTTGAGTTTAGTAAAAAATATCATGGTTTGGCTTAAAATTACTATGAAACTGTAACAAAACAAAAACACAACAGAACTACTTGGTTAGGATTAGGCTTGCTGTGGTAGTCGGTGTTACCGCTGTTACACGGTGGTCTGGCATACACCGATTACTTACCCACCACCCCCACCGTCGTTTTGCCTTTTTTACAGAGACAAAACCCATTTAGGTAATTTTCGTGTATCAGCGCCGTGTTGTTAATACATAGTCGGACAATGGACTGAAAGTCTCAGCACAGAGTAGCAGGAGTCAGATTTCACACACAGGATGAGAGAGAGTTGACAGAAAAGACAATGGCGGAAGATTTGGTGTCGAAGCAAAAAGCAAAAGCGCCAGTATTGGACGCATTGTTATCGGTATCGGAACAACTCTATTAGAAACATATTTGTGAAACGTCAAAAAACAAACATAATCTACGACAAAATATGTTTCCCTCTAAACTTAATTCACAATGCAGTTTTGTTATATGGGAACGCAATTTTTAGGAGACATGGCTGAAATATAATATGAAGACATACAGATATCTGCATAGTACAACACAAAACCACAGGGCGTTCCTCCCTACCACAACTAATCATGTCAATCTCCCATGATGCATCATTAATAGAACCCATCCCAGACTTGTCTCTCCTGACCTGGACAGTAACAGATAGATACCTCAGCTCATGGATCAATGCGACTAATTGACAACTGGGAGTCCAAATGGGAATTTGATGACCTGCGCTGGTGTCAGCCAGTTGCGGCTGTAATTGGACCTGCCTGCCAATCACTGTCGGGTTTGTTAACAATGACGTGACGACTCAGCTTTGGAGTCCTGCCTGTGCACTGTTGATGCGCCAAGATGGTGGATCGGGAACGTCAGTGTCGGACTAACAGAACAGATGCTGACTCTGCTGATTTAGCATGTTTCATGATACTGTAGCTGCACAATGGGCTCATTATAGTTAATGGTCCAGGTTTTTTCATAATGAACTCATCATTATGTTTGGTTGGATATTAACTTGAGGTTACATTAATTTGGGCCGCAACATCAGTGCAAATATCAACAGAATCTAGCAAACAATAGATTGAAAGAGTTGTTGATTGCTGTAATTGTTCCTACTGTCCGTACTGGCTGTGAAGACATTATTTCCTACCTCGTTTCCAATGTAAGAGATGGGGGTCAAAATGAATAGTCCTGGTTTCTTGCAGAAAGGGAATTCTAAAATTCAGCTTTCTTTTTAGTATGAAATTGTCTCTTTGTGTTACTCCTCCATTGCAGCTCAGCCAGAAAACACTGTCTGGGGATACACAACGATAGAATTTAGCACTAAATAGACTGTAACCTTGGAAGATGCCCACTTGATTGACTAAATTAGATGTTAGGAAATGCCTCATTTTGCTGAAATTCAGAATGCACTTTTGCACAGAATGAAGACTGTGGGTTTTGTCTCTCATCTCTTACATCGGGAGTTGCGTTCTGAAGTGATCTCTTCACGACAAAATGTGAAGATATCCTTCAAGTTCTCCCTAAACTTAACTGAACATTTTGACCAAGATGTTTAACATTGTAAATTATCTGTATCTGCTTTTATCTATAATTCATGAAGATACATCACATTAAGATTTAGTGAAATATTTAAATCTAAGATGCAATTTTTATGACTGCAGCTTGACTAGACAACACATACAACTACTGTTGGAAGACATTCAAGTTGTGTCTTCTAAACAAACTTTGGAGGATTTAATGACATGTTTACACATTTTTCATATTCATATTATATATTCATATAACACATGTTGGGTTTTTTTGGTCATATGCTGAATATATCTAAAAACATCTTGATAAATTAAAACAAGATATTAGGCACTACCCGTATTACATATCCGACAGTGTAGAGGTTAGAGAGTTAATTAATCAACGTATCCTCATACAACAGTTTATATGATGTCTTACGAAAAAGTTATTCCTCCTTTTTCATTCGTTTTCCTACGAATGTCCAGCAACACATGTCAATTTCCACTTGTTATATGCATAGTCTTTTCAAAATAAACTTCTGTCTTCACAGGAAACAACTCCCTTAGGTTTAGGCAACAAAACTATTTAGTTAGGTTTAGGAAAAGATCGTGGTTTGGCTTAAAATTACTCCGTAAGTGCCGTTACTTAAATACGTAATTTACGTGATAAATAAATCAACGTTGATTTCTGGTTTCACACGGGACATGAAGGCCGGTCTCCTGGGTGACAGTCCGGTATTTTTCATCCACCCCGACCTCCTCCCTTCGCAGCGTTCGCCACTCTTTATATTTCCTGGTTCACGATTACGTGAATTACACACAAATTGATTTTGTGGGATACACATGAATTACAGTGCATTAGTTTTCGTAGGTACAGTATAGCTACAAACAGTATATGAGAACAGCCTGAATGAGTAAATGCGAAATGTTGTGATTTATATTAGATATTCAGAAAATTTCTTGGGATCCTAGTGTTTTTTTGTGTACGTTATTTCTAAAATCCTGGCTATAGCCCTGCACATTGCTGCAGCTCCTCTGCTAAAATTCAGCAATTCCGCCAAAGCAAGTCACCGATATACCAAACATGAACAGGCAAGTGGAGTAATTGACAAAATACCACTTCACTGACCCAGTTCCCCCCACCACGTACCAAAAATAGAGCCCTTATTGTTTCTGCACTTTATCTTCATCTCTTTCCTCCTTCATCATCTACTCGCTCTTCATCTCCTTGCAGCTTTGATGCAGCTTTATGTCTTAAAGAGCACATATGTGGCAGCAGTTATCTGAGGGCACTGCCAGGAGTGCTGCTATCTGAGCAACTGTCAGGAAGCTACTATCGATAAGATCCCATCAGCTCCTGTGAGGAAGACTCGCTACACGGATGATCACACTCCTTTACGTCCATTCATGGCTCAAAGGTTTTGAGTAAAATAACACTCAGGTGGGACTTGTGAAAAACATGTGTCCATCACTTTCTAGCCCATTCCATCATATTGTATTGAATATTTTATTATCCATATTTTAAGTCCCACTTTCTTTTTAGTGGACTAGTGATTTATGGGGAGGCCTTTTCATTAAATATCCTTGTTGTGAAATATTGGCTGTGAATCAAAGTCTACTAAAAACAGCAGCGACGCAGGTTGAGGACAAATTGGTTTTGGATCAAACAGAACGGGTCGGTAGCTCCTGGGCTGGAGAACTTTCATTGACTTGGCCCTGATCACTCAAAACTGAACTGTCTGTGCATAAGAGTGTGACTTCTATTTGGAAAAGGACGAAAGATAATGTTGATGTGAGTCTTAACAGTGAATTCTAATATAGCTCTGTAACGAATGGTTTGCTTACCCAGCCTCAAAGTAAGATTAGAGTTTCAGTCAAGTGGCTAACTACACTAGAAGAAGATGGAGACACGCCAACAGAAAGGCCCACATGCCATCCTTAAAATGCTATTAGTCAATGAATTGAGAAAATAATTGACAGATTAATTGATAAGGAAAATCATCATTAGTCGCAGTCTTATTCCATTCCTCCTTTTTAAAAATGGGAACCATCACCCCTGTCTGCCAGTCCACTGTCACTATTCCTGACCTTCACACGGCAGACACCAGAGAGACATGTCGACCAAGACAATGAGTATCATCACACCTGCCTTGCCCCTTCTTACTCACTAACTTAGGTTTAGGCAACAAAACCACTTAGTTAGATTTAGGAAAAACGTCATGGTTGGCCTTAAAATAAGTACGTAAACTAAGTACAACGCATACGGAAACAACATAACATAAGAACGGAAAAAACATCATAAAACGTCACTAAAAACACGTCACAAACGTCACTAATGTAACTTACAAAACAAAACGCCTGTCTTGAACACCGTTCTCCTGGTTGAAAGTCCTGTGTTTGTTGGACCCATAGAAACAAAATATGAGTAGAAAGGTCATTGAACAGTTTGCTGTGGCAATTTGACTTGTACAAAAGAAAATGGTGATTATTGTTAGTTGTTATGGTGACAACAGAACACATATCATTGGGGCCGTAAAGTGTGTGGTCGCAGCTCGCCGGGACGAGAACGGACACAGCTCCCGGAGACAGTTAGCTGGCTAGTTAGCTAGGTAGCTTGTCCCCAGGCGGAGGAGGGACTATTTAGACCCGGCGCTGCCGCTGACCACCAGCCCGCTGTTCGGCTAATTTTTCGTAATCAGTGCAGCACAAAAGCCTGGCGGAACCAGCCCAAGAGTTAACCAGCCAGCTGTCCATTAGCTAGCTTGCTAATTCCACCATGCTTTAATACCACAAAGGTTACGGAAAACAAGCTGAAAAAAGTTGTCACTCATCTGGCGATAGCAATGTGCTTTCCTCCGCTTTGACAAGAGTGTGTGAATGAAGCATAAAGTTGTTCAATTTGACTCTTAACGTTACTACTCCACTGCTCGTTTAGTCGTTACTGCAAAACCCCACCTCAGTAAGTCCCCAACGTGCCGCAAGTCGGTTTAGTTTATGCGGAAGTCAGCCCGCTACAACGGTCGCAATGGCAACATCACACTTAAAAATGGCCGCTGCTTTCACCATCCTGCTACATTGATTTTAATGGGAATGTCTGTTCTACTCCTATATTCTATTTCTATGGTTGGACCCATGCACCTCCCCTCCCACCCAGCATAAGCAGTCTTTCTCACTTTTTATTCCACGTCACCAGCTCTGAGCGTAGCATATTTCAGACTACATGGAGTACAAATGACACGCCAACAGTAAGAACTGCGTTTTTATTGCACCCTTGCACATTATCGTGTCATTCATACACCTTTTCGTGTGACTGGGCTGCATATCCAGGACCTTTGTTCTAGTGCCGGTGCTGTGCAGGGGTTAACCCAACAGTATCTAGCTGCCACTACACTACATTAGCTTCAACTCCTTCCTTGCTAAAGTGCCAGCCTTCTCCTGCCACCTGGTATTTTTATCCCATTTTTTAAAATTAGGTCCATGGGAAGATGCTGTCGCAGAAAGACTTTCCCAAGAAGCATTGAAGCAAACACCATAACTCAAGTCTGAAATCAATGCCTAAGAGCACATGAGATGCAATCTATCTAATGGCAAGATAGTGACTCCAAAAAACTGACTGGATTGAAGTCAAGAGGCAAACCCCAACATCTCTTTGGAAATTCAAGAAAGGATTTTTCACTTGGATTTAGGGTCTCAATTAGCTAATTTCACCTCGTCTAATGTGTGACTTTCGAAAGTCATTCTTCAATTAAGAGGCATTTAAAAGGATCTAAAGTGGAATTTGATTGGGGGCAGTGTCACCTTGATTGCTTTGCCCATCACATTGATCAAGGTGATGGCTGATTACTCAAGTCACCCAAATGTGTTTTTCTGGCTCCAAACAACTCACAAGATGGTGGCGAGCATTAGACCCAAACTACAGGCTTCAAAACACCCCTTTAAAAAACTATTGGTGATGTCACAGCCATTTGTCTTTCTACAGTATCAATAGGTGAAGCTGATCATGATATTGATTTAGGTGTGACCACATGTGAAACAAGTTTTGTGTCAACACAGATGTCAACGTAATGAAGTAACTTGCTCTGTCAGGTATTTAAATAATAAACAATTCTGTCAGTTTATTTTACCCATTTACAGTTTCTCAATTGATTTTCTAGAAAGTTTACTACAATCACAATATCACGAAATAAAATTGCTAGGGCTGTCTATTGACTAAAATATTTTCTATATAATATAGTTAATCGTGATCAATCGCAAATTAATCACATTTTTTATCGGTTCAAAATGTACCTTAAAAGGGAGATTTTTCAAGTATTTAATTCTTTTTATCAACATGGGAGTGAGCAAATATGCTGCTTTATGCAAATGTATGCATATATTTATTATTGGAAATCAATTAACAACACACAACGATGACAAATATTGTCCAGAAACGCTCAAAGGTACTGCAAATATTTTAGCTTGAGGGCCAGATTTTGCCCCTGGGCCGCAATTTGCCTACCTCTGGTGTACAACAATCCAGGTTTTTATCAATGAAATATTATTGTATTAATGCACCTACCCCACTCCTCCACAGTTCAACTATAGAGCTCTGTTAGTGCTTATACCATGTTTGGGAAAAGTGCTTAATTCATGCAAGACCAAAGGGTGTAGATAGAAAAATCTATTATAATGGTGAATTTCAACCATCTTGTCCAAAAAGAAGAACTGGTCAAGGCCAATATGTGATGTGACAGCTCAACTCCAATCTAATTCAGACCTGCTATACTAACACACCTTCATAACACCTTTTTGAGGTCTGAAAATTACCAACCTACAAAAAGCTGCACAGAATGGATCTTTCGATTAATAACAGTCTCACTTTCTCTTTGTCTCGCCTGTGCAAATATAGTGTGAAGTAAAGTGAGTCACATTGACGTCAGAGGAAGCAATACATGCGGACTGACCTTCACATGAGTATCCATCCAGTCCATGAAAAGATGTATTGTGGTTTCCAGGGTAACACAATCAAATGCACTCTTGATATGACTCTGAATAGCTTATCATCGCTTTTACTCCTATTATATTCTCTTGTTTTCCTCATGCTGTAATGAGGGTAAAGTTTGGAAGTAACAAGCCTACAAATACACAAATACTGTGATCTTATTACACAAAAACATCATAAATCTCTATTTCTAAAGATATAATTCTACATTAAGAAAGTTTTAGGGGAAATAAACAAACAGTTGGATTACTCAGAATTAAGACAAAAGCCAAATATATTACAACATATGTTGAAATTATGGCTGGAAATTATGAGTTTGCATTACAGCTTGTAAAATTGATTACATTTCTCATCAAAATAATCATCTATGTAGTGATTTCTCCCTAGCTTAAACAAATCATTTTGATTGAGCAGAAACATTTGTTATTCTCCTGCCCTCACTCAGCAACGTTAAACACACTTCCAATAAAGGTTAGACAGGAGTTTTCCAATTTTGACTGAAAACAATTGTTTTACAACACATTTAATGAAAGTGAGTATAAATCAAAAGAAGATGACATACATTTGTTTGTACAGTCCCAAAGAAACTGTATTAACAAAAGTATTGTGAGAAAGTAAAACTTGAACTTCCAGAAGTAAAAAAAAAAAAATTAAAAATCCTATTGACAATTGTAATAATGCTACTATTGATTGGTTTATTGCAGTGTCTTGCACCTAATAACTACAAATTCAGCGTTGCAGCATAGCCTTACTCAACAGTGTGTCATGCGGACTGAATGGTGTAGAAGTTTTCAGACTGCGTTTTGGGGGGAAAATGCTTTAGAAAAGGGTGTTAGTGCATATTATGAATGTATGCCCACAAAGTGATCATTGTTTAACTTGTTTGGGTTTCAATTGAAAAACAGCGTTTTGAGTTGAACTTTTGTCGGACGCTCTGTTCCTATTTATTTTCTGTCGCTCGCGTTGACAGCGCCACAACATGGACGGGGAATGGCTGATTAGTTTAGATAATATTAGCCGTCAGGGCCGCCGACTGCGGGAGAAAACCAGGGTCAGTTGTCCAAGATAAACACACTGTGTTCCTCATACATCTTACTTCTTCTACACGTTTGGATTATTTTGTTCAGTATTGTGGAATTCACAATGGACTAATGTTACACTATACAGCAGGCTGAGCAGGGACAACAACTGGTGAGTGAAACATCCCCATTTAAACTTTATTATGTTAAATTGTGCTTAAGAAGAAATCAGTCAGAATGTTAGATTAATCTGTTTAACTCCCTGTTGACCGTATCACGGCACCTGTGTTTGTCACCGTCTGTGGTGTTGTTGCATCCCAGGAACGAGTAAGATGCACGGCGGGCTATATTGTATGTCATTTCCAGTAAATATCACAGTATAAAACGTGTATTTCTGTTTAAAAAGTAGGCTACTAACCCATCTTTTAAGTGGTCCGGTTACGTCTCCAGTATGATATGGAGCACACAGCTGATACGTGGTTTGTTTACATGACATAACAGAAGTGCATATTTAACGTATTCAGTGTGGACGTCCGATGCTACGCGATGCTACGCGATGCTACGCGATGCTACGCGATGCTACGCGATAGTCGGACGCTCACATCCAGTGAGGACATGGTGTAAGTGTGCTGTACCTCTTTAATTACTTAGAAAGTTGTATTAACAACACAGTAGCGTCTAAAGCCGGGCTCAGGCTTCAGGCGTTTTAAAATCCTAACCGCTTTTGAAATCAGGTTGCATCACGCACATAAGGAGAAACTTCACAGATGTTCTTCTCTCTAACCTCAAACATGCACACTCTACAAGATTTGTGAATAATGACTCATCACACACTACAGCATATTATTAAGATTATTGTGTCAGAGGGAGCAATGCATCACCTCTCCTGGGGAAGCAAATGTAGGCTAAACAAGATGGAGACTGGCGTGGTGCAACTTGCACCAACATGCAGTAGTAATGCTTTGCAGTGAGAAAAAACAAAAGCAGAAGGCTGAACGAGTCTGGATGAGAACATGGTTGGGGAGATGCAGTCAACACGGGTCGTCTATTCCTCAGGGACAACCGGAGGTGAGATTTTAACCATCGGTTATAATGTAACGGTAGTGTGCTAGCTAGTAGTTAACCTCAAGGTCTAGAATATGTTTACCGTTGCTTGGCAACACCATCAGCTGCTACGGCTTGTCTCTCCGTCTGTGGTCTGGCTCGGAAAGTACTGACATAATCATCCAGATTTTAACAAATTTAAGAAATATATTACACCTAGCAAAGTGAAATCTTATACTTACACTTAAATTGAAGCGTTATTGATGTTAGAAAGTTATATGTCTGAGGAAAATGTTTATATTCCCAACGGCCCCATCTTTTTCCTCTGTCATTATGCCTTTGCATTTACTGCATTATGTTACCCACTTGCTAAATTGTTAGCCTCTGTGGCTTCTAGACGCCGACAGTAACGTTAATATTGCCGTTGCTTGTGTTCTCACGACTTAACCACTTGAACGGCAAGCATATCGTGTACACGTCTTCCCATGTTGTAAAAACGAGCTCACGAGTTTCATTTGTCCAGCATTGCATACTGTAATATTTCACTGGAAATAGTTTACAATTTACGTACTACTGGTTTCATACTAAGGTTTCGGACATACTAAAAAATCCCACACTGTTTTAGCGTACTAAATAGCATGTTAGTATGGAATTTCAGATGCAACCCTGTAGTCTTAGCCCAGCTAAAAGCTAGCTTGGTTTGCAGATAAACTAGATTCTACTAAATCACAAAATCAACAATCACAAAATAGCTACAATGAAATGTTACCCACAGACAAAAATTCAACAAGGGATTTGGGTAGTAGATAAAAGATGCTTCACAGATCTGACAAAATGGTGTATGTATAAATGTCAGTTAAACCGTAACTGCTATGGAACACTGCCAGTAGTGGTTGCTATTAGCAACAGAATGTTCAACTCAAACCAACTGCTGGTGGCAGAACAGTTACTAAGGCTACTGATTACAATTTGAAGGAGGTGATCACTAATGTATTATGGATGAATCCATGCTACCCTTTACTGAGAAAAATACAGCAGTAGAGTCTATAATGTACAAGAAAGTCAGGATATCGCTGCCCTTGAGCTGTTTCAGTAATGTACTGGAGAGCTTTCTGTCATGTACTAGAAGTGATGATTGAACACTAACACTCATGTACTGCATTGACAGTGACAGCTGAGCAAGGATACTTTCTTTCTGGTGATTTATAGAGAAGAAGCCTGAGCTGAACACAGTCTCTGCTACATGAACAGAAGGGCACAAACATCAATAATGTCAAATGCCAACTGGCATGGGTGGTCTCGGCTTGACCAATGTACTGTTTTATAACTGCACTTGTGTTTAATCTGGTCTTTCTGTATAGCCTATATCCATGGCTTTGCTAACCTCTTTCCCTTTTGGGGCCTACTTAACAAAAGTTTTTAAACAGTCAGTTTTCCAGAAGAAAAGATTTGGTCTCTATTCTGTCGCCTCACTGGAAATGGCAACTTCATCCCAGGAAGTATAACCTCCGTCTTTAAGATATGGAAAGCTAGGGGCATTAAGGTTATTGGAGATATATTTCAGGAAGGTATTGGGCCCAAAAAAACATTTTCCCATAGACTTACATTGGGAAAGAGATGTCTGTAACTCAGCGAATAATTTTTTTTTGGAGGTAAATCAACTTCCCAGTACGAACACTCTAATATCCCTTAATTAAAAAATTAAGTTTTTAAAGTTGTAAAATGAACTAATAGCTAAATCCAGAGTTATTTCCCTTCCTCTGCTCATGTGAAGGAGACCCGGACCGAGGCTGGAGCGCAAGCCGTGACGACGGCGTGACGTTGGGACCCCGTGACCGAGTCATGTGACCAAGCGGACGCTACCTCACATGTTCCATGTGCCCCTAGATCCGGGTACTTTTCCAGACGGAAGTCGAGCCATTTAGGCTTCATGTGCAACTGAGCAACTTTCATAGGAATGAACGGGGCCCCGCCTCCAACGCTGTATCCAGTTCTCTTAATACATCCATGTATGCGACAGAAACAGGGTGTTTTTGTTCTAGTCTGGACGGCTTTTATGTTGCTTTTTTGTCATTGTTGTTGTTGTGCGTTGCTTCCTTCCTGTGTATGCATGTTTATTATTGTTTATTGTAGTTCTTTTTTCACATTGATCTATAACTGGAGGAAAAAAAACATCAATACTCTTTTTCCAATTTAATTTCCTTGGAAACATTTGAAAACTGATTGTAACGCTAAAAGCTCCGAATGAGATATTTATTGGTGTGAAATGTTTGAGAGTGAGGAGCGATGTGGGGCTGTAGCAGAATACAACAAGAGGCACGGTGTACTGTTTCTAGGAAAGCAGCATCAAGTACAAGAGGGGGAAAGATGTTTTGAGATGCAGAAAAGCACAAACTTCGGCTATGGCACTAACAAATTGTCTTTAAAGATGAGCGTGTGACATCCTGGTTAATCCTGTCTGTTTTCAATTTCAGAGTTTTAAATATTTCCATTGTTAAAGCTGTTGCGCTGATGGTTGACAGTTGGGGAAATAGCCTGAGTGCTATTTCGAGCAACAGTCACTTGACAGCTCTGTGGCAACTGTGTGGAAATGGAGCTCAAGACATGCAGCATTAATTGAATAAAAATACACTTTCTATGCGCTTCTGACTCAGATATTTCACTGGAGGAGGAATACGTGGTAAGTGAGGAAGAGAGATGGCGGGAAGTCTGCTTAAAAAGATAAAGTTATATCATTATAACTCGTACATTCAGAAATTAAACTGAGCAATTATTTCCGTGTTGGCCTTTCCACCGCATGCTAATAGCAGCCGTCACAGAAAGCTACGTACGGGAGTGTTGGGAATTTTATTTTCCGTCTTATCCACTAATGAGTTAAAGAGGGACTTTGATCTCACGCTGTAGATTCCTCGCAAAAGATTAAAATGCAAATGACTTAAAGGGGAACTGTTACTATAAGTATCAGAGAAAATGTTTATAATACTCAGACAGAGAAATTGCTGAGATTAATTCTGAGCTAAAGCACCCAGATGGTGGGCTTAAAGGAGCAGTTTGTGGATTTTCAACCTTATTTCCTCATACAGGTTGCATATCTATAATGTCCACAGCTCTTGCAACAAGCTCTTGTCACTTTATCCACCTGTAGCACCTGCAGCAATTTACCTCCACCGTCCACATTGGATGCCTGTGGAGAGATGATAGTTTAAGAACTGCAGGGGGGGGTATGGCAGTTTTGTTCTTTCTCCTCGCCAGAGCTTAGTCTGCTATCAGAGCTGAGAAATGCATTTCTGACAGCCATGCAATTTCCAGGCATGCATTGGACATTATGGATTCCTACACATTTTATAACATCAGAGTTGAAGCACATTTCCTTGAGGCTACAGTCCACCACAGAGGGAATGAAACTAGTGTAGCAGAGGTTAGGAGACTGGGATGTCCAGTGTGGTTGACTATTTCAGAGTTTTAAAACTGCAGCTTTCCATTTCAACAAGTGGATGCTGGGTTTCTCAGTTTATTTTGGGAAATACACTTATTTACTTCTTTCCCAGAGTTAGATGAGAAGATCAGTATCATTCGTGTTAACTACAAAGTACAAAAATTCGCCTATCAAAACTTCTAAAGCGTACCAATTGTATCTTATTTAATCTGCACACAAGCATAAATGTATAAACAAGTTGTAGTTTTAAGGGGGAGTTACATGCCATTACTATTCTTGGGGAACAACAGTTGGGCATAGTGACTCCCCACAGTCTTGTCGTCACAGTGGGGTTGCCAGGCAACCAGCGCTTTAGAGTTGCTAAGTGGAAGGAGCTGCTGGTTCCAGAAGTATTTTTGCCCACCCTGAATTCCCATTATAAATCGTCTTTGAATGATGGTTTGGTTTTATTCCGTCATAAAACAACCTACAGTAGACATGCACTTGTCCAAACATTCACCAAAATGCAAACAAAAAGAGACAGATACAAACAAACATGAAACATGGACATGCAAAAACAAAAAATGAAACTATAAACAGCACATACATAACACAAACAAAGTGTTCTACATAAAATTGAAGCATGACACAGGATAAAAACACTAGAAGTCAAAAATTTAAAGTGCCACAGCTGGCGTTTTCCATGCTTTTTTAAATGCGCCATGTGAACGACCCCTTACATTCTCATGTTCTCCAACTTTCTGTCACATACAGTAACAATGTAAATGGAGAAAAACGGATGGGACTTTTACTTCTCGAACAAGGGGCATTTTAAAAATACCTCCTCCCACTTTATAACTCTACAACAAGAGATGCTCTTCATGGTAGTGCTCTGCGGGTGGATAAACTGTTGTTTGTCAAGGTACTGTTACAATGCACAAATATCCATAAAAGCACAAATGGTCATTTAAACATTAATGTTTGTGTGCTGTTCAAACAAATCAGCTACATTGTGTTAATTAGTGTTAGTGAGCTATAGAAGTCCTAGAAGGGTGATTTTTTTTAACTTTGGAGAGACCCAGGCCAGATGTTTCCCCCTGCGTACAGTCTTTATGCAAAGCTAGGCTAATTGCCTCCCCACTGTAGCTCCAGATTTAATGTGCAGACATGAGAGTGGTGTCAATCTTCTCATCTAACTGTCTGACAGAAAGAGGATATTTCCCAAAATGTTGAACCATTCCTTTAAGAAGTACATGGCAAATGAACCACTGAGAGAAATAATAGTCATGTTAGTGACTATACTGTTGTAAAGACAACCAATTTACAAACACACTCATTTATTTCCTGTTAGATTAAAAGTGGATGGGATCCAAAAGTCCTACATTTGAGCCACAGAGTCTTATCGTCCTTGAAATGACAACTGACTTCAGAACTTTCTCCTTTAGTTGAGCACCACTTCTTTTAGGCCATATAAGATGTATACTTGGTTTCCCACATAATGCTTTGCTTACTCAAAGAAGTTACTCTGCCCTCGGCTGTGGGAGGCTTCATGCCCCATTACTCCTGTTTACAGAGGATGGAAATTGGTTGAGTTCCTGGATCCTCAGACACTGTCTGGCAACACCTCTGACCGCTTCTGGTCCTCTGACAAGAATGCCAGCTATCCTGGATAATAACCTGCGAGTCATATCTCATATGACTCACAGAGAGAAGACAGGGGATAAGAACTGTGGGAGATAATGTCAACTGTGTAATTGTGTATGATTTCAGCTTATAGATGACAGAAAAGGAACAAAAAATTCGATTCATGTCCAGCAACAACTGCAGAGCCGTATGCATATCTATAAATTGTCCTTCCCTCAAAGTGCCTCCCAGGGCTGTGGCACATGGCAGACGCTACGCACTTTCATCTTGTCACGTTTGCTCATTATGGGAGAGCGACACACCAGCTGTGACTGGATTCCCTCTCTTACCCAAGGCTGTACCGACTCGCCTGCGTCTCCCTCCTCAATCACGCAAAACAAATGAAGAAGCATTTCCTCACAAACGAACAAGGAAAATAGAGAGAAAGAGAGAAAGACACTGGGAGAGAAACACCTAAACCAAGAACACAGTGTCAGGTGAATAAATGATATAATCATGGGTAACAAATTTTCCCTGGCCCTTGGGCTTCGAGCCACTGTATTTCTCACTGTGTTATGATCGTTGGTGCAGAGAGAGCAGACCTGCTCCTCTGATATATTTCCAGCTCAGTGAGGGTGTTGGCCAGGGTGGACCACAGAGGGCTTCATAAAAAGCAGGGAGTAATGAGGGAGGATAGGGTCAAGGCCTCCAGATACATTCATATTCAAGGGCAAAAGAAAATTGATCTCTGTCTCTTTAAGTTTATGAATGGGACATCTGGTTATAGATAGATGTCAGTGGCAGAGAGACTATCATTCTCCGCTATGATGGTTCGATGAAAAAATAAATCACAAAAGTTCACAAACATATTGTGAGAAGAAAGTATAGTAAGTAAGACCAGCGAAATATATTTGAGCAGAAGAGCACTCCTGTCATGAAGTCTGATGAAGTCTCTTTGAGAACCAACAAAAGTGTTTTTTTTGCTTTGTTTGGATGAACAACATGCACTTCATTCATTCAGATTTTATGAATAGAGTGCCAGAATAATGTGAGCATCAGACAAAAGCAGGAGCTAGACTGCTTCACTGCTGTGAAAGAGCTAAAAAATTAAAGCTGTTTTTTGAATTGTGTTGAAATGCTGTTGCTGCCTTTTCAACCTGTTCATATTGTGTTTGTTTAAGGCTGCTCTAATCCATATTTTCATATTGACAGTGGATCAAATGACTACGTTTCATGTGAAAGGTGTCGTAAGTAGTGACGAACACACAGATAATTATTACCCTATTGTGCAGTTCCCCTATCATGTTTTAGCTCATTATAATGGTTTTATGGCCCGGAAAACACACTGTACACTACCTGCACACCACCAAACAACATACAGAGAAAGTAAGCAACTATCTGGTGAACATAGTGGATAATTTAGCAGATACAGAGCCATATATTTGCCTCAGGAGTTGGTGGAGACCAAAACAGAGCTAAAAGGTGAGCGAGTATTGGACTGGCAGTCGCCATGGGGTCAGAAAAACCACTTTAAATAAATGCTAATGTTGCCCTGTGTCTGGTCAATGTGTAAATAAACCACTGTTTGATAACATTTGACGTAAGTTCTAATATGTCAATGGTGTGTTCACAGCTTGTTGTGTTGCCCCCAAGTGGCCCAAAAAAATCAATTAATACAGGCTCAAAGTTCATAGAAATTCTATGGTTGTTTTAGTGATATTTGCAAAAGCGTACATTTTTTTATTTATTCAACCACAGACAATTTCAAGCTTCAACCAAGAGAAAAAAATTGTTTGAATAATAACCAGCATTTTTACAATTTGGGCATTAGAATGAGCTGAAACAACTCGTCAAGTAATCACTTTGTCCAACCAAGTCCAAAACAAAAAGATATTGAATTTAGGATGATTCTCACAGCCATAAAAATGTCAGCTTGGACAACAGGGAATTCTGGTGAGCATTTTTTCATTATTCATTATTCATTTACAGTTCACAGGCTGACAAAGTAATTAATTGAAAAAGTAATCAGCAGATTAATCAATAATGAAAATAATCATTAGTTTCAGCCCTAATTAGCACTATCACCAAAGCCAAATAGAAGCTCAGATAGGATATCGGGAAAGACAACTTCTATTGCATATTTCAAAGTTTACAGCTGGCTGCCACACATTTACATATTTGCAGTCATGTAGAAGACTTGTTATTATGTTTTAGTCTTATTGTCTCATTATTCCCTTCCCTTGGTGTATGTCCCGAGGTTATTTTTTTTAACGGTGAGGAGTCAACCCTCTGTAACACCCGCTGAATAAATGACAGCAGTGATAGTTGTTTTTAATGAGTTAAAACACACACTACATCATGTCTAACAGGATTGTAATTTCAGTGCTGCTGATTGGGGATAAAGGTGTGTGAGATCAGGATATCCAGTATTACAAGCTTCTTTCTTTATAGTATGCATAGTGTTTTTATTATTATTCCTCTGTTTATACATTCATAGAACCGACTGCCAGACTAATAAAATACCTCATTACATGCATCATCTTTCTTTATTATTAGAAAACACAGAGTTGCTTTAATATAAATGATAATGTGACAGGAAAGGATCATTATGTCCCACTGGTTTATTTAGGAATTACTTTTAAAACAAGAAACGGCGACCACAATTGCCTATTACACCACGTTCAAGTCCAAATTGGAGGAAAGATTGCCATTACGCAATTCATATTTCTTTTACATATTTTCATCGGCCCATGAAAATGGTTATTTCTCACAGAATCCATTAGACACGTTCAACATATGGAAGAATGTGTTTTATCATTGAAGATTATCTTGGCTTATGAAGATGAGTTTGCAACGATAAACCCCACGCCTGTGTGACTGAAAAGAGAATTGTATTTCTTATCTAGGAATGCATATAGTTGAGACATCTGCTGGAAAACAATTATAGTTCCTGCAATCTTTAACATTAAGTATGCACTTTCTTACAGTATCTAATCCTTGTTGTACTTACACAATGAGTCCCTGTGCTGCCGCCGTGTCCCTGCGAGGGAGTAATGGACGTCTAATCAGATTACGAACAATCTCGGTGTCCTTTCAACCTACAACAGACGTAGACATGTCCAGGAAAATCAGTTCTCCATTTCAGCTATTGGACCCGAAGCCCCTTTCATCTTATTGTCTGATGAAATATACACCTTCAAAGGCTCACATATTTTCCATCAGGGGGAAACTGCGGTTCAAGGAAATGAAAAGAAACTTTCTCTTATTAGGAAACGATGTCTCCACAAACGTCGGCCACATTGTGCTGTATACAATACTGCATGTTCTGGGATGAAAGCACACAAAAAAAACGCATCTCAGCTACAAGACATTCAATAAATGTGATGCCTGAAGGAACCAAATTTAATCTGTCCAAGTGAACATAATCTAATTACACAAAGACAGCGTTTGTGCTGTATCTTTCTATTTATCTCTTCCTTACAGGTCTGTGTGATCGTTTAAACGATGCATGCATAGATTACATAGCCATTTTATTTATATATCTACTATGTTAGAAAGAGTTATTCTTGCTTTCCAGTTAAGATAAAGTCACAATGTTTCCTGTGGGTTTCAACACATTACAGCCTAAAGATGCCATATCTTGTCTACTTGATGGAGCTTAAGGCAGAACAGACACTAATGGGCCAGGGTAATGCATCCGTGAGGTCATTCAATTAACATCCCGGGTTGATGTCTGCTGGTGATTCCAGCTCCTACAGTACACCGCGGGAAGACAAAAAGATGTCGTCTGTTCTCCTCTCTTTCCAACCAAGAGTTATTTTTAAAGGAACAGTGTGAAGCATTTAGGGGGATCTATTGGCAGAAATGGAATATGATATTAATTAAGTATGTTCTCTTTAGTTTATAATCATATGAAAATAAGAATTGTGTTTTCGTTACCTTAGAATGAGCCGTTTATATCTACATAGGGAGCGGGTCCTCTCCACGGAGTCCACCATGTTGCAGCGCCATGTTTCTACAGTAGCCCAGAATGGCTTGGGCCGTAGTCGATAACATTACTCGCTCTCTCTCTTGCTTCACCACTCACTTCCCACGTACACACACTCTACGCACTGGCTCTGCTCCAGATGACCTACGCTACTCTGACAACAACTGGCTCTAGAGATTTCAAATCACGTTTTTGCGTCGGCCACCGTAGCGCTCCAACACGCTTGGCACACGGGAGAGGCTTCAGTTGGTTGCAATCTCCACCTCACCGCTAGATACCGCCAGATCCTACACACTGGACCTTTAAATATATATTGAGCCTTGTTCTTTCTGCCAGATCTTTTGGTTATTTTCTGCTTCACACTATTCATACATAAACACTAATTTTAAAAACTACAAGACAGGATAGTAGGTAGTTAAACACAGTATAAGTGGGCTGAACGGAACAAGCTGTAAATACTAGAGCTGCTACAGTTGTACAGAAAATTAATCTGCAACTATTCTGATAATTGAATAATCGTTTCAGTCATTTTGTGACTTTTGTTTCAGAAAAAAAGACAAGCAATTACTGGTTCTAGCTACTTAAATGTAAGAATTTGAGGCTTTTCTTTGTCATACATGATAGTAGGGCTGCGATTAACGATAATTTTCATTGTCGATTAATCTGTTGATTATTTTCTCTATTAATCGATTAGTTGTTTGGTCTATAAAATGTCAGATAATGGTGAAAAATGTCAATCAGTGTTTCAAGATGACGTCCTCAAATGTCTTGTTTTGTCCACAACTCAAAGATATTCAGTTTACTGTCATAGAGGAGTAAAGAAACCAGAAAATATTCACATTTGAGAAGCTGGAATCTGAATTTTTACTATTTTTTTCCTTAAAACATTACTCAGACCGATTAATGATTATCAAAATATTTGGTGATTAATTTAATAGTTGACAACTAATCAATTAATCGTTGCAGCTCTACATGATAGTAAACTGAATAGCTTTGGACTTTTAGACTGTTTGTCAACCAAAACATTTGAAGACGTCACTTTGGGCTGTGGGATTTTTTTTCCCATTATTTTCTGACATTTAATAGACAAAACATTTACTCAAGAAAATAATGCAAATAATCATTAGTTGCGGCCCTAGTGAATGCAACATTGACATAATAACTTTAAAAAGTTGATGTGTTCTTTTGTTTGGCTGAATAATTCTGTTTGTTTGTATTATGTTTTGTTTTGTTTTGTTATGAAACAGTGTTCCCCTTGTGATGCAACACAAATTTAAGAGAAATATGAAATGAATGTGAATCTAATTTAATATAGCAAATTTGTTACCAAATAATTGCCTATTTACACATTCAGCAGACCCAAAGCAACATTAGCATTGATTTGGAGTTGTGTTTCTGGCCACCTGACGAATCTAACTCCAATATTCGCTCTCCTTATAGGGGAATATCTGGTTCTTTAGCTACTAAATGCTCAACTATGTTCACAAGCTAGTTGCTAACTGTGTCTGCATGCGGTTTCGTTCTGTTCAGGTAGCACAGTGGGTTTACTCTGCTGTATGCTAGCCCGAACCCTTGAGCTGTAAAACCAAAACAATGAGCTGAAAGAAGCTAAAGTGCTCTGTAGAGCTGAGGGCAACTGTGTGGGTCTGTCACTATGAGTGAACCTTTTCACATTACACATTTGATCCATTATTCTTTTAAAAATATTGATTATAACAGATTGTCTGCAAGACTAACGAGGCACATTTCTAAATCAGCAAGGACAGAAATGATTACATTTGCAATAGAGGTCATGTCATAAACTATTGCAGGGACAGCGGCTAATTATTTTAGAAATCTGTAGTAATGATGATGTGCGAGTATTGTGCCCTCCCAGGCACAGAAACCTTATGTGGACGATATACCATCATTTTCAGGACCACGCTTGAAAAACGTAGGCGTTCAAACAACAATAAGGAGTACTGTTTCATTGAAATAACAGAATGAAATGAAAACCGTTAATGCCCATGTTTTGGCTGCATGGTGAAACTCTATTTTATGCTGCCTATGTGTATGACTGGAGAGGATGGAGGACAAAGAGAGAGTGCCCAGACCTCTCAGCTCAGAGAGAAGCTATAGTGGCATGTCAATCTAGATAATTAGTGCTTACACTGAGGGAATGAGACTTTAATCAGCAGAGCTCTGTGTTGATCATCAGTGTTCAGCGTTCCACTGAGTACCATCAGTCTGTTAATGAAGTCACTGACCCACCGGCTTGTTGGCTAAAGGCAACAAGAGCATGTACGTTCATCGAGACACTCTCACTCTGTTCTTTACTTGCTCATATTTACCTTCATACACACATACTTCAGACATTCATGGTTCCCCACAAGGATTTTAGTGATTCTGTCTCTTTTCTTGTAGCAGGTCGAAGTTTTCACTTGTGAATCCTGTGATATATCTAAACATTAAAGGTTTGATATGCCAGATTCAAAACCACTAGATGTCGCACTAGAGCACCAACATTTCAGACCAAAACAAATGAGATCGTCGGCCACACCTCCCCACTCCCTTTGTGACAACGCAGATGGTTAAGGTTAGGGAAAGACTGTGGTTATGGTTAATAAAGAGGCGAACAGGCCTATCTACCTCCCCGACATCCACATAATCACACCACTACCTGCATTGGCATTGGATATAAATCGTTAGGGGTGGAAATAACCACAATACAATATTATCACAATACTTAAGTCACGATATGATCTTATTGCGAATTTAAACATTTTGCGTATTGCGATACGCAGATATATCGGAATATATTGCAATTTATTACCTTTTTTTCAACTGCAAATTATGTAGTTTGTCAACATCTGTTTTATCTAATAAGATACAGTTTTCACTCTGTTCGTCTCAGAGTTTTCATTCACATATCTTGAGGTCAGAGGTCAAGGGACCCCTTTGAAAATGACCATGCCAGTTTTTTTCTCACCAAATTTTAGCGTAACTTTGGAGCGTTATGTAGCGTTCTTCCTGACAAGCTAACATGATATGATTGTTACCAATCGATTCCTAAGTTTTCTAGTTTCGTATGATATCAGTATCTTCACTATACCTTTAACACTGAGCCCGCTACAACCTCTGAGAGACAGAATAGCGGCCGTCGGATTGTTAAGAGGTTAATAGATGATATAAAAAAAGATCAATACTTGACGTCTGTGTATCGATACAATCGATTTTTTCCCCCACCCCTATAAATCGTGAGTTGATTTGCCAAATAAGGACGTAACTCCTCGGGATACTGAGCTTGTATGATAGTGAAAAATATGGACATGCAGCACAGATCTTTAATTACAGTTTCACTTTAATCAAACAATCACAGACGGAGAGAAAAATCGAAAGAGAACTTTTGAGAGGGACATACTGTATCCTCCAACTTCAAGTTTGTTTGTTGGCATTAAATGCAGAGCTTGTGGATAGGATGTGGTCATGATGGCAGCTGTGTTCAGAGAATGCCAAGCCATCACTCTCTTTTTGAAGCCAAGTGTGAAATGGGCTTTAAATCACTTTTACCCCAAGCAGTCACATTATTGATGGCAGCCTCTGAATCCCATGAAAGAGGGAGTCTTATCGGTTTAGCACAAATGCTGCAAATTAGTTAAGTAATTATTATGGCTTTAGCTTTATAAATGCACAAAACCACAAATCCTCTCAAAGACACGCATGCAAGGAAATTAAATATATTAGGAATGCCTTGGTGAACAGAACAGACCAGAGGGCACCTTCCACAACCCAGTCTGATTCATGTGAAATATATCTCTTCGCTCCTACCGTAGAAGAACAAAAACACTGTGAGCGGCCCCCTCTCAATTCATTATGAGAGGCTGGTTCATTTTGTGATATTGTTTCATTAGACACAAACGGATGAAGAACAAATGAACGCCAATTCTATGTGTTGTTGATGCCTGAAGTCTTCATGTATGATTAACTGCTCCATCGCGAAAAAGATCCCAAACTCTGAAAACTAGAATTACCGCCTCATGGTTGTATGTCTCCACCAACCAGTCAAGTTGCAGTATACATCCATGTCTGTCCAAAATGACATTTGTGTGAAATTGTCATAATTAGCATATGAATTCTTGAGTTATGGCCAAAAACATTTGAAGAAATTCCCTCAAGGCGTTCCTGAGATATTGCGTTTACAAGACTGGGACGGACGTAAGGTCACAGTGACCTTGACCTTTGACCTCGAAAATCTGATCATCCTTGAGTCCAAGTGCATGGCCCAATCCCGATGTCCCCCCTAAGGCCTTAAGCCCTGAACCCTCAGGGACTTGACTGGCGTCACCTGGTAAATGGTTGAATATGAGAGGCTGTAAGGGCTTGAGATGGTATAAATAGGAATGGAAACAGCACTTTGCCAATTGTGGGTTTTTATTTTACGTTTTTTACTGCCTATTTGAATGTCTTCCAGGCTCCTGCCCTACGAGTCTTGAGGTAACTGTCAAAAAATCTATTTGTTTTTGTCAAACTTCATTAACCAAAATTAAAAGAAATGGTTGATGAATAAACCAGGTGTGTAATATAGTCTAGTTAGGGAAGCTAATTTTGAAAAATTTTCTTCACCGATAACCGACCCTCGTTAACCGATTATTAACCATTAACCAACAAGATTAGTGCCTCGCACGCAGCGGTGCGTCAAAGTGATGAGTTGCTCCTCTGAGTTTTGCTCAGCTTTTTAATTAATTATTAATATTTCTTTTAACCGTCTCAGACATAGCGTTAATCGGTTAAAATGCTTAATGTTGGTTAACGTTTAAAAGGTTAATTATTAACACCCCTAAGTCTAATGCTTGCATTACTCTGATTTCATGTGTTTTTTATCTACCATTTTAAATCCTTAATGTTAATGTAATGTTTATGTGTACATTCAATATGCCAGGCTGAACACCTATGTGTCCTTCTCTTTGTTTATCTTTCTTTTTTTTTTACGCCTCCGGGCTTCCCCTGGTAACTATGGTAACCCTGTGTTTTAGGTCACAACGCTATGAATTGTGGGTAATTCCCTCAGGCAAAGTCTGCAGAAAGGCAGACTTGAGGAAAGTGTTCATAAAGGGCTCAAAATGTCTTCGAGAGAGCCCGCAGTGACTTGATGATTTGACAGTGGGACAGCCCTAAACCCTCCCAGACTTTGCGGGAACGCACCTCAAAGTCTGTGAGGTTGGACATTGGGATTGGGCTGATGTTTGTGCCAAATTTGAAGAAATTCCCTCAAGGCGTTCTTGAGGTATCGCGCTCATGAGAATGGTACGGACGGATAACCCCAAAACATAATGCCTCTGGCCACGGCTGTCGCCGGTGCGGAGGCATAAAAAAATTGCTTGTTTGGTTCAACCACCAATCCAAAAACACAGATTAGTGACCTTGATTTTTGACTTTCAAAATCTAATCAGTTCATCCCTGATTACAAGCGGACGTTTGTACCAAATTTGAAGAAATTCCCTCAAGGCGTTCCTTAGATATCACATTCACAAGAAAGGGACGGACGGACAACTTGAAAACGCCAGCAACAGCCCAATCTATTAAAAAAGAAAACTTGGCCCTTTAGACTTGTAAACCACAACGTGCCAGACCTAGCTGGGGTACAGTAGGCCTATACGGAGATATGGGGCAGCACTCATGGGACTGGATGACCTGCTCTAATCTAGATCGTTTCCTATCTGAGCCTCACTGACCTTCAGTGTGTCCGAGCTGTGCAGAGGCTCTGTGCAGCAGAGAGGAGAGGGCAACATCACGGGTGTATTGCCTCTTTGATTATAGGTGCTGGACAAATATCATAGCACTATCACACCTACGGGGCGATGCCAGGTTCAGTGCCAGCCTGTGTTGGTGTACTATCAGCCCCTCAGCAGCTACAATTCATCTTCACTTTGTATTTTCCTCTGGGAGATACAAAATGACATCGTTCCCACTCTCATCTCATCTCATTCTCCGGAAGCTGTCTCCGCTGTGATGAATCATTTCATCTTCTGTTCATCGCTGGATGGCGGAGAGACACAGCAGCAGGCGTTTCCAAGCCAAATGTATTGCGTCCTCATTTTTACAGGCCTTAGACAGTGAATCAAAACATCCAATATTAACATTTCCTGTCTGCACGAAAGATGATTATGGACCCATCACCGCCCCCCTATACCCATATGCTGTACACTCATACTCAATGTGTCCCTTATTATCTTGCTTTGTTCTAATATTGTGAACGATAACCCATTTTTTTTTAGTCTTTCCAAAAACAAAAGAGCAAAAGTGTAAGAAATGGATTAAACTAGAGTATGTGTTTATCTGCTCTATAATGTAAGCTGCAATTGTTAGCATGTCCGGCTAACTAGCTTACTGTCTGCAGTATTAACAAAACATTACTTCCAAGCACGAGAGTTAGCACATCATTACCTTTTTTACATTTGTTTGTGGGGTTACAGGTTAAATAAAGCCCTGTTTTTGACTCATTGGAGTTTGAAGTTTACACTCCAGCAGCGCCAGTCAACGTTACGTTACGTTTAAAGTGAAAACATACTGTTTTACCCCCCCTGAGACCCAAGGGATCCCAACCGACTTTAGTTTTAGAGTTATAGTGAAGGTACTGATATCATATGAAACTAGAGAATCTAAGGCATCCACTGGGACCACTAGCTTGTCGGCAAGGAGGCTAAATAACGCTCCAAAGTTGCGTTAAATTTTAGCGAAGAAAAACATTTTCACAGGGGTCCCTTGACCTCAAGATATGAGAATGAAAATGGGTTCTATGGGTACCCACGAGTTTACTGAGATACCCACGTGTACCTATGTGTTAGTATTGCCTATTCTAAAAATGATGTATTTGAATATTTCTGCATACTGGAATCCCTAACCAGACTTGGAATTGCATTAATTGCGTGTGACTGGAAAGCTGAGATGATGTTAGTCCCCATAGCAGCCATTTTTATTTAGTTTTTTGAAACTTGACTTCGTATAAAATGACCTGTTGTGACCTCTAGGATAATCGCAGCCTCATGAAACTTTACAACCACAGACTAGAGACCTAGGGCAATAAGGGGGTTTCTGAGCAGTTTCCAGAACTGAAGTGTTATGAAAAAAAGTCTGATCTGAACGTGTTTCCTTACACTAGCACTAAGCTCTACACTGCAATACAAGAACAATGCTCCTTTATTTGCATAAACTGGTGAGAATGCTGACTTTTTGCCTGGGACATGTAGCTTTAGCCTCAGTCTTTTGGGATTATATCATGTATGTACTGTAGTCATCAAGTGCATTCTCACTTTAAAAGCTGGATAGACCATTTTCATCCAACTAGAGTCATTATTTCAATTAGGTAGCTGATCAAATCTGCAGTTGTCATTTCAGCTGGCAAAAAAAACAATGATCGCTGGCTAGAAACGAGAAGCCTCCTCTTGTCTACCTCTGTTTGAAATCTAGGATCCATTGTTTCAAATACTACAAAACATTTGTAGTGGTAAATCTGCAAGAACAGAAAGCTTGACAGGCGTAGCAACAGGCATTTGCCATCTAGATGTGTGCAAGATGTACACCATTTATTCCTAACACAGAGCCTCGTGGTTTTGCTGCAGCTCCTCTTCCTCCTCTGCCCTTTCCCCGACACAAACAAGGACACGATAAGCTCTTATTAGGAAATCTGTGCCGTATAATGGCTTCAGCTCTGTCTATCACAAAAAAAAAAAAGATTTATTATACTGTGGACCAACACAGACCTGGACAAAGATGCATTTCGTTGTTAAACCACAGTTGGAATCACCACCCCTTCACACAGCCAAATGTATTTTTCATACAAAAACACCTTTATTCCTTCCTCTTACTGCACACTTTAGAGGAGGAAAATTAGCTACGTACGGTGGGTGGGGATTGTGCCAAAATTGATGTGAATATCTCAATTGTGAGTGCAGCTGTACCCCTTGATTGATATAGATGTGTAGGCTGCATACATTGGGATTGCAATTTTCACCCCGTCGCTGCTGTAAGGGTTTTTTTTCAATCACAGCTTCCAATCAGCCCACACTTACATGCGATACGGTCACTGATGTTATTGTCTCGACTACTTTAGACCTAGAAATCTAGTCCTCATTAAAATGATAGTGACCACTGTAATAAATCTTTAAAATATATACAGTATATATAAAGCGTTAGAGTCAGAGTTCCACTCTTCTTTCACTGCCTGTATTTTTTTTCTTTAATGGAAATGGTTTATATGTAAATCTAGCCTGTATCAATACATATGTGAGGATGGAGAGTTGACAGGTTAGACATGTTACGTGCTCCATGGGCAGTGCTGTTAATTAATCTCCAGATCATCTCTGAGAAACATGTTGATGGCAGTCAAACATAAGAGGCCATTAGTTCAGGTGTTCATTCACTGTGAATAAAAGGCTTTGAAGAGTGTGTGATTCTTGTGGATTGTCTTGTGCATTACTGTCTGATTACATTATCTACAGCTGAAGGATCTCTTTGTTTCACATCATGTCTGTTGTAACTTCAATAATACCGCTACTAATGCTTACTCTATCTTCATTAGATTAATCTAGCAATATTTTTTTACATTTAATCTACTAACATTTTGTCTATAAAATGTCAGGAAAAACTCAATTGGTTTGGTTCAACTATTAGTCCAAAACACAACAGTTCAAATTCAAGGATATGAAATCAGAACAAGTGCAGCCAACATTCATTTTTGAAAAAGCTAGGAACAGTAATGTCAGGCATTTCTGACAATTAAACTAATTAAAAAAATGTGACAAACATCACTAACGTAACTTAAAAAACTTAACACCAGTCTCCTGGTTCAAAGTCCTGTGTTTGTTTGTTTCTAATTATCCATTCTTTGTACAAAATGTCAGAAAATATGGAATTATGTCCATTATAATTTCTCAGAACTCAAACTGATGTCTTCAAAATGTCTCGTTTTCTACGACCAAAAGTCCAACACCCAAAAGATATTCAGTTTACAATCATATATGACAAAGAAAAGCTATTGGAAAAAGCTGGAAGTGGTAAATGTTTCCCGCCACCCCTTAGTTACTGTTACTAGGTCGGACAAGCTTGACTAAAAGAAATACTTCAACATACTTCCGGGCGACACGAAGCAGAGATAATATAACGAAATCAGACGAAATCATGCAGGTTCACCAAGAATTCCTTCAGCTCAGAACTCCAGCGGGGCCTCCGGCAGCGACCTGCAGGCAGAGCGCCGGCGGGAGGTGGAGAGCTCTGCGCCCAGCAGCATGCGGCTCCTCCTCCGGCCAGGAGCAGAGCTTCACCTCGCTGCTCCGCCGGTCCCATGCTGCTGGAGACCCGGGCCGTACTGCTGGGCCCGCTGAAGGAAAGGGAGGCACCGGAGAACCAGAACCAGGACTGCACGGGGCAAACTGACCCTGCTGCTGCAGTAAAATGAGAAGTTTTCTAAAGGGACTCTGGTTCTCGGAAATACTTTTGTCCACAGGGGACTACCAAAATCAACACAAAATGAAAGTTCCTCATAGTAACCATGACTATATACGATGTAAGGTGTCTGTGAAGATTGTAATAATAATAGTAATTGCAAGAGTAATGTTGCCTTTGAACGGACGGGGTCCAAGCTTGCTCAATTGTTATTGGAATACAGAGCGAAATGGCGCGGGACTCAGGAAGGTTCAATTGATTACTAAAAGAGTTGTCAATTAATTTTCTGTTGATTAAATAAGTTTCAACTAATAATCACTGCTATGGTAAATGTTATTTTCAAAAGGTCCATAATCTGGCTCGACAGTGAAAACAAAGTCACTTCAGTGCATCTTAAACAGATCAGCTTGAGGTGCAGTTTATGCACTTCAAACAATTAGTGTTTGTTGAAGTCTCGTAATGTTGGCAGCACAAGATGTTCACATGTCACAGACTTGGTTTATTGCCAGAGGGTTAGAAATTATATACGACTGAATCAGTGGGTTTGACACGCAGGAGTCGCACATTTATTTACTCATTTGAAGTTGCCTCGTCCCATCGAACACAGCACAAACACGACAAATAATTTACTGCAATGTCCTTAACTGTACGGTGCATCTGCTGTTGCAGGGAACAGAGCGGTAAATTGTGGCAGACAGATGTTGTTATGTGTGTTTGTGAATAGCTGTGTGGATCTTTTATTAACTGCGTATGGAGATAAAAGTAGAAACACATCTGTGCTATCTTGTGTGTCTGTTGCTGGCTCATCCAATATCTTACTCTGACAAACAAAGACGAGAAAAGGCGAGTAAAATGAAAACTCCTCCATTATCCGAATGCATCAGGATAACAGCGTCATCATCATTACTGTAACAGAGGTGTAATTAAGGAGTTCTGACTGGCGACACATCACACCTCAGCGGAAATTACACCTGGAGGTGGCTAAATTGTTCCTCTGTCAGACTCATCCTTCTCTGTGAGAGACGACTATAGTTTGCAGGAAAACATGAATTGAAACAGAGACTGTTTCATCAGAGCGTCCACACTTTGCTGATAGACTGTATAATTGTGATATGGAAGCCAACAAATTGTCCAGGACATA
The DNA here is from genome assembly GCA_916701645.2 of Sebastolobus alascanus. Lineage (NCBI taxonomy): Eukaryota > Metazoa > Chordata > Actinopteri > Perciformes > Sebastidae > Sebastolobus > Sebastolobus alascanus. Next base: position 4,084,554 of record CAKAOJ020000032.1, read on the forward strand.
ACTTGAGAGCACGGCTAGCCACCGAGACCTCAGAAAAAAAACAACCACAAGACCACGCAGGCAATCACTGTCATTTTAAATGCTCCCTCTGCTTTTAAGAGCCTGTGTTATATCGTCAAGCCATAAACGAAATAGCAAGAATCCTTTCTTCGGTTTTAGATTGTGGGGAAAAGGCAACAGTTCATATCAACGGCTGTAAATCTGTCCGCTTGTCTTTATGTTGGTAACATCTCTTTCTAATGGGTGTAATAGACGATGCTCAGTTCTGCAGAGACTTCTGCCAGGAAACTGCAGTATGGGTATATTGACTTCAACACATTGTATTACAGTCAATAAATTTACTGAGCTTTGTGCTCTCGCAAAGATGTGGAAGCTTATTAAAGACAACCCTGGAAATGTCAGAGTCAGACTGCAGGAAAAAAAAGTTTATATCTACTTTTTAATCCATTCATCTGCAGCTTTTTGGAGAAACGACATTAAAGATACGACAGATCGTATTATCAACAGATAAGTGAAGAAGGGCACGCAGAATGACATGAACAACTTTTAAGAAGAATCACGTAACAAGAAAGGCTGCAACTTACGAATATTTTTGGATTGATCTGCCAATTCTTTTCTTGATTAGTTGATTAGTTGTTTGGTCGATAAACCACAAAGGTATTCAATTTACTATCACAGAAGACGAAGAAAAAGCAGAAAATCCTTAAAGCGGCTGTAAGGGATTGTCAAATGGCAATGCGAAAACAATGTGATAAACCTATTATCACCTGAATTTGCAGCTCCCCGCTGCTTTATAGAGAGTTTCAGCTCATTGTTTAAATGTCCCGCTGCAACTCTACTGTTTTGGTTTACTCTCACCGCTCTCATAGCGTGTTTTTTTGCTGCAGCAGGCAGCTGTTTTCAGTGAAAGCCACTGTACACCACCAAACAGCAGACAGATGACTAGCTGGTGAATTTAATGGAGCATTTAGCAGCTAAAGATCATTTCCCTCAGGAGTAGAGGCCAAAAAAGAGCTAAAAGAGTGTGATTATTGGACTTGCATTCACCAGGCGAACAGAAACACAATTCCAAATGCAGCCCATTCGCACGAAAACGTGTATGAATGCCACGATAATGCGCAAGACATTTAGCGTGCAATACAAATGCCTTTCTTGCTTTTGACGTGTCATTTGTACACCATGTAGTCTGTATTGACTGCAATTTAAACGCATCCACGTAAATATGCTACGCTCAGAGCTAATGACGAAGAATAAAAAGCGAGAAAGACCGTTTATGGTGGGTGGGAGGGGAGGGGAGGTGGATGGGTCCAACAAACACAGTACTTTCAACCAGGAGACTGGTGTTCGAGACCAATGTTTTTTTTTGCAAGTTACGTTAGTGACGTGTTTTCCGTGGTTATGTTACATTGTTTCCGTACGTATTTTACTTAGATTACATACTTATTTTAAGCCCAACCATGATGTTTTTCCTAAATTTAAGTGGTTTTGATGCCCCAACAACAATAACTGCGGACGTTACCGTAGTTGTGTTGCGTGGCGTACCAATTACACGTGAAAAGGCTAAAATTTATCCTCATGACATGCAGAATGTCCACTTAATGTCGTGCTATTTAAACGCCTTCCATGAGAACGGGTTGCCAAATGAAAGATAATGTTGCTCAATGTCTGCTGGATGTGTAAATAAGCAACTGTTTGCTAAAAAGTTCACCATATCAACTTAGAAGGTATTGTGTTCAGAACTTGACCACTAGTAGTGCTATTTCAGAAGTTGGTCCCTGTTTTGTTTTGTATGTTTTGTCATGGGTGCACGCAAAGAGAAACACACACGCGGGCAACGTGATACACACTTGAGCCGCCGGTTTCACACTATTTCTCTGATTGATGGTTGGCGGCTGTTAAAGCGCAAAGATGCGTAGGAATTTAAAAGGCAAGTGAAGAAGACCAAGCTTTCAAGCTATGAAATATGTACGTAAACAATGCAGGATTTAAAATATTCCCAAGAATGGCTTTGCAAATGTTTTATGGAGGATGGAAATGCATCCATCATGTTTTTAAGACCTCAAGGATACACACAGTGTGTAGGTGAGAAACAGAGAACAGAAACTTTTTTTTACAAGAAAACTCCACAGGGCACCGTTACTTTTTCCGTTGAACAACAGATTAATCTAACCAAAGCTGAACAAATGTTGTCCAATATGTTTACATTGGACAATTTTTTACAGAAACAGACCTGCAGCAAACTTGCAAATATCACTCAGGTGTGTTTTATCACAGCTGCAGCCTCGAGCAGTGGACAGAAACAACCTTTTTAAAATCAATATGCATCCACACTTTGAGATACTTAGGAACTGAAAATTGACTTTTTGTGGGGCAGCTTCAAATCCAGCAGACTAATCATTTATGCCTCTTTACTCTCTGAAGTAAACAGACCAAAACATTCTGATGGAATCTGATGAATCATTGCAGATAGAAATCAAATCTGAAGCATGCTAATACAAATAGATGAGTTGTCGCCACATTCGCTGACACGCAGAGCTGTTTTCTTTCTGCAGAATCGAAGCCTCTTAAACGGACCCTCCGCGGCTCAAAGACAACACCATTTGAATATCTCCAGCCGTTTTCATCTCAAAGCTAATCTCAATGTGCCTCCCATGTGCTTCTTATCTGAAGGGCTTTTTAAACTGGCACATCCCTGAATACACAAACCCACAAGGCTGCAGTAAGCCAAAGCTGCAGTCGTAGCATTAGTGCACCCAGAGTTCTTGCACCACTTGTTCAGATTGGAGTAGTAATTCACATCTTGGCATCTGCTGTGCCTCTCAGTGGATGAATGGAACATGCAGACAGTACAGTATGTGGTGTCCGGGGTCTTTGTAGTAACGTGGGGACGGGAACGAATGTCTCAGCCGTGGCATCTTTCCATGGCAGTAGATTTTAATGTTTCCACTAAAGGGAGTAATTGCAGACAGGCATGGCCAGACTGGCAGTACACACCGCAACACACACACACACACACTTCACACTGAGAGGGGCCGTAATGACAGTGCTAATGGTATCTGCTATCAAAGGCAGGAGAATTAGCCATGAAGGACAACAAATTTCAACATCACAGACACAAGCTTGTTAATTGGGATGTTTAGATGAACTGAGTAAACAAACTTACAGCTATTAATAATGCAGAGAGGCATAAAGGGAATTGTAGTAATGATGCAAAGGGAATGATGCAGAGGAGCTGTCCAATTTCCATGCAAAACAACAGGAATAGGCAGAGAAATAAACAGATTTTCAATCATGTCTGTGTCTTTAAAAGTGATTGATGGCGATGGTGTGACATTTCCACATCAGCGTGCCAAGCAAAGCCGTAATTAGTTGCGCTGCAGAGATAGGATGAATCAGCCTTTTTTTTTTCTTCTTCTTCCGGAGCTATGTTCATGCAGGTTTTTATTTCTGGGTGTGGAAGGAAAAGACTATAAAGTTCAAGTCTGTGGTGAAATATTACAAAAGGGCACTCCTCTCTCAGCACCCCCAGTTCAGCTAAGACTCCAGAGAATGACGACGTGTTTGATCACCGCGCTCCCTTTGCTCCCGAGATTGTTTTTGTCAAGTATCTTGTGAGAGCAGCGTGAGTTCCATGAGTTGCATCTGAGGATTAGCTCAGGCCCGAAGAGAGCGGGGGGTTAAAACCGCTCAAATTAGAAAAGAAAAACTTTGATCCTCAGTAAGGAGGGTTACACTAAAGAGTTTCCAAGAATAATTGTGTTTGCCTAGCGCTGCTTTACTCACGAAAAGAAAGTGTAAAACTTCTCCCACCCGTCCTCTGGGAGGAAGACAGAGGCAGAAGTTTGCCAAAGGTAATATTGTCTTTGGAAGACGCAGTGAAGACGATGCATTATTCATCGCATCTGGTCAACTTCAAAGGCTAGATGTAAGCAACAGTAAGGTATCACCGCTTGAGTGTTATTACCACAGAGACCCTCCGTAGGTTTTTGTTCTCCGGGAGCAGCTTAACAAGATGTTGTCTTAGGAATTACACGTCAGATCAGAGCTCAGAGCTGAGAGGGAGGAAGGGAGAAAGAAAAAGAGAGCACTCTCCCAAGGAAGGTGTTTTTACAATTTGATGTTTGACAGCAAATCACTCTTACAAAAATTACAAAGTTACACTCATCGTAGCACCGACGGCTGGCGCTGCGATGTGTTGGGTTTAGCTGTACCACCTGGTGGTTAAAGGCACCTTGATTTGAACTTTTGCCGACACCAGAATGAATCTGTGCTGTCAAATCAAGCGTTGAGAACCAGGAAGCTGAAACATTTGTGTTTCTGTTACACACATAACAGCAACGACTGCAGAATCCAGTACTGGTTGAACTATACACTGAACTGTAGAGGTCTAAAGTGGATCCAATGAATGAATGATGATTTTATCAAATAGAGACCCGATCCAAAAGGGGGCAGTGAGACCGGACTAGGATAATTTGATCTGATCCAAGATGTGGCCGACCTAAAAGACACCCAAATAGAGAGAGAACAACAAGTCTGGCAGCAACATGATGCTCCACCAATTAACACAGTGGCAACACATCATTTTTCACAGTTCACACTCACAGTCCAACCTAAAATATATATATTTTTTTCTTCCTCCTAGCATAATTATGACACACAATGTGATAAGAGCTGATAGTCTAACTAATTATATTCAGACTAGATTGAATAAAATCTGGACCTATCCTGAGTCTGGTCCTGGGTAAGGTTTTGTTTGGTTACTAGGAACCAAGTGGACCCATGAAGTAGGGCTGTGTGTTGGCAAGAATCTGGCGCTACGATACGTATCACGATACAGGGGTTACAATTCAATATATTGCGATACTGTAAGCAAGGCGATATATTACGATTTTTTTAATCTAATTTTAGGAAAATGTTCACAGCATAAAAAAAGCACCACCATGTGCATCAAATCTGAGTAAGAATTGTACTTTTTTATGCAATCAGAACAGTGGGATAGTGTTGTCAAAAATATCGATACATATCGATATTGAATTTTAATACTCATTTTCCGCAGTATCAATACATGCGGATAATAACGTGTTAACGCAAATTCGTTTTAACGCCACTAATTTCTTTAACGCATTAACGCAACTTTTTAAGTTGTTGCAGGCTCAGTTTTAAAGCTACGGTGAAGATACTGGTATCATATGAAACTAGAAAATCTAAAGAATCCATTGGTACCAAACAGGTCATACTAGCTTGTTGCGAAGGAGGTTAAATAACGCTCCAAACTTAGGCTAAATTTTGCCAAGGATAAACTGGTATGGCCATTTTCAAAGGGGTTCCTTGACCTCTGACCTCAAGATATGTGAATGAAAATGGCTTCTTTGGGTACCCAGTAGTCTCCCCTTTACAGACATGCCCACTTTATGATAATCACATGCAGTTTGGGTAAAGTCATAGTCAAGTCAGCACACTGACACACTGACAGCTGTTGTTGCCTGTTGGGTTTGAGTTTGCGATGTTATGATTTGAGCATATTTTTTATGCTAAATGCAGTACCTGTGAGGGTTTCTGGACAACATTGTAATTGTTTTGTGTTGTTAATTGATTTCCAGTAATAAATATATACATACATTTGCATAAAGACAGCATATTTTTCCACTCCCATGTTGAGAAGATTATTAAATACTTCCTTTAAGGTACACTTTGAACAGATAAAAAATGTGACTAATTTGCGATTGATCACGGTTATCTATGAACAATCATGCAATTAATCGCAATAAAATATTTTAATCTATTGACAGCACTATTTTTTATATTTTCTTACACCTCTACCATGAAGACCTCTACTATGAAGTTATGAGGTAAATACTTAACATAGCAAGGACAAGAGAGACAGGTTGTTAATGGGACCATCAGTGCACTAGAGTTTTTCCCGTTACAGCTCAGGAAAGCAAGCGATCTTAAGTGAGGGAGAGATGTGGAAAGATCAGGACCAGACTCGCAGCAGCTCATCCTGCAGACACAGGCCCAACACTAGTTGAGAAGCAGAGAGGGATAGAGAGAGCTGCTAGGGGGCAGTTTGTTAGACCGCAGAGACAGCCATCTGATTACTTTCTTCCTAAGCTAACAATGGCTCTCACAACAGCAGGGGTACAACAAATATCTTACATCCCCGGCTCCACAACAAGGGCCCATTGTGCACCCATAAATCAACAAACTACCACCAGACCATAACATTAACTGCTCTCAGTTTCTCAGGCCACTGAATACATCATAAAGCAAAATATGCACAGCAGATAAAGAAATCTAAAAGGTGCATTGTGATGTATGTGTATTTCAGTAGGCGGGATAGCGAGGAAGGCTGCGAAACAAATGGACAAAAAAATATATGGCTATAAGTTGAATTTAATTTCACAGGACATAAAGCTAGCCTTTATTAGTTTTTCTCTCAGACTGTGAAGCGTGTTTTAAAGCCATAGGCCATGGAATATGCTGTACCTATCGAAAATCAAATCATAAACAATAACTATGCTCCCTTCCTCCCTCCCACATCATAAATAACACTGTAGGAGCCTTTTTGTCAAGCATCTCATCCACAAGAGCAATTTTCTTGTTTGCACAAATTGAAAACAAAGACATTTTTTATCCTCACGCCACATCATTAAAGTAGGAAACACAGGAAGTTTAAAGAGAAACAAGCAGAGGGGAAATGAAAACTTTTCTGATATCTGATGCAGACGGTGTAGATTAAGACTCAGCTTCATGGCATTAAGTCCCTTAACTGGGTTGTCTGCCCTAATTGGCGAGGCTGAATAAAACATTTAATGAGTGCCCTGCAGAACAGGAGCGACAAATAATGCATGTATAGTCGGCACGTCGGCGGTCCTGTTTGCATTATAGCACGGAGAGGTTCATGTGTGTCTGTCTCACATCGTCACTACGGTGATTACCAGCAAAATAAATAGATTTTCTGAGTTTGTTTCTACAACTAATGGTCACTGCTTAATGAGAATTGCTTTACATTATAATTCAGAATCCATACTGTACATGTGATGGATTACATGCGACAAATGGCACAATAGGCTGCCTGATGCTAACTGACTATAGGCGACGATGCACCCATCCATTTGCTCTGTAAAAAGGGATACGAATCACCCCTGCAACCATACTGAACATCCATCTTCCCTGCCTTGTTGAATTCCTAAGAGGCAGGATAAAAAAAAAAAGAGGCAGCAGAGATGGTTGAATGGGAGAACATTGTTTTATAATGCTTGTATAAAAGACATCTTATACTCCAACATCCCCAGTCAGCCCATGACTTTTGCTTGGTGAGTGGGGAGTGAATGAGACTCACTTTAAATGATGCATCTTCCCTGCCTTCATCCTCAGAGGAGAACCCATGTTGAACCATTTTAAGGAGTGACACTACAGGTGAATTGGGTAAAAAAAAATAAACTAACAGATATCGATGAGTATATACTTACATGAAGACAATTCTTTTTTGTATGACAAGTTTTCTGAAAATGTATGTTTAAATATGCAAATGAGGTATAATCTTATCAAATATGTGCTAATTTGCATACATTTACAGAAATTTGAACATTGGATAAAGCCAGGTTAAAAAAAATTTTAGTCAAGTTTTTTTACAGAGGGAATTTTGGATCTCTTCGCATCACTCCATAAATCAGAAAATACTATCAACAGCCATATACATCAATTTTCGTCATGTTTTTAGGAATAAAATATTATATAAATGAGGCTATGAATGATATATGAACAAACCTTTGTGTAAAAACCTTCAGAATATAGATAGGAATGAAACTGGAAAGTTTGGTGTATGTAAAGGTCCTGACACACCAAGCCGACGGTCGTCCGTCGGCCAGTTTGGCGCCGTCGGTGAGCGTCCGTCGGCCTAGTTTTTTCGGTGTGACCCAAACCGTCGGCTCTAGTCTGCCCGGGTTGGAGGTATTTCAGCTGATTCAGCATGTTGAATCGGCGACGCCGCCTGTCGGTGAGAGAAATCTCTCTGGCGCTTCAGCTTAAGCAAATCAGTGCACGAGAAGAGAAACGGACGTGAGGAAAAACACAGAAGGCTCTTCTCATTTTTCATCTCCAATACACGGATATTTTCACAATAACACGGCCATCTGAGATGAAGCTAAGTGGTGAGTGAGAGTGGTGTGAAAACGGTCGGCAAACATCGCTTCATTTCATGTACGTATCATAACAACGGCTTTTATATCCGCCGTTCTAGGTCTTCAGGTTTCCCTTTTTAAATGATGAACACAGACTACCGCCGCCTGCTGGTGTGTAGAGTTATTTCCTCTCACGTACGTGCTAACTGGCCGTCGGCTGCGGTCTTTGCGGTGTGTTTGAGTGCAACTTGTCGGCCAAAACAAAGGCGCGTGAGGCGACGCAAGAGGCGACCTTCATCTCCGCTAGTTCTCCGATGTCGGGTTGGTGTGTCTGGGGCTTAAGTGCTATGGAAGTGGAGATTTTTGGATCAGAGTGAGAAAAAAACTAATTTTGAGAAAACAGCCTTTAAAGATACGAATTGTAAAATTTCACACATTTCGCAAGACACTACAGGTGAATAAGGTAAAACATTTAACTAATAGATATCAGCATGAAACTTCCCCAGTTGATTACTTACATTAAGACAATTATGTTTTTGTATTACAAGTTTTCTGAAATTTTATATTTAAATATGCAAATGAGGCATTATCTAATGCTAACTTTTGGTGAATTTAGGAGAAATCTACAGATGCAAATTGACAAAGTAGTAAAATAAACATCTAAATGTGTGCTGTGGATGTTTTCTTTCCACTAGTCTGAAAAAAGACATGTTATGGAAGCAAAAATAGCCCAAAATCTCAAAATTGACCAGTGCATGAAAAATGTTTTTGCCTTAAATGAAACAGTACAAGGAGATACAGTAGTAGTAGTGAAGAAATATGTAAAGGGGGTTTGAAACGCTGATTTCTCAGTGCAAACACTTTGATAACACACCCACTCTAAACTGCCCTGTGATTTCCCTCTATAAATTGTTATAGCAAGACCTGACATATAATTTGAATGACTAGATACCTTTTAAATGACTTGGTATGGGCTTCATTTGAATAGAAAAATGGTTCTTCATTGATCTATGTGTTGGCTGCCGCGAGCTCATTATGATTGAGTGTGTTAATTAAGATCTCGTTGGGAGGGACATTTCCATGCCCGCTCCCTCTGCTGATGGGCTGGCGGGAGAGGGAAGTCAACACCACAATCTCCACTTGCTGAAGAGGCTGAGAGTAATGAGAGATGACACTGAGGAGATCAGGGTCTTGGTGCATCCATAATATATGAATCAATGCATATATACAGAATATGTGGAGTCATATATTTCAATTTCAAGCACCAGGAAGACCGAGGGTTTGGTTTCACAATGTGTCTGTTTTTTGTTTGTGTGCATCCGTTTACGTTCTGTCACGCATGCATTTGCACACAAAAGCTTTTGTGTCAGTGGACAGTAATGGGATTTGCATTATTTATAAATTTCCATAAAAAGTTATGGATTTTTTAAGAGCAAAGTCTCTGTCCTTACTGTGGATCACATAAATCGTGTTACCTGATGCAAAGAAGCAAAGAATTATGGATCCTGAGATCCAATTTTCTGCTTATAAAAAAGACACGATTGTTCTTGCAACACAAATACTCAATGCTACATTGTGAGATCTATGATGCCATGCAGCTACACAACCCCAGCTGGCATCACAAGCAAACAACAACAGACCAGCTGGTGAGCAGAGGTGTTGTATTATCTCATTATACCTGACTCAGTCTCCATGTTTGCAGATTCATGTGATAAACAGTTTTTTAAAAAATCTATAAAGATACTATAGGCTATATTAGGGCTGGGCGACATAGCTTACAAATAATATCTCAATATTTTTAGGCTATATCGCAATATATGATATATGTCTCGATATTTTCATATTTGCTCTAAAATAACATAACTGTTCGATTTAACCATTTGATGCGTGTGGTCATACCAGCGTGATCATTCTAGCAAACTGATCTGAACACTCTGTCATGCTGAAGTCAGATTGGTCTTTGGAATCATATTCTTCGTTTGACTAATTATTCACACAATTCAAAATAATTTTCATTCAATTTATTATTTATTAATTATTCATTTTGTTTTATGTCTTTGTTTATTATTGACAGACTGACTGGTCGACTTATTGAATTTATGTGAAATCACATTCACCAGAAGATCACTTTTATTTTCTTGGTAGTTCTTGGTCGCTTTTATTTTGAAGCAAGTTTTGAAGCACGCTCTTACGTATATACACGTGCCACAAAACAACTAGGTGGCTAGTTTGACCGTCTTTTTCGAAGTGGAGGCTGGCATCTTCCATCACCTTTTCGACCTCAACATGTATAAACTCAATGGCAAGCCGTTTTAACATTTCATAGCTAGACAGGATATTCATTAGAGATATCTGCAACGTCATGTGCAACGCCTAATCAAAACTCTAATTCAAAATATCCCTAATTCTATTTTGACTAGGCAAAACTCTAATTTTAGATATCCATAATTACATTTCGACTAGTAAGATTCAAACTACTTTTGCCATTCATGTGCATGGGGTTTATCATTACAGATATCCACAATTCAGTTGCAAATATCTGCAATGTGAATTATGGATATCCGCAACTGAATCGTGACTAGTCGTAATTCCAGTTTCAGATATCTACAATTTAATTCTGACTACTCATAATGACGTTTGAGATATCTGTAACTGTTATCTAGGTTAGTCAGAACCGAATTACAGATATCTCTAACTGTCGTTTTGACTAGTCAGAATGACGTTATAGATATCTTGAATAAGAATTCTGACTAGTCACAATATAATTACGACTAGTCAAAATGCAATTGTAGATATCTCTAATATTAAATAGTAGAAAGTCAAGCTTTGCTATTAAATGTTAAAACGGCTTGTCATATAAACTCGCTTTGGTGCTTCACTTCTTTCGCTCACTCCAGGCTTTTTCTCTGCTTCCCTCCAGATAAAAAAACACACAACGTCCCATACGAACATCCATGCCCACACGGATAGAGCTGGATAAACAAAATTGTATATCCAATAGTACAGTGGTGTTCTAAGAGATACTCACTAATTTATCAGTCAAACAGGACGGCGCAAAAATAGACAGTGTTTTTCATGATTTCGCATAATTTCTACCAGCTACAAATGTCGAGAGTTTGGGGCAACAAACAGGTGGTGATGTTTGATATAGAGGCAGATTACACTCGGCCGATAAAGCTGACTGACTGCAAGAGGGAAAAGCTAGAAAGTTCTGCTTTTGTTGCACAAACAATAAATCACACATCTGCAACTCGGTCTGACCTGTTGTGAAGTGTTTGCCAACACATAGGCTGTGATATAGCGGGGGTTCTACAGTTTGCTCGAGGCGTCCTCACGTCAGACAGCTTAAAGCAGCGTGAGGGCAAGAAGAAAACTCTGCAATAAAGCTCTGATTCAGTAGAGTGAAAATGTTACTGAAGAAAACAACTTTTAGGGGTTTTGTTTAGGGCTGAACGATATTGGAAAAAAACTGACATTGCAATTTTGTTTCTTTGATATATCGAAGTATGAATTCTGAATATTTGAAACACTTTCAATACTAATTTTCCATAGTATTGATCTACGGGTACCAGCTGCACTTTCTGCTCTCTCTGACAGTGAGTATTTATCTTTTAATAAAAATCAAAAATTTGATGCACAAAATCTTTTGTCAATTTGTACCTGTGGAATCGAAAATGGTATTGAATAGGTATTGTATCGAAGTTAGAAATTCCAGTATCATGACAACACTGATATATATTGCGATATGAAATAATACAAGAATATTCAACCTAAATTTTGTAGGCTACATTTTAAAGTTAAATGCATCAATGTGGTACACTCAGAGAGCAAGATTAAGGGGCTACATAAACAATCGTGTGCTCTTCTAAATAATTTAATCATAAACACATGGTTATGGTATAGATATGAATGGTGATGACATGGCAATCACACCCACAAAGCATGGTAAACAAGACGGGGTCCGTGTTTCATGATGGGTCGGGTGGGTTGCCGACATCGCCACAGAGCCTCCCCTACCGGAGAACCCACGTCTGTACCAAATTTCATCGCATTCTTTTCAATAGTTGTTGAGATATTTCAGTCTGGACCAAAGAAGTGGGCCAAACAAACAGCCCTCTGACCCACAGACACTGCTGTTTCCAACAGTTTTTAACAGTTTTTCACGAGCAAAACCATACAAATAGTCTTTTTTTTCTAGATCTTTGTACAAAAAGGATCGAATGCAGGTATCGTTTGACTGGAGAAGTTTCAATACTACTTGGTACTGGGTTATTTTGGCGATACCCAGCCCTAGATGGAATACATTTTGAGTTACAGCCTTGATTTGTAAAAAGAAAAGGAAAAAAATTAAATTTCTCCGGGGAGCCTGTGGTAAACAAGGGCTGATAAAGCAGTCAATTACACGAAACTCTGACTTTTTTTTAACCTATAATCCATCCAGCATTATTAATTCTTTCATAATGTTGTAAAATATGTGCAGTTTATTAATTTTCTGTTTTTATTCCACTTTCCAAGAATCCCTCTTTAGAACTACATGTATGCTCAATAAACTGTAAATAATGAATAGACCCCTGTCTACCAGCTACAGTGTTGTGCATGGGTGCTGCACCATCAGCCTACACCACCTACACTGTGAGCTCAATTTCAGCTTTTTATTGCAGGAGAGAGATAATGTGACTGCATCGCCCCATGTTGATGTGCAGTTGTTCCCCACCTCCACAATAGACACTGTCTGCTCGCCTTCCAATCTGCCGACCCCCGAAAAATGCTCAATCACCTCCCACCACCTTGTCCAGCCCGTGACAGGATATACTGATAGCCGGCTGGCCTTCCGTTCACACAGCCTGATAATTCCACCTGCGCCTGCATGCCTCCAAATTGATTCGTCCCTCTCCGCCTGTCCCTTTGGTACAGCTTGGCTGTATGATTGAGGTGCTCCCTAATGATTTCTCAGAGGCCAGGTGCTGATACTGTGTTAACTGAAGCCAGGGAGAGCCATCTATAAAACAGGAGAGCATGAGCCTCATTGGACAGTTAAGCAGTGCTCCTGAGGGGACGGGTCTAGATGAAATACAGAGGTAAATATAATATCCACCAGCTGTTTTGTCACACAATCTGGCTGTCTCGCGGCACACCGTCACCATTTTCACTGGCTGGGAAGATACACCTATCTCCCGATTCGATACCATCACGATACTTGGGTGCCGATTCGATATATATTGCGATTCTACAAGTATCGCGATTCGGTATCATGATTTATTGCGATTTTTGTTAACTTTTTAAACACTAGACCATGGGGAAAAGTTGAATCATACACTTCTAGGGACTTTTAATTTGAAAAATATCTAAATTAATACATTAAAATGTTTAATTTTCAGCATGTATGTAGTCAGAGATGTCCTGAAGTCAAATATATCAGTCATTGTCAGGAATTATTTATTAAATTTTTTTCCAGCAACCCAAAAATCAAAGAACAAAGACATTTCCCTCACAAATTAGTGTTATTTTCTTTTTAATTAATAAGGGACATGTAATGTTTTATACTTCTGGTGAATATAATCCAATTAATCTTATTTCCACAGATGTATTTTGTATATACAGTACAGTTCCCGAAGCGTTCCCCACGTGGACCCTCCGCTGTTTTGTACATCCTCGTTGCAGCCAGCTGCGGTTTGTTTTGGTTGACGGATACGGGAACGGATATGAAGTCATGTTACTCAGACTACAACAATAAAAGCGGTAACTTCCTTCTACCTCTGCATAGACTCAAATGAAGCAAATATATCGATTCTGGCATTTAAAAAACCGTAAAAAAAAAAAAATTAAAAAAAAAATCATGATACATAGGTGAATGAGGTGATTTTTTTCCCACCCCTAGTGTTTGGCATTTATGGAAATGATCCCACAAATATTGCATACCTTAGCTCCACCTTTAACAAGACTGCAGCATCAAATGATCGTTACCAAATGACTTTATCAGGGGCAAGCTGGATAGACGTCTGTATTATGAGGCGCGACACAATGGATCCTGTTTTACATAAAGCTGCCATGATGGACACAATGTCACCCTCGCTGTTCAGAATTAATGACAAGATGAAATGAGTTGTCTGTCTGGGGGCACGCCATGCAGGAGATGGCTGCCATTAAGATGAGAGGGCAGGAAGGCAGAATGCTCTCCCCTGCTCATCTGTCCGACATTGTAATATGTGCTGACAAGTTTATTGCTGTGTCCCATCCTTGAACGAGCGGCAATTACTGTGCCAAGTGCTGATAGTCAGTCGGGCCATGCCAAAGGAAGTTTATCACATGAGAGGCAAGATTTTAAAAATGAGTCAACGAATTACTTAAGGATGTGTGAATGATTCAGAGGGTAGAAAATGTTCAAATAGGAGGTACAAAATGTAAAAGGAGAAAACTACTCAAATATATGTTTCAGGAAGCACAGCGCTATTTCACATTTTGCTCACAACCGAAATAATGAAATGAGTGCATATGGGCTGGTATCAGAAGATGTCATGTAACTGTCAATGCACACTGAGGATTTTCATTAGGTTTGCACTGCAAATACAGCAGCCCACGATAAGCTGGAGGACTGTGCAGAAAATCTTATGTCAGTCACTGGATTTACACTTGGTTACAGCTGGAATGTAAACTGTGAAACAATTTTCATAAAGAAATCATGCCATGTTCCTCAACTATAAACTATTGCTTTAGCTATAGCAGGATGTGAAATAGTCTGAGTCACCTGTTAGAACAATTAACGTTTACTAATCCCCGTCCCCATTAGTTACTGTTGCTATGCCTGTCAAGCTTTCTGTTGTCACATGACAAATATGCAATTTTTAATGACAACGGTGGCAGATTTTACTACTCAATTTCATTTTTGAAACACCAGGTCTTTGATTTCAGTAGTCAAAAGCAGGTTTCTCATTTCTAACTAGCGACCAGCTGAAATGACAACTGTCATTAGCAGATTTTATCAGATGTAGTTAGCCTATTAACATCAGCTCCATTACTTGGTTGAAAACGCTGTCTCTGACTGACTTCTTAATTATTTCCGCAGACTCGTTTTAAAACAACAACCCTGTAAAAAGGGTCTTAAACTTGAATTTGATGGCTCAGCCCATTCTCATTCCCAGGGCGTCAAATACTGACGCTTTGTCATGGCCATCGGCGTGTGATACCGCCGCACAGGACTCTCAACTAACTTTCTTCATCATCCTCCCCGAACCGTCCCGAAATACAACCTAAGCCGTCCCAAAATGAATGTGGACCATCCCGAATTTAAACTCTTTGTTTCTACATCATCATTAGTTAAACATTCAAAGTGACGTTTAACATAAATCGAACATCAAAAGTGATTTATTTTTGTTCATAAGTTTATCTTTTATCCAAAACTTGGAGGAGCAGCATGTTGCCACAGACGAAATGCGATGGACAGATCTCATTGCAGCCTTATTACCGATAGGGGACGAAGAGGAGTAAGTAAGTAAATAAGTTAAGGTTAACATTAGCAACATGATTTGAGCTGTTGCGGAATTTTTACTCAATGTAACGTAACATTATCGTCAGCTCACTCACTGTAAATGCAAACGTCGGCAACAAACACAAGGCTTTCTTCCAGAAGGCCACTGTTTGTGTCCAGCGTGTTAAGTTTCACTATCACGTTACAATCAGCTGTTCGTTCGTGTCCCATGTTCATAATGCTAAGTCTCATTTTAACTTTAGAAATGTAGTAGTTTTAAGCCCAACCATGTAGCTCTTGCCTAAACCCAACTATAGCGGTTTTGTTGCCTAAACTTAAAGTGACAACAAGGGGCGTGACAAAGCAGCAGTATGTGACGAGTTGGGATGAGAACGTGTTGGATGACTACATGGCTATTAGGTTGTGCCAAAGGACTGAAGCTAAAGCTGCATGTCCCAGGCAAAAAGTCAGCATCCCCACAAGTTGATGATCCACGTACTGCAGAACACACAGAATTAGAAAAAAGTATTGTTGGTGTATTTTAGGGTAGAGCTGGTTAGTCCTAGTGTTGTAAGTGGGAAGACGACAAACTTCTGATTAGACTGTTTAGTTGCTTAGCTTACCTCCTCGACTGAACTAAAATGAACCGATTTAAACTCAACTGAACTGATATTAAATGTTCATTAAAAAGTGAAATGAACTGGACAAAGCTGAATGCAACTGAACTGACTTTGAATTGAGAAAGAGAGTGAGGAGAGGACGAGACGTGCTGCAAACCCTAGTACCCTACTTATCCAGTCTGGTCACACCTTTCTGCAAATTATACTGCTTATTATCCCTGAGCGTCTCTATCACAGCCCTAAATCAGACTGAATTATGGGTGCACAGACTCCGCCTGTGACCGAGCAACACCGCTAGGCTGTGTGACAGCCAGAGAGAACATCATCTTACTCCTCCCATCTTCCTCTGTCTGCATCTCTTTCATCCTCTTTGTTTCTTGCGTTGTGTGCCAGAGCGTCTATCCCAGTCAATCTGACTTCCCTTCAAATCGGCTCACTCACTTGATTCTCTTCATCTCTAATTTCAATTTTCTACTTCTCTGACTTCTCTCATTTTTCCTTATCGAGTTTTGAATGAAACTACTGCGACAGTGGACTATCTCTCTCCTGTCTTTCACATATACAAGAGCTGTCAAGTCACAGTTTTGCTCACTGACAAATAAACAACAAACAGTGATCTTGGAAATGTATGGTACTGCATTCATAAACAGCAGCTTTCATAGACAGAGAGAGTGACTTTATACTTTATTGACTGGAGAGCGAATTAATTAACAGAAAATAAATCAGCAACAATTTTGATAATCGTTCAAATTAATTTCTTTGTGCATTTCTAGCATTCCACATAGTATTATCTGCATGATTTGCTATGATAGTAATCTAAATATACATAAGCCAAATGATAGGGCTGCACAATTGATCGAATATTAATCGCGATCACGATTTTGGCTTCCCACAATTAAATGAACATGATTCACTGTGATATTGACGTTTATAATCCGTGCTCCGCTCATAGAAAACTCTGCTGCATAAATCAAGCGCTTCCTAAACCAACAGCTAGAGATTAACCTTCAATCAGCAGCTGACCGAAGCCGGACGGTTTTCAGCAGTTTCATATGCTCAAATATCTGTTTTTTGCCGGTCACACACATGTGCAGTCGCTAGATGATGGTTTTGCATCGGCACAGTCAGTAACGTCACACACAACATGTCGTCGGTATGGAAGTCCTTCAGGTTGAGTGAAAACAAAGCTTCAATTTGTCACATCTGCAAGTCCAAAATAAGCCGTGGAGGAACAACCTTAAAACATTTGGAACAACTAACTTAATCAGACACCTATTATATTGTAATTGATTCCCATGATGCTGCTCAGAGTGATCACAGTGACCGGCTCGTCTGCAGACAGTATGGAGCTACACAGCTCCGTTATGGTGCGTCCAAGCTCTAGTCAGTAAAATGAGTATTGGGCGATGGTAGATTATAACGCTATCATCATGCGTTCAAATGTAATCTTGTAAAATGTAGTTTTTGACGAGAAAAAACAGTTGTTTGAAGACACATCTCACAGCACTATAAAATAGATGAGAGAGGGAATTATGACCTGTTTAACTTCCTAACACTA
This sequence comes from Sebastolobus alascanus, assembly GCA_916701645.2. Taxonomy (NCBI): domain Eukaryota; kingdom Metazoa; phylum Chordata; class Actinopteri; order Perciformes; family Sebastidae; genus Sebastolobus; species Sebastolobus alascanus. Next base: position 4,102,320 of record CAKAOJ020000032.1, read on the forward strand.
GCTCTAAACATAATATATAATTAGAACTAATGCCAAGATTTTTTTTAATCAATAAAAATACAATCATTTACTTCCTAATCATCCGAATTGTGCATTTTTATGCAAATTACAACTATAGATGACAATAACAAGTAAAAGAACAAAATGTAGAATTTTTGACAGTTGGAATTTAGCACAACATGGAAGTGAAAGCAGCGCTCTGTTTATTTAAATGTGAGATTGCAATAAAAATATTTTGTCCCTAAAAATCTATGAATAATCGTGATAAATAATCATTATCTCAATATTGATCAAAATAATCGTGATTAGCTTTTTGGATATAATCGTACAACCCTATCAAATGATTAAGAAAGAAAATAATCTGAGATCAATAATAAAAGCAATTTTAAATTGTGAAACCCAACTAAGTGTGATGAATTTTAATTAAATATTATAGGGATGTCCCGAGCCAATCCTAAAATCAGTATCACGGCTGATCTGGAAATATTGTAATGAGTCTTATCAGATAGGGATGGATTGATAGCGATACAGACTCAATTAGCTGGATCTAGTATCGGTGACAATGGGGCCAATCTATTCATTTCCATTATATTATTATGAAGGCTACTGTTTAGATTATATACTAGAATTCCTGTTTAAGATTTTACCAATTTGTTGCTACATTAAAAAGGTTTACACTTGAGTTGTAATTCCTGTTCATTTTGAATATTTTTTTACCAAGTTCCTGGTGCACAATTTATTATTTTAATAATAAATAACACTTCGATTAATGTATACCTTTGTATCTATTTGTTACATTTTGTTTTACAAAGTTAGAAAATCAATGTATAAGTCAGGTCTGATGTTGCCTTACACATAAAGAATGATCCCAGTCACTTACACACAGTGAGGCATAGAGTTTATTAAAAAAACACTGGTATCAGATCGGTACCGACCGATACCCAAAGCCCAGGTATCGCTATCGGGACTGAAAAAGTTGGAGAGGTGCATCCCTAATATCAGCTAAAATAAAGCAGATCAAAATCCGTTCTTTTCTTTACTTTCTGTACTGTTTCTTTTCTGTTACTGCGTTTTGTCCGCCTCAGCCTGCTGTTGCATCGCGGCTTTGCTTTACAACCACAGGCTCCACAATGCAGCATAATGAGCTGAAACTCGCTATAAAGCTCCATAAAGCCGAGGGGAGCTGCAGAATCGAGGTATAATTCACTGTACGTGCATCACTAAAAGCAACCCTTTTCACATCGTCACATTGTTTTCATATCATCATTTGATACATTTTTATTGTAAAAATATCAGTTAAAGCTGCTTTAAGTTAATACAGTAGGGGATCAGATCAGACAATTTTAAAATGACTAGAATCGGAGCAAAAAAAAAACGTAATCTGGACATCCCCAGAAATATATGAAAACTATATTTATAAATCAAAGACACAGAACAAAGTGAATCTGGTTACTGGGTAACACAAGTGTCTTCTCTGTGACATACAATATTAATATTGTTCATACATTATTTTAGAGTCGACTATTGCAGCTCTGTCAGAAACACATGTCACATAGCAAAGAAAGATGGCAATACAGTCTGACTTGGCAGTATGGTTTTACTCCTGGGGACGCTCCCTGCTGCAGCACTACTGCATAACAACACTGAATACACAGTACACAATAGCTAACATGCAGTGAGGATTGCAAACAATCCACAAGTGGGAATCAGCTCAGAAATAAAGACCCTCCAGGGCGTGTAGAAAATCAAAACAGGTAGAGGCTGCAGCGAAGGAGGCTCTCGTCAATAGCAGCAGCAGATGCAGCAAAAGCACGGCACGTGTCATGGTTTAGAGCCAGCGTGAGGATGAGGCCTGTAAATCATTCAATGCAGGTTTTTATGTCTTGTGTCAGGGTCAGATCATTGGTATAATACGTGTACTATCACCACTCTCATGTGAAGGTTGGGGGTAGAAAGTATACACGACTGAAGCGAATAAAACTACTATAATCAACTCCACCTTGACACCATATTTACCACCAGGAACATAATAACTGAATAAATTAATGTATTCCTCAGTTGGCTTTTTTTCTGCAGTTACAAAATAACCTCTTTCCTTCCTGGTACTGTATAATAATAACCACCAACGTGACAATGAGTTCAGTCTGCTCTGATGGCTTCCAGATCTCTGGATACAGCACCTGGGGGATGGAACGGGAGATGTGCAGCATGATTGTGCAGCCGACAATCTTCGCGATCGTATCGTCTCAACATGGACCAGAATCTCTAAGAAATGTTTCCAGCACCTTGTTGAAGCCAAGCCACGAAGAATTCATGCTGGGCAACCTCCAGGTCTTAAATGATGAAGCCAATGCTGAAGTGCCTTAAAATTGCATTTTTTTCTAACAGCCAGCAGGGGGCGACTCCTCTGGTTGCAAAAAGAAGTCTGATTGTATAGAAGTCTATGAGAAAATGACCCTACTTCTCACTTGATTTATTACCTCAGTAAACATTGTAGACATGGGTTTATGGTCTCAATCACTAGTTTCAAGTCTTCTTCAATACAGCGTGATGTTCATTTAGTAAATTATGGTCCCATTTAGAGTCAAATAGAAGATAAAGCAGGGTATGCTTTAGGGCGTGGCTACCTTGTGATTGACAGGTCACTACCATGACGTTGTCCGGTCTAGGAGTTGTCTGTGTTTGAACTTTAACTCGACCCTCTGGTATCACTTCTGGTTGCAAAAAAACAACATGGCGTCAGCCAAATACCAAAATGACAACGGCCATAATGACGAACTCGAGGCTTCAAAACGGCAGTCAACAAACCAATAGGTGATGTCACGGTGACTACGTCAACTTCTTATACACAGTCTACGGTCCAACCCAGTATTACAAAGGTGTAACTAACAAACTGGCCCCTGTGTGTCGGCTCAACATAGGCTAAAGAGGACATACTGTAAATGCCCTAAACTCTGTACATTGTAAAAACTATTATGGATGAACAAAGCAACAAACTGAAATTAAAATCAAACGATATGATAACAGTTGCTGTGAAAGTCCTATATTAACCAAATCAAGTCACCAGCTGGTTCAGAGCTTTCTTGAGAATAAAGATTCTCAAACTCCCCATGTAGAATAAATAGCACAATTTGTAAGTGTCAAATTTGTCAAATGTTTTATATTTTTGGGCTTTTAGATATGTCCTAACCTCAAAGTATCCTGTGCAGCTGCAGCAAGTGACCCTTTTCTGTCTTAAAGTTTTGGAGGAGGATAAACGAAATCTTGCTGTGTAATTAAGTGACAAAATATCTTGACAACATGAAACAGAAATGAGAAAAGTAAAATTAATTATGGAATCTCAAAGGGCCAAATCCTCTCTCACAGCTTTGCATATTTTTGCAGTTTTCAAAATTTGACTTGCAGAAATGTTGCAGTGTATTCCCCAGCTCTGTGTAACCTGTTACATCAGGATGAATGCATGATTAGAGCTCAGCAGTTTTCCACCAGCAGCAGCAGTAGCAGCAGCAGCAGTCCCTAATGATCAGCTTTAAACTTTTTACTTATGCTGATTGCATTAGCATTAGTATGTATTGCACTCAGTTTTTATTTGACTAAATTGTGGATTCCTCAGTTTGCTACTGTGTGCCTCATGAATGTGCTTGGATTCATTCAAAGTGTTTTGAAAGTAAACACTCCACTAGATGTAGGTAATGGTTCAGACTACACAATATTAGCCCGATTATTGCCCGCCACGGCCGTCATAGGGTATCGGCTCGTATCGGGAAAGACAATGAGTGTCATGCGCGACAATCAATTCTTTTATTTAGTTGACGACAACCGACGCCGTGTCTGGGACGCCTCACAACATCCCGACAGAAAGTCTAGCATGTTTGATTTTTTGAGACTTTGACCAGAAGCACAGAGCGATCTGCTGCGTAGGCACACACAACTGTAAACAATGGCGAAGAGAAAGAAGAACGACATTGTTGCTGTGAGGTGAAATTGTGAAATGGAGGAAAGATTTGTGGCAACAACCCCGAGGGACCACCACGACAGAGTAAAAAAAGGAAAAAAGCTGGCGTGAAATAGCAGAGGCACTTCAGCAACCCTGATGACATCACGCACATCGTGAAAGACGACCAGCAAAGAGTGCTCAGAGGCCGACGTGTAGTCTTTCATGTCTCTCAGCAAAGTCACGACAATTATTTATGACACTCAATCGCCTCATCTGACATAGTGACCATCGTAACCAACAAAGATATTGAGTAGTCTGAACCAGGCATAATATTCTTACTAGAAATTCAAGTATATATTGGCAGGCTGTTCTCATACACAGTTCGTAACTTTACCTACGAAAAGTAATACACTGTAATTGGTATATATATCCCATGAAATCAATTCATATGTAATCATGAACTAGGAAGTATAAAGAGCGACAAACGCTGCGTAGGGAGGAGGTCGGGGTGAATGGGTGGGTCAAAAAACACCGGACTTTCTCCTAAACCTTACTAATTTTTTTTGTTGCCTTTCCTGTGAAGACGTAAGTCTATTTTGAAAAGACTATACGTATCTAACGAGTGGAAATTGACACGTGTTGATGGACATTCGTCACGCGTTGCTTGACATTCGTAGGAAAACAAGAAAAATTAAGATAAATTTTTTCGTAGGATATCAAAATACAATGGAATGTCGCCCAGGAGACCGGTGTTCGTACCCCATGTGAAACCAGAGGTCAACATTGATTTATTTGTCACATAACTTCCATACTTAATTGATGCCACTTCCGTAGTTATTTTAACCCAAACCATGATCTTTTCCTAAACCTAACCAAGTACTTTTGTTGCCTAAACCTAACTAACTTGCTTCCTGTGAAGACAGAAGTTTTTGAAAAGACCGTATGCATGTAACGAGCGGAAATTTACACGTGTTGCTAGACATTCGTCATGTGTTGCTGGACATTCATAGGAAAACGCAAGAAAAATGAGTATTAACTTTTCGTAAGATATCATACGAACCGTTGTATTAGGATATGTTGATTTTGGTCACCATCAATCACTGGCTGCATATTTTTTAAAAACGCTTAAGAGAACCAATTGATGATTACACTGAAAAGACCAACAGCTCTGTTTTTATTGCTCAGTAAGAGTGGCCGGTAAGATCAATGGTGTTAAACTGCCGGTTATGTCTATCATTTTTCCAAGAGAGCAATTTTAAAGGCTCAAATCATTTTTGAAGAGCCCTCTCCATTGACTGTCTCAGGAGTTTGAGTTTCTCCCCTCTGGACAGACCACTAAAGGCCAGGTCTAACAGGGTAAGAAATTCCTTTATCTCCCAGGCCATCACATTCTTAAAGGCTCATAGGCCAGCTGATGAGTCGTCTGTATAAAAACTTGTGGGTTTACAGTCATGGGTTGGTGATGGTGATGATATTTTAACTATATATGGAGTTAGATGGTGATGACTGAAGTACTCCAGGTTTTATGTCATGCAGTTGCTTTTATGTACATTGTATTTTATGTGTTTTATGTCCTTAAGTGGTAGGTTTTAGCATGTGTTTTATTAAATATACAATCAGTTGCCAGTTTGTTAGGTATGCCTAGTTAAAACTTATGCAGTACAATACAAAGGCCCTGCAATAAATCCGACCTTCATGAAGGTTATAATTTAGCCTTCCCTCATTGATAAAAAAAATGGGGTGGACCAAATAATAGGAACACCTGTCAGTATAACGCAATACAATTCAACAGCACCACAAACCTCAGCCTCCAAAATGACCATCAATTTTAAACTTGATTTGAAACTCTATGTTTCAATAAAAACTGATTACATCCTTCATAAAGGTAGAATTTATTGCAAGTCTGTATTAAGGCCTTTACACACCGAGGGCGTGACGAATAAATGACACGAAAATGCAAAATACTCGCCTGCAAATTTTATGTCTATGGCTTTTCTTGTGAAAGGTAAGAGCAGAAAGGAGTAGATATGGTATGCGCTGCCTTTGTCAAGGTTGAAAAGAGTAATAAAGTTTGCCATGTTGTTGTTTTATAATCCATATAAGTATAGGCGTAACTCAACCCCATTCCGCACAACTTGATAGGTTGATGCCATTATTCGTGGTGCGAAAGCTCAGAAAAATCAACCTTGTTTCGAAAGAAAATTATGGCACTTTTTCACTACGTAACATTTGCGTTCTGTGTGAAAGTACTCATGACAAAAGCAGGTTTGAAACAGTTCGAAAAAATATTTTGACGTGCGAAATAATCGCAAAAAAAACATTCCGGTGTGTAAATGCCTTTAGACTGCATTGGTTTTAGCTATGTGTACCTAATAAACTGGCAACTGAGTGCATATCCAGGCATTTAAGTCCTGTCAGACTCATATCAATGCCATGTTGTAGGCAAATGGCTAATTGGAGTGGAGTGTTGGAGAAAAAATGCAGGAGTTAGTGTCAGGTTGTCAGTTACAGGTGTTTAGGACGGACTGCGGTTCATTAGCTGGTAACTGAGCAAACATACCATGTACATGTTTCTCAGATGGACGAACTGACTGAGCTCTAAGACATCAAGAATCTCCTGTGGTCTCATGACATCTGTAGTATTAGTGCTATTCAACATACTAAACAGTTCATTCAAATTCCTAAGTGTGTCTTATCTGACATAGAAGATATGGTGTGAAAACATGCCAGGAATATATGGAAACAAATACAAAGTCAAGCAAGCACAAGAGAGCAAAACAGACTAAAATAGACTAACTGGCACAATATGTCTCCTCTCCCAACATCCACTTTTAAACATTAACACAATTTTGGGATCTCCATTAAAATATCTTTACACTGAGTTAGATCACAATGGTACACAACACATTAGGGTCTGTGGATGTCACACTGAGCGAGTCACACAAAGACTCAGTGTGAACAAGTGTTTGGAGTGTGTGAGTTTGGCTTCCGCTAAGGGGAAACCTACCCCCCGCCAGGCCTTAAAGTCTTTGACAGAGAAACTGGGAAGGAGACGAAAGAGGAGGAGGAGAAACCGAACTGTAGACATACAAATTCAACTGTTCTGTAAGAACTTTTATCCTTTCTACATGCCAGGGATATGCCACATTTGTTTTGATTCAAAATTCTCAAAACCAAAACACAAAAATACTGACTTTTATTGAGCCAGGATGTTGGGCTATGTACATGTGTGCAAAATTGCAATGAATTTATGGCACAAAATTAGGGCTGTCAATCGATTCAAATATTTAACCGCGATTAATCGCATGATTGTCCATAGTTAATCGCGATTAATCGCACATTTCTTATCTGTTCAAAATGTACCTTTAAGGGAGATCTGTCAAGTATTTAATACTCTTATCAACATGGGAGTGGGCAAATATGCTTGCTTTATGCAAATTTATGCATATATTTATTATTGTAAATCAATTAACACAAAATAATGACAAATCCAGAAAAAAAAGAAGTCCAGAAACCCTCACAGGTACTGCATTTAGCATAAAAATATGCTCAAAACATAACATGGTAAACTGAAGCCCAACAGGCAACAACAGCTGTCAGTGTGCTGACTTGACTATGACTTGCCCCAAACTGCATGTGATAATCATAAAGTGGGCATGTCTGTAAAGGGGAGACTCGTGGGTACCCATAGAACACATTTTCATTCACATATATTGAGGTCAGAGGTCAAGGGACCCCTTTGAAAATGGCCATGCCAGTTTTTCCTCGCCAAAATTTTACGTAAGTTTGGAGCGTTATTTACTGTAGCCTCCTTGGTGACAAGCTAGAATGACATGGTTGGTACCGATGGATTCCTTAGGTTTCTTCAAAAGTTTCTTTTCCATTTTCCATTACAAGCAAACTTTAGTGATCCTATTTGCACATTGAGAGGCCCAGATTCTCTCATATTTGAAAGATGTAGGTATGTGTGTGACTCAGCTGTGTGTGCATGTGTGTTTGAGTTAAATTAGTGGGTAGGATTAGTGCCACTCCCGTAGCAGGTCCATATGGCACAGAGCTCAGCTCGAAGGCTGGCTCCACTCATTAACATTCCCCTATCATAGAGGCCAAGGGGAATGCACAAACCAGTATGTGTGTGTGTGTGTGTGTGTGTGTGTGTGTGTGTGTGTGTGTGTGTGTGTGTGTCCTGATCTCCAAAATTGTGTCGTATCATCACTTTTGCATAGCAGCAGACATCAATGAATCTGTTGATACTGTACCTGCCTGTACCTGTACCTTCTCTACACACAGACACATAACAGAGAGACCTTTTTTGACATATCTGGTCCTAATGAGAATCTATAAATAGACGCTTATAGTTATGGGGATGAATGCAAACATGAGCTAATTTGATGAAGAGCAAAGTGAGAGAGAGTAGGGGGGGTGGGGGGAGGCAGGATCAATCCCCAAATCAGTGTGTTGCATTCCAAAAAGGGTGTCTGCCATATGCTTGCTGTTGAAGAGGCAGCTGCCCCCGAAGCCACAGATTCCATGTTTTTGTGGTTTTGTGTTCTGGCGCCAGTATGATTCTGTACTAATTACTATTTTGGAACATGAGGAAAAAGGAGAGGGGGAGAGAGAGAGGGAGCGAGAGGGAGAGAGAGAGAGAGAGAGAGAGAGAGAGAGAGAGAGAGAGAGAGAGAGAGAGAGAGAGAGAGAGAGAGAGAGAGAGAGAGAGGCCTGAAAATAGAGAAAAAATACAATCGAGAACATTTTCTAAGTTTGCAAAATAATCACATAATGACTTTTTTTATGTTCCTATGAATTTATATGCTTCTGTACCGTGCAACAAGCTCACATCAGATGCACAAAAACACTTTGAAATGGAAGAAAGCTCAGTTAATAGTTAAGGGATGTGTTGTTTCCCATGTGTGTGTGTCTAAGTGACTATAATGGGGACAACTATTTTTGAAACTGGTCCAGTATTGAGGGATAACAGTAAAAGGCAGCCTTGAGGGAAAGTGAGCAGCATCAATGTAACGTTACGTTCACTAAAGTGTTTGTTTTTGCCGCTGACAGGCTCCGACTATTATTATAAGTGTCTGACAACATTATGGAAAGGACCCTACAGAGAAGTTAAACGTTTTTTCTTACCTCTAACTTGATCCGGTCTGTTTGTTATTGTGTCCAAGTTCCGCTCAAGGAAAAGTCTTGTTGTGAAATCTGAATATCCGTATACTCTGGCTCAAATAAATACGAAGCCTACGAATACGAATATTCAGCCATGACACTGACAACCTTAATTAAATGAGACTACAGAGTTTAAACCATGACATTGACTTCATGATCAGTTACATGACTAAAGCAAAATGTTTAAGTTCAGATGGACGTTTATGGAGTGCCAACAAAATGGCCTCAAAAGTTAGAATTAGTAAGAATGATGTTAGCTAAGGTGAATCACAAGTATTAATCACACAGTCACAGATGGCAATGACTTTGCAGAAGACTTCTCAAAAGCACCAAATTATATCTGGAACACTGACTCGTTCAAAGCTTTTGTGTGTGTGTATTAATGAGTGTATTGGTGGCTTCTCAAAGTAAATCATATGGCTCAATGCCTACAAAACAACCACTGACCCAAAAGTTACTGGGGAACTATTTCATAAAGAAGGTAGCTGTCCAAAACTTGTGCACACTTAAAAAACGTTTAATCCCATTAGATGAATAACTTGTGCACACAAGATATGGATCATATAAAAAAACACAGGAATCATGCTATCTGGAGGCTGCAGAGCTATCTGCTGTTTAGAATTAAAAGATTGTGTACGATTTTTTTTATGGAACAAATAAAATCCCTCCGTCCAATTGTTCAGTAAAAACTACTGTATGCCATTCCCTGCTGCTTCCATCTCTTCTTTCCATTTGACTGAGTCCCTTTGGAAAGCACGATTCCCAGCATGACATCTTAACAAACACTGACAGTCAGTATCAGAACACAAGTCCAATCTCTCATAGCGGCTGACCTGTGGGTCAAAATATCTCCTGCTTCTCATCAGAAACCACCCAAGAGTGCCTCACTGGAAACACCAAGGTCAAGTTCCTCCTATCTCTGGTAAATAGAAATGTTAAGGCCTTGTTAGTAATGGCAACTCGCAGCTCAGACACTGAAGAAAAACATCCACACATGCTCTGGAGATGCTGTAGTGTCATAGCACTGACATACTTAACTTGCAGTGACGCACATTCTTTGGGGTGCACATAATTTAGGACAGCGAAACACACTGGCAAAAATAACCACCCACTCACACACGCTGTGTAAGAAATTTGGCTGATCTTACAAAGCTCGCAAGCCGAAGAAGGAAGAATCACAAGTTAACATCCATCTCCTTTTGCCTCAAGCTTGTAACAGACCTTAAGATCATTGAAACCTACAAAATCAAGACTGCTGACATAAGACACATGTTTTTGTCTTGACAGTCAGAAATGAGCACACATTGAACGACTGAATGAATACTGAGAACACAAATTCTCATTTGTTGCTGAAACAGAAACGATCAAAAAGAGTTTGCCTTTCTAATTTATGCTACGGTTTGCACAGGGAACGGAGTAAAGAAGCTAAAAAATGTATGAGAGAGAAGAGAGAAACAAGGTGTGTAAGCTGGAGAAAAGTGAATTTTCAGAGTGAAGTGAACTTCAGGTGAGCTCTGGCTGTGAAAGAAGACCTGGACGAACTGGATTATAAAATTCTTCTCGCTTTCTCTACACCACACCACAGCCACTTTGAGGTATTTTTGGAGTGGAGGGGAGTGTTTAACCTGACCCGCCAGATGGTTTATTACACAGAACACATCTGAGAAGCAGTCATTGGAAAATGTTTGGAAAAGGGCAGGCACTTTCAAAAAAGAAGAGGAGCGAAAACATCTTTTCCATCGAAAAAAAGCCTTCAGTGCCGTTCTTTGCTCTTTTTTAAATGAAGAAATACTCCAAAGTTCTGATATAACTGATGCTATTGCAGCATCTATGCTAACCTCTTCAGGAGACGTCGTTGTTTAGAACGAACAGTCGCCTCTCCTTGTCGTCACACACACACCTAAGCCACGCCCGTAGCTGCTAGTAGCTTCTCATAGGACGCTGATTGGTCCGGTCACTGTCTTGCCGGACACAACCGCATTACTTGAAGCCTGACAAGATGGATTTTCATGTGATATCTGATCCCGCAATTCTAGAGTGATCTCGTGATATAGCGAGAATCCAGCTGCCATGCATGGAGTTGTTTGTTTTTTAATTTATTTATTTTTTGCATTTTTGCCTTTATGGGAAAACCGACAGTATAAAGGCAGACAGTAGTCGAGGGGAGAGAGAGAGAGAGGGTTATGACGTGCAACAAAGGTCCCTGGCTGGGATTAAAACGAATATGCAGTATGCACCTTAACAAAGAAACCGATTCAACTATCCATTCAACTATCACATAATTTTTTTTAGTTTATCGATATTTCTCTCGCGAAGCGTGATTTTGACGGTCCAATTCCAGTTCTTAAAATCATTTTATCTACTTCTCAAACCCATCTAATTGCTTCCGTTTATCCGAAGCCGGGTCGCAGGGGCAGCAGGCTTAGCAGAGAATTCTAGACATCCCTCTCCCCAGTAACGTTTTCAAGCTCTTCTTGGGGGGAACCTGAGGCGTTCCCAGGCCAGACGAGATATATAATCTCTCCAGCGTGTTCTGGGTCTGCCTTGGGCCTCTTACCAGTTGGACGTGGCCGGAAAACCTCCAAAGGGAGGCTTCCGAGAGGCATCCTGATCAGATGCCCGAACCACCTCAGCTGGCCCCTTTGGACGGCAAGGAGCAGCGGCTCTACTCCGAGCTCCCTCCGGATGTCTGAGCTCCTCAGACATCATCTCAACCTCATCACTAAGGCTGAGCCCAGTCACCCTACGAAGGGAACTCATTACGGCCGCTTGTATCCGTGATCTCATTCTTTCGGTCACCACCCAAAGCTCACGACCATAGGTGAGGGTAGGAACGTAGACGGACCGGTAAACAGACGGTACTTCTCAAATGTCCTTGTTGACTGTTGTTGATTTGTGATTTAGTATTTCAAGCCAGCCACTATACTACATTAGCTGTCTGGAGCTAATGTATTGCTAAAACATCATTCTAAGAAATTGAATTACTTTTGGGATAACTTGTGTATTTTACCCTGTTTACTTTGTGGACTCAATGTGTGTTCACTGGATCAATTACTGTGCTGTACTTCCTACGAGGACTTAATATTGATCTTTCACAAAGTAACTACTTCGACTGCTACTCAATACAACACAGTTTCCTTATTACTAATTCATTTTACACCACCTGTGGTCTAACACTTGTTTATGCTGTAGAATCTCAGTTATCTGATTAATCGTCTCTATCATACTGATTCCACAGTAAAAACTTCAAACGCAATCGGCTGTCTTCGACCTCTATCAGAAGTGTGTTTAGCTCGCTGCATAGCTGTGCACATAAACACATAGTGAGGGCAGAAGAGTGTGACTTTATCTCCCAACTGTCAACACCGACAGGCACAGGACACAGACCTGAGGCCTGTACTATGAAGCGAGTTCAACATACCCTGGGTATGTTCTCGTTATCTGGCTTAACCAACCCTAACAAACGAGTTCCCGCTAAACTGTCCTACGAAGGTGGTTATCAACTCGGTAAATCAACCCAGGGTTTCTCTATCTGGTTATGAGCGCGTTCACGTGAACGGGGCGGGGTTTGCAGCATCTGACCAATCACTAACATGGACAAGTCTACTGTCAGCAGACAGACAGGCAGAGCAGCACATATTACAAAGGAAGAGTAAACTATATTAGACAAATACGAAGAAGTTAAACACTTAATCCAGACTAAAAGTAACACAGTTGAAGCGGCCAAATACAGGAAGGACAGCTGGAAAAATAAAAAAACTCCCGATGTGTGAATGCGTCAATTAACAGATTTAGTAATTTAACGGAACACTCAAAAGTCGGATAAAGTCGTCAAGTTATAAATAGCAATAAGAAATTATATTGATGGCTGGATGGACGGTTACACGTCATTATACCCATTATTAAACAAAAGGCGTGTATAACTATTTCAACCTTCTCTCAGGTGCGTCTCCGTTTCCTGCGGTGTGAAACGGACTCAAGAGCAAGTAAAAAAATAAATATAAAAATATAATTCAAAGCGGTAAACACCCGCAGCATAAATCCATCTGTCCTTCCTGCATTTGTCAGTTTAAACTGTTTTGTTTTTAGCCTGGATTATGACTTAAACTTCTTCGTATTTGTGTAATATTACCATACGATCAGCGCACTGAGCTCTGATTGGTCAGTAGGCGGTGCTTTTATATGAGTTGATCTCTTATCTGGAACATAACCTGCTCCGGAGCAGGTTAGCCGTTCAGCGTAAGTTACCATGGTGATCTACCCCGGTAAGAAGTGATCCGCCTTCGTAGGACGGAAAACCCAGGGTTAACCCTAAAGTTACCTCGATAACGCCAAATCCTGCTTCGTAGTACAGGCCTCAGCTTGGTCTGATCAGTTGTGACGCCCAAATCACAATAAAACTGTCACAACAATCGTTACCCTGCCTTAAGTCATTTCAAAAGTCAAGATTAATGTTCATATTTTCCTTCATATTCATATTTGAGATTACAGCACCACTTTTTCCTCCATTTTAACTCCATCCACAATACCGAAAGTGAAACCCTCCAATAAAAACACTAGAAAACCTCCAACTGTTCATGGAAAGTTGGATTCTCCAGAACGCTGTCACCAGAAACTTATAGTGTCAGTCAAAGAAGCAGGAAGCCACCGTTTGATCTCTGACATAAGATTTTCTACTGTGCAGAACCAGAGTTTCTTATCATGTTTTTACTGAATCAATAAAGTTGTACTGAGTCTGAGTGAGGGACAATAACCTGTGGTTTGTATCCTACTCCCGATATATGATATGGGGTAGCTACTGTACATAAGCACAGACAACATTTATAAGACTGAAGACAGATATGTGGGACATGGGGAGCTTGTAGATTGGGTTTTTAGAAAGCACTCCGGTGTCCTGGGGAGTTTTTCAACAGTATGGAAAAGTCTGAGAATGGATTTTTGGCCCGGGAGAGTTCAAAACAGATTTCTGTGAAATTGCAGCTCTCCTCCACTCCAGCTCAAGACATTTGATGACAACATAAACTCTACGAGACTGTGGACACTCCCTTTACTATCTTTTATTAGATAAACTTTCTCCATTCCAGGTTTATCGCAATGATTTGCACATGAATTGCTCTTCAATATTTCATCATCCCCTATTGTTTAATCCATTGCTTTCATCTCAACTAACTATATACTTTCATGTATAGATTTATGAGAGAGCTAGATAGACTACAGTAGATCCTCATATTTATTGAAGAATCAAAAGGTACATAAAAGACTAAGGGGACTTGTTTAAAGGCATTTTTGATTGCTTTCCTTTTATCAGTACACTAAGTGAGTTCCTCTTGTACAGTCTGCAGTCTGGTATCTGACATATTTCTTTATTTGTTCATAATAGAACAAGAAGAATTGAACAGAAGAAGCCTCTATTAGCATGACGCATAATGGCCAACGTGGCTGGACTAATACAGTAAGTAGAGTTTGGCTGATAAATCAGCAGTTAAATCATTTGTGTTTTAGCCTTTTTCATTAGATTATTTATTATTATTAGGGCCCGAGCACTGACCGAAGGTCAGCGAGGCCCTATTGTAATTGCTTCGCTTACTATTATTAGAGACCGAACACCGACAACGTCGGGCCAGTGAAGGCCCTATTGAAACTGTAGTGTTTCTTTTTCTTTTTCTCTGAAATGAATCACCTTTTTGAGGCCTTTGCCATGCCCAAAAAGTTGTTAAACTTGGCACACTTATCAGACCCGGTGAAAAATTTGATATATTTTAAGGCTTGGGTGTTGCAAAATGGCTTGCTAGCGCCCCCTAGGATGTTGGAAAAATTGAGCCCCTCGCTCCGGTTTCACCTACATGTATGCAATTTGGCAGACAGATGTAACATGTGGAGACGCACAAAAAAGTCTCTTGGAGGTATGCCCAAAACTCAACAGGAAGTCAGCCATTTTGAATTTAATGTGCGATTTTCATTTTTTGCGTTTTATAAGCCGTGTACTTTAACGAACTCCTCCTCCAGATTTCATCAGATCGACTTGAAATTTGGTCAGGACCACCTTTAGACCTTAAGGATGAAAAGTTATTCAAATGGTGAGTTTTCACTGAACGACCTGACCGTGGCGTGGCGGCGAAAAAACGCCTTTCGCCAAAAAACAGGAAGTTGTTGCAACTTTGGCATACATTTTCCAATCTGCTCTAAATTTCACATGTGTGATAAGGGTCCTGGCCTGATGACATCCAAATGCAAATTATGGCTCGCAGTCATAGCGCCACCTAGTGGTAACAGGAAATGTCATGTTGTACACGTTGATGTACTCTGCCTCAGAAATTAATCACATCTACCTCAAATTAGGTGAGAAAAGCCTAAAGACCTTGATGATGCTTCCTTTCGAAAATTGTGAGTTTTCATCAAATGGCGGCGCCGTGGTGGTATGGCAAATTTCGATGAGTCGCAATGAACAAACAAACCACTGTAACTCGACTCCAGATGGTCAGATATTATCCAAATTAATAACATTTGATGAGCGTCCCGGCCTGAAGACATCTACAGTCTAATTTTCAATCATACTCATAGCGCCACCTAGTGGCAACAGGAAGTTACTGTCGCGATATTTTGGTGTACTTCTCTTAGCAGGTTAACCAGATCCACCTCAAATTTGGTCACAACAATGGTAAGACCTTCATGATGCCAGACAGCGAAGGTTTTGAATTTTCGTGAAATGCCGTTGCTGTGGCGACGTCTTGTTCGCCATGAAACAGGAAGTTGTTTTTGAGGTGCTAGGATTGCTTTAAAACAAACGAAACTTGGCACACTCATTAACGGTGTTAAAATATGTTAACAGATATGGTTTTTGGGCTTGTGTGTGGCAAGGGGGCTCAATAGCGCAATTTCAACAAAGCAGCCCTCGCAGTACGTTTGACCTAGCTGTTCGAGATTTGGTAGGCACATGCAACACCCGTACACTTAAAAAAAGTCTCTTGGTGCCATGCTCTAAACCCAACAGGAAGTCGGCCATCTTGATTTTTGTGTGAATTTTTCGTATCTTTTTGGACATTTCCAGGCTTTGTACTTTAACGAACTCCTCCTACAGACATAAGCCGATCAACTTCAGATTTGGTCAGTACAATCTGAAGACCTTTGTGATGAAAAGTTATTCAAATCGTGAGGTTTTCTGAAACAACGTTGACGTGGCGTGGCGGAGAATTTGCATGACTCGCCATTGAAAGACAACATGTTGTAACTCGACTGTACTTGGTCCAATCTGCCCCAAACCTGACCTACCACATATTAGTCCAGACCGGAGGACATCTACATGGCAATATTGACTCATAGTCATAGCGCCACCTACTGGCAACAGGAAGTCAGCGTTACGTGACAAACATTATCCGATTCACATGAAATTTATACTGGGGACTCCTGCCACAGACGGTTTATACCGGTTTATACTGGTTTATACCGGTTTAAACCGGTTTATACCGGTTTAACAGTATAAACCGGTATAAACCAGTTTAAACCAGTATAAACCGGTATAAACCAGTATAAACCGGTTTAAACCGGTATAAACCAATATAAACCGGTATAAACCGGTTTAAACCAGTATAAACCGGTTTAAACCAGTATAAACCGGTATAAACCCTCTGTGGGAGGAGTCCCCAGTATAAACCGGTTTAAACCAGTATAAACCTGTATAAACCGATATAAACCGGTATAAACCCTCTGTGGGAGGAGTCCCCAGTATAAACCGGTTTAAACCAGTATAAACCTGTATAAACCGATATAAACCGGTTTACACCGGTATAAACCGGTATAAACTGGTATAAACCGGTTTAAACCAGTATAAACCGTCTGTGGGGGGAGTCCCCAGTAAACCAGTATAAACCGGTTTGGTATAAACCAGTATAAACCGGTATAAACCAGTATAAACCGGTTTAAACCGGTATAAACCGTCTGTGGGGGGAGTCCCCAGTAAACCAGTATAAACCGGTATAAACTGGTATAAACCAGTATAAAACGTCTGTGGGGGGAGTCCCCAGTAAACCAGTATAAACCGGTTTGGTATAAACCAGTATAAACTGGTATATACCGGTTTAAACCGGTTTAACCCAGTATGAACCGGTTTAAACCGGTATAAACTGGTATTAACCAGTAGAAACCGTCTGTGGGGGGGAGTCCCCAGTAAACCAGTATAAACCGGTTTGGTATAAACCAGTATAAACCGGTATAAACTGGTATAAACCAGTATAAACCGGTTTAAACCAGTATAAACCGGTTTAAACCGTCTGTGGGGGCAGTCCCCAGTAAACCAGTATAAACCAGTTTAAACCGGTATAAACCGGTATAAACCAGTATAAACCGGTTTAAACCAGTATAAACCGGTATTAACCAGTATAAACCGGTATAAACCGGTATAAACCAGTATAAACCGGTATTAACCAGTATAAACCGGTATAAACCGGTATAAACCAGTATAAACCGGTATAAACCAGTATAAACCGGTTTAAACCGGTATAAACCAGTATAAGCCGGTTTAAACCGGTATAAACCAGTATAAACCGGTTTAAACCAGTATAAACCGGTATAAACCGTCTGTAGGAGGAGTCCCCAGTATAAACCAGTATAAACCGGTATAAACCGGTATAAACCAGTATAAACCGTCTGTGGGGGGAGTCCCCAGTTAACCAGTATAAACCAGTATAAACCGGTATAAACCAGTATAAACCGTCTGTAGGGGGAGTCCCCAGTAAACCAGTATAAACCAGTATAAACCGGTTTAAACCGTCCGTGGGGGGAGTCCCCAGTAAACCAGTATAAACCGGTACAAACCGGTATAAACCGGTATAAACCGGTATATATTGCTGCATGTCATCCGCTCTCTCTCCCCCCTGCCTTTCCTGTCTGTCTCTCTCTCTATCAAATAAAGCAGAAAAAAAAAAGGTTCACTTGTAGCGGGTGAATAAAATGAACCAGGTCTGTCCCCCCTGTTAAAAATGTTAAAATTTATTTTAATGCTGCTAATTTCTTTAATGCATTAACGCAACTTGCGATTTTTAGGTTGTAGCGGGCTCAGTTTTAAATATAGACTGAAGATACTGACATCACATGGAACTAGAAAACCTAAGAAATACTAGCTTGTCTCGAAGGAGGTTAAATAACGCTCCAAACTTGCGCTAAATTTTGGCTTAGAAAAACTGGCACAGACATTTTCAAAGGGGTCCCTTGACCTCTGACCTCAAGATATGTGAATGAAAATGGGTTCTATGGGTACCCACGAGTCTCCCCTTTACAGACATGCCCACTTTATGATAATCACATGCAGTTTGCAGTCATAGTCAAGTCAGCACACTGACACACTGACAGCTGTTGTTGCCTCTTGAGCTTCAGTTTGCCATGTTATTATTTGAGCATATTTTCTATGCTAAATGCAGTACCTGTGACGGTTTCTGGACAATATTTGTCATTGTTTTGTGTTGTTAATTGATTTCCAATAATAAATATATACATACATTTGCATAAAGCAAGCATATTTGCCCACTCCCATGTTGATAAGGGTATTAAATACTTGACAAATCTCCCTTTAAGATACATTTTGAACAGATAAAAAATATGAGATTAATCGTGATCAAATATTTCAATCAACTGACAGCCCTAAAAAAAAATCTAAAATTTTATGCCCTCAATGTTGTGTCAATTTTTCACCGTAGTATCGAAAATGGTATTAAATATATAGATATTTTACAAGGTGGTGTTTCAAAGGTAGAAATTCCAGTATCGTGACAACACTATTGCCTACCGACTACACAAATAACTTGCACCAAAAATCCAACAAAAAAAAGGACACACTTCTGCTGGGAGGTTCAGTGCTAAATCACAGTAGCAATATAACCGTATACAGTAGTTCTTATTTCTCCACAAGGTGAAAGAGTGTGTGAGTGGTCTCTTGAAAACAGTTTTCCATAGGTGTTGAACAAGCAGCCGTGGTGATAATTCAAACAAGAGCTTGTAAGAGACATAAAAATGCGGCAGAGAGGAATGAGAGGAGAAGAAAATGAAAAAGAATTAGAAGCCCTCCTGCTCTGGGGGACATTTTCTTTTCAGAGAGAGAAAGGACTCCTCTCTTCTGCCTCAGTGGTGCCCCTGGCTGTGCCTGTGTTTAGCTGTGGGAACAAACCACTTGGTGGCACGTACTGAATAGGGGGCCATCGCCCCTTGGCACTCCCTAAGTGGGCCTGCCAGCAAACAGGCTTTGGACCAACTCTTTATCCTCTTCACTCTCATCTTGTTATTTTATTCTCTCATAGACACACTTTACTACCTTCATCTTTTCTGTTTACTTCTCTTTGTTTCAGCCGTTCTTCCTTCGTCATTTCCCCCCTCACACACAGCAACAGGAAAGGAATTATCAAGACGAGGGGAACCCCGATGTGTAGATGCCTGTGTGTAATAATTAGTCATCTCTTCAGCAGCTTTCCAAAGAGGCTTCCCTGTTGGCTGGGATCTCTATTGTGGAGAGCTGGACTTGGTCACTTGGAGCTGACCTGGAGGGCTGGCCCAGATTCCTCTCTCTTCCCGTGGGGGTGGGGGGGTTACTACTGGCCCTGGTGGCCCAAAACACACTGACACAGACTAAGTCTATTAACCATAGTGATTTAGGTTCCTGATGAGGGCTGATTTGTCCCCACCTATAGAGATGTGGGGCCCCTCACTTTGGCCAACGTACCGCCCCCCTCCCATAGGGGTCTTGATTGGAGTGAAGAAGGATGATGGAGGGAGGCGGGGTCCAGGCAGCACCCATTAATGGACAATAGAGCCTGCCACACAGATGGACTAGCAAAAGGATGGAAGTAAAATGTATTTCTTTGTGTGACAGAAAAAGAGACTTCATGTTTGTGTGCGAGCACGTCTGCAAGAGTATAATCTGTTCCCTTGATCCATTTGCCCAATAAACAAAATCACTGATCATACCTTCAAACTTCTTGTTGTCTAATATGAAAACCAATTTGGAGATGTAATGAAGTCAGACTGAAAAGTGAAAAAAAAAAATCATTGCCTTGAAATGCTCTTGTTCCGAGCCGAAACATGATTTTTATTTTTCAAAAGCTCCCTTTTCAAAACAGGAAATCACTAATGAGCCAGAGGGCTCGTAGATGAATGAATAAATGAACAAACAGTATTGAAGCTCGAAATACTGTCTGATCTCGTACTATATTGACAAAATAGTGCTATAAAAAAAAACAAGGGCAGGAGAACACATTCAACAGGTCAAACGTGCAGAGGCATATCTGGTTTAAATTCACTATATTCTTTTATATTAGACTTTAAAGTAATTTGCAGATATTGCACAGGAACACCATGTTGTGCAGTATATCAATAGTAATTTACAGCAGCGGTAATTACAACACCATCAAAGCCTTATGGACTATAATGAATACCTGTCAAGATTTCCCTTATAATTTCCCTAATACAACATTATTTAGCACCAGTAAACATACCAAATATAGCTTCTGCTAGCCTGTATTCCGTTCAACTCTACACACCAGGTGCGATGTGCCACGGGTACCTATCATAGATATCCAGGGGCATTAATAATGACTGTGGTCCATGTATATTGCAGGTTCTCACTTGGTGTGTTTTGAGTACTCTGCCTCCCCGTGATCTGTGGGAGGACATGGCCCCATACCGCATGAACCATACATAATCTATGAGTTGCCATGTTTGAATGGAGATAAGGATGGCTGAGCTGCTCAGCCAGAATCTGTGGCCGACGCTTCAGGACAACCAAGTCAATGTACAATTCCACAGGCCGGTGGGAGGTAGAGATGGTCGCTGCTGGCCTCAGATTTACTGTCTGCTTGATTTTTATAAAATAAAATACGCTTAAAGGTAATTTTCTGTACATTTAAAAAAGAACAGAACAGTAGAAAGGTTCAGAACAGTTGACTTTAACCCTTCACTTAAGAGTATAAACAGTCAATAAATGTGTTTCCAACACTCTATAAAGCAGGAGCACACACAAATGTAGAGGTGTGAATCTTCACGATCAATCTGGTGTCAATCTTCTGCCTCACGATTCGATTATGATTCACCTGTCAATGATTCAAATGCACATCGATTCTTGTACTGCATCCTCAATTTTCATTATTACTGCACATGGCTACTTCTTTTATTAATTAATACAAGCAATCAGATAAATCTGAACTCCCTTTTTATTTAGAAAGTGCTTTCAATATAACATATGAATCTGCATATTTTCAATACCAGTATCTGTGTGACCCACCTCAGTAGATAAACATTATAAAAACAAAACATAAATCCTTGTGCATTACAAGCGTGTTACAAAAATATGGTTCTCACATAGCAGCTATAAGACGGGGCACTGCCTGAATGCTATGGCATTTTATACTGAATGAATTAGCATAGCAGCGGAGTTTTCCTTACTCATAGGTCTTGTACTCTTACTTGGTTAAGTCACTGCAGCATCTCCTGACGGAACAACACCACAGTTGAATTTCAGCCTACATGCATATGTTCTCAGCCCAATATTGTTGAAACAGAGCAGCTAATACTGGTAGCGAGACTGCCGAGTGCCGTCTCTTTGCTCCGTGCACACCGGAGTGAAAGCAAAGCTCCGCCCTCGGTGAAAAACCGACAGAGATGAGAGGAGAGAAACTAGCGTGACAGTAAATGACAGCAAAATGCAGTAAAGACTCACGCTGAGGCTAAGCCGAAGTTAAACCAAACTCCCGAGTATGTTCTGTCACTGCATCGATGCAGAATCGTCCAGGTTCGCATCGCGATGCATCTTAGAATCGAGAAATTTCTACACCTCTAGTAACAATATGTAACTAGAAGTACCGCCTCACGGTGGTATGCCTCCGCCAACAAGTCAAGTTGCAGTTTACATCCATGTCTGTCCAAAATGTCATCTCTTCATCATTTTATCCTATTAGACATTTGTGTGAAATTGTCATAATTAGTATATGAATTCTTGAGTTATGGCCAAAAACGTGTCTTGTGAGGTCACAGTGACCTTAACCTTTGACCACCAAAATCTAATCAGTTCATCCTTGAGTACAAGCGGACGTTTGAAGAAATTCCTTCAAGGCGTTCCTGAGATAGAGTTCACGGGAATGAGCCAAACGGACAACCCGAAAACATAATGCCTCCGGCCACAGCTGTTGCTGGCGCGGAGGCATAAAAACCTGAAATATTATCTTACAAATCATTTATAAAAACAGTTAATGAATACTTTATAAATACACAATAAAGGTACCAAAAACACTGTTTTCACTGGTTACAATGATAAATGTCATAGGTAGGTTGTATCAGCTGACGCTTATTAACATTAATTCAATGATTAACTTCTGTTGTTGGGTTAAAGTGCTCTCTGAAGCTGATGTCTGTAATCTGCCGAAGATTGTTTATGAGGTAAAATAAACACTCTATAACATCACTGTACAACCGCTACTGGAGTGTTTTTGTAGTCCCAACATCTCCAACAGAGAGGATCGCTTCGGGTCAATTTCAGGAGTTGCATTCTCAGCGTGTAAACTTTCATCCATATTATATCAATAATTTAACCATTAATTTAAGATTATCATCTTTATAGTTTTGAACTAGTTTTGTACTCTGTATTGGCAGATAACCAGTGTTAAAAGGACACAGGGATCGGGAACAAAAAAAACTTCTGGATATCCCTAATACTAACTTCACATTGGAAGGGCTAATGTACACTTGTGGGTGATAAACTAGCTGGTACGTGACTCTGCAGTTTGGTACAACTGAGCCAGTCATGAAGGGCTTTTATAGTCCCTCTCCATGTACAATACTGTTTTGTAGCATAACCATGTTCTCGCCATCTCAACTGTTCCAATACAACTTCTAGTACCTTTTTGTGTGGCTGCTGTTGTGTGGGTGAGAGGTATTAGTTTTCCCTGCAGTGGCGCTGAGTGATAGCCTGCCAGTGGAAACACTGGGAGAGAGCTGATGACCCCCGTTACAGGCCAAAGTGAGGAAGCGCCTCAAAGGTTATACAAGTAGCAGGGTGAGAGAAGAGGGAGCCGGGGAACAATGGAGAGACAGGGGGGAGGAACTGGAGGAGCAAAAGAGGCAACTGTGAAATGACCAAGAAAGAAAAACGAGGGAAAGGGGTCTGACTCTGAAAGACAAATGGAGCCGGGGACTAAATCACCCATAGCAGGTGTGGCTTTTTACTACAGGGAAGCACACATTATCGCAGGGGAATTAATGGGGAGGCGTTTGCGGGTCTAACCGGGGCTTATCTGTATTCTGGCCCTGTTCGGCGAAACACACGCGGGTGGTATACATACAAAGAGCATCAGCCCACAGCTGCTGCGAGAGTGATCAAGAATTTAAACCCCCTCACAGCAGGGGTTAACGGCAAACTCTACAAGCGAGGGAAACAAGATGTTATTTGAGGACTTGCAGTGTAAAATCTTTTTTAAAAAAACAAGCACGCATGCACATGCAAATTAAATTCACCAAGCAAGCTTGAGAAGTTTTCATCTTAAATGTTCCTTTTTCAGTGAGCAGTAATGTGTAAAAAAACAATAGCAGCTGATGATGGGGAATTGTTGGAGACACTGCATCCATGGCTGGCCCTGAATATTCTCAATGGCTGGCTTGTCGTGGGGATTGGCAGCAAAGCAGCAGTGAATCAGGTGTGGATATTTTCTGGTTATTCCACATGGCAGAGTGGAGGATTGCTTTTGACGATGCTGGTTTCCCTCCAGAAGGGTACAGCAGTATCCCCAGCAGCTGGCACAGCTTAGCACTGGCCTCTGTCAAAACAGCTGCCGCTGGTAGGCACTCTGGGATGCTGAATATGTCCTTGCAGGCCTGATCTTTGAGCACAGCAGCAGAGCCAAAGTGCAACAGCAGGTTGCTCTCAGTGGGTTTACAGACCAGGATGTTCTCCGATTTCAGGTCTATGTGGCGGGGCAGTGCTGCAATGCTCAAAACTCCAGCCTCATTAAATATGATGCACACCTCCTCCTGCAGGAAGTCCTTCAACTATTAGATGCAGCGAGAGAGTTTGGGATATTCAATTGAACATATACGTTGTGTGGGAAGCAACAGTGAAGCAGATGAGGAGGTGTACCAGATAAATATCACACTCCATTTGGGGCAAATATTTTAATGAGCCTGTTGTGACCCACTAGCTAATTGTCACATTTTCCAAAACCAGTGCACATGTTCTCACAGACTCTCACGGAATCTGAAAGTCTCCCCTCTGTCAACCCTGCCTCCTCAAAATTAATTTTTAATATACTAGTAATTTGCAACTATACATATGTTTAAAGGTACAGTGTGTAGGATCTGGCAGCATCTCGCGGTGAGGTTGCAGATTAAAACCAACTGAAACTTCTCCCGTGTGCTAACGTGGAGGAGAACTGCGGTTGCCGAAGCAAAATGTGAAAATGCAAATGGCCCCATCTAGAGCCAGTGTTTGGTTTGTCCGCTCTGGGCTACTGTAGAAACATGGCGGACTCCGTGAAGAGGACCCGCTCCATATGTAGATATAAACGGCTCATTCTAAGCTAACGAAAACACACAGTGCTTCTTACTTTCAGGTGATTATACACTAACAGAGCAGTGACGAAGTGCGGCCTGCGACGAGCTGCCATGCAATGGCGGCCGCCCCCGAGCTCAGCAAGCTGCGGCATTTGATTCTGCAGTGAAAATAAATAAAAAGCAAAATAAAGTTGGGAATAGTTTAACTTTTAGTGGTGATGTGTGGCCAGAGAGTACCCGCAGCCAATCAGTAAAGAGATCAAGTGACTCCTGTGACATATTTACCTATGTTACAAAGAATTTCGTCCCGACTAAAACACATGAACCCGCCTCCCGGCCACAGAAAAATTGAGTTGTTGCGGTGAGCCAAACTTTGCACCTGGATTATGTTTTATATAACAGAATGAGGAAATGTTTTTAATGATTGCATCTGCAAAGTCAAAATGTTTATACAGAATGCACCTGGAAAATGTTCAGTGATGTTCAGTGACCTATTTTTAATTTGTTTTCCCTCTAATCTTTGCAAGTAGCAAGTTGAGCATTGATATGAGGTTTTTTGAATGGTTATGTTTAGGCACTCACAGCACTTGGTGAAGGTTAGAGAAAGACTGTGGTCTTGATTAAATATTAAAAAAGTCAAAAGTGACTTGAAGCATGAGACAAGACATGTTTAAGTTATCAACATTTAAGCAAAACCACAATTTTTCCCTTAACTTAACCAAAGTGTTTCTTGTTGCATGGATCTAATCACATGAGAGACTCAGAATGCAAACGGTACAGCATGCACCGATCTCATCCTCTGAACTGCACGGCCATGTTTGATAAAGCAGGAAGGCAGGCGAGAGGGTCCTTAAAATATAAACAATAGTAGGCGATGGGGTTGGGTGATGTTTGTTATTTTATTTAGCTAATTTAATGGTCTGCCTCCGAAGAACGAGAGCCGCTCAGCGAGCAGAGAGAGAGAGAGAGACAGCGGGGGAGACAGTGTAGAGTCGGCATATTTTTACATCAAACTCGGTGAAATAAAAGTTTATTTCGACCAAACCAGAGTTGGTGATTGTTGGAAAGACTAACGACGACGGTTTTGGTGAGTTTTATTTTGTTTCTGTCGAGTTTGAATGCAGTGTTTTACGTTGCTCCGCCACTATACAGCTGATTTCAACATAAACAAATACACGTGGATGATGACGCAAGTGTACTCTGGTACGGACCAACTTTACATTTACGACATGTGAAGGCTGAGCGGCGGGGGACTGGGGAGGGGGGCCAATCGTACGAATCAATCCTACCTAATATGAAAACGCCCCAAGTGGACTCGAGTACGGATCGACGAACCGTGACCGAGTACAGTACGGAGCGTTCAACCTAATCAAACGAACTTTGGGGTTTGGGGACTTTCGGGTCAAGCGTACTCGGATCCGGGCCCAGGCCCTGATTCCTGAAAGCCCTTAGTTTCAGGTGATTATACACTAATGAAAACATATATTCAATTTCTGCCAATACATCCCTCGAAATGTCACACACTGTTCCTCTAAGTGCAAATGTCCAAAATTAGAATCATGGTAAAATGTTCAGGGTACACAGATGATTAAATCCTTGTATCATGCCAGCAGTCCTCTGAATTCTAGGTATATTTGTATGCATTCTGTGAGATCAGTTCCTATAAAGTTGATATAGATGGCAGAATAAAACAGAAACAATGAGGAAACTGAGACACACCTGTCTCCTCCTGGTAAGTCTGTCCCTCAGAGACGCACACTTCCAATCCCTATAACTAATAAATCCCACCTCTCTTGTCATAATGAAAAAGAGGATAAAGAGAGATTTCTCTTTAAAAGCCGGCTGTCCATGTAGAAACTGAATATTACAGTCCAACATCCAACGCCGTCAATCATATTAATCACTACACTCTCAGACAGTAACATTTCATATGGTGAAATGCTGCAACTGTCTTGACGTTAAAACATTTTGACAGGACAGGTTGTTAACCAGCCATTCAACCATTTGTTATTTTACAACTGAATCATTTTTCTGCCATATCTTATCACTTCTTACAAGCTTACAATATATCAGGAACTACACAATAATCAGCAGCAATCAAGCTTCTGTGTCTAGAGCATATTTCAAAGTTTATGAACATCATGGGTGCCTGGAGGCCTTAAAAATATATAAACTATGGGATTTGATTCATGATTCACAAAGCTGCTATTCAGAATGTAAATGGAGAGAGGAGAGAGAAAAGTAAAAAGCCAGCAATGACTCATAAAGAGCATGAACCTGTGAATATCTGCCTCATTACGGCAAACTTTGGTCACTTCATGAACTTGGTCAGTTTCGTTCTTTCTCAGTGTGAGTGAGTCACTGTTTTATTTTTATCAGAGTGAAGAAGGAACCCCCGCTGACTCCCTCAGGTTTGGAGACCTTATAGGAAACATCACACAGGAAGAAGAGAGAGAAAGGGCTCCTCCCTGTGGCCAGGCTACAGCTGTCCATCTCAATGAGAGGGCGAGAGACTCCTCCATAGCAACAGTCCTACATAGCAACAGTCTCTTTGAATAAAGATAGCCTTGGATGCCATTCAGAGAGTATCTTGTATCTTCAGTCCTTAGAAACAGAGGACATTGTAAAGGAGTATTGTGTCACAAGCAGGCTGCTTTGCTGAAATTCAGTGGGCTCTTTTACGTCATATGTGGTTAATACAAGTGACTGCATGCCGGTGCATTGTACGAGTATGATTCATAAAAACTACAGGCTGTGAAATAAAAAAAAAAAGGTCAGCTGCTGATTTCCAATTTACGCAAAAGAAAAGTAAAGGCGCAAAAAGTGGGAAATCTACTCTGAACAGAAACGGCTAATATAAAGGGTTCAAAGACTTCAGATCTGCATTTGAATAACAACACCTCTGAGCCCCTCCGGTAGAAACATCCCAACCAAGAATTTGTCACTCTCCATTTGAACTTTTTCCTCGTCGTTTCCACACTCAATCATTCAAAACGCTGAGCTTGAAATGAGACCAGACAGGACAGAAACTCATATTGAGCTTTCCGCAGCCAGCCCAAGTCCAATTTCAGTCCAACAATGCAGCACTTTGATCAGCCTATACGGCTGATTTAGGATGTCACTACTAACTGTCTATCACTCCTACGCAGCCCCTCCAGGAGCCGTCGAGCTCAGCACGCTGGGATTGGGACATGCCAGGAAATCGGGTGTGGGGTGATACTAGACGGTGGCTGACTTCCAAATCAAAGTATGTGTGTCAAGCCAAAAAAATGCCCTGGCACCATTGTCAGTCATGTATAGTAAGATATGATGTTTAGTCATGAGGTAGTACTCAGTTTGTCTGTGTATCTCTTCCAAAGTATCAAAGGATAAGTCTAATGATATCTTCTATATTTTTATTATTTACAAATCCAATGAAAAAAAAATAAAAAACCAACAATGAATTAATCCTAAGTATTGCCTGTGTAGCCAAAACCCAATATACTGTACCTCATTTCCCATCAACTTTGCTTTAAATGCCTTTTCCGAAATACCACACCAATATTCAACCCTCTCCGTGCCTCTCCGCTATTTGTAGTTTTACCAGTAAACTCGTCTCTGTCCATTCTTCAGCGATGGTGGCCCTGGCTTCTCGCAAAAAGGGTCATTCTTTTAAACTGGAAATTTCCAGACACTCCACCATTCAGACACTGGGTTAGAGATCTGCTGATGTCTTTGGGTTTAGAGAAGATCAGATATTCACTTAAGGGTACATCCAACATTGTCTCTTAGATCTGGAACCCCTAAAGCTTATCTGGCCAACACTGTTTTTAAACCAATTCTTTCTTGTGGTTTTCATGTAAAGGACTCGTCTCGGCCTGTTTTTTTTTCTCCCCCTCTCTTTTTAAGTTACTATTATCATCATTGGTACTACTGTCATTATTATAATTTCATTGTATAATCTGGCTGGCCATGCATTACCTATTTCTGCCCCCCTTTGCGTGTATACGCATATCATATTTCTAGCTGGTCTCTCTGCATCTCTCTGACGGTATGTGTTTGTGTGTCGGTATAACTGACCGGCTATGTAATGATCTATGGACCTGAATTGTTCTTGTTTGTGTTCTTAACTACAAAACCAATAACAGGTGCCACGTGCACTGTTCTGATGTCGTTAATTCTCGCAACAGCACCAAATATTTTGCTGAAAAATGTCCCCAACAAATAAACAAATGCATTAGTTACTTCTGTTGGAGTACAAACTACAGTGCCCAGGTGTTGAAAATTGAATGTGTGAAAATTAGTTAGCCTTTTTTAATATACAATATTCTCATTTTATAGAAAAATTGCCCGCATACTGACAAAAAGAGGCTCTTCAGATGCAAAAAGAATCAGTTTCAGTGACAAAAATGTGACAAAAAGAAGTCAATGTTTCGGGTCAAGGATGATCGTCAGCACAACTTAATACAGACCATTAATTCTAGACACACAAATACGCTATCAGACAAACCAATGACCAATTAGGAGAAGGGAGGTAGAGGCAGGAGGTGATTTGGAGTAACAGCTACCTGGGTGTAGACACACAACCTACGAGGACTCCAGGATTAGCAGATAGATAATATATGTAAGCATAAACCCATGCATCGCCATTTAGAGTAATTCTACTCTAAAACTCTATATGCACACATGTATATGTTGATTTTAGCTACACGTACCTGACACCGTTTTTTTGGGAAAGTCTGGATTCAAGAGCACAAACCCTTTCACAATTGTTTGAGTTTTTAAATATAAAAATACTGGCAGCCTTATCCAATAAATCTTTTAATATACTGTTTAATGTCTTTACCTCCACTTGAAAAAGTGTATACTTTGACCAGCACTGCGTGTCAGCGAGTCATGAGTCTTTTTAATGCCGCAAGGCTCAATCAAAAGACAATCCTCCTGCCTCTCTCTGTCACATATTAGCTTTGTTGCTCTTGGCTCCCTGTGGCCGTTATGTGAATGGGACCGGCGCCTGTTCTGTCACACTTTGATCATTCCCGTTATTAACCATTCGCCAGATACATCTGTCAGATGTGCTTCACAGTTATGCTTTCACACAATTTAGTACCTGCTGAAAATCACAATGTCAAATATCTACAGGGGTTGGACACAATACACCTGCACAATCTAATGCAATCTAGTGCAGAAGCCCTGCAACAAACGCTTCAAATCTTTTTAAAGACAACGCTTCACTTTTGTTCAGACTGTGTCAGAAGTGTATGATGATTTAGTTTAGTAGTTTAATGCTAGCCTACTCTAAATCATCTTCTGTTTTCCTTCACATAATGTACATAAACCAAAATGCATTTTTTAGAAGGAAAAAAAAGGTAAATTGTTTGATGACTATTTCTTTAAGTTTGCTATTCTTTATCTCACTATACTCTGATGCTTTCTTCCGTTTTTGCTCCAGGCCTCACTGACACAAGGAGAGATAGGAGGATGTCAAAGGCAACTGAGATCTGAAATGCTTCTGTCAGTAGAAATATAGCTTCACTACCTTGGTGAGCTCTGTGGGGATTCTTGGCCCAGCTGTAGATAAAAACAGACATTTTCTTTGACACAATATCTGCCTTTGTTTTGAGGAATGCAACACTTTGTTTGCTCTACATAGATGTTCTCTTCTGCTTTTTATTTTTTATATTCTCTCAGGTCAGTCAATCATTAGCTAACAGAGTGATAATTAGGAAATGTCAAATTCCACTGAACTGACGTTTATTGATTCATACTTCTTTCTGGTGTAAACCCGATATCCAGAGCATTTTTAACGTAAGAGGGTAGTCATGAAGAATAGTGTGAAGCTTTGGTTATACTGCAGTTTATAATTATACATTTTATTGTTGAATATAATAGACTCATATAAACTGTTAGAAGAAATAATATAAAAATGTTAAAAGGTGTTAAATTCGAGAGATTGGGAGCATTTCTATTGCCTCCGCACGGCTCTCAACATGGCGAAGGCTGAGCCAGCGGCTCACAGATAACAATGCTAACAGTGCTAACAACGGCAACAGTGCTGACAGAGATAACAATGCTTCCTGAGGGGGAACCGGAGGGTGGGTATTACACTTCCGCAATGGGGGCTGTCGGTTGAGACGGCGTAATCAGCTGTAACCGCTGTTTGAGAGCAGTGCAGAGTGGTGGCTGTGAGCTAGACAGTGGGGCACGCTCACATGTGCAAACATGCACTAAAAGCATGCGCAGCCACCCCGGCTATGTCAACAAAGCAAGGAGAAGCTCAGATTACAACATACACAGAGGGAGAGCGACTTCATTCTCTGCTCAGCTAGACATTACTCCACTATATCTTTACGTAGCAAATACTTGTTTGCTGCTAGATTAATGATCTGGATATCGTAGAGCACCTTTAACTAATCTCCATTTCACATACACATGTACACATATAACAACACACATGTACACATATAACACACACACACACACACACACACACACACACACACAGGACTTTGTCAATTTACCTGTTTTGCAGTGGTTTTAGAAATCTGGATGTAAAAATAGACAGGGATTTAAATTTCAAGAGCCATATTAATCATCTCACAAGATCAGCCTTCTACCATCTAAACATTTCAAAACTAACAGGCTTTCTATCAAAATCAGACTGAGAAATGAATCCATGCGTTTATAACAAGCAGACTAAACTAATGTAATGGTCTATTCACTGGCCTAACAAAATCAGCACTGCAGCGACTACAGTTAATTCAAAATGCGGCTGCACAAGTAAGAGCACATTACACCTGTTCTTAGATGGATATTTATTATTAGTTTTCAAACCTTTCAAATATTCATCATGTTGTACACTAGTCTTGGACATATAAGCGTAATTATTATTTCATTATTTTTACTTGTTTTTATCCATCTTTTAAACTACTCCTTTATTTATGTGTTTTTAATTCATTCGTTCGTTCATTTATTTTTCTATTATTTTCATTATTTGTGGTATTATTATTATCATCACTATCATATATTTATTTTTCATTGACATCTTTCTGTTTATGTATGGCTGTGCATGTAGGTGTGTCGATAGATAGATAGATAGAGAGATAGAGAGATAGAGAGATAGATAGATAGATATACCGTCAACCATGTGCTAACAGCTCGTATGCACTAAATAGGGGATGTGATGCGTCTCTAATAATCGCCTGCCCTTTCCTCACCACTGGGGACACAGAGGTCATCGTCAGGCAATTTTGCTGTTGTCCAGCAGTTTTACTTGACATATTGACTATCTTATGCAGTTTGGTTTTATTATTCATTGACAATGAAAAATACTAGGCAATAGATCTCTGCATTGGCTCCTCGTCAAAACTAGAATCGATTTTAAAATTCTGCTACTTGTATACAAAGCTCAAAATGGCCTTGCACCTCAGTATATAAAACATTTTAACTAGCTACAAACCAGCAAGAACCCTCAGGTCCACAGGCAGAGGTGGACAGTCTATAGCTAACTGCATGGGTGAGGGTGTGTGTGTCTTGTATATTTTGGCATTTGTACGTTGCACTGATTTTTTTCTGCTCTTGCACTTGTTTTATTATTATGTCATTTGTATGTAAAGCACATTGTGTTGCATGTTATGTATAAAAATGTGCTGTATAAATAAAGTTTCCTTGACTTTTACTACATTACCACTGCTTCTAGGTCATTATCTGCTATATTTGCACCCCCCGATAATACATATTCAACTGAACATATTGTACATCTGCTTATTGTTTGTATTTTATATAACACACCATTATATGCTACCATTCTAGTCCATACTAGTCGTGCTCCACATATATACAGTACTGACATATCTTAGCTGCTTTACATTTTTGTATATTGTTTGTTTATATTTATATATCATAGTTACATACCCTCTCTCTCTATCACTTCCTCTTTGGTGTATTATTCATTCTGTACATTATTTTATCTTGATATATCTCAATGTGCACTATCTGGTTACAGATGCTAAACTGCATTTGGTTGTACTGGACAATAAAGTTGAATCTAAAATCTATAAATTATTGTATCATTTAGTTGGAAACTACATTAGAGCTGTTCTCAATCAATGGATGTATCATCTTGTCTGTACTTTGTGTGTATGTGTATTTTTTGTGTACCTTACTCATAATGTAAAAAGCTAAACTAGAACTGTAATCAGAATATTAAGTGTCCCTTAATGAAACATTCATCTAACTAAAAAAAAATTCTACCAATTGGAGAGCCTCAGCCTCATACATTAGGTATGAATTTTTGGTACAATGGTCTGCTCAATGTAAAAAGCCGAGGGCATTCAAAGGAGGTTCTCTAATGTCCTTCACGGTACATGTTCCTTTCAACAAGTGAATCTCAACAATACATGCTGTGGGAATATTAGCAAAATAAATTAACCTACTGAAAGCGCCAGATAAACCCACGAGAGGACTGCAGGATTAAGCACTACTCCGCACTGAGAGCCTAGGTATGTAGTTAATCATAAAAGCTGGTAGGCATAGAGTTTGTTTTTTTTTAATTAATACGGCTGGAGAATTATAGTGATAGAGAATGGTAAAGAGAAACTGGTATATTTTGTGACTGTTTCCATTCTCTGCTATGGAAAAATGTTGAACAGCTTGTCGGGTCGCACTTGTCCTTGTTTGACAATGACGATAAAGTCTGTTAAAACAGCACATTGGCAGCTACGCTTTTTCACACTGAGCATATACAGTCACACATTGAAATCAACAGCATTAGCCCATCCGTTTCACACTTCACTAGCTGTCCCATTTTCCTAGTTTTGCAGTGCTTGATTCAAACAAACAGCAGGCTTTCACAAAACCTTCCTCAACAACTCCACCATCTTTGATGGGGTTCAAACATCATTTCAGTCTCTTCTCATTGCTGGAGACAGCATCACTGTGGAGGAAGTTCCAGATTTCATGTTCAAAGAAACTTCAAAATATGTAGCGAAGGAACAAAAAGAGATATTCACTCAACTGTTATTGTTGAGAATCCCTAAATAGCAATGGCCTGTACTTGACAGTCATTCATTTATTCATTCAAGCTAAACGAGTTCAGTACAATTCACTTTCAGTATTATTTATCAGAAGAAGGCAATTTGTTTGCATCAAAGAGCACAGCAAACAGAACAATACACCACACAAAACAATAGGCAAGAGCATTCAATGCAAAACAATATGCATACAAAAACAGAATGGGAAAAGAGATCCACATGGATCACAAGAGCAACAGAAGCCTGGAGGCTATGATTCAACTCAAAAACTTAAACTTGTTAAATATACACATTGGATAAATATCAGAGTGCACTGCAGACAAGTGAAGGAAAGTTCACTCAATTGAATGGATGTACTATTAAATGGATACAGAGTGTACTTGGTGTCTAGAAACTGACCTCAATCACTCCCTGCAAGCAAACACCAAGCTCAGCACACAGAGGAGATTGGGGAGTGACAATGATAAACCCCTCCACATGGGGATGCACAGATCAGACTTTTTCAGTCCCGATACCGATAGCGATACCTGCTTTGAGTAACGGCTGATACAAAGTGCCGATCCCATACCAGTGTTTAATTAATAAGCTGTATGCCTCACTGTGTGGAAGTGACTGGGATCATTCTTTTATGTGACTTAATCTTTGCTTTCCTAACTTTGTAAAACAAAATGTAACAAATAAATACATTGATATAAATTTACTGAATGGATATCTATTATTAAAATAATAAATCGTACACCAGCAACTGCAAAGAAATCTTCAAAATGAACAGGAATTACAAACCTTTTTAATGCAGCAATAAATTAATCAAAACATAAACAGGAATTCAAATTCCAGACAGTATATAACGTATATACTGTAGTATATAAACATAGAATTTAATTTAATAGATCGGCCCCATTGTCACCGATACCCGATCCAGCTATTTGAGTCAGCATCGGCCCCGATATCCGATCCAGTATCGGTACATCCCCATCTCCACATGGGAATCAGAGCCTACAGGTGGATACTTGTGGTGGTGGTTTATAAAATGCTAGATGAGCAGCAGCAGTGATGCTGATGCTGACATGGTGTTTGTAGCATTATGTGTAGGCTTCCCACCACTCACCTCAGACCAGCAGGGCAATTAACTACCTTGTGAATTGAGTTCAATCCACCTCATATGTGGCAACAGGCTTAGAAATTGCTACAGCAGTAACAATATCTATGCATATCAAAAGCATGACTATCTGTTACTATTGTCATTACTGTTTTTAACATTGTTCTGTTGTTGTCTGGCTGAATGCTTCTTTTAATTCGTTAATTATGTTCTTGTGTGTATTTATTCTGTTTTATTGTACTCTCGACATCATTGAAAATGAGGGCATGCCCTCAATGATTCCTCGAGATTTAAATAAAGGTTGAATAAATGAATGAATGAATGAATTAACTGTAAGCAGCAGATCACCATGAGGTACGAATAAGAGCCTATAAGGTTGGCAGCTGTTTAGAGTAGCAGGCAGCAGTGTAAACCATAGCTGCATATGAAGAATAGTTCAGCAAGCTTGTCACATACCTAATGCCTTTGAGTCCAAATCCTCCTCTAATGCTTAGCTAAATATGAAGTACATAGAGAAAATGTGAATGTGACTACCTTTTAGGCTATATGTGCAACAATAGCCATGTTGAGTTTCCCTTAAAAGCTATTATTAAAAGGGAAATTATTATGTGAATTGGCTGTGTGCCCTCGTGTTTATATTTCTAAAGCCATTATACAATAAATGATACTTCTTAAAGCTGTTATAAAATACTGTCCCCTCCTTGAGACCCAATTTGCAAGTGAGCCAACTGGCAACTTCACAAAAACAACACCAACAACCTGGGGGGGAAATATGCAGCAAAAACCAATTCACTCTAATAATGAAACACAACGTATTTCACCACTATGCAAACTAGCAGCATTAAAGCATCATAAAGCATGTGCAAAACACAAAGAAAAGAAAGAAAGGCCCAGCCATTACAGGCAAATTAATTCACAACTTGCACCAATGCAAACATTGCACACAATAGCATGAGAGCAGAAATTATGCAATGGCAGCAACAGCCTTACAGTTGAAATACAGCTAGGTAGCTAATACATGAGCATGAGCAGATTCTTACCTTAGACTGGTGAAATGAAGCAGTGATGAAGACATCTTAACAGACTGACAAAGTCATTGGTGGAAAAGTTTGGTCCCGAGCTTCCAACAAGGACGACAGGAAATATAATACTTTAGCCTTTGCTTTAACCTGCAATTGTTGCTAAAACAACCAGCTAACGGACGGTGAACGTGCTTCCACTTAGCCGAGAAAAAGCTACCTGAGTTGACTTGTTAACAGGTGTGCTAATTTCTAAAATGCTAAACAATGGCAGCTTGTTTGTACAGCTAGTTAATAAAGCAGCACGTGGCAGCAGAAAACCGCCCTTCATCCGGGTGAGCGTTCAATATATGTCACAGGGTGTCAAATATGTAATGTGTGAGTGGCGTAGCAGCCAATTAAAGGTGACTACCTGAACTAGGTCGCTGGCAAGGAGGGTGAAAAGAGGACATCTCACACGTTGTCATGGCGTCATATTATCGGGGTACGACGCATGCGCAGTCTGCACTCGCCGAAATTCCAAGTTACACTGCGCATGCGTCATACCCAGGAGCTCAAATCCCTGTCCTAGCTTCTTTCAATAGGCCTTGTTCGCTGGTGGGCTTTCCCTCCATATAAGATGTAAAAGAAACTTACTTTTCCAGACCATAACTTCTTGGTTCTTTTATTGCAGTTTTACTCAGACTTTTATTACCCTACTTAAATGTCTGGATTAGCTCTAAAATCGACATCCTGTCTCCTTTTACATGAGAAAATGGCAAATTTGGGATGCTCATGCTGTATTTTTCATGAAGAATATCCCTTTGGATCCGGTAAGTCATTTTATATTCAAGGGTTTATGATCTACATGGAGTAGAACAAACAAGTTTTGTCTCCAGTTAAAGCAGCAGTATAGGTAGAATTGGAGCAAATATGATTTAAAAAAGTTATTTTTATAAAACGGTCACTATATCCTGACAGTAGTGCATGAGACAGGTAATCTGAAAAAAAAAAAAATCATGTGCCTCTGTGTCCTCCGGTGTCCTCCAGTGCTCCAAATGGCATCTGCAAGATTTAACAGACCGGAGGAAAACAACCAGTCAGAGCCGAGCTGGGGCCTTGCCGTCTCCGAGCAGTTGTCAATCACTCACAAACTCCAATCAAATGGTCAAACTAGGCAGCGCTGATCAAATATGAATCAATTTTCTGTTACTGTAGTGCCTATTTCTCTCCTCAAATGTTAACTTGTAACTCTTGTAGTGTACTGTTTAGCTGTAAAATGAGAAAGTTTATGACCCTGCAGCCATGTTGAGGTAAGCTGAGGAAATACCAAGCACCGCCCACCAGCCGGTGCAAACTTTCTAATTTTACAGCTAAACAGTACACTACAAAATGTTTCTCAAAACAACTGAGGAGAGAAATAGGCATTACAGTAACAGATAATTGATTCATATTTCATCAGCGCTGCCTAGTTTGACCATTTGATCGGAGTTCGCGAGTGATTGACAGCTGCCTCTGTTGAATGAACAGCCAATAGGAACGCTCTCTCTGAAATGACCTGTGATTGGCCAAGGTCTCCCGTCACGGGCTAGATTTTTTTTAAAACAGATTCATGAGGAGGAGCAGAAGTCTAGTTATCTCACAGAACACTTGAATTACAATATGCTGAAAGGTTATTATGGAATTTTTGCCCAATGATGCCAAAAACCTTCTGCCTACTGCAGGTTTAAATCAAGTTCTATTTTATTAATGTTTTTAATGTAATAGTTGAAAATCAGGGTAAGGGGTAAAAGTCCATGGTTTTACCCCCGATACTTAGCTGATCTTTTTAATTAGAAACAGAGCCTGGGCTCAAGCTAGACGGACCAAAAAACCTTCCAACTTGTTCTGCTGCGCTGAGAAAGGCCAAGTCTGACTACTACCTACACTCTTTCACCAGCTCCTCTCATGATCAGAGTGAGTTTTGGAAGTTAAATCAATTTTGAAAAATAATAGCTCCTTTCCAACTCACATGGACAATGGGCAGAGTCTATTACCAGCCCCTAGAGCCATTTGCACTGCCTTTAACAGTCATGTTGCTGCTCTGAGCATCTTCTTGAGAACACTACTGTATGAGTGAGTTGAATCATAATGTCAAACCACAGACTGAACTACAGGGTAGTACGTCTCCACAATCTTAGGGACATTACCCATGCTCTTCTTACTACTGATACAAGGAAATCTGATACATACAGTTATTAGTGACACCTGTGCTTTTCCAACTATGACAAGCCAAAATGTCTGCCATGAGAAAGGCCTATTAAATAGACGAATAAATTCCACACTTTAATGGCTTTTTACATAAAGGACATTTAAAGCAACAAATTAAAGCTATTTGTTACAGCTGATCTAAAACCACAGGTGCCAAATAGGTGTTTAAATAGTGAAAAACAAGGACAAAAAACATGTTGCATTTTCTCGATGCTTCATTAGTCAGGGAATAGTCATTGCCCCAAAACAAACACAACACATTTTATTCTTATTTTTTCATGTTTTGGGTCACGACAAAATTAGATTTTATTTGGAAAATTCCATCAACTGTTTTCTACATCAAAACTTATACAGACATGCTATTTATTACAAAGTATAAAATGTAGAGATTGAAGGGACAATATTTTTCAGCAATGCACTTTATAGATAAGCAATAGCCTGCAAACAACTTCCCCCCTTGCGAACAATAAAGATTGACTTGTAAACCATGGAGACACTCGTATAAATGTTTGATTGTTGGCATGGAATTTGACTTGAAACACTGCTGTATTGGCTCAGCTGTCGTATTTATGAAAAGGAAGAAAACTGCCAAGTGGTTGATGTTCAGAATGGATCAGTTTGGGGTATTTAAGATGCGATTGTCCCTGACAACATCACACAAAAGGGAATAAATCATGCTTATGGCCATTAGCAATGGTCCAGTGTGTGTGTATACATGTGTATGTGTGGGATGTGATGTGATGTGAACCCCATGCTGCTGGATAACCCCACTGTGTGAGATTTGACAGCTCCCACTGCTGTCTCTATGACAGGATAAAAGAGCGTCTATGTGTGTTTGACTCATATAGTGAAAAGGAGGAGGAAGTGGCCGGAGATAGAAAGAGAGAACCCATAGCTTATTCACACACAAAAACAGGAATACATTGAGTCCAGTGAACGTCTCTTTGAAAGCTTATCTGAGAGAGCATGGAAAAACTAGACATCCCGCATCCTTTTTGAAACCCACAACAAGCAACAACAAGGCCTGATGGTATCTGACCATTATAAAGTAGAATAAAATCTAAGATTTAAACTCATCAAAAGTCTTAAATGCAATTAAGCCGTCAGCGCCGTCTTCAGACAAGGAATGGCACCATGGGAAACTTCTCAAAGTATGAAAACATGAGGGTGCTGAACGTCTCCTCTGTGAACTTTCAGCTTACATTTTGAGCAACTATAAAGTCTTATAAAGCGAAATAAAGTGCACAGTGAGACTTAAGCCTGCACTTCAAGATAATAGGTATACATTTATTTCCCACTTTTAAGTACACAAAATGCAACATACTAATAAATGCACCCTTGAAAATCTATTAGAGATGCACTTTGCAGTTCTAGGTCCTCTTTGTTGTTTGGTTTAAAGCATTAAAAAGCTCTGCCTGCAAACATACAATTTACCATGACATTTGTGAGGTGGTTCATACCCTCAGAGAACTTTGATCTATTTGAAGCGTTTCCAAGCCATTTGCCCACCGAGTGGCTATAAAAAACTGACTTCCATCGAATAGCAGGTAGAGCGTACATGAAGTCCACTTATCAACAGTGAATGGAATCCATTATTTCTTAAGTGTGCTTAAAAGTATTAACAACTTATAAGGATTTCTGAGAGTATCCCCGTCACTGCAGCCTGGGGGAACATGAAGGCAGATTTTGTGAATGGAAAATGATTTCACAGCCTCAATGTGCAGATATAGATATGGTATATATCCATGTTTTGACTTAGTGTGTAACTCTAAAGGTACAGTGTGTAGGATTTTGTGGCATCTAGTGGTGTGGTTGCAGATTTCAACCAACTGAGTACCCCTATCTTGACTCCTCCCTTTCCAAGACTGCGGTAACGTGAGCCACCAAGCTCAAAACCGTGGTAATGCGGTTCGCCTCGCTCAGAGGCCATCCCGAACTACGGTGGCCTACAGGTAACGTAAAAACGGGAAAATCTCTCTCTAGAGCCAGTGTTTGGTTTGTCGGTTCTGGGCTACTGTAGAAACATGGCGGAGCAACATGACGGACTCTGTGAAGAGGACCAGCTCCCTATGTAGATATGAATTCTAAAGCTAACAAAAGCATGATTCTTAGTTTCAGGTGATTAAATGGTGCCTTCAAATGGGGTCGTGTTTACCGTGTTCACGAGAAGAGTCCATATGAACGCCTCCCTCTTGTGGTATGCACAACCTCGTAAGTGGAAAGTTTCTGAAAGCTCAGTTTACGAGTTGTGACGTGTTTGTTGACGTTGTCAGAAATGTCGGAGGCCATGGAAGTTAATTTTTCGGTGCATAATAAGTTAATATATTGTAATTTTTGTCTTGTATTTTGTTCTTCGTAATTTTATAATATGTCTATGTAAGAAAATGTTGATATTCCCAACGGCCTCATCTTTTTCCTCTGTCATTATGCCTTTGCATTTCTTGCATTATGTTGCCCACTTACTAGCTTGCTAATAGCCTCTGTGGCTTCTAGACGGCGACAGTAACGTTAATATTGCCGTTGCTTAGCAGCGGTGTTCTTCACGACTTAACCACTTGAACGGCAAGCATAATAATGTGTACATGACTTCCCATGTTATAAAGACAAGCTCACGAGTTTCATTTGAAGCCATTTCACCGGAATTTCATTGCTAGGCAACAGCTTGGGTTTACTTCCTGTCAGCTGATGTTATTCACATACACTGTAACAGGAAATAAACTGGGACACATTTCGAATGTTTACAACTGTGAAATGGCCTATACACTAATGAAAACATTTGGGATGCACCGATTGTGAAATTCTGGGCCGATACCGACGTTTAAAATATAAATTTGGCCGATACACAATGCTGATGCTTTTGCTGTTGTTTATTTAGGTTTTGTTGTTATTTATTCCCCTTTTATGCCAGGGAAACAAAGAAATCTTCATTATAAAAAAAAAACTGAGCTGTTTTAAAGTCTTTCAGCATTTCATTGTTGATCGAGTCCAACTGCAAATAACCAACACAACATTTAGCCACAGCAAAATTGATGCCACACAACAGATAAACATCTGCCACTGCCATCGGTGAATGTCATCTTATTTACCGATAGGCCGATGGCAGTCAACAAGGTGATCAACTGATACCGATGTTTGGCTGATAAATCGGTACATCCCTAGAAAACATATATCCATCCATCCATCCATCCATCCATCCATTATCTGTAACTGCTTATCCCAGAATACATATATGAATATTATATTCAATTTCTACTATTAGATCCCCTGAAATGTTACACACAGTCCCTTTTAATTAAGTGATGCATGATAAAGTAACGACATAACATTAGCCAAAGAATATGGCTAACTTTTCCGCCCCATCTACATAAGATTCATCAGTGAAATGTATTGCACTTGATGTTGCATGCAACCGTCTTATCAATAACACTGATTTTATGTTTACACTCTCTCATTGAGGTTAGAGCAGGGTTCAGGGACAGATTTAGAAAGTCTTATCTGATATAGCACTTCACCATAATGTGGAGATGTGCTACATCCCCATCTGAAAAATGCATGAGGAATTCTCAAAGTAAAGAGTTCTTACCAAAACCTCTTCAGGAATGTAGTCTCAGAGAGGCAGTGCGACAGGAAGCTGCAGCAGTAACAGTGATGCAGGTTGAAAACGGTTACATTTGACTCTCCCGGGACGGCTGTAATTGCAGCGTGCTACCTGACTGGCACACGTCTAGACAGAGCACCTACAAAGTGTCACGATCTCCCATTCAAGATCGTGCACACTGTTTTGCAATGATGTCCATTGTGCTGCATTACAAAACTCAAGTGAGTGGAGAGCTAATGTTTTGGATGAACTCCTGCTGAAAATGATGTTCTGCTGTAGAGCAAGCATAGCAGAATGTGTGGGGAATAATGTAGGATTTGTGATCATGAAAAACTAATTCGGGGGGCTACTGTGGTTATTCTACTGCATGTGATCAAGAAAGAAAAAAAAATTGTTTTTCCTATAACCCGAAAGAGCTTAAAATTAAAATGATGTATTTACACATTCTAGTGCCAGCAGAGGAGGAGATTTTGCATATCCAAGTTTTTCTGGATACACACCAAAAAAGTGGACAATTGCTCATTCTTAATGTGGCACGCTGTGTCATATCTGCTTAAGTTAAAAGCTGTTTACTTTGAAGCGAGGCTCGACTTGCACACAGAGCAACATTTAAGTGATGCATGACTGTTCTCCTTCGCAGCCTGAGGATGACTCATGCTTCTGAGTGACTAGCAGGATATACAGCTGAGGGCAATGTTTGTTTCTCGAAACACATTAAACGAAAAATCAGACAGACATTTTCATCACTGTGTTACACTAAATGCCCCTCTCTATCTCTCTCCAGCACAAAC
Source organism: Sebastolobus alascanus (assembly GCA_916701645.2). NCBI lineage: Eukaryota > Metazoa > Chordata > Actinopteri > Perciformes > Sebastidae > Sebastolobus > Sebastolobus alascanus. Next base: position 4,144,692 of record CAKAOJ020000032.1, read on the forward strand.
AGACGTGTTTTGCTTCTCAAATCTTTGCTGAAAGATTCAAAGTTTCATTCCAGGTGGAATATACCGGTCAATTCAACACTATATTCACTTTCCCCCACTAACTCCTGCTGATTTAAATAAGATGCTTACGAGTAAAACTCCAAGTAAATGACATCACCACTTTGGGCTTAGGTGAGTTAATAATAATCCACTATTACCTCTTACCATTCTGCCCATTACTTTTAGAAAATGATAAAAAAAAAAATCCCTCAGACACCAAGACCTTGAGGAACACCATAGAAAAAGAAATGCTGTGATTTAGTATCAAAAACGTTTGACATTTGGAGATTTCTGCAAGAATTGCATTTTTCAGCAATTGGTTGGGGAGCATCCAACTTCTGTTCTGGAAACTGCTCAGAAACCCCCTTATTGTCAATCAGGAAAGCAATCCATCCTCTGAATGTCCTAGGTCTCTAGTTTGTGGTTGTAAAATCTCATAAGGCTGTGATTATCCTAGAGGTCACTACAGGTCATTTTATACAGTGAGGTAAAGTTTTAAAATGGTCTCACTACATTAAAATGGCTCCTATGGGGACTAACATCAACCCAAATGAATACAGTTGGGCTCATTGGATCCACAAGAGTCTCAGCTTCACAGTGATACCCAGTTTATGTAATTACAAGACTGTTTAGGGACCCCAATATGCAGAGATATTCAAAAACACTATTTTAGTATAGGTGAAAATAACACATTTATACTGCATGCAAAAAACGGAATGTTTTTTTCCCAAAACTACATGTGATTATCATAAAGTGGGCATGTCTGTAAAGGGGAGACTCGTGGGTACCCATGTGCCGTCCTCTTTGTTTAATTTTTTTTTTTTTTTACACCTCTGGGCTTCCTCGGTAACCCTGTTTAATGACACAATGCTATGAATTGTGGGTAATTCCCTCAGGCAAAGTCTGCAGAGCTGCAGACTTACAGTGTTCATAAAGGGCTCAAAATGTCTTCGAGAGCCCTCAAGGACTTGACGATTTGACAGGGGGACAGCCCTAAACCCTCACTTGACTTTGCGGGAATGTGCCTCAAAGTCTGTGATTATGGACTTTGGGATTGGGCCATAGAACCCATTTTCATTCACATATCTTGAGGTCAGAGGTCAAGGCACCCCTTTAAAAATGGCAATGCCAGCTTTTCCTCGTGTTATATATCATTCTTCCCGACGAGCTAAAACTGAGCCCGCCACAACCTCTGAAAGAAAAAATAGTGGCTGGGCCCACTGGCGGGCCGTAAGATTGTTAAGAGGTCAACTTTAGCCATTTTCAGGCAACCCGGTAATGTTAAATCTGGTCAAGGGAAGTTAGGTAAATTTGTTTCAGTGTTGCATTTTACTGGGAGGCATTTCTAATATTTTGGACAGCTCATCTCTATGAATGGCAGTAGAGTAAGTATAGAAATACCTCTCAGTCATTACAATGCAATACTCAATATTTTTCAGAGTCTACAGCCTAAAACAGATTCAACGTAAAATGAACATTGTAGCCTTTATAAAATTAGGATTTACTTCAGGGCTGTTGTATTATTAGAACATTCGTCTCAGCTAGTTGCATCTAATAAAGTTGTAATTCCTGCAAGGCTCTTGTATTTACTCTTAACATGCATGTAGCCAGCAAACAAGCTACTCCTCCCATCACAACCACATTTGACTGAATGACAAATGAGTGGAAAATACACAGGACAGAGTTGAAGCAACTTTTACTTCAGAAAAGAAATCTGACATTTGTGATGTGAACAAAACAGATGAGTTGACTTGAACCATGATGGGAAAGGAGGACAAATCAAAAACCTAAATAATCACAAAAACAATTACTCTTCTGTCAGGGATGGTCAGGACAATAATCATCTGCTTCAACTCCAACTTTCTAATCCACTCAGTCACACTCCTAAACTGGAGCCAAGCTGTAATTTCTAAAATGTTCAGTGAGAAATATTCTTCTAAACACTCCCAAAAGGCACTGCACAACAACACTATTTTCTGCAGAGTATGCATTGCCTCAAATCCACGCAGGCACATCAATGAGGAGTAAAAAACTAAATTTAAAAGTTAAACTCAATAAAAGTATTCCCCAAGTGCCTTGCCTACAAAAGATGTCTATGCATATGTAGGCAACACAGGCTAACAAAGTGTAACAGAAAATACACTGAAGTTAAGAGCATTCATATCGTTATGTAACAAGTCAACCCAGAATAAAAGCCATTTGAACCCAGGGGATACAATGATCAGCAGTAGTCCAAAGTTAAACTGCAGCATGTTGTCAGTGAGGTGCTTGATTGACATCTGTCTCTTAACCACACCCAGACTCAGTCCTGGTACTCTGTGTACTTTTTGGCCGATCCGTGCACCTTGCTGGCGGGGTATTTCAGTCGGTTTAGGGCCATTTTACGAAGCACCGCTTGCGGGAGGTCAACGCGACACTTCTCGGCGAGCTCCACCAGGTAGATCATCACGTCGCTGAGCTCCTGGGCCAGCTGCTCTCGCTCCGACTCGGTCCAGTCCGGCAGGCCCTCGGCCGCCTCCCCCCGCCACTGGAAGAGCTCCGACACCTCGCCCACCTCGCCCACCATGGCCAGGAGCAGGTTGCGGGGCTGGTGGAACTGATTCCAGTCCCGCTCGTCCGTGAACTCCGCCTGCATCCGCCTGATGTCCTCGACGGTGGGCTCGGGGCTGAAGGTGAACCTCTCCGCCCCGGTTCCTCCGTTCTGCAGCTTCGAGTGAGCCTCCGTCGTCGCTCCGTTTACCACAGACTTGTTCGCAAAAGCGTCCTTGCTGCCATTTAAAGACACCGACGGCTCGTCACCTTTTAATCCACCGACGTCCTTTCCGTTTGTAGCCATCATGTTGTATGTTGTTTTATCAGCGGTGACTGTAAAAGCAAGTTTTCAAATGTCTGTAAACAACCTGCTCTGCAACGCTGCAACTACCATGTGAAGAAGTCCCGCCAGTTGTCAAAACGGAAGTGACGCAGAGTTTTATGTCGGAAACCGGAACCTCACCAAGACTGGGCTTTGTAGTTTTTACCCGAACACTAGCGGTATACAATGGTGTATAAAATGTCACTTTGAAAAACTACATCTCCCGTATTCACTGGGACATTACAACATGGCTGCCTCCTCTGTTGCAGCAAGTGAGCTGCTACATAAAATGAATAAACAAATGTCAATATTGTATCCAAAGGCTTTGTGTGTTATTAGGCGGATAAGTACATCAAGCTCAAGATGCGACAGTCAACATCAGCTGAGAGCGAAACGGTGAGTGAGGCTGCCGAAGCGGGTTACTTTGTTTAGAGCCCCCTGACCTGCTCCCCTGTAATTTGTTTAAACCGGTGAATTAGCTGAGAAAGCTAACTGGTAACTAGGGTGAAGCAAAAGTACTGTTGCCATGGTTACCTGCTGTTGCTGCGCACGGATTTAGAACGTGAAGTCAGTTATCCACGTCAAAATGTTGTTGTTGTTGCGTCCGAAATTCCATACTAACATGCTGTTTAGTACTAACATGCAATTTGTGTCTGATACTAAGGTTTGGGGCATACTAAAAAAATCTCACATACTGTTTTAGCGTATTAAATAGCATGTTAGTATGGAATTTCGGACGCAACCTCTAAATGGGATAGGTCCCTTTGTATTTCCTGTTGCAATGTTTGTTAATGCAGTAGCTGACAGGAAGTAAACTTGGACCAAAGCTGTTTCCCAAGCAACAGAATGGCAATGAAAAGGTCTATACATGCGTTACTAATGGTGCCTTCAAATGAAACTCGTGAGTTTGTGTTTACAACACGGGGAAGTGGTGTACATGATATCCATGGCGACTAAAATTACAATATATTAACTTATTATGCACCGAAAAATTTACTTCCATGGTCTCCGCCATTTCTGACAACGTCAACAAACACGTCACAACTCGTGAACTCGGAGCTTTCAGAAACTTTCCACTTACGAGGTAGTGAATACGACAAGAGGGGGGCGTTCATATGGACTCTTCTCGCGAACACGGTAAACACGACCCCATTTGAAGGCACCATAGGTGGGATGACCCTGATGAAATTCCTAGGATTATTTTCTTAGACAGCTCCCTCAGAGCCACAGAAGACATTATACAACAGTATTCATGCGCTGAGCAGTACTCCATGAAACTCCACCTCCACCTGATCTTCAGGTGGAGGTGGAGTTCCCTTTAACCTGAAGCCAAACCTGACCCTAACCTCATCCTGTTGTCTTCTGCAATGCGTAATTCCAAATTAGGTCTAAATCAAACCAGTCATCTCTGCAAAGCCTAATCACATTAAATACACAAATGAAGCCGTAACCACAACCAAAGAGGGCAGTGCTACAGGAAACATTATTTGAAGGGATAACAAACTTTGACACAAGACCAAACAATTGCTGTGTCCCCATTCCATACTAGTAGTTATACATTATGTACTATATCTAAGCTTGTTGCAGTTAATATACAAGAAATTGACATACTAATGGAAAATGATACCATACCAAGTGCGCTGTCAGATATGAAGAAAACAGTGATCTTAGAGTGTCAGTCAGATACACTTCTCAAACATAAAGAAAAATGTCTTTTTAAAGATTTAATGCTTTTGGAGTTGTCTCGCCACCATTTTCAATTTATTAATTTTTTTTGCAGCTGTGAGTTGTGCCACAATTTCCTTTCTGCATTGCATTGTGGGACAATCAAAAGCATAGTCAATAATCAATCGTTTTAAGTAAGCATACTGACTTTTTTCAGTATTTTTGTTACTTTTCCAGTGTGAATACATTACATACATAACTGTTGTAACCGTGACGTCACCCATTGGTTTGTGGACTGCCGTTTTAAAGCTTCCAGTTCGGCATTTTGGTCGTCGCCATCTTGATATTTGGCCGTTGCCATGTTGTTTTTTTGCAACCAGAAGTGAGAAGTGGAGCTAAGTACAAGTTATAATTAACTTTCATGAACTGAAAACACACTGTGAAAGGGTTAAAGTTCTAAGACGAGAACACGGACAACTCCCAGACCAGACAACGCCATGGTAACGACCTGTCAATCACAAGGTAGCCACGCCCTAAATCATCCCCTGCTTTATGGTCTATTTGACTCTAAATGGGACCATAATTTACGAAATGAACATCATGCTGTATTGAAGAAGACTTGAAACTAGCGATTGAGACCATAAACTCATGTTTACTATGTTTACTGAGGTAATAAATCAAGTGAGTAGTAGGATCATTTTCTCATAGACTTCTATACAATCAGACTTCTTTTTGCAACCAGAGGAGTCGCCCCCTGCTGGCTATTAGAAAGAATGCAAGTTTAAGGCACTTCAGCATTGGCTTCACTTTTCAGACCCCAGACTGGTTTTTACAGACACCTGCCAGTCAATCAGGAGTGTGTATGTACATTGTATACAGCTACTTTTTGGCTGATTTTGTTCCCCTCAGTCCACTAGAGGTTTCTGTGATTTGGTCATCATGTCTGTCTCATGCCTGTCTCCTCTCTCTCAGTGCTCCCCAGCAGCTGGTTGGAGTGGTGGGCTTGGAAGTCCACGCCCAGATTAACTCCAACACCAAACTGTTCTCCGGCTCAGCGGTTGGCTTCTCAGCACCTCCAAACTCCCTGGTGTCGCCCTTTGACGCATCCTTACCAGGCACATTACCCGTAAGTGTTGTAATTCAAACAAAGATAACCTGTTGTTTTGCGAAGGCTTCGTCATCAGGCAGTGTCCCTCTCTATGTGTCCCCAGGTCCTGAACAAACGATGTGTGGAGGCAGCAGTGATGACGGGATTGGCTCTCAACTGCTCCATAAACAGGAAATCCCTTTTTGACAGGAAACACTACTTCTACGCTGACCTCCCTGTGAGTTTTTCACTCCTTTTAGAAATCTAGGTTTGAAGAAGTGGGAGCACAGACGTTAGTGGGGGTACTTCATCTGACAAACCGCAGTGTAAAGATTCTATAGTCCTGCACATCATGCTGCATCATTGCTTTTGCTTTGATGTAAGCCGTCCTCATCTGCCTCCGACTTCTCCATCACTGAACTCTCCCGGCCTGAGCTCTAATTGAAAATAGTGAGCAAGTCTTGCTGAAGCAGCAAAAATGCCATTTCCACACGTACTGTACAGACGAATGACACCGAAAAGCTGTTAAAGAAAACGACCAGTGTTTTTTCACTTGCTATCTCATTTCCTTCAGTGCACTTCTATTTTTACATTATCCACAGGTCATTTCCCTCTCCGTGCTTTTGCTGATAATTTGGGGATAGCTTTCTTTTATTCACATAATTTGAATCATTATTGGAGTCATAAAAACCCCCAGGTAGTGTTGTTTAACTGAACATCTCTGGTTGTGGTACGTTTGATTATGAAAATTAGATAGTTAATTAAAAGGAAAATATTTGTGAGCCTGAAATGACTCCAATCTTCAGTAGTTACCAATAATGGACTTAGTCCCCAGAGTAGGCTCTGGTGTTTTCTGATGGTTTCTAATGGCTCATTGTTAATTGAAACTCCTCGTGTAGTTACCATTGAGTCCTTTAAAGCAGCATCAATTAACTCATTTATTTATTTATTTCGGCAACTTGAAGGGAAGCCGAACAAACTGTAAAAACAACATTGATATATTATTCATATACAGTTAATATGGTGAACATGTTAGCAGGTTGCCTATTTATACATCCAGCACACACAGAGCAGCATTAGTATTCATTTGCAGTCTTGTTTCTTTTTTATCTGATGAATGAAATCCTTTTATCCTTAATAATCTGTTTTTGTCTCCATCCACTTCTGAGGGAAATATCTGGCACGATTACTGTACTACTTTATGTTCATCAGCTAGACGCTAACTTTGTTTATCTGATGTTTGGTGCTGGCTAATTAGCATGCAGTGGGTTTTCAGAGCTTTTTCACCAAGAGTAGCTGCTTGCTGTGGCTGAAAATGGTGGTGATGATGAGAGCAATGAGAGTGAACCAGAAGGGTAAAGATGCAGCAGACCATTACACCAAAAGAATGAGGTGAAAGATGCTAAAATGCTCTGTCGAGCTGAGACGAACTGCAGAATCGAGGGATATTTCGCTGTGCTTTTATCACAAGTGACATCTTTCACATTACACATAGGTGCAGCTTTAAAGCGGCCATAATCGACATTTCAGTGTGTCAAATAACAATGTAAAAGGGGTCGCTCGTAGTGATTAATCTACAGAGAATTGGCACCCAAATCTACAGCTCCCCTCGGTTTTATATTGAGCTTCAGCTCATTGTTTAGCTGTCCGGCTCACAACGTTACTGTTTTGGTTCACTCTCACCGCTCTCATAGGGTTATTTTCGGCAGCAGCAGGCAGCTGTTTTCAGTGAAAAAGCTCTAAAAACCCACAGTACACTACCCGCTCATTACCAAACTGCAGACAGACACATGTGGCGACTAGCTGGTGAATAAGTGGAGCATTTAGAGGCTAAAGAGACAGGTATTCCCCTCAGGAGTTGGTGGAGACAAAAAACAGAGCAAAAAGAGAGTGAATATTGGACTGACATTCACCAGGTGGCCAGAAACATGACTCCAAATGAATGCTTATGTTGCTCCCACAGACTGTATATAAGAAGTGGACGTAGTCACCGTGACGTCACCCATTGGTTTGTGGACCGCCGTTTTGAAGCCTTGAGTTCAGCATTTTGGCCTTCGCCATGTTGTTTTTTTGCAACCAGAAGTGAAACGATAGGGTGGAGCTATAAGTACAAACGAACACTGAATAAGACATTTTTAGGAGACCAAAATGTTACAGTTAACTTTCATGAAATGAAACAACTCCCAGACCGTACAACGCCGCGGTGGCGACCTGTCAATCACAAGGTAGCCACGCCCTAAAGCATCCCCTGCTTTATGGTCTATTTGACTCCATAATTTACTAAATGAACATCATGCTGTATTGAAGAAGACTTGAAACTAGTGATTGAGACCATAAACTCATGTTTACAATGTTTACTGAGGTGATAAATCAAGTGAGAAGTAGGCTCATTTTCTCATAGACTTCTATACAATCAGACTTCTTTTTGCAACCAGAGGAGTCGCCCCCTGCTGGCTGTTAGAAAGAATGCAGGTTTAAGGCACTTCTGCATTGGCTTCACTTTTCAGACCCAGAGGTTGGTCCACTTGTTGCTCCGTAACTGCTGGATGTTTAAATATGCAACAGTTTGCTAACAAGTTCGCCATATGAACTTAAAAGGTGATGATATTTCAGTCTTTCCGCTACCTCCAAGTGGCCAAAAATGATTTATTGGAGCTTTAAATTCCTCTTATTGCAGTTTTCAAATTCACTGCTCTTAAAGAATCAAAGAGACATGTTTGCTAACAAGGTATTTGAGGAATTACATATCAGTCCCATGGTCATGACATGGGAATGTTGTTAGTATTTAAATATCCAGCAACATGCCGTATGAGCTGAATAGCAGTCTGGTAAGGTAGTGGGAGTGATATATTAAAAAAAACCCTCTTTAACATTGATATTTCCATTTAACAGTCTTGCCCAAGCGATGTTCACTTTGCTCTCTGTAATGGACTGCTCGCGTGGCAAAGTTTCACAACCCCTCAGAGCCCAAGGGTAATTTTACTGCCAATATGAGTGACATTTTAAGGCTTAGACGGAAAAGACAAAATGTCATGGGAACTCTGCAGTGACTTGCCCTGCAGAGACCTTTTCTAATAAATCTAGAAATTCTCGGAAGAAAGGTGTTGGAGAGTTTTGAGAGTTCAAAGTCAGTCTTTGCCTGGTAAGATATTATGCTAACACAGCTTTGGGCAAGGTAATGAGGAGGGTAATGAAGAACTTGAGAGACAGAATTCCTTTGGTGGTACTTCATAGAAACGACCCAAAGGAGTGGCTTAAAATGAGAGTACCCCCATGAAGTAGCAAGCTGAGTATGAGCGTCGGCTGGTATTTTTTATTGCACTATTTATATTACTGAATAGCACTGAAATATATTAACTCGTCCTTTGATATTTCTGATTAGTTTCTGCTCTAATTCCTTCACCATATTGTGAAAATGTGACTGATAAGGCTTAATGGAGCACAACAGTTTTCTGTAGATCTTGATAGATGGAGTTTTTTTTTCTCCATTTAATATTTCACAGACTTCGCTGGTTATCACACAGTTGCAGCGGTACATATTTTAATCACAATGGTAGGGATACATTATCTCCACAGAAAGTCCATGTATCTTGAAATTCCAGCAAAATCCCCTCCAGAAGCGCAGGGATTACTGTTGGGTTCCTCTTGCTCTTTTTGTGTGTTTGCCGAAGATTGCATCACCTCCTTTTGGAATAACTCTGAACAGTTGACACACACACACAGCAGGGCCGATTGAGCCTGAACCTTTGTTTGTGTTTTAGATTCACTGTGTGCACAGTACCTGCTGTCGCCTTGTTTATACTTATTTAGTTTGCATTAGTCTCATCAGCTGCTCAAGGTGAGTGATGTTGTGTGATAAACGGAAGTCAGAGGTTGTAGCGGATACTGGTATCATATGAAACTAGAAAAACCTGAGGAATTGATTGGTACCAACCCTGTCATACTAGCTTGTCACGAAGGAGGCTAAATAACGTTCCACCCTGGCGCTAAATTTTGGCGAGGAAAAACCGGCATGGCATTTTCAAAGGGGTCCCTTGACCTCTGACCTCAGGATATGTGAATGAAAATGGGTTCTATGGGTACCCACGAGTCTCCCCTTTACAGACATGTCCACTTTATGATAATCACATGCAGTTTGGGGCAAGTCATAGTCAAGTCAGCACACTGACACACTGACAGCTGTTGTTGCCTGTTGGGCTTCAGTTTGCTATGTTATGATTTTAGTGTATTTTTTCTATGCTAAATGCAGTACCTGTGAGGGTTTCTGGACAATATTTGTCATTGTTTTGTGTTGTTAACTGATTTCCAATAATAAATATATACATACATTTGCATAAAGCAGCATATTTGCCCACTCCCATGTTGATAAGAGTATTAAATACTTGACAAATCTCCCTTTAAGGTACATTTTGAACAGATGTAAAAATGTGTGATTCATTTGCGATTAATCGCGATTAAATGTTTTCATCGATTGACAGCCCTACTTTGTAAACAAGGAGGAGGACCTTCAGTCAATTCTAAATTATGCAGATGATGGGAGATTTTTCACTCTCGACCCTAAACTTTGAGTGTAATCAATGCTCGTAAAATTAAACCAGTAGCAGGATCGAGGGAGAAATTATCCCGCCCTTGAAACATACATTTGTAAATTGCGTTGTACATTATTGATATGTTCCACCACAAGTCCCTGATTGCATTTTTGTAAAACACCACAGTTGCTCATTAAATGATTAATGCTGCTGTCCAACCAGCATTCCCTCTATTTATTGGAGTGGCAGACAAGGCACATGTATAACGTTTCTAACAGCCCTTTAATAACATGCATCAGCAGCTCCACACTAACCTACCAGCAAAAACAAATAATTACAATTTCCTTGAGATATTAAAATTTCCAAATAAACAGACATGGCCTGGCTGTTGAAGCTTTGACATGCTTAATGAGAGCTATGAAGGTCTTTGTGGCCCCCCGTGGGCAGCTGAGAAAAACATCAGTCTGCCGGCGCGAGGAGCGAGACGGCCGACTGAGTCTTGTTTGTTTGGCGACTTTGAAATTAGCCAGAGAATGACTCAGCGGCTTACAAAATGGAAATGAGTTTGGAGTTTGTGTATGTGTGTGTCCCACGCATCTGTGACTTTGGATGTAAAGAGGGCAAGGAGTCACAGCGAGTGTTTGGAGCATCACTGCTCATTAAGGGCCTAGAGAGAGAATAATTGGGGAAAACGTAATGTGGCTACCAGGATCTTATTAGCAGCACACTTGCCTCACCATTCATTATATAGCAACAGCGGCTGATTTATTATGCAGGAAATGTCTTCACTTATACAAATGCTCCTGAATGTACAGTACGGCGTGCTCGTGCTTCACCCGGCAGATACAACATTTTCAACGGCTGAGACGAAACTCATGAAAAGATTAAGTCAGAAACAGGGGATTTCTGCTAAGCCGCAACAGTATTCACAAAAATCCAGCAGATTTAAAGATTGAATCCACCGAGAAGAACCGGAATTGAAAAAAAAAATCCCCCCCCAATAGTGTGTATTTTTTCCTCTCATCTTGTTTTAAAAGGAGGAGGTGATAGATTGTGTCGATTGTACAGAGAGCCGGTGACTAACAGCCCCCCAATCTCTTCTCCCACGTCCTCACTCTCTTTAGCATAAGTATGATTAATGTGTAGTTCCTGTGATGTGGTTGCCATAGTAGCGGGGGGAATTAATACTTGGGGCAGCCGGTTCTTTTAGGAAGTAGAGGGAGCAGATGAAATATTTATTCTTATGTTTTTCTGAGTAGGAACCTTGAGTGAAGTGGCGGCAGCACTCCCGTTGCATTATAATGACGGCCCAGCCAATCTGACAGCACCGGGATTAATTCACCTATACATAGACCCATGACACTGACTGACTGCGGCATACCTCACTGTTATTTCAATGACAGACTGCCTGCCAGAAAACTGTATCTTACATCCATAATATGATGTATTTACTATTGTAAAATGACATTTTGGTTACACAAAATGAGGGATCATTCCATTAATTAAACCATAATAATACTGGTCATGTCTAGAAGGTAACACGGAAATTGTGAAACTCTTGTGAGGTGGTTAAGGCTAGGATAGGTCGTCCGGCAGCGAGTCTCGTGAGAGTTTTTGCAAGTTTTCGCAATTTGAGGGTTACCTTCTAGACTGACCCAAATTTACTCATATTACAATTTTCAGTACATGTCTATACACTGAAAATAGCTACAACAAGCAATGACATCTAACAAAAGTTCAACCAACCAATCAGTCGACATACTGTAATTGTAACATTACCAGTTAAAGGTACAGTGTGTAGGATTTGGCGCCATCTAGTGGTGTGGTTGCAGATTGCAACCAACTGAGTGTCCCTCCGCTCACTCCTTCCTTTCCAAGACTTCAGTAACGTGAGCCGCCGAGTGCAAAACCGTGGTAACGCCGTTCGCCTCGCTCAGAGGCCATCCTTACCATAATAACTCTACTTTAGGAGCAACGGAAGTCTGACAGCAGCTGGTGGTACCACAGTTTTGCACTCTGCGGCTCAAGTTACTGCAGTTTCACAAGCGTGTTGGGGAACTACGGTGACCTTCAGGTAACATAAAAACATGAAAGGCTCTCTCTAGAGCCAGTGTTTGGTTTGTCCGTTCGGAGCTACTGTAGAAACATGGCGGAGCAGCATGGCGGACTCTGTGAAGAGGACCCGCTCCCTATGTAGATATAAACGGCTCATTGTAAGCTAACAAAAACACAAAGATTCTTGGTTTTTAGGTTATATCGCCAATCTCAAAATGAACCAGGATATCAGTTAGCGAAAGACTGTTTTGTTTTATGAAAGATATTAAAGGAATTGCAATTGGAAAATTATTCCTGACTGGTGTATTAGTTGGAATTTTTAATTACCCGTACTACTACTACTACTACTACTACTACCACTACTACTACCGATTACTACTCAACGTTGCTGCCCAGAGTTTTTACAGTACTGAATTTTTTCCTACCAGTCTGATGTATTTTCAAATTTCAGGCTGGATACCAGATCACTCAGCAACGGCGGCCCATCGCGGTAGACGGCGTGCTGACTTACAGCCTCCTGGGAGGAAAAAAAAGGAGCCAGGTGATCAGGAAAACTGTCACCATCAAACAGATTCAGCTTGAGCAGGACAGCGGCAAGAGTCTCCACGATGACCTCCGTGGTCAGACACTCATCGACCTCAACAGAGCAGGTAGAAAGCGTTAACGGATAAGTCTGGGGGTATTCTATATTTGTGTTATTGTCAACGAATCCCATGAAAAGCAAACATTGAATTGATCCCACCAATGTGTATCGTCTGTGTAGCCAAAGTGTGATATAGCTTATTCCTGTGTGTTGTCCAAAAACTACCAAAAACAGTGAGCCACAAAAAAAATTGGGCTCATTGATGGGCTGAGTGCCACAGACAGCAGGGAAGCCTGAAAAGTTTTGAGAGACGTACTAACGTTGGTTTTGGTCTTTTCATGAAATTTGTTGACAGTACGATAAATATTTTAACAACAACAACCTTCTCCTTTAAAACTGGAAGAAAAAAAATGTTCTCACCGACGTTATTCTATAGATTGAAATTGTTCAACAAAGCGAGAACTGTTGCGGTTTGTCATAGAGCTTCATGGGATAGATACCGTAGAGATGTAAAACACAGCTGTCTTCACATGTGTCAGGTGTAGGTCTAATGGAGCTGGTGATGGAGCCAGACATGAGCTGTGGAGAGGAGGCTGCTGCAGCTGTCAGAGAGCTGCAGCTCATCCTGCAAGCCCTGGGCACCTGTCAAGCCAACATGTCTGGTATGGAAATCACTCTCTGTCTTTCCCTGTCTTTCTCTCTCTCTCTCTTTTTCTGAGCTGTTAAACTTCTAAACCTAAACTTATTCCCTGCTCAGCGTGCATGTTGTCGGTCTTTCTCCACAGAGGGCCAGCTGAGAGTGGATGCCAATGTGTCCGTGCACGAACCAGGTGAGCCCCTGGGCGTCAGGACAGAGGTGAAAAACATCAACAGCGTCCGATTCCTGGCCAGGGCTATAGGTACGTTAAAAATGTAAAGAAAGGATGAAAGCAGGATGGCTTAAGAGTGTGACGGGTATTTAGGGAGGAACACTGTTCCCTGTCTCAACTGGCTGCATGATCGCTCACACACACACACTTTATTACTGTTATTATTGTCATTGCTGTTATTTTTATATGATACATTGGTGTATATTTTATAACATTGTGGAATATATTTGCCCAACCTTGGGATTTTTTGCTGAAAATTTCAATAAAAAAGATTTTTCAAAAGAAAGAAAGTTGGCCCCTCCAACAACCCCTGCTCCCACCCTTGCTATATTTGCGTTTTTTCGGCGCTGTGTCCGTCATTTTCTTAGCTTCCTCTTGGATTGCATGCGTACGATCTGGCACCTGGTTGCTACGTTTGTATAGAGGTTGACGCCCAGAAAGAAAGTAAAATAAGAAAATACAGGTAGAGTGCAGGGTCTCTGCGTCATAAGTGATGATTGAGAGGGATTATTTTTTTACGAGTCTATAAATTGTTTTTTAGGAAAATCATTGCGCCTTTAATGCATCAGTAATAATAATCCAGTGATATAATATCTAATATTACAATACTCTCAGGACCCATATTTCTGCATTATGTGTACTTTCCATACTTAAAGTACATTTTACAAATAGTACTTTTATGTTCTTCCACTAAAGTAATATTTTCAATGTAGGACTTTAGCTTGTAATGGAGTATTGTCACAGTGTGGTATTTTACCGAAGTAAAGGATCTACATAAACGTTTGAACACACAAACACACACATACAAAGAAGCCAAAGAAACATGTATACTCACACTGCTGTCAGGTGTAACAAAAACGTCATATTTTATCACCACTACTAGATTTTGTTTTTTTTGATGACATGAAAACAAGATAGCTGGCATTTGTGAATAGACATTAAGACAGGAAGCATAGTTAATATTGATAGTAACTTGTGAAGCATGAGTTTAGGACTGACAACCAGTCACAAACAATTAGCTGTGTGATAGCAGCGTGTGATGTTGAATTGGCTTCTCGCAGCTGCTCACTTTAAAAAAGCATCGATTTTATGTCAACTCGAACTTCACTGACTGTTGATTGAGCTTCACTTAGAAGAAGCTGACAAAGAGCCACAGCCGGGAAATTTCAGTGTTTTACGTGCAGGTTTTTTAAGCGTGGTTTGACACACACACGGTGCTGTGCTTTAATTATTTATCAATGAAGTTGTATCACATTTACTCTGGTATTTAAAAACATGGTTTATCACAGTTGTAATGTGGCAGCAGTCAAGAGACCTGAGGAGTGCCGGTTTATCACAGCAGATGTCTGGCATTTACCACTAAATTATATTTGCGTGTACTTGAATAAACCGTCTGTATTTGTGGTCACGTTCTCCTTTACGTCACCAGACTACGAGATCCAGAGGCAGACTGGGGTCCTGCAGAGAGGGGGGACGGTGCAGAACGAGACCCGGGCGTATGATTCCAAATCAGGGTAAGAGGATGACAGAGCAGCCTGAGCCGGGACATCACCCTGTGACTGGGAGCTCTGCCTGCTTCACTAGTCCCTGAGCTTTGCTGAGGAGGAACCATCGTGGTAATCATGATGAATAGAGCCATTTGGATGCTGCCGTCATCCTGTGTTATCTGTGAGCTATGTGATATACGCAGGCTTTATGAGCTCACAAAATGAGTCGGCGCGCACACAGCTGAGGCCTCGATCTGCCTCCTTCCCGTGAGGCCTTTTTAAATGTCCGAGCCTCATGGTGGAGCGTGTTAAATAGAGTGTGCGATGGCCTGCGATTGGCTCTTTCTTCTCGTTCCCTTTCGGTGAAGGTGGCTACAGGTTTGACTACATAGTTGTTGTTTTTTTTTAGATAGCCAGGCTGACTGGAAGACGTCCCACCTCTCATATGTTCCCAGTCTTTTTTGGGCGAGGCCAGGCCTATAAATGTGAAAGTTGATAAGGTCATTACTTGTCTCCTTTTTTCCTGCTGTTCGATGTTTTAATATAGTTTTATATCGCCAGCTGGCGTTTATAAACAGTATTGCAAATGGCACTCTGCGTTTGTGAACGCCACTGCGTGCCTGAACACTATGGAGTTACTTTTGTAACTCGTTATTATGCAAACAAACAGAATAGGTTTGACAGTAAAACTTTGCACACTGCAGTCAAAAAATGGATTTGAGAGCAAAACTATGGACATGCGATCCAAAAATGTTTTATTGCAAGGAAAATATATTTGTGATTAAAAATGTATTGATGCAAATCCACAAGTTTTGTTTGCAGATCAAAAAGTTTTGCTTGTTGTTGAGCTGAATTTTGTGGGCAGGACCTACGCTGAGAGATGTAAGACACGTCTCTATCGGCCTGGGTCTGAATGATAACTAGGCAACATCTACTTTATGGCGACTACAACGCCAGTGTGCGTCTGTTGTTTACGCCGGTGAAATCGAATACAAAAGTTCAAACAACAATACACCTGAGAACATGACTGCCACGAATACCGATAAAAGCAAATCATTTAATTTAGGGAGTAAAATGATAAAAATAAATTTGTTTAAAAAAGGATAAGCTGTTTCAATAAAAGTATCTCGTAAAAGTATGTGAGAGGGGATTACTTAAAATACAATTATTTTTTTAAAATGTGTTTTAAATGCTTTAAAAACAGGAGGGGATCTACATTTGTGTAAATACTATTTTGCCAGCAAATTGTTTTACAAGATATATTCAGTATATCAGTATTTGTGGTGATGTTCTTAGTATCAAACGTAGCTTAACCACATCATGTGATATGCTACTTCAGTACACTTTAATAATACTGGGACCACTATAGAAAATTGCAGATGAACATGTAATACCCTGGAATTCATATTATAGACACCACTGACTATACTACTACTGACCCTGCAGTATATTAATCATACCAGGTCCAGCCATATACTACAGTAGGTTTCAACCTATTCTTGTTTGCAGTTAGCTGGGGTTAGGGTTTATGGCTATAACTAGTGAGTCTCTTCTTTATCGATTGATCTGCTGATTATTTTCTCAATTAATGATTTGGTCTATAAAATATCAGAAAATGGTAAAAAAATGCCCATTACAACTTCCCATAGCGGAAGTTAACGTATTAAAATGTCTTGTATGTCCGACCAGCAGTCCGAAAATCCAAAAATATTCTGTTTACTATAACAGAAAAAAAGGAAAAGTAGCAAATGTTCCCATTTGAGATGCTTGAACCAGTGTAGTTTTGGCATTTTTGCTCGAAACAATGATGTAAACTATGTAAACTAAATTTCCTATAGATCGACTTAATTGATCAATCCACTAATTGTTTGAGCTTTAAGCAGCATTGCAAAGCTGTTAAAGGTACAACTCCTCCAGCTTAATTTCTTCTAATAACCATTTTTGAAGTTCTTGAAAGCTTTGACTACATGTCTATAAACCAAAATGTTGATCATTTATGATGTCTGCATCTTTTGCTCCAGGGAGACCATCCCTATGAGGGACAAAGAGGGTCTGCAGGACTACAGGTGAGTGTGAGCTCGTGGACTCTCTGGAGCTCGTGTTTATTGACGTGGAGTTATGATATCAGAAGATGATCTTGCCCCTCAGTGGGGACTGAAAGAGGATGAAAGCCTCCGAGTGGCAGCTAGATGGAGAGAAATAAACAAGATCTGGACCTCAGTCGTGTGAGTGTGTGTGTTTAGGAGGGGGATGATAGATGGACAGGTTTAAGGCTGATGGAGTCAGATGATTAGGGGAGTAAGTGAAATGTGACAAGTGTGGTGTCAGGAGGACTATTAGTATCCAAACAAAAGCCAACCTTCTCTTCTCTAAGCTTATCTGTGCTGCTGATAAAGCATTCCCCTCCCTCCCCTTCCTTTTTTCTATCCACCCGTCCTCCCTTCAGGTTCATGCCAGAGCCCAACCTGCCCCCTCTGATTGTGTATGAGGATAACGCATCGCTGCCCGCTGGCGTTGATGCGTGCCAGGCGGTGGTGGTGCAGAAGATAAGGGAAAGGCTGCCAGAGCTGCCCAGTGTCAAAAGAGACAGGCTGGTGCAAACGTACGGCATCCTGCCCGAGCACAGCTTCACCCTGGTGGTGAGTATATAAGTTGATTCCCTCACTAAATCCGTTTCCTGCGTCTTTATTTTAATTGCCATCCGATCAGGTTCAAGCAGAGTCATCTTGGCTGCAGTTGTGCTTGGCAGCTGGACACTGCTGGACTCTGCTGGCTTGATTTGATCCTAATTAGATAATATGCATGTGAAGCGATGAAAGCGTTTTTTCGTGGCGCTTTGTTGCAGAATGAGGACAGGCTGGTGGAGTTCTTTGAGGCGGTGTTGAAGGCGACCAAGAAGGAGCCGAGGAAGGTGATTGGCTGGGTGACAAATGAGCTGGTTGGTCACCTCAAACAGCAAGACATGAGTGTGAGCCAGAGGTGAGACGTTCACACGACACCACATCCCTTCATGTTGCTTTTTACCACGGTCACATAATGCTTATTGTTTATCTTACCGGTTTGATTTTTTTTTTGGGGCTCATGAATGCAGAGCTATTCTGCTGCCAGTGCTCAGGTCTTAGATGTCAGGGCTTCTGGTGATTGGCTCGCTCACTTCGTACCTTTTGCATGCTGTATCTGAAAATGTTGTTGAGTTGGAGCTGTGGCAGAAGGAGGAATAGAACATAAAGGTGCCCATGGGAAGAGGGATTTACGGTAGCTGCTTTCAACTGGAGAGTCAGCAGGTCATGAGATACTTTTCTCTTAATTCGAAATACATTTTATTTGGTGGCGCCTTTCAGGACACCCAAGGACACCTTGCAATGCATAAAAGAAAATCTCAATAGATAAAAATATTGACAAACATGATTATAACAAACAGCAAATTTACTCAATTTACTCAAAGCTTTTTTCTTATGAATTACTGAATAGTTTTCAGTCCGAAGGCCTGCTCTGATAAATAAAACATCCTTAAAAGAAAAAATGTTACAAAAAAAGGTTAAATTAAAGTATTCAGGGGCGCCCTGTTAGCTCACCTGGTAGATCTATGTACCATGTACCGAGTCCTTACCGCAGCGGCCGGGTTCAAATCCAACCTGCGGCCCTTTCCTGTCGGTCTCTCTCTCCTATCCAATAAAGGCAAAAAGCCAAAAAAAAATCATCTTAAAAAATTTTTAAACTATTCCCTTGCTTAGATGTTAATAAGCTGACCATGAACCCCAACGCCCCCAGTTCAGGTCCGGCCGGGGGAACTAATTTCCTGTCATCTCTCCACCGTCTGTAATGACGGCATAAATGTCTGTCAGGCTTCTCTTTATTTTAAGAGAGTCTCGAGCCACTGCTTCAGGGGTTTAACTGGTGCGAAAAAACTGTGATTTCATGTCAAAATTAATTGTCACCTAAAAGTGATTTAGCACATCTGGTGTCAGAAGTTGAGCTCCATATCCTGTAACTCAGGACTAAACACTAACTTCAAGGAATCAAGCGTTTATAGCAGATGGTTGTACAGATAGATTTGTCAAACAAAAAATCCCATTAGCAGGGAGGGTTCTGCAGGAGAACTAATCCCCTCTTGATAAACACCTACATGAACATTAGATCTCAGTTAAATAGATAACACCAAAAACTTAAGGAGGAGTTTTGGGTGGAGGAGGGAGTTCTGGCAGCAAACAGCGTTGGCATGTGCATAATAGGGGTGTAAATCGCAAGTTTCATCACGATACGATATTATATCAATTCTTTGGACAATGATACGATATTTGTTGATATCACAAAGTCTGCCACGATATAATTTAGATTTGATTCAATTCAGGGGCCTGCCATCGATATGAGACGATATCATATGTTTATTTAACACATCAGTTACATTTATATCAACTCACAAAACGCAACTAAAATATGATTTGACAATTTTATTACTGGGCTCTTCCAGACATTTAAATGAAAAACATTCTATTCTTTTAATAAAAGGTAGTACCACATTTCTCATGTTTAAGTGCAAATGTTATTTATCAATTAAGAATTTCAAAATAAGGGCATAAGATGATGATATGTATCGATGTTTACATTTTGCATTGATATATTGGATCGTTGATCATTAAATTGATATACTGATGTATCGTGGTGCATATCGGCCGCCAGACCAAAATTTGCCAGATGAAATTTAGTCATTTGGAGTTGCCAACAGCAGGAGGGACAGGAAATAGCATGGGAAGGGTTGGAAACATGGACTGCAGGAGCTAGGCTAACAAAGTTGTAAATTATACAGCTTTTTATCAAACATTTCACTGTCATTAATCTCTGTCACTGTCCTTCACTGCAGCTAAACATTACTCTTCCTAATTAAACAAGCCTTGTAATTTCTCCTTTCAAAGTTCAATCTGATTGTGCAAAGCGAAGGAGGCGAATCATTTTACAACTGAAAGCAAATTTGTCTCACCTCCTTCCACATAGAAATGAATGGGAAGCAAAATCCAGTCCAACTGCACCACAACAGTGAGAAGTATATCATATATATGATGACCGTGCTGTAGACCTGCATGAATATGATTCAACATAATTAGTCAGCTGACACGACTGCGAATGAGACGATGATCACGACTCATGAATGAAGCAGCTGACGCTAGAACGACTTCAGTATCTAGTGAGGCTTGTGCCAATGAACGAGGTCTGCTCAATGGTTTTAAATAATCTGACCTTTAATGCGCACAGCAGTCGTAGCTGGCATCAAAACAACAGCCCGAGTGCTATTGATATTCTATTTACTGAGCAAGGAAACATAATAAGTGGCTATTTACTGAAATAGGTGAAAGCAAAAAGTTCAGGGCAACAAGAATCGTAATAACAATCTCAAAAAAATCAATCTAATTTTAGAGTTCTTGACGCACATCACACAAACCTTTAGTTGTTTTTGAGTTATTGGGTTGTGTTTCCTCTCTATTCCTCATGGATTAAAAAGCATTTTGCCACAAAAAAAAAAAGATTTTTCCCGTGCTGTATGGTGCTCAGAGTAATGTTTGTATGGTCAGGCTACAATGTCTGCACAATGACAGCACATCAACCTTAGTTTGATCGAATAAATCTGTCTTATCCATGAACCGTTCTGCAGTGTACTGGTCTGGTTTGATTGACATTGAGGATTATTAGATTCTTAGTGTTCACAAACACTGATTAGACCGCCACGTACTGTACAACAATAACACGTGTGAGGTCATAAATCATCCCATATCCCCTAACTCTGTGTGTCTGTCGGTGAGAAAACCCCTGCGACAGCCTGACAGCCCGTCAGTTTTGACAAATCCAATTACATTAGTGAAATCGGTACTTTTTGGAAGGAGGAGTTGTTTTGATGTCTCCCTGCTCAAGGCCTGTTCGCTGCAACATGTTGGGTTTTGTAAATGTTCCCAAAACACTCTTGAAATTGAATAAAAATCTTTGATATTTTGATAGAAAGAGAAGTTGTCATAGTAGCTTTCACACTTGCCTATCTAGCCATCGGCTATGAAGAAATAACACCAGTCGTCTCCCACTGTTTCTGTTTATGACACACTGAGACGCTGGATATCACAAACTCATTTCATTCTAGCAGTTTTCTTAAAATGGCAGTTTAATAGTGACTGCAGCTGAAAGAAAAACGAGGGATGCATCCGAGTTGTGAAGCTTCTGGCTGAAAGTCAGTCACCAGATCACGACTTTAGAAACTTCAGCTTGCTGAAATTGAAAGTGGATAATTAGAGTAATTTTATTCTCTGATCATTTCTTAGAATAAGAAGTTCTCCGTCATTACAGAGCAAATGAAATTGAAACAAATAATGGGTTGGCGTCGGCGCAGATGCTGTGAGCTTTACTTTATCTGCCATTGCCAGACTGTTTGTGTGCGAGGAAACCACAAAGTAGCTGGTGTTTATTTATGCATGATGCTGCATTTGCCTTGGTTGAAAGGAGGAGAGTTAAAGAAAAACAAAGAGTGGCCGGCAGGACTGTCAAAAGCTGCAGGCGGGGAAGAAACACAGAGAAACTCAGACAACTACACACACCAACTGGCATTTTGGGTGTAAAAAAAAAAAGGGTTTTCATGAGGATGCGTGTGCGTCCGTATAGTGACTGTAAATATGAAATCTCTTTATGTTGGCTGTCCTGTATAATGTGGTCCAAAACCTCCTTTTGCCCCTCTGGCTCCAAGCCCCTGAGTAGGATGGATGAAATATTAAATTGGAAGCATATTGGTCAGGCAGCCAGAGAGAGGTGAAACTCACCTGACATGACGTGTCATTAGGAGCTGGTTCGGGCGCCTCCACCAGCTGAGACCAGCCTCTCTTCCAGGGTTCCCCTCAGAATAGTTGCTGGGTGTGCTGGCGGCTGCCTGTGAGGGAAACTGGTCCGGTGGCTGATTTGTGGCAGGAGGGTGGCAGCATGATGACAGAGTTGTGAAATATCTCACCAGGCCTACATTAACGCCTTGTAATAATGGTAACTATTTCAACGGTTTATCATTTATCCATTGCTTTACCCAACTATTTCACTTTTTGTGCTCGCTTGCTAAGTTTTCATGTGATCATGTGTCACAACTGACTTACTGGTTATTGTAAATATACTGAAGATCTGTATCACACACCAGTTGGTAATGCTATTTGGCTGCTCATTTTCCTCCTTAATACAAATATGTTTTTTTATTCAATTCTAGTTTAAAGGTGCTAAATTCGATATCCAGAGTATTAATATAGCAGCAAACAGCTATTTGCTATGTAAAGATATAGTAATGTAAGATAGAGTAATGTCTACCTGAGCAGAGAATGAAGTCTCTCTCCCTCTGTGTGCGTATTGTAATCTGAGCTTCTCTGTGCTTTGTTGACATAGCCGGCCGGCCACGCGTGTATTTAGTGCATGTTCGTGCATGTGAGCGTGCCCCACTGGCTAGCTCATGGCCGCTGCTCCTTACTACTCTCATAAGGCGGTTACCACCGATAACGCCGTTCCGAACGACGTCATCGTCGCGGAAGCGTAGCACCCACCCTCCGGCTCCCGATCAGGTAAACCGTCCCTTACTCATTCCCAGGGCGTCAAATACCGAGGCTTTGTCACAGCCGACGGCGTGTGAATCCGCCGCACTAGGCCCCCTTTAGTGTCGGTATGAGACGCACCAGGCTTTCTACTAACTACAACGTAAACCCATTTGCGGCAAAAGTCAGATGTTCGTTCGTGTCCCGTGTTCACAACGTTCAGTTTCATTTTCACTTTACAAACATAGTAGTTTTAAGCCCAACCATGTAGTTTTTTTCCTAAAACAATGCCAAAGTGACGCCAAGGGGTGTGACAAGGCGTCAGTATGTGACGAGTCGGGATGAGAACGTGTTGCGTAAACACTGTTATCTCTGTCAGCAACTTTCGCTGTTGTTTGCGCTGTTAGCACCGTTAGCTGTGATCCGCCGGCTCACCGTTGCCATGTTGAGAGCCGCTGAGAGGCCATAAAAATGCTCCCAATCCCGTATTTAGCACCTTTATTTTATTAGTTGGGCTTCCGTGTGGCCCCGTCGACTGCAGAAGCTCCCCTGGTTGGAAATGTCGTCCAAATCGAGCTTTTGTAAAGATGGATACTTTTCATCTATTTTTCCAGCGTGTCTCGGCCATGTTTGGAGGGGGTTTAGCTGAGATGGACTGTCTGAATGAAACCGTGTCTCCTCTTAATATATTCTAACAGGCTTCTTTCTGTCTGGTAGCCCGGGGAATAAACAAGAAGACAAACACATTGTAGTCAAATCACAAATGTTGATCGACTCTTTGGTCCTTTCAGTCTGATACTCCCTCTCCTTCTCAGCCTCCTTTTATATCACTAGTTCTTCAGTGCATCTATTAAAATGTAATTTGATTACCTCTTCATTTGATTTCAGCCCAGTCTCTCCTCCTGCCCTGGCTGAGCTGCTGGACCTCCAGGAAACAGGACACATCTCCTCTTCGGTTGCCAAGCAGGTCAGTCAGTTGCACAGAGCATGCAATTATCCCCCTCTACCTGTCACTCAACAAACACACACACACACACACACACACACACACACACACACACACACACACACACACACACACACACACACACACACACACACACACACACACACACACACACACACATCAGCTAAAGTGTTTGTTTGTGTTCTGCTTCTCACCTGGTTTCTCCGCTCTCAGGTGTTCCAGGAGATGTGGAGGTCATCGGGTAAGAAGACGGCCCCTCAGATCATCCGGGAGCAGGATTTGGGTCTCGTTAGTGACACCGCACAGCTGCACAGCATCTGCCAGAAGGTGGTGGACTCACACCCTGAGGAGGTGAGGACTCACATGTACATTCTCACATGTAATTACATTGTTCGTTTCGCATGTTTGAGATGTTTTGATGTGTTTCTCTGTAGGTTCACGCCATCAGAAGTGGAAACAAGAGAGTTC
This sequence comes from Sebastolobus alascanus, assembly GCA_916701645.2. Lineage (NCBI taxonomy): Eukaryota > Metazoa > Chordata > Actinopteri > Perciformes > Sebastidae > Sebastolobus > Sebastolobus alascanus. The sequence continues at coordinate 4,168,833 of CAKAOJ020000032.1, forward strand.
TGAATAAGCTGATGGGTCTGGTTCAGAAAGAGACTAAAGGCCGAGCCGACCCGGTTCTGGTGAGAGCCATTTTACAAGAGAAGACTTCATGAAGGTCGGACCGTTCTGCAACACCCAGCCACATCATAGACACATCGTGGCATATATGACCTTCATAAAAGACCAACAATATGACAGTGATGCTTGTAGATCTGTATGAAAATGCAGAGTAATCATGTCACACGACAATATACTGTATGGTACCTGGTCTTCGGTGGGATAATATAATGTAATGATAAAAACTATTGACGGTCAAGCTGAAAATGAAGCTACCATTCTTAGTTCCTGAGAGGTTGACATTTTTTGTAAATACTGAACAATGTTTTCATGGGACAACAGCCATTATCTTCTGTAATTATGTGTTTAAAAATAAATAAACTTTTCAAATTAATGCTCTCTGTGGCAGTGCGTTGTATGAACATTCGGTCATTCATGAATCACAAGATACAGTAAATATAGGTTTTCATATTTTGACCAGGTGATAAGATTTAATGAGACTTATTACACAGCTTTGTTGAATACTGGATTCTGATTGGTCAATCACGGCGTACTACGGTCTGTTACTTCTCTATAACAGACCGTTGCTATGGATGCAGTTCTGATGTGGGACTCTGGAGGACCGGTTTTGTGTCAAATTATTGATTTCTTAAGTAAGTAGCTGTGTAATAAGCAGGATAATGTACAGCGAGTCGGTCATTGTTGTGAAATAAACCCCTGTGAGGGTTTATTTCACAACAATGACCCGCTCGCTGTACATTATCCCTTACTGTATAAGTATAGAAGAGAAAGTAAAATCTGCTTGACAAATTATGCATCTTAAAAGTCATGAAATGTTTGATTTACATGGCCCTGTTAGGAAATAAAGAAACTGTAAGAACTGAAAGAAGAAATTGTAAAGACGGTGAAGAAGAAGCGCTGCTGCTGCTGGGTGTTTGTGGTGATCACAAACAGGTGCTCTTTGGATCCTTCAGGTGTACTGTGCTTATTTAGTCTTGTGAAGGGCTCATTGCGTGGGTGGAATATGGTCTCAAAAAAGTATGAAATGCAAGTCTCCTTCAAGGCCCACTGTAGGGTTTGTGCAAAAAATACAAAGCCTTTATTTTACATGGCAATATGTATTTAAAATGACCGACATGGGTCTACATCAGGGTCATTGTCAGCAGTAGCTTACACATCTATATAGTGGGTTTGTTCCAAATCACATACTTTTTCTTTTTATTATTACATGCTGCAGCTGCCCTTAGAAAGTACCAACTGTTGCATGCAGTATGCACACAATTGGGATATACTACTTCGTCATAACATTGCACCTTGAAATTTTACCCTCTTGCTCACATAGTGGAAGTGGAAAGTTTCTGAAAGCTCGGAGGCCATGGAAGTTCATGTTTTGGTGCATAATAAGTTAATATATTTTAATTTTAGTCGTATATTGTTTTTCTTTGTAATTTTATAATATGTCTGAGGAAAATGTTGATATTCCCAACCTGTCATTATGCCTTTGCATTTCTTGCATTATGTTACCCACTTGCTAGCTTGCTAAATTGTTAGCCTCTGTGGCTTCTAGACGCCGACAATAACGTTAATACTGCCGTTGTTTAGCAGCAGTGTTCTCACAACTTAACCACTTAATCGGCAAGCATATTGTGTACACCACTTCCCATGTTGTAAACACGAGCTCACAAGTTTAATTTGAAGGCACCACTATATCCCATGTGTAGAGGATTGTGGGTCAGAATAGCCAGAAAAGCATGGTGGCTTGCATACTGCAAAATGTGACCGGATGCAGTAGGACATCCTGGTATTTTTGCCATACTGCATTTGACTTACTATGCACTGGGACATACTAAATCTTTTTCTGGTATACTAAATGGTACGGTAGTATGGGTATTGGAACGCACAGTTAGTTACCCTGTCAATGTGCACACCTATTGGTCAAAAACAAGGAAGTGATACATCATCAATAGAGATGATTAGATAGATAGCAGATAACAAAGATTGTGATTTCAAGAACTCTAAACCGTCCTTCATATAATTGAATATAATCTAACTTTATGTACCATTGGCACTTATGGTAATTTGTGAGGCCTGAAAATCACAGAGGCGAAAGATGAAATTACTGACATGACAGATGTATCAAACCTTCAGACGGCTCAAACATCCAGGCCCAGCAGAGCGATCAATGAGCTCCCTCTTGTGGATGAAGCACGTTACTTACCTTTTTTTTAATAAACTCTATAACATGGTGCATTAAATATGGATTCTCTCTCATATTGGTGTCTTCATCTTAATTGTTTCAATGCTTAAATGTCCTTCTTAAACCTGTCTCTTCTCTATTTTTAGGAGCAGTACACATGTAAAAAAGAGAAATTTAAGACACAATAATGCGTTTTCTGACCTCATCAGTTTGCTTCTTCTTGTCTCTAATGGTTTGTACACTCAGTGCAGTTTACTTACATGTAGTAATTTAAGATAAGTCTTATTTAGAAGTTAAATAATTCCCCAAATTTTGCAAATGGTAGATGTTCGTGGATATTGGTTGGTCTTTCTGACAGCAGGTGACAGCATCCAGTGCCTCATGTACATATTTTCTGCAGTTTATCCCACATTAATATAATTTCATGCTGTTTTCTGCCACATGTAATAACTTGTTTGTATGCACAGGCTCAATACTTAGCAAAAAAAATGTTTATCTTGTGCATACGAGGATATTTACGAGCTGTCAAAAGGTTCTCCATCAAAGTTTGCTTCATCTCTGCAGTACTTCATTGCATGTGAGTGGAGAATGTAAGCTCATGCGTTTACACAAGCACAAGACCTGGTTCTGAACAAGTCTCTCTGGGGGGGAAGAAGAAAGGCTGTCCGGAAAGAAAATGTGTATTAAATGAGGACGTCAATGTCTACAAAACAAACAGCCACAAACCAGCTCTGGCAGAAAGGAAAGATTGATTGTGTCAGGTGAAACCTGTTCGGCAAAGCTGCTGGGTTTCTGTTTTGAAAAGCTTGCATTTTGTTGTTTTTTAAAGAGCGTAGGGGGGGAAACAATTCAACACATTACGTGCATCCAGTTTCATTTACCAGACTTTTATTAAAAGAGGCATGCCTCTGGGTGTCAGACATCAGCAACAAACAGCAACCTGATCACATCCTGGACAGAAAACTGAGGCCAAATGGTGTCAGAGAGGACGAATCTTTGGAATAGAGACAGAAACCGGTCTATAATCATGGTTATAATACCCGTCTTCATGCCACAATGCTGCTAAAACAGAGGTTGTTCTGCTGCGCTGGGTGTGAATGAATCTGTGCTGGTTGAGGTGTCAGCAGTGCAGAGTGACACTGTGGTATGAAAAGGCTGATAAAGTGCTCAGCGACATTCTTCTACCAGAGACAAATAACTCATTCAACTACTCTGAGAATGGCTTTGATTGATACAAATATACACTTCTGAGCCATTTTTTGTAAAATAAGAGTACACAAAGATCCAACTGCATAATCTATTGCCTGCGTAGCATCAAACCGAATGGATTTAAATAAGAACAAAAACACATTTAAAACTAAAGTTAAACAATTCTTTTTCTCGTATTAGCTGGATTTATGATGTGATGATTAACCTAGTGTAGTTTTACAACATGTCCTAATAATTTGTGTTTGTACAATAGTACATTTACTTTTCATTAGACCTTGTCGAAGCAGTCCACTAAATCAGTTAGAAAAATATCTGCTCTGAATTAACAGTTCTAATCATTTCTGACATATTTTTCTATATAAAATTCAAGATATTATAAAACGTATGCAACAAAAATGTTGTATTTCTCAGGTAAATGTCCACATTATATATTAACTGCATCTTTATATCAAGTTGTAAATGGATGGTCTTTATTTTTTTACCTCTAGAAAATGAGTGTGAAACAAATAAATTAAATTAATTTGATATGAAACACAACGCATCCCCTCCCCCAAAAAAAGAAGAAGAAATAAATCAAATAAAAATTGGGGCTGTCAATCGATTAAAATATTTAATCGCAATTAATCGCATGAGCGTCCATAGTTAATCGCAAATTAATTGCACATTTTTTATCTGTTCTAAATGTACCTTAAAGGGAGATTTATCAAGTATTTAATACACTTATCAACATGGGAGTGGACAAATATGCTTGCTTTATGCAAATGTATGTATATATTTATCATTGAAAATCAATTAACAACACAAAACAATGACAAATATTCAGAAACCCTCACAGGTACTGCATTTAGCATAGAAAAAATATGCTCAAATCATAACATGGCAAACTCAAGCCCAACAGGTAACAACAGCTGTCAGAGTGTTAGTGTGCTGACTTGACTATGACTTGCCCCAAACTGCAGGTGATTATCATAAAGTGGGCATGTCTGTAAAGGGGAGACTCGTGGGTACCCATAGAACCCATTTTCATTCACATATCTTGAGGTCAGAGGTCAAGGACCCCTTTGAAAATGGCAATGACAGTTTTTCCTTGTCAAAATTTAAGGTAAGTTTGGAGCGTTATTTAGCAACAAGCTAGTATGACATGGTTGGTACCAATGGATTCTTTAGGTTTTCTAGTTTCATATGATGATATTATCTTCACTCTAGCTTTAAAACTGAGCCCGCTACAACATAAAAATCACAAGTAGTATTAACGTGTTAAAGAAATGAGTGGCTTTAAAACGAATTGGTGTAACTTTGACAGCCCTAATAAAAATAAAATGTGATTATATCTTGTCTCAATTGTAAGTCTTTGTATTGTGTTATTGTATTATGTTGAAAATAAAAGTATTGAACGTGAAACTGCGCATCAGGAATGACAGAACAATTTATGTTGCACATCTTCAGTCCCTATGGCCTTTCCTTTACACTCTGACAATGGACAGCTTCAAGTGAAAAAAATCAATTCCTGTGTAAATCCATTCGAAATCAGGCAATAATGTGATCTAAAATCACAATTTAGGCACTAATTAAAAAAGTATTTCTGTCCTTGTAAATTCATTTAGACAGCAGAGGCATGCTTTGTAACAAAATATATATCTCCTGTATTATCTCATTTTAACAACCATGTGAAATACCTGGACTAAAATAAAGGCGAGTTATTGAGATTGTTTTGTAACAGATGCAAAACTACGATACTCCCAATAGTGATATGATCACAACAACACCCTACACAATCCCTAAATAGAAGAAGATGACAAACCATAACAACTAGCCTCTAGTATAACCATGTGAACAAAAAAATATGGCAATACAAACTCTCAAAAAAGCTTAAATACCCCGTCCCATTCTGGAAATATCCCAAACTTAATTATACCCCAAATATCCTTGATTTGCATAGTGTTTTCTTACCATATGTACATCATAAAGCATCACTAAAGTAAGGCAAATTAAATATACTGTAGCACGAATAGGTCTGGTTTTGGAGAACATGTGGAGCCCATTATTGTGAGAAACTAGTGCATTGTGGGAAAACTGCTTCACCCAAAGGCTGAACTGAGAGAACAGAACGTGCATTAACAAGACTCCTGAGGTACCGTCATGAATAAACAGAAAAAAAACACCAAAACAAATGTACACCTAAACACCAAAGTTTAAAGACAAAAGTGACCCACCTGTTTCGTCGTGTAACAGTTGCATAAGAAGAACAAAGTTTGGATGTGTAATGATGCCGGCCCTGCTGCCGGTCGGCTACATCTTTAAATTACATTTTTATGCTGCTGATTCAAAGGCTCGCTCTCTGAAAGCGACAGAGGCGCCAAGTGGAGGAGTGTGAGCCTATAGACGGGTTTCTGTGCAGCGTCATCACAGAGATGCGTGCGCAGCGAGGGGGCAGAAAGCACGGCACGTCTAGCACGGCCAAGCAAAACAGAGATGACAAGGAGTCGTTGTGCAGTAAACTGCACCAACCGCAGAAAAGATGGATTGCTCACATGCCTTTGCTAAAAACAGAAGGAGATTATGGATCCAGGCCTGATGGGCAAAAGCGGCTAGCAAAGCGGCTAGCAAAGCAGCGGGCGGTAATGGCGAGCTGTCATGCTCCACAGATCGATAAAAATGAACTGATCACAGGGTGATCTACCCACACTCTAAGGAAATATTTATATAGATTTAGCGACTGAATTGGCGGCTGTAGCTCAGTGGGCAGAGCGACCACAAGGTTGGCGGTTCGATCCCTGGCTCCTACAGACTGCATGTTGAAGTGTCCTTGAGCGAGACACTAAACCCCAAGATGCTCCCCGGGCGCTTGCAGCAGCCCACTGCTCCTAAAGATACTTAGGATGGGTTAAATGCAGAGGTCAAATTTCATGTATGTACCTGTATGTACTATGACAAATAAAGGTTTGTTCTTCTTCTTCTTCTGAATTATGCCTTAAAACTTAAAAGTGATGCAAGATTTCATTACGGGTCTAAATTGCTGTAACGTTACGCGACTACGGCGGGGGAAAGCTCACTCCGGTATGCCGTAACGTTACATTTTGAAAGGAAGATGTCTGGTAGTCTACCGGGGCAGCCGCTCCTCCTCCCCCACGGTCGCAACAACAAGCGGCCGTGGAAAACTAACGTTAGCTAACGTTCGTTTAAATTAAAATCAGACACATCTGCAATAGTGTATTAACTTTTGGTGTTTCCAACTGAGGGCCAACCGCTAACGTTAACCAGCAACACGCTATCAAACTGAGAGCCGGCAGGGGTCTAATGTTAATGTTCACCTGCCCGACTTACAAAGAGCTGCTGTGTGACTGGTTGTACTAATAACAAGACCAAAATCCAAGTCTCCAGTTTTATATTATCATTATACCAGTTGAGGAGTCGCTAAGGAAAAAGTGTCTGGCGGCGGCCATCAAGAAGGGCTCACTTAACTTGAACTCCAACCGGAGTGTCAACCAAACAGACACAGATCCCCCAAGTCAAATCACACTGAACTAACGTTACCTATTTCATAACAGGTGATAATAATAAACAAATCTCAGACTAATACGTCATGTGATAATGGTATCTGGTGGTCGGACTCTGAAGGGGTCTAGTACAGTCAACAAGAATGTACAAACTTCTACGTCGATTACAACGACTGCCAAAGCCGTTTTGCCCCTTGGATGCGCACGCACCCAGTAATGTTTGTATACAAGAAACCCGTCTATGGCAAAGAGGCAACAACTGTCCAGAAAGGCCACCTGAGTATTTAACAGAACCACACTGAGCAGCGGACATCTTGCTGTGGTTGGAGCTGGTGGTAGAAGACATTCAGAAGTTTAGATAAGGACTGATGATTGTTAAAATCATCTCTGTACAGTCTTTGGTTGGTGGACCTGGAGCTCACTCTTATGAGCATTATCGGCTGGTGCAGGCTTCAGCAAACAGGTCGAAGTTTACGCCTCCTTCTTGGCTGCCAAACTTTACAGAACTAGAAAGATGAAATTAAAAAGCATAAGAAATTGATTGTCTTTGCTTGGGAAAATAAATACACTATGATTTTTTTAAAATAGTTCACTAGATCTGAGAGGTTTCTTCATCAAGTAGTGCCTGAAAAGGACAAAAGAAACTCAATAGAGTCTTTTAAAGTCTTCAAACTGGACTCTATTGGGACACAATCACTCTTCCATAGGAATGTACGATAAGATGGAGTGCTCTTGTGCAATGGCGGCCAGTTCTTTGAGGAACTCCGTGAAGAGGACGGTAGCGAAGACTTCTGTCCGATCCAGAGAGATGGCTTTGGGTTTCGGTGGCGGCGAATTCTTCAACAACCTTCCCGCCTCGCCGTGGGTGGAGCTGCTGCTGCTTTTGTCTGAGAACATGAGGATTTAATAAGCAACAATGACAAAATGAAAACACACAAATATATTCTGTGCAATGCATGAGTTGGAATTTAAGACATTTTGTAAATATAATAAATTCCTGTTAATGATTTCTCCATTTATGAATAATTTCAGACAGATAGTAGGATCTTAAGTGCTGAAAAAAACATTGATCACGCACAAGAAAGGAGAGCAGCCCTATTAACCAACTAATAAATTCCCTTTATAGAAAATTCTGGCTCTTATCTTTCCGCAAACATACTTCCAACATGTTTTTTTTTGTAGCTTGTACAACTGTCAAACCACGGGGAACACAGTTCAAAAACAGACCCAACACTCCAGGGCTCAGCTCAGACTGTTGCCCAACAAAATCAAGTAGAATTTATTCTGGTTCCCAACAGGAGCCGAAACACAACCATGAGTGCAAATGTTGTTTTGAACTCGAGCCATTTTTGACAGCACGTTAGTGAGATCGAGGAACTCGACAACAGTGCAGAGTTTATATTCTAGTCATCAAAAAAATTCAAAACAATAATGCCATCTCAAGCCAATGAGTCTCATCCTGAGCCAACTGTTGTACTGACAATACATAATAAAATTGAGCTAGATTCAAATTACATTTGTTTAAAAAATCTAAACACTATTGAGTTGACTTTAAAAACAATATCTGTGACGATAATCTAATTAGTAATAGCCAAAATGTTTTTTTTTTTTTTAAACAGACAACTTAAAGGAACAGATCGACATTTTAGGAAATATGAAGCTACCGCCCGTAGCCATTTAGCTTAGCTTAGCATGAAGACTAGAAACAGGGGGAAACGGTTAGCCAGCTCTTTCAAAAAGGTTAAAATAAATCTGCGTACCATCACCTTTAACGCTCACAAATTAACACATTATATCTTGTTTGTTACATCCGCACAAAAAACGGTGTAAAAATGATAATGATGGTTGTGGTTTTAACCAGGCTACTTGTTTCTTGCAACTGTTTTCCCTTTCTTGTGCTAAGCTAAGCTAACTGGCTGCTAGCGGTAGCTTCTTCTCATCTCAAAATGTCGAACTATTCTTTTAGAAGTCAGCATTGTATGTGCTCAAGTAAAACCCGCTTGGATTTTAAGTTCGAATTGAATAAGAATGTCTTAAATACTTGCAGAGGTGGGACCAAGTCATAGTTTTGCAAGTCACAAGTCAAGTCACAAGTCCTAAACTTTGAGTTTCAAGTCCTAAACAAGTCATAATGTGCTCTTCTCCAAATGTAATGCCATTTTAACAACAGAGTAATAATATATTAAAACTACAAAAATCATTAATGCTTTTAAAATTTGTATTTATTTGTTAAAACAAGTGCAACTGAACTTGATCCTAAAAAAAGATCTGGGGAATTAAGTGTTGACTTTTTGGGAATGAACAGCATTAACGTTTGTCGATTCAGGAAGTTAATTGATTTGTGGCACACAAATAACATATGTTTTTTATCTTTGAGCTTGGGGGAAGGTATCAAGTATTTTCAAGTCAAAAGGCTCAAGTCAAGGTGAAGTTACGAGTCATTGGTGTTAAAGTCCAAGTCGAGTTGTAAGTCTATTTTTATTTTGTAAAGTCTAAAGTCATCAAATTTGTGACTCGAGTCCACACCACTTTTTTCATGCGTAACTCATACTGTTATAGATCTATGTGCAGATATAGATTCCAACCATAGCTGGCATAGAAACAAAGATCCTGGATGTGGGTGTGCTGTCACCTGCTGCCATGAATGAAGTCTCCCTGGCTAGCAGCCAGTGTTGGGCGGTAGTGATCAGCTCTAGGAAGTCTTTCCTGGTGGCAGCCTGCTCTTCTATCTGGTTCTTCACGGTGGCCAGTACCTGAAGGGAAACACAGGAAAAGACACATCATTCACATCTGCAGGATTTACACTGAAGCTAAATGAATGAACCTTGAAATATGCAGCCTCATTGTGTTAATCAAGGATCTCTTGTTCACTTGTACAACAATTCATTGTATTCCTATTTTAAATCTCACTTTTTCTGCATGTCTCAACATCTTTCAGTGATGCAACAAATCCCAAATAATTTGAATTTGTTTTCTTCCTTTTGTCGACTTGATGATACAAACACCTCAGGGGAAGGAAAGCACATAAAAAGCCTAGACATGCATACACACAACATATTTGTGTTACCTGGTAAAGGGAGCGAACGGTCGGCTGAAAGACCATGTTGGTGTTGAGCAGGAAGGAGCGCAGGAGAGGCTGCGGGTAGGCCGCCAACTGGGCCAGGATGCCCGTCAACAACAAGTTGACCTGAAGCGAGTTAGACGGCATGTTCTCCAGACGAGACAGCAGCACGCTGACAAATGGACCTGCAGGAAGAATAATCATAAACGATATCTGAATGTAAGTTTTGGTGAATAACGAGGCTTCTGCAAAGCGAAGATTTCTATTTTCACGTACCAGTAAAAGGCATCGACTGGCTTCTACCCGCACCTCCGCTGACAAACTTGACCCCGAAAGGTGAATTCAGTTTGTCTGGCTCTGGTGTCTCAGCAGAGAAGGAGGTGAAATCCATCTCCTCCTCCTCCTCCTCCTCTGCAGGTGTAACAGGCTTCTTCAACTCTCCATCAGGTTTGACCTGTTTACCACCTGTTTTCGTGTCCAACGTACGAATGAGCTCCTCATACTGAGCCAAAAGGTCGCCACCCGCCTCAGCAGCTGTGGTGATGTTGAGGTGGGAATTGCTATCCATCTGACCTTTGACCTTTGTGTCCAAGCTCTTTTTATCAGCCATCACAGAGGTTGGAAGAGTTAGACTGAGTCCGTTTTTTAGGGGGACTGCTGCTGAGCCTGGTTGGGTTTCTTCTGATTTAGACCCGTTGGATTTACCACGTTCGACGTCTCTGGTGTCTTTCTTGGCAACAAGATCGTACACCATGACGTCGTCCTGGAACTCATTTTCCTCGATATATGAGCCTTGTACCAACATGATGGCTGTTTTCCTCATCTCCTGGATGTGCTTCGGGGGCTCAGCAGGAGGCTGCTGTGGACGTTTACTCTCCACGGGAGCCTCAGTGGTCTGCACCGGGCACGCATCGTAACTATCATCCCACTCCAGCTCCAGCTGGGTGATGGAGGGCAGCTCTGTATTCGGCGGCGGCGGCGGGCACGGTTGAGGGCGAGGCGCTAGCAGATGTGGAACTCTCTTGAAAGCCATCTGGGTTGGCCGACTCTTCAGCAACGGCTCCTCGAGGACGCCGGGCTGGTATTTCTCAGGACGGGGGTCCTCGCCGTCGTACGGCGCGGACCAAACCCTGCAGGCCCGTATGCAGCTGCTGATGCTCAGACGGGCGTCGTAGAGGTAATGAAGGTAACTGACATCCAGGTATATTTCTGAGCCGATGGTGCAGGAGTTACCCGAGCCGTCATCATCTTCTAAGAAGCTCTCATTTTCCTCTGGAAGAAAAACGATAGGAAATTTTGATAAAAGCTGGCGTGCAGCGCCTCAGCGCAGCACTCACACAGAGCACAACTAATGAGTTTGACATGTAGCTACAGGAGGTAAAGTGATGTAATACAGCGAAACAGCAGGAGATCGCGCTATTTGAAAAAAATACTCATAATCATCCCTGTTATTTGTTCATGTCCCAGATAAATGCAGATCAACATTGCTGAGATTTAGAAAATGTAATGTTAATAAATTATACTCTTTATTATCTTTTATCTAGATTTAGATTTTAGCACTCTAACTGCTGCAATTAATGACTTTCCATTTTTCCTCCGTCTGTCTGCTCTGTTTGCTTTGACTGCACACCACTATTATTACTGAGGTTATAACATGCACTCTCTCACATGAGGTTATGAATAGTAAAATCTGCTGGATGAATTTGCCTCGCAGCTGATTTGAAAGCAGCAAAAAAAAGAAACATCCATAAAAGCTGATTACAAATATGGCTGAAAAGCAGTCATTTGTACTCATCTGTAGCACAGACAGTACTTGAAAAATTTAAAGTATTCAGTTGTGTCAAACACCATTATTAAAACCTCCAAGCGTTCCTCTCTCTGGTGGCAGCTGGTGGCTCAGAGCTCAGTCTCATGCACAAGGACACCTCAGCAGTGTGGATGCCTTCTGACACACGACCTTAAAGAGGGTTGAAGGGCATTTTTCCAACACACTGCATCCCTATGCATTTCAGCTACAATAATAATTAGCTGGACTCCATAAAGTCCATGTACTCCATGTAAGGCAGTGCTTCCTAACCTTTTTCGTTAGGTGATTAGGGGATAGGGGATTTATTTATTTTTTAAGTTGTCTGAGGCCAAATCCCAATGTCCCCTCTAAGGCCTTAAGCCCTGAACCCTCAGGGACTTGACTTACGTCACCTGGTAAATGGTGTCAGAGGCTGCAAGGGCTTGAAATGGTATAAATATGAATGGGACAGCACTTTGTGGCGACATATCACGTTACCTTGACGACGGCGATTGTGGGTTTTTATTTTACGTTACGTTACGTGCCAATTGGAACATCTTCCAAGATCTTGCCTAAACAAGACAAGAGGTAACTGTCAAAATGTACTTGTTTTTGTCGAAGTTCATGATGATAAACCAGGTGTGTAATATAGTCTAATGCTTGCATTAATCTGATTTCATGTGTTTTTTAAATCCTTAATGTTAATGTTTCTGTGTAAATTTAAATATGCCTGGCTGAACAGTGTGCTGTCCTCCTTGTTTATCTTTTTATTTTTTTTACGCCTCCGGGCTTCCCCTGGTAACCCTGTGTTTAACGTCACAACGTTATGAATTGTGGGTTATTCCCTCAGGCAAAGTCTGCAGAAGTGCGGACTTACGGAAAATGTTCATAAAGGGCTCAAAATGTCTGCGAGAGAGCCCTGAAGGACTAGACGACAGTAGGACAGCCCTAAACCCTCACGGATTTGCGAAAATGCGCCTCAAAGTATGTGAGTCTGAGTGTGGACATATCCCTTAAAACCAAGAAGGCTTTGCGACCCCCCGTGAAGCTTTGCCGACCCCTAGTGGGGGTCAGGACCCCCAGGTTGGGAAGCAGTGTTGTATGGGATAAAACCATACAAACTGTTCCTTTAATTTAGTCCTTACCCGTGGCGCTGGTGTTGCTGGGAGTCTCTGCCCCCTTAGAAAAGAGGATGGAGTCCAGCTGTCGGAGGGGCGGGGGGCTGTGATCAGGAGAGCAGCAGGACGGTGTTAATGCCAGGATCTTGGCTGCTGACACAGAGTAGCAGTCCCTCTCCCCCACGACACGTCTCTGACTCAACATCATGTGATTACAGGGGATCAGGTACCTGGGGAGGCAGATGGGAACGGATCCTGTTAGGAAAACCAACGGGTGGTCGTACAAGGGGGGCAGACAGATGGTAACACAAGTCTGCACGGTGGGAGGTAGAAAGTAAAAGCTCATCATGTCATAAACCAATTAGATGCACCATGCTTCATAACTGGGATAAGTCAGTGTGTGTGTGCGCCACTCACCTCAATACGAGCTGCAGCATCACATCTTCACAGTATAAGCCGATGAGAGTGCGGAAAAGTGCCAGTGACACAGTGCCCAACTGCACAGTTGAATAGAAATACACAATCAAACACATTACCATAACTAGGGATTTTTATACTTCTGCTGAAACGTCAGCCAATTAGTCGGGAAACAAAAATGAATCAACAACAATTTTGATAATCAATCAATTCAGTCATTTTAAAGCGAAATTGGCAAATATTCACTGGCTTCTCAAATGTGAGAATTTGCTATTTTTTACATCTTTGTAAATCACGCAATTTGAAGATGTCACAACAGAGTCTGGGAAATTGTGATGGACATTTTCACTCATTTTCACTAGACATTTTAAAGACTGACTGATTAACTTATAAAATAATGGACACTTAAAAATAATCCACAGATTATTTAGCAATTAAAAATAATGATTATTTGCAGCCAAATTCTACTAACAAGATGATAAAGTCTACATCCATGCTAGCTGCTCTGTGTGGCTGTACTTAGGAACAGCAGTGGTTTGAGTTAAATGCTAACATCAGCATGCTAACATGCTCACAATGACGATGCTAACATGCTGATATGTAGCTAGCAGGTACAATGTTTACCATGTTCACCATCTTAGTTGAGTGTGTTAGCATGCTAACATTTGCTAATTAGCAGAAAACAAAGTGCAGCTGAGGCTTAAATATTTCATTGTCACCCACAGAGCCAAGGCGCTAGCATAGCTAAAAATGTGCGTAAAATAATTTTTATTGACCAATCACAACAGCCGGTGAAAAGAGGTGCTGCAGCACAGCCGGTATGAGAAAAATAAAGCGTTTTTTTAAACATTAAAGAATTTAAACATGCTCTAGTAGAGACCAGAAATACAAGTATGCACCTGAAAATTAGCATAATAGGTCCTCTTTAAATTATATTTGTTTGTACGTTTTTCCTGAAGTCAAAGGCCAAAACAGCATGAAGAGCATATTGGAATATTTGCATGTTTGTCAATGTTTAATTTGGCTCAAGGTAAAAAATGTGAAAAGCAAACATGTTTTCTTATTTTTCACCGAGTTGTCACTGACTGTTAGCAAACACTGGAGGGAACTCCCCGAGTCATTTACACAGCCAAACAGCAATGTAAAGAACACATGACTTATTAATGTTAATGATTTGAACAAGATATTCCAACATAGAGAGGCTGTTTTAAAATGCTCATGTCTGTTGCTTTGCTAAGAGGACATGTCACTGCAACTGAGCATCGCCATGGCAACAATTTGACATTTAAAGTTTCACCATGGGTCCAAAACGGCCTCTGGGGCCGTTTTCGGGAGTTATTAAACATGAGTCATGCTGTATTTGAGTGCAGTGTGTGTGTGTGTTGTTGGCAGTTCGCTGGGTTCGTCCTGTACCTGGTAGGGCGTGTTGATGCGGCTGACTAGAGTATCTAAAATGTGGACGCTCTCGTGTCGGTGGAGGAGGATGAAGGAGAGGAACGTCTGCAGCAGAGCCGGATCAGATGCAGTCCTCAGGAAGAGGTCGACGTATGCTGTGGTGGTCATCACCTCCTCCAGGGTCATCTTCACAGAGGTAGAAATCATTAGTCAGTAAGTTAAGAGTTTGTGTTTGAGAGTAACAAATAAAAACATCATGCCAGAGAAGAATCTGTTGAAATTGTCTACAGTGTATAGCAAGATGATGGTATGTTATGTGGATATTCTTTTACAAATTTGAGTAGGCCTATACACCAAAACGTTAAAAAGTGGGCTACCGATAAAAGAACCGATGACTTCTGAGCTTATCAATACTATGGTCTTTAACAATTTAGCACCGGTGCCTGTTTAATACTGGGTTTCGGTCCGGATGCGGACCTTGGTCCGGATGCGGACCTTGGTCCGGACTTTGAGAAACCCTGCAATATGTTATGATGTTATTTTGTTATCGCCAGTGGTTTCGGACCTCTGACCTTGAATAAAAATCAGACGCAGACCTTTGAGTAATAAGTTTGAGAAACCCTGCAGTAGTACACTGTTTCATTTATTAATGTATTAATTTGTACAGGCTACTCTAATTCTTCAGCTTTGCACAGATACAAGTAACATTTAAAGTACTTTTTATGAATGAAACTGTTGAGTAAAGCTTCATTTGGATATGATTTATTTTGCTCAGGCAAGTTAGGTGATTTTTTAAGGCCTTTTTTAAGGCTTTCTTGCCTAAGAGTTAGATGAAAAGCTTGATACCACTCTCATATCTGTTTGGCAAATATAAGTGATAAGTCAGTTAGCTTAGCTTAGCTTAGCACAAAGACTGGAATCAGGGGGAAACCACAGACTATAGGAAGTGGACGTAGTCACTGTGATGTCACCCATTGGTTTGTGGATAACAGTTTTGAAGTCACGAGTTCGGTATTTTGGCAGTCGCCATCTTGGTTTATTGCAACCGGAAGTAACACGAGAGGGTGGAGGTAAGTACAACCGGATGCTGAATAAGACATTTTTACCAAAATGTTAATATTAACTTTCATGAACTGAAAACACACTGTGAAAGAGTTAAAGTTGTAAGACAAAAACACGGACAACTCCCAGACCGGTAACGCCAAGGTCACAAGGTAGTCACGCCCTAAAGCATACCCTGCTTTATGGTCTATTTGACTCTAAATGGAACCATAATTTACTAAATGAACATCATGCTGTATTGAAGAAGACTTGAAACTAGCGATTGAGACCATAAACTCATGTTTATAATGTTTACTGAGGTAATAAATCAAGTGAGAAGTAGGGTCATTTTCTCATAGACTTCTATACAATCAGACTTCTTTTTTGCAACCAGAGGAGTCACCCCCTGCTGAGATTGTTGCTCACTGGGGAAAACAGCTAACCTGGCTCTGTACAAAGGTCACACAATCCGCCTACTAGCACCTCTGAAGTTCACCAGTTTACATGTTATATCTCAAGTGTTAAACCTAACAGATTTGTTTTTACCTTTTGACAGAGACAGACTAGGCTTTTACTCCTGTTTTAGTATTTATGCTAGGCTACGCTAACCGTCTCCTGGCCGCAGCTTCATTTTGAATGGATGGATTTTAACTTGACATGTTGAACAATGTATTTTGTCTGTTCTACTTGTGTATTCTATATATGTATCTGTATATTGTAACTTGTAATGTTTCTGTTTTTGTTACCTGCCTAGGGACTATGGATGTAAATTAGCATTCTTGCTAACTCCTGCATGTTTAGGCTACATCTTGTATTTTATACTGATGTTCATTAACATGCTCTGTCCCTGTCAATAAACAAATAAGGAAATTAAATAAATATGAGAGTGGTATCCATCTCCTCATCTCACTCTCTCTTTCCCAAAATTTCGAACTATTCCTTTAATTTGACATGTGTAACTTTTATCCCCCTCCCCCAGTATTAATTACAGTCTCAAATTTACCACATATATTGGTCTTCCTTTCATTTAAGTCTCATCCAGACACACACATTGTATTTTGAAGTGCGTCACATGATTTTCTTCTGTAATTTGGTGATGGGTAAAAATGCCATCCTCAATAATAAGTTTAGTTACTGAGGAGCACGACTGTGTACTTGGAGGTGAGAGTACCGACCTTGTGGAGAGCTGGTGCTAGGACAGGCACGAGGAACCCGTTGTAGATGTAGCTAACTAGTTGGTCTCTGATATCAGGGTGTGCCACCTGGGAACAGTCACATGTCAAGTCAAGAGTGCAGTCAAGCAGAAGGTTGCAGCCATTTACCACGTGTGAATACATTTTTAATGCGGCAGAGCCTCGTGTGAAAAGCAGCCAGTTGTCACACGTTCTCACCTGAATGACAGCGTTGCAGAACTCCAGCGAGTTGAGGAACTGGACGAGGGACGGCATCTGGAGCCAGTCCTCTTTGTGCAGGCAGTGCCACTCCTCATTGGGAACCTCCAGCTTGGTGGGCAGAGACGAGTACAGGCCGCTCAGCCCCGTGGCCAGAACCTGAGGACACAGAGAGAGGCGGCAACGTCAAATAAGATGATACAGGATTCTAGATAAGGTTGATAGCTGATTGTTACTGACTATTGGTCAAATTAAACACAGGCAAAAGTTTTCACTAATCCTGTGAACTGTGTTCACAACAAAATAATAAGTACACTGCAACAGCATTTTTTGTTAAATAGCCCTACTTTTAATTTTTTCTTTTAATTCTCAGGAAAGAAAACTGAAAAAAAATCGCTCCTCTAGCGTCAACTTGTGTGAATCTCTGGTATAAAATAGGCTAATATTCATCAGTTTTCATTCATTCATTTTTTTGCCTCTGCTTGAGTATTTCTTTCTCTTTGTACTCTCCATTTCTCTCTCCGTTTCTCACTCACTGAAGGCTCTTTCAGACACAACGTGATAACGGCACCGCTGCGCTCTGAAACACATTATTTCCAATGGCTAGCGCCACGTCACGACGGCTTTGCTGTGATGCTGTGATGTATGGTGAGCACAGCTCAAACCGGACAAAGTGGTTTGTCATAAAGGTGTTTTTAGAGCGCTTAAGAAAAGTTTTTTATGCTAAACTATAATACCATATTAATTTCTCAATATAACACTATCCAGCTGTTAGCCTCCACAGCAAAACTACACTGTGAGGAAGATTTTATCTGTACTGTAGGACAATAAACAAACTGTGCTGCAAACGTAGCACCATGTGTGATATATACAGTCTAGTGAAAAATAATCTGACATAAAGTGATTACAGAGGGAATATTATGGGCTTCATTAAACATTAATGAGGTGGTATATGGCATAAATGATATATCTTTAGCTGTCAGTTGTACTTTCGGCGTCACACAACAGATTTATAATGGTGTTTTACTGCTCACTACAATGCAAAATACTTTAAATCTTCTTTTCCATTTTGATAATGTAATGCAGATGCTCTGCAGCAGCCTACATATCAGCCTCCTCCTCGCACAGCAAGACAGCGTACAGTACATATACCTCCTACAGGTCAGCTCTATAAATATTTGAGCAGCAAAGAGTTTTATTGCCTTTCCTCTCATAATCAGCATGATATGGTAATTAGGTCACTAATGAATACATTAATGTCAGCAGGCCTTCCACATAACAAACAGTCAGTATTAATATGATTCCCGCCTTTTCTTAGAGGTGTAATTTTAAGTATTTATAGGATTTCCAAAAACAACAGAGTCTACAGCACCGCAGATGAGTGCATCATTAGTGCTGCATTGATGTATACATCCTCTATAGGATTATCCTTGTAGCCTGCCAGTGGAACCAATTACATTCAGACTCCAGTTGTTCAGCTGGCATCGCATCAAAAGCCATTCCTCATTGCGATGTCTGCAGCTGCGGGTAAAAGGCATTATTTACATGGGATTAGCTTGCAACCGTGCCATAATCTTATGAATGCCAGACATTTGTAACGTTCAACGAGATGGTTTAACCTTGCTTCAAGTGGCTTCATGAATTCATCTGCATATTATTTTTTGCCTGATTATGATGCCTGGAGTCACAGAAAAATCTGGGATTTTAGAGCGGCTGTCAGATAATAAGTGTGAATAATTCCTCATACAGAAAGGTTGATTAGTTGGGAAAATTAAAAACAGAAGAACTGATACCAAAAACCAGCAAGTGAATGAGAGCCAGAGAAAAAGAAGAAGGAAAGGTACTTCATCACTTGGGACTGACCGGACAGAAGAAGGTATTCAATGCGATGTGTTTGGCCACTCGCTCGTTCTCGGCAGACAGCGACATAATGAGCAGCAGCGCGTCTCTGGCTTGCTGGCCCACCGTGCCCTCCCTGTGGATGAAGGGGATGAGCAGGGAGAAGATGAGGAAGTTGGTGGCTCCCTGGTCCTCGCTGGTGTGGAAGAACAGCTCCAGAATTGAAGGGTCCTTCGCCAGGACGCAGCACAGCTGGTGGAGCAGCAGCACCAGCTCGGCCTCGACCCGCGGCGCCGCCGTGCCCGAACAGGACGACAGCAGCATCATGAGCGGCCGCAGGATGGGCTTGTGATGCAGCAGGGGCTGGCGCGCCTGGCCCACCAGCATCTCGTACATCTTCAGCTGCTCCAGCTTCATGTCGTCGGTGAACTCCCTGCGGAGGCTCCACACGAAGAGGCGCTCCATCACGTTCTCCATCACTACGAACTCCAGGATGGGGCCCATGGCGCCGGCCTGGCCGCTCTCCTCCTCCATCAGCAGGAACAGCATGTGCTCCACATAGTTCTGCACCGCGTTCGCCTCGTCTCCGGGGATGGGGCCGAAACGAGGGCCGCCGCTGAGGTTGATGACACTCAGGGAGGGCAGGGTGGAGCTGCTGCGCAGGGGATCGTGCTTCTCTAGGATCTTCACCACCTAAGAGACAGGAGGAATATTACTTAAACTGAACACATTATAACCATATATCATTTGATTTTAACGCAAGAACAGCAAACTTTGCAAAGTAATAAGTTATTGTGTTGTGGCAATCATAACTACAAATAGAGACAAAGCCATAGCTTGTGGAGTTAGATTTAAAAAATAAAGCATTACGAGATAAGGTGGAAGGTTTTAAATACAGTCAGTAAAGAAAAAGGTAACGCCTGCACACTACTCCATGCCACAATATTTTTATTGACTACGTTTCGATCGTTTCGTTAAAGCTCACCAATTGATAAAACAAGCTCTATGATGGCAGGTGTAGTTCATCAAAAAGACCAGCGTGATAAAAACATCCACAAACAATTCACAATTTGATAAGGTACAAAAAACAATAATACAAAAGCCATACTTCTATATATCAAACATGTTAATTCTCTGATTCCAGCTTCTTAAATGTGAATATTTTCTGGTTTCTTTACTCCTCTATGACAGTAAACAAGTAAACAGTAAACTGAATATCTTTGAGTTGTGGACAAAACAAGACATTTGATGACGTCATCTTGGGCTTTAGGAAACACTGATCCATATTTTTCACCATTTTCTGACATTTTATAGACCAAACAACTAATCGATTAATCGAGAAAATCATCGACAGATTAATCGACGATGAAAAAGTCATTGGTTGCAACCCTAGACTGATGGCCATCATTTTAGAGAACACAAAGTGAAGATTGACAGAAACTCAATCAACGAAATCCAAGGAAGAAGCAAATTGATCGCTGGGATTTAAAAAGTGCTACAAAGCACAGAATCAGTTTCCATTTATGCTGACAAAGAGGATCTTAAGCATTACCACTCACATAATGTTAAGTATCTGTGCTATACTATGGACACTTGACGTATGGCACAAATTTCCTTTTTATAGCAGTTTTAATCGTATTTGTATCGACGGTGCATGTACACCATGTTTAAGTAAAATCATTCCCTTCTTCCTGACAGGTTAATTATCAACAATAATAGGGTATGAATCGACCAGCAGCACAGTACAGATAAACTCAGTTTGGTAGCACGTAGTGAAACAGTCCTTTGTGTATCCACTCCCTCCCTTGTGTGTCGGCTGCGTAGAAACCAGAGTCACAATAATGGAGCCAGTGTCCCCGGCCTGCCACTGCTGCCATGACAATAACTGGCTGTGCACAAGAGAGAGCTGGGCATGGCTGATGGAAACAAGAGAGCAGAGTTTGTAATCCCCGTCTGAGCCCGACGGGGCCTGGCCCAGTGGGCCCAGTCCGGTTCAGGCTCTCCAGCCATTACCATGATGACAGGAAGGGGGCAGGTTTGAGAATCACTCAAGGATATTTCTTACTGGACATATGGAGAATTCAGATTAATACTGACACTGATCATACTTGCCAAACTTGAGACCTCAAAAATGTGGAGGATTTCTTAACCAAAGCGTGGGGTCTGGGGGTGCTTTGTGCTCTCCATCTCTCACTCAATGAAGGCCCTTTCAGACAAAACACAACAACAGCACCACTGCGCTCTGAAACCCATTATTTCTGATGGCAAGCGCCGCGCCATGACAGCTTTTCGCTGGGTCGAGCAAAGCCAAACTTTGGGCACCGCACGCTGTGTCGCGAGCATCTCTTCCACCGGGAAACGACATTTGGTGTAGCTCTATAGCCGTCTGGGTGGAAACCGTAGGTCTTATACACGCTGTACAGTGGCAGAAACAGGTTGAGATAAAGAAAAGGATAAAAGGTGTAACAATGTGTCATAAATTGGGAGAAATAAGGGAGAATTGTGACCCCGGGAAGAAAGAGTCTCCCGGGGAAATCGGGAGGGTTGGCAAGAATGCACCATCAAGGTCAGTTGCAGACGAAGTTAAGGTGTGTCAAACTATGATGCCTAGAGTATGTGTACTATTTGCAAAGCAGCTGCCAGCAAGCATGGATTTTTGGGTCAATGGGTCGGAATTACATTTGTAGTTCAGGGATCTGACCTTCAAAATAAAAGCCGTGTTAGAATTGTTTTAAATATGAACTATTTGTTTCATATTTAATCGTAACAGGCCACAACTGGGAGTATAAATCTGAGCGGGGAGAGTGAACGTGGAGCATTTGCCCCCTCCTCATTACCACCCGTGCAGTGCCCTTGAGCAAGGCCCTCATGCTGTGTTCACACTACGAGCGACACAGCAACAGTCTACAAGTCATTTTCAATGGAAGCCGGTGACATGAAGCTACAAAAACTGACGGCCGCCACTTGGCGTGACGTGCTAAAAATCAAAGTTGACTTGTTTTTAGCGCACCAATGACACAGTGATGCATGAACCTATCGTGCTTTTGCTTCACCCTGTTCCCTTCCGTGTAAGAAAATGCCGTTAGCCAGTTCCCGGTGCTATTTAACGGCATAACTACGTCAAGGAGCGCTAGAGCAACACCGACTCGGCGACAATGTAGCTGGCCTCGTTTGGCCGTTTAGTTGTTTTTGTCAGTTGTAGTGTGAACGTAGCACTACTGCTCCAGTGGAGCTTCTCAGACCGGTACTGGGGGAGTTTCCAGGTGTAAATCTGTGAAACTCTTTTGAGTATGAGCACTGCTGCTCGCACTGAAACTTCCCTGAATAAATAAAGGTTAAAAAAAAATACACCGAAGTGAAACACTGAAGTGAAAGTTCAGATTGAATCTCTGTCATGAGAATTATGAAAATACCATAATGTGTGTCATGTTTTCAACCAAAGCCTTTATTTTAAAATACACCAATATAGAACTTAGAATTTAAAAAGAAAAACAGGAGAGGGCCTTGACATCACCAAAAAATATATTAAAAACTCAAAAAGTAAATAATTAGGCAGTAAAATGCCAATTTTAAAAAAAGGTGTTAACACTGCGAAAAGAATCGCAAATATTAATCTGGGGATTAAATTGGGATGAAACAATTAAATAAAAAACAAATAAGTTCCGAACCTTTTTCACGCTTAACATCTGTGCTTTTAATTCAGTTGACAGATGTTATTGTAACCAGCAGAAAGCAAATTCACCTGACTGATGGGAGCAGGGACGAAGCTAATTTAACTGAAGATGTTCTGAAGTGTACACTGGATGGGAGTGTTTCTCCACATAAACTGTACACGTCACTAAACAGAAACACATTCGTGAAATGATTTATTAGGGGTCACGTGTGATTAACCATGAATGGAGGGAGTCAGTAACTCTGGACTACGGGCAGTTTGTTCCTCATCGCTATGGCTCTTCACTGTCTAGGGTTAAAGATTGCTGGCAGCCGCAGCAACAGGCCGATCACTTTGCATGTCACAACAAACACAATGAGCTCGGTGAGGCCTGCAAGCGCCAGATAAGACACAGCAAATGAACATAAACCTAATCTGCCAATGAAACAGGCAGAGCTTCTTACAGAGGGACAAGGCCAATATTACTTGCGACGTGTTACTCGGATTTCAAGGTTTTCCGAACTGAAACCAAAGTCAAGAGCGCTCTTATCAGGCTACAGATTAGCCAAGCATGGAAATAAGACTCTGTAGGAGTGAAACTGTGCTGCCAGTTTGCCTGAAGCAAAACAAGCTTTAATCTGGAACGGGGATTTTTTTCTGTTCACAGTCAGGCTGGGACTAGTGAAGAAATATGTGAATCTGTGAAAAAAAACGTAATGCATGTGTCAGAAACAAACTACAATGGTTAGTCTGCCATCATGCTCAGCGCCACGTCTGTCACTGGTCTGGACTGGACTGTCAAGCCTGCTAAACTCGGCAACCTACTATAACAGGTTTGTATTCAAAACAATAAACTCACTGACAACACAATCCTTCCTTCTTCAATCTGAATTCACCAACCACATCAGCAGGTGCATCAACACAATGCACATCACTGGAGTAGGGCTGCAACTAACAATTATTTTCACTGACAATTTATCTGTCGATTATTTTCTTGATCGTTGTTTGGTCTGTAAAATGTCAGGAAATTGTGAAAAATCAGTGTTTCCCAAAGCCCAAGATGATATCCTCAAATGTCGTGTTTAGTCCACAACTCAAAATAGTCAGTTTACTGTCATAGAGGAGTAAAGAAACCAGAAAATATTCACATTTAAGTGAATTTGAGTGTTCCAATAAGCCTTAAGTTGTGATATTTCAAAATCATGCTTGTATGTACACATTTAAAGGTACAGTGTGTAGGATTTGGAAACATCTAGTAGTGTGGTCGCAGATTGCAACCAACTGAGTACCCCTCCGCTCACTCCTCCCTTTCCAAGACTGCGGTAATGTGAGCCACCGAAGGCAAAACCGTGTTAACGCCGTTCACCTACATAATAACACTACTTTAGGAGCAACGGAAGTCAGATGGCAGCTGGCGGTACCACGATATCGCAGTTTCACAAGCGTGTCGGAGAACTACGGTGGCCTTCAGGTAAGGTAAAAATGTGAAAGGCTCTCTCTAGAGCCAGAGTGTTTGGTTTGTCCGTTCTGGGCTACTGTAGAAACATGGCAGAGCAACATGGCGGACTCCATAAGAGGACCCGCTCCCTATGTAGATATGACGGGCTCAT
The DNA here is from genome assembly GCA_916701645.2 of Sebastolobus alascanus. Lineage (NCBI taxonomy): Eukaryota > Metazoa > Chordata > Actinopteri > Perciformes > Sebastidae > Sebastolobus > Sebastolobus alascanus. Next base: position 4,193,082 of record CAKAOJ020000032.1, read on the forward strand.
TCTAAGCACAAAGATTCTTAGTTTCAGGTGATTATACACTAATGAAAACATAGTTATGAATATTACATTCCATTTCTGCTAATAAATCACCCGACAAGTTACACACTGTTCCTTTAAAAAGCATTCCTCCTTCAGCTGATAAATGTGAAAACAGCCTTCTGGGGGTCAAACTCTGCACAAATTCTACTTTACTTCTACCTCACTGGCTCCAGGGCTGTCCCAGCAACACTAAACTGCAGTGCACTTGTGGCCAGTGGAATATTGGCAGCAGCATGCGTCCCTGTTCACCCCTGTGGGTCCTGGCAGCCTGCGAGACCTCTACTCCTCCCACACTGAGACGAACAAACGTTGTACAGAGTGACACCGGCCAGACGCTGAGGGGTTAGAAAAGTCTGTTGGTAAATAAGTGTCAGCAGCTTTAATGTCGACGTTAGTGGTCGTCAGTGTGTCTGACCCCTTGTGGTGCTCGCAGCTAAATTAAGCTGAATTCCACTGGGCTTTTATTAAATTTGTCACCAGATAAGCTTGTAGGGATTAGTTGTGTTATTTCAGTCATAACTTAAGTTGTGTGGTTTAATGCAGATGTGTAGACTCCGCGAGAGTGGTGCTGAACTTCTCGTCTAACTCGAAATGTCAAACTGTTCCTTTAAAGGAGACATTACAGGACAATGTCCAGTGTTACTTTTGGCAGCTATTTTAGATTTAGTCTTAGTCTTAATACGAAAATGCTTATTAGTTTTAGTCACATTTTTAGTCAAAGCGCTAATTCTATGCATTATAGTAACACAATTGTCAGGATTGAGGTGTGAGATAAGAAGGACAGAGACGGACTGATCGCCGCCACAGCGCATTGAGTGTGTTTGAGACAGAGAGAGAGAGTGACAGTCAGAGAGGAGGAGACGGTGGACGGTGACAAAAATATTGAGAGATTTTGGTAAAGTTTTTATGTTTTTAAACTACATTTTAGTCTTGTCTTTTTTCATCAACGATATTGCATGTTTGATATCGTCACTGTTAGCGTTTAATGACGTTGGTGCTTATACTGTACCTTTATTCACCCTCTATCTGAAAAACTCTGTTTTAGCACCTGTCTCTTTAAAAAGCCCAGTCTGCTCTGATTGGCTTGCGAAAAAAAACATGGTGCACCTTCACAAAGGTAGTTCTCAAACCGTGGGCGGTGTATTCTTAATGAGCCTGCATGTGACATAGGAAGGGGAGCCAAATCTGAATGGCTTGTTGAATCACATGTTTTCTGATGTTTTCCGCCCACAAAAACTGACTGGGTTGTTTTATTTCACAGTTTGTGGGTTGGTAGACACTCCAGATACCAAATGTATGAGCACAAGCACTGAAAAAGTGAGTTTTTCATGATATGTCCCCTTTAAAGCTGTGGGACTCTTGATTCAGCGTTTACCTGGGCCCAGTGGTTCTTGAACACAATCATGCAGGTCTCTGGATCCACCCCTTTCAAGACCAGAGACTGCCCATCTGGGTTTCCATTGGCAACCATGGAGGCCATCATGGTGACCGGATCACACGTGGGTTAAACCATGTCATAGGCAGGAGAAGGAGGACATTCCTGACTGCTTACTGGGTGCAACCATAACCACAGGACGAAGCGTAATCACAGAGGACCTGAAGATGCAGAAGAAAAAAAAAACACACAGGCAGACATCTTTAAAACACAGAGCCACAAAAAGTTCATAAAATAGCAGCGCAGACGCACTGATACGACTGGTGATTGCATTTCTCTCCCTCTGCATGGCGAGACAGCAGCTATGACAGGCATGCAGGAAAGAACAATAACATGCAAAGTCAGATGACTCAGTAGAGGAGAGGCACAACTCGCTCGACTTTGGCTCAGAGAGCTGCCTGCCGCACTCTGGACTTCGGACTGAGCTGTCAAATTCTTTTTGGACTACCTCAGACGCCCAAAGAGGATTCCTGCATCACTCTCATTACAGAAACATATTTTGACATCAGGAGGCGAACGGCGACTGGGTGTGAACACCGCTGGCTGAATGTGGGGAGCTAGGGGAGGGGAAAGACAACATATTTAGGCAAGTGAGGTCTGCATTGCTTGTTTGTATAAAAAAAATATATATTATTTTTTTTTAAAATAGACTGAGGGCAGCTTTGCAGATCAGTTCCAACACTCACATTGGCACCATGGAAATTTGGAAGATTCCCACTTTTTCCCCCAGAAAGGAAATAATTTTGGTGTTTCCCTTGGAGAGCACATAACTGGAAAGATTGACTCCGCTAAAACAAGACAGAAGTTTTCTTTGACAACACTGAATGTAGGGCTTTTTCAAACAGGATAATGTGAGAAACATCAAGGTTTAATCCAGTTCTCTCTTCTGTAGGCTACTGTACAAAGTACACGCCTACACTTCAAGAGGAAGGAGGTTGCCTTATCTGTCCGTGTTTCCTCTGCTTGCACACAGTGAATGTTTGCAATGACTATCATTAGAATTTGAAATGATTTCACATGTAGGCTATATGAAAATCAGAGCCATGTTCAAGGGATTTTACCCATAATCTCTCCATCCAGATTAAGAGTCTACAGGCCTGCTAACAGCTCTGTGAGGCTGTAGGCTACTTTGGCACAGCCGTGCTTTGAGCTAAATGCTAACGTCAGCATGCTAACATGCTCAAATTTAACATTCTGATGTTAAGCGGTTATAATGTTTATTCTGTTCACCATCTTACCTTTAGCATGTTAGTATTGTCAGCATGCTAACATGCTCACAATGACAGTGTTAGCATCCTGTTGTTTAGCCGTTATAATTGGTGCCTTCAAATGGGGTCGTGGTTACCGTGGTCACGAGATGAGTCCATATGAACGCCCCCCTCATGTCACATTCACGACCTCGTAAGTGGAAAGTTTCTGAAAGCTCCGAGTTCACGAGTTGTGACGTGTTTGTTGACGTTGTCAGAAATGGCGGAGGCCATGGAAGTTATTATTTTCAGTGCATAAATACGTCAATATATTGTAATTTTAGTCGGATATTGTTTTTCTTCGTAATTTTATAATAGGTCTGAGGAAAATGTTGATATTCCCAACAGCCTCATCTTTTTCCTCTGTCATTATGCCTTTGCATTTCCTGCATTATGTTACCCACTTACTAGCTTGCTAATAGCCTCTGTGGCTTAGACACCGACAGTAACGTTAATATTTCCGTTGCTTAGCAGCAGTGTTCTCACAACTTATCCACTTGAACGCCAAGCATATCATGTACACGACTTCCCGTGTTGTAAATACGAGCTTGCGAGTTTCACTTGAAGGCACCAAATGTTTATCCTGTTCACCATCTTACCTTAGCATGTTAATATTGTTAGCATGCTAACATGCTCACGATGAGTGTTAACATTCTGATGTTTAGCAGGTAATGTTTAACCTGTTCAACATCTTACCTTAGCATGTTAGTATTCATCCCCAAATCTTATGGCAATCCAGCTAATAATTGTTGAAATATTTCACTGAAAAGAATAAATATCAACCTCATAGTGTCACTAAAGAAACGGTCAGGGGATCACCAAAGTCAGTATGCTTCATCCTCAGGGGACCATGGATGTCTTTACAAAATTGAATAGATGCTTAATTATGGACCAAAGTGGTGGCCCAACCGACTGACCAACATCACTGGAGCCATGCCGCTAGCATGGCTATAAAGGACATGATATGGTTTAAGCCTTAGTCTCAGAGCACTAACACAACGTCAGGACAAAGTTAAACACAATACAGGATCCTATGGACTCCACAGGGGATCAACAGTAATACACGCAGCAGCTGCACGCCATAACACCACATTAGAGCCTCTAGCTGCTGCCCCTCAATGTGCCTCTCAACCAATCACAGCTCACCCCCTTCTTTTGAATCCACTTTGCCCCAGTACCACTGAAACATCCCCACCAACCACCGAGTTCAGGCATAACTCAGTCAAACTTTCTTTCACCATCTGCTTTCAGTTAGAGGAGAGTGCCGGCTGGTTGGATAATTGAGAAGGAATGTGAAGCAGCGTGGCGAGTGTGTCAGACTGTGTGTGTGTTTGAGGGGGTTTCTTACCTTTGCTGAACCATCTTTAACAGTGACGGGTCGCTAAGCAGACGAGGACCTCATTCTTGTCCTGTTGTCACAAAAAAAAGAAAGAAGATATGTAAAAGAGAGGAGCAGGAAGTGAGTGTCCGTGCGAGAGACCAGGCATGGTGGGAAGTGACTGGACATGAGTAAGCTTCTCCGAACGCCACTTGGACGGAGATGGAGAGGGAGGAGGTTACAGGGAGGGGAGCGCAGGAGGGGGAGGGAGTAAAAAAGGAAAAAACGTGGTGAGAGAAAGTCTCCAGAAAAGGAGGAGGTACAAGAAAAATGACAATGTTCATATGCGTAAAAAAGTACAGAACAAACCAGTCGTGTAGGAATTCAACATCGATATCAGATCCTCGTGATCCTTCTATCGTGGGAGAATAACACTTTTGTCCTTTCCAATTAGTGTTGTGATGTAATTGGCATCCTTCTCAGCCGCGAGAGGCCTGTTCATCACCAACATTACAACTGCCCTCTCCAGCAATTACACAGAGCCATCGTGGGAATCATGTCACATGACGCAGCAGCCTCAAAGACTCTCAAAATCTAGTTTTTTTTTTTTTTTTATAGCATATACAATAAAACACTGACCACATAAACTCTCTGCAGTTGATGTTTTGGTGAGAATCTAAAAATGTGGGTTTCTTGGAAAACATGCAATCTTTCATAAAAGCGTGATGTCGTGTAAACAGAGAGGGTGAGAGGGAGACAGATGGAGATTTGTGTGTGGGTGATTGAGTCATCAAACACTCATTTATTGTTGTGCAGGCTGGTTTTGTGCCTCTCGGTGGACTCACACATGCAGTTTCCCCCCTGGCAGCACAGTACATAGATATATATATTTATATAGAAGCCACCCATGGAGTTGTACAGTAGATTCAATGTATCTCACAGGGACTCTTTTTATTTGCAAACATGCATTTTTAAGTTCACTGTCTTGTTCAGGACACTTTCACATGCAGACAGGAGGAGCTCAGAAATGTAACCTCCAACCTTGTGATACAGCAGCCTGAAACGTAAGTTAATTCTCCTATTAAAGCTAAGGGTGTAAGAAAATATCAATACACATGAGTATTGCAATATTATGTTTTGCGATACTATATCAATTCTCCAAAACGCTGTATCGATTTTTAATTAACCTCTTAAAAACTGTCTTTTGGAGGATTTAGTGGGCTCAGTTTTAAAGCTAGAGTGAAGTACTGGTACTGTGAGTACTGCCATCATATGAAACTAGAAAACCTAAGGAATCCATTGGTACCAACCATGTCATACGTGTATATCGCGAAGGAGGCTTAATAACACTCCAAAGGGTTCAATATGGGTACCCACGAGTCTCCCCTTTACAGACATGCCCACTTTATGATAATACCATGCAGTTTTTTTGAATGCAGTACAAATGTGTTATTTTCACCTACTCTAAAATGGTGTATTTGAATATTTCTGCATACTGGGGTCCCTAAATATTCTTAGAATTACATAATTAGGTATCATTGTAAAGCTGATACTTTTGTGGATCCAATGAACCCAATTGTATTCATGTGTGATGATGTTAATCCCTATAGTAGCCATTTCACATAGTGACTATTTTTTTACTCATATGGTGGTGTGTTCTTTATACTATGACAGTTTTCCTAAAATTCCAAAAAATCCCAATATATCGCCTTACTTACAGTATAGCAATATATTGAATGATTACCCCTGTATCATGATACGTATCGTACCGCCAGATTCTTGCCAATACACAGCCCTAATTTGAGGCCCAACAGCAGGCTTTAAAAAAGATGACAGAATGGTTGCAATTGTTTTTATCTTTTATAACTGGAGTGATAACGGTCCTGTGCGATCATACGTCCTACTGTATGTCAGCAGTGAAAAACTGATATCAAGATGGTTAAACATTTTACATAACGCACAGTTTTTTTTGTGTTCTTTCAGTATTCTCATACAACGTATGATGACTTCTTACGAAAAAGTTATTTCTTTTTTTTTCTTTCATTTTCCTTCGAATGTCCAGCAACAGGTTAATTTCCGTTTGTTACATGCATACAGTCTTTTCAAAAATATACTTCTGTCTTCACAGGAAGCAACTTCCTTAGGTTTAGGCAATAAAACTACTTGGTTAGGTTTAGGAAAAGATCGTAGTTTGGGTTAAAATAACTACGGAAGTGGTGTTACTTAAGTAAGTTACGTGACAAATAAATCAACGTTGACTTCTGGTTTCACACGGGACATGAACGTCGGTCTCCTAGACAAAAAATCTGGTGTTTTTTGACCCACCCATCCACCCCGACCTTCTCCCTACACAGTGTTTGTCGCTCTTTATACTTCCTGGTTCACGATTACGTGAGTTACACACAAATTAATTTCATGGGATATAAACAAATTACAGTGCATTATTTTTCAAAGGTATAGCTACTAACAGTGTATGAGACCAGCCTGAAATATAACAACAGATTTTTAAAACTCAAATTATCAAAATATTGGCCTCATAAATCGTGTAAAGTCACTGGTAGGGCCAACAGTGATAGACAAACATTAGCATACTGAACGAGTCATAATTTGGTAACATATTAGCAGAGAAATATGTAGCAATATGATCTCCTGCTGAGCCTTTTCTGACCGGAGAAGCAGAAAACCAGGAAAGGCTGAATGGGGCTCTTTATTTAAATGGTGTTGAAACATTTTTCCAGGAAGTATAACCTGATATGCTGTGACTCTGTACATCATCTTGCTTGCTGCAGATTGGTCAAAACTCACTTTCACCTGTTGATCAGCCTCACTTTGCCTCTCAAATTAATTTTCAGCTGTCTCAGTGCTGGTCCTGCTGTCTTCTGGGTTATTGATGCGGACAGGTTATCGTCAAAAATGTTCAGTACGGAGAGTTTGTTTCTGTGTGTGCCACCGAACAGACCGCAAGATTAGCCTGATGTAAGCAGTGATTAGCTCCTCTCTGACAACAATACACTGGCATACAGTTTCTGCCTTGAACTATGAGCCAAATAGGTCAATACTTGGATTTACCAACTCATTACACCACAACTAAGACTGAGTACCAGCATCTTATAATACTCTGAACAATCCAATGAGGGTTTGAAATACACAACAAGACCGCCGCTTGTTTTTGAAGAGTAAAATATGCTTTTTTAGTAAAGGGCCTATTAATGACAGTCCTGACCTACATGGTGCTCTCATTTACTGTACCTTCTGTCATGTTGTCACACAGAGGGAGAGCCCAGTTACCCAGAAGACACTGCTCTACTTGCTCAAAATAACCTGACATACAGTAGAGCCAGAAATGGGACAAGCAGAGCACATGCTAAAATATAGGTTGTTAAAAATACATCTTCTGTGCATGTGTGTGTGTGTGTGTCAATCTGAGAGTGTATATTTGTCTGTTTACAGTCTCAAACTACCGGCGTAGCGGTCTCATTGCGACGCACAAGCCTCACTGGATTCTCCTAATTTCCAATTATCCAATTATGGCAATTTGATAATTACACATATTTGTCGCTTCCACGTCTCCACAGTCAGAGACACGATCAACAGAGCACGAAAAACCAGGCTGGGATTTCCCTCAGTGCAGACGCAGTTATAGACAACACACCATGTACTCTATTCCTTTCCAACATGATAGGACATTTAGACGTCACAGGGTCACGGTTTTGAGAAACACACAATGTAAACGTCATTCAAAGAGTGCAATTCAGTAATAATTCATTAATTCTTTCCTAAACATATATGTTGATGTTGAGGTTAATTTCTACCAATCATGCAAATGTCACAAGCTAAATCTAAAGTTGTTGTTTACTCTGTTGTGTTTCAGCATCTTTTCAGTCATATTGGCTCACTGGAGGAAAGCAGACAAATCAAATCAAGGAGAATGCAATTAGAGAAAGTACATTACACACTACAACAATGTTGCTATGTTATTTAACTGAAAAACAAGCGCTGTGACGCACTGATTATATTCCTCTCTTCTTCTTTTGACTTGTTTTTCACTGTTTGATTTATTCTTTGATGTTGATTGAAGGTCTTACAAGCCAAGTACTCAGTCACACCGACAGTTTTAAACTCAGTTCTTTTTACTAATTTATAGTTTTGTAAGGTGACATGTATTTGACATATTACTTCCTAGTCAACGCCTCCATTTATTCCTGTGGGTCTTAGCAAGTGGGCAACCTCCGGGTCTGAAAAGTGAAGTCAATGCTGTGCCTTAAACTTGCATTCTTTCAGCAAGCAGGGGGCGACTCCTCTGGTTGCAAAAAGAAGTCTGATTGTAGCCAAGTCTATGAGAAAATGACCCTACTTCTCACTTGATTTATTACCAGTATTTATTTTTTTCATTTATTTATTCAGTAAACATTGTAAACATCAGTTTATGGTCTCAAAATTAGAACCTGGCTGTGTAGGGTAGAGCTGCAACGATTAACTGATTACTTGTCAACTATTAATCGCCAACAATTTTGATAATCAATTAATCGGTCTCAGTCATTTTTTAAAGAAAAAAAGGTAAAAATTCTCTATTCTGATTCCAGCTTCTTAAATATTAATATTTTCTGGTTTCTTTACTCCTCTATGACAGTAAACTGAATATCTTTGAGTTGTGGACAAAACAAGTCATTTGAGGACGTCGTCATCTTGGGCTTTGGGAAACACTGATCAACATTTTGCACCATATTCTGACATTTTTTAGACCAAACAACTAATCAATTAATCTAGAAAATAATCGACAATGAAAATAACCATTAGTTGCAGCCCTAGTTTAGGGACTGCTGCAGCTAAACCCCTCCAGATTAGCAAACAAGAAATGTTTAGCTCCTCCTTATGAACAGGGGATTAGATAATAGCCAGGAGTTGATACAAACAATCCATTTTTGCTGAAACATGTCATGCCTTTCCTGCATTGCCAACTGCAAATGATTGCACCGGTTATTTATTATCACTACGCAGATACAGCTGGAAATTTCATTCTGTTCTGTAGGAATGGTTTCACCATGTTCGTCTCCTCTCTCCCAAGGTAAACATGATGACAAAGAGAGAACATGGGCTTGGCTGTTGTGTCGCACCTCAGTGCTTCGCCAGGATCACAAGAAGAGATAAAGCCCGAGGCTGAGAGGAGCAAACAGAGTAAAAAATGAGAGAGAAATGCTCGCCTCGAGAGGTTTGTCAGTTTTTTCTGATCTGGTTTCTGGTATTGTGAGCCTTCTGCCATCCCAGAGGTTTTCAAACACACAGGCGTGGTCTGGACAAATAGCTTTGAGGCAGCAGGACACACCCTTTACTCAGAATGAAGATCAGCTTTCTTGCTAAACAGGAGTCGATATACAAAAACACTTTTCACTACATTTCTTTTCTAAACTTTTGTGTAAGGTGCTAGCAGTGGTGGAAGAAGTATTCTGACCTTTTACTTAAGTAAAACTAGCAATAATAGAGTGCAGAAGTACTCAGTTATAAGTAAAAGTCCTGCATTCAAACTATTTAGTAAACGTACGAACGTACTAGTATCAAGATAACCATAAAGTACCAAAAGTAAAAGTACTCATTATGCAGAAGGGCACATTTTAGAATCATATAGCATATCATATAATTATTGATGCTTTAATGTTGCAGCTGGAAAAGGTGGAGCTCATTTTAATTACTTATATTAGGGCTGTCAATTGATTAAAATATTTAATCGTGATTAATCTCAAATAATCACACATTTTTTATCTGTTCAAAATGTACCTTGAAGGGAGATTTGTCAAGTATGTAATACTCTTATCAACATGGGAGTGGGTAAATATGCTTGCTTTATGCAAATGCATGAATATATTTATTATTGGAAATCAATTAACAACACAAAACAATGACAAATATCATCGAGAAACCCTCACAGGTACTGCATTTAGCCCAACAGGCAACAACAGCTGTCAGTGTGTCAGTGTGCTGACTTGACTATGACTTGCCCAAAACCACATGTGATTATCATAAAGTGGGCATGTCTGTAAAGGGGAGACTCGTGGGTACCCAGAGAAGCCATTTTCATTCACATATCTGGAGGTCAGAGGTCAAGGGATCCCTTTGAAAATGGCCATGCCAGTTTATCCTCGCCAAAATTTAGTGCAAGTTTGGAGCGTTATTTAGGCTCCTTCGCAACAAGCTCGTATGACATGGTTGGTACCAATGGATTCCTTAGGTTTTATAGTTTCATATGATTCCAGTACTTCTTCACTTTAGCTTTAAAACTGAGCCTGATACAATTGAAAAATCGCAAGTTGCGTTAATGCCTTAAAAAATTAGTGGCGTTAAAACAAATTTGCGTTAACGCGTTATTATCGCATTAACTTTGACAGCCCTACTTTATATACTGCTTGGTAGCTTAATATATAATAATACATCATAATATATTAGTTGATTAATATTCTATATTAATAATCTAAATCTGCAAAGTAACTTAAGTTATCAAATAAATGTAGTGGAGTAAAAATTGCAATATTTCCCTCTGAGATGTAGTGGAGTAGAAGTATAAAGTAGCATAAAACGGAATTACTCAAGTAAAGAACAAATACTTCAAAATTGTACTTAAGTACAGTACTTGAGTAAATGTACTTAGTTACATTCCACCACTGGGTGCTAGATACTGCAACCTCCAGCAGACAGAAGAAAAGTCTTATTATATAATTTACAGTGGCCCGGTGGGCGCCATGGCAACCTAGTGACAGACAGGCCCATTAAAGTGATAGTAGCTGATGAAATATTTAAGGGCTACAGGTGAAGCCATTGAAGGGACAGATAGTGCCTCGTCCGATAATTTATAGTCTTCACCCTCCTCATCCTCATCCAATGAACAACACAGCAGGAAGGAAAAAGGCCATTTATTTTCTTATCTATGTCTCTATTATTCCCATCAGAGACCACCGTGTTGGACCATTTATCTTTAGGAGAGACAGACTAACTCATATTCAGTGAAAATTACAAATCTAAAATGGTGCAAGGATATCTTAAACAATCAGACATCTAATTTTTGTCATTTTTGTTGATAAATGAAGAATTCATATATAATTTTTTTTAGTTTTTTGTGGACCTATACTGTGAAAAGAAGTGGATCAAAGTCATACATTTAAATATTGTTTTGATGTTGTTAAAATAAGTCCCCAATTAAATAAAAAAAAAAAAAATGTAATTTTAATTCAGCTGTTTTGATCACCCAATAATACAAATTTTTAGCACTTCTTATTTTGCAATTTACCATGAAGACTGTGTTTTTTGTTTGTTAGTTTGTTTTGCAGGTGGGGGGGTAGTTATTATATATATATATATATATATATATATATATATATATATATATATATATATAAATAAATAAACAATTGTATGAACTGCTTTTGCAATATGCATGTCTATATGTTATTATTTTTACATGTAACGTATGGTTAAAAAAAACATGTAACAATTTTAGACAATCTTTTGTTTACAATGGAAATACACCAATAAAAAGAATTTTCAAAAAAAAAAAAACTAACCCAATGAACTTAATTCTATCATACATGAATCATCATTTTCCTACAAACAGAACACAACAGAAGCCCACAGGTGCTGAATAATGACTGTAAATAGATAATGAGATAAGACTGTGATTACGTAAGCAGACAGTGTTGCTCCATGCTGCCTGTTTGTGGATTTGCTCATGCACATGAAGGCTAACAGGGTGTTGGCTGTTGTATTTATCTCCAAACTGGTTTCAGAAACAGGCTGCTGGTACAATATTGCTCAGTGATCACGAGAAGAAATTCTCATTAACATGTTCAAACACACACAGTTGCAGGTGCTCAGTGAAGCTGGGAGAAGAGGAGGAAGAAACTGTAGTAACACCCGGAGGGGAAGAATACACTGTTCCAAAAACTGAGCTCAATAAAAGAAGTAGATAAAGACTTAAAGACTCCAACAAGAGGATACAAGAGCCCTCATGCCTCCATGTTAAGATCAGAGATATGTGGCCAACTTCACATGCTGCAACTCTTGAAAGAGAGTTTTTTTTACTGTGAACAGGAATATTAGAGACAGTATCTTGCTACTGATGTTGGCTGAAGTGGGATGTCATATCTCACCTGTGTATGCATGTATGAGTCAATGCATGTGCATGTACATTATGGGTGTATACTGTATGTGTGTATAGATTTTTCTTCACCACCCAGGGAGCAAGATGTAACCTTGGATAACACGGTGAAGGACCGCAGAACACGACCAACATGTTCTCATCCCAACTCGTCACACACTGAGGCTTTGTCAGACCCCTCTGCCTCACTTTTCGGTCGCAGTAAAACACGTGCTAAATGTTGTGATTTAAACAAAAACACTTGCTTAGGTTTAAGCAACAAAACCATTTAGTTAGGTTTTGGAAAAAAAGCAACATGGTTGGGATTAAAACTACTATGTTTGTAAAGTGAAACTGAACATTGTGAACACAGCACACAAACAAAGAGCTGATTGTAACGTGAAAGTGAAACTTAACGCACGGGACATGAACAGCGGTCTCCTGGATGAAAGCCTTGTGTTTGTTGGACCCATCCACCTCCCGTCCTGCCCGCCCTGAGTGTCTCTTCCGCTCTTTAAACTACGTCCCCACAGCACTTTCTCTGAGCGTTTACCGTTGCCGCAGATGGGTTTACATTATAGTTAATGGAAAGCCCGGTGTGTCTCATACCAGCGCTCTGTGTCAATCTCTGTAAGAATATCTTTCTTTTTTTTTTTAAATCCCCAAATCCCACATTTTATTCATGTATCTAACAGTATAACAATTATATTTTCTGTAAACTTTAACTCCCTGCATCACGGTCCGGTACCAGGTTTATAATTCTTGTGGAAAAGACTGAATTCCTTTCATTTTAACTCAAATTATGATTTTTCTTTTGCCTAAATTGGCCCCCGGGGACAAATAAAATGTTTTTAAACTTGAATTGAATTTAGAAACAGTTATATTTAGTCTCACAAAACAGAGTCTACAGCCATATACTCTGCGAGGCTTTACTTAAGGCCCTGACACACATCTGGGTCCGTCGGTGAGCATCTGTCAGCTTTTTGGGGTGTGTCCCACACCGTCAGCTCTAATCTGCCCGTGTCTGTTTTTTTTTTGGCAGATTCAGCATGTTGAATGGCGGCGGAGCTCGTTGGTGAGAGAAATGACTCTGATTGGCTGTTCAGCTTAATCAGTGAATCAGTGCACGTGAAGAGAAACGGAAGTGAGGAAAGCAAGCCAACGAGTGAAGTCAAGAGGAAAAACACAGAAGGCTCTTCTCATTTTTCATCTTCATCTCATCTGATCACTCCAATACACGGATATTTTCACAACGACATGAAGCTAAGTGGTGAGTGAGAGTGGTGTCACAATGGTCGGCAGACGCCGCTTTGTTTCATGTACGTATCATAACAGCGGCTTGTATATCCGCCGTCGTCGGTCTTCCGGTTTCCCTTTTTGAATGACAAATACAGACTACCGCCGCCTGCTGGTATGGAGAGTTACTTCCTCTCCCCTCGCGCAGAACGTACTTGGTAGTTGGCCATCGGCTGTAGTCTTGTGTGTCTAGTGTCTAGTGTCTAGTGTGTCTAGTGTGTTCGAGTGCAACTTTATGACCAGGACAAAGGCAACGGGAGGCTACAACAGTTGGTCTTGTTTGTTTACCATCGTCGTTTAGCGTGTTAGCATGCTAACATTTGCTAATTAGCACTAAACATAAAGTGCAGATGATGCTGATGGGAATGCAGTGAGTTTTGCAGGTATTTTGTCATAACGAAACCTCATGATGACACTGGATGAAAAGTCAGGGGATCACAGAAGTCTTACACTTTGTCCTGAAGAGTACACAAATGTGTGGATCAAATATCACAGCAATCCAAGCAACAGTTGTCGAGAAATTTTACCCCAAAAAACAAATGTCAACCTTAAAGGTGGCACTAGAGGACGAGTCAGGGGATCAACAAAGTCATAAGGATTCATCCTCTGGGCACCATGAATGTCTGTACAAAATTTCATGGGAATTCATACGCAGACCAACATTGCCAGCCCTGCTGTAGCATCACACCAATATTAAAATCATCCTATGTGTAAATTTCTCTTTGTATCATTATAACCCTCCCAAATTATCATAACCCAAATGTTACAAATGGTTTCTGATACTTTAAACAACAGGTCACCACATGTTTCCTTAAGTTTCTTTCTTACCCTCACAGGCTAAATTAGCACATTGTCTGTACAATGTGGGCTGGTGACATCATTCCTACTCTCGTGTTGGTATTCAGCCCATCCCCACGCGACAATAGGCGTCTGTCAGTGATAAGAATGTGTTTAGTGTGGGTATATCCTACCTCTGCTCCTGCTGCTTCCTCTATCACTCGTTTGCATCACGTCTCACTTGTTGATAAAAAGAGGAAGCCATGTTTGCATGTGGAAGATACAGCATGTCTGTGAAGTTCAGAGATGTTTATCGGAGAGATGATGAGAGCAAGCTGCAGCGCTGCACTCAAGTTATTAGCCAACTGGATGAAAAGAGGGTTCAAAAAGCTATGGACAAACAGCCAGCTCAAAAAAGGAGTTTGTTTTTAAAAGAAATGCAGTGCATAACAAAACGCCTGGCGGGCTCATCTGCGTCAAATATTAGTATGAGTGCGGATAACCGGATTTTCTGTTTTCACTCTTTTGAGACTTTTCAGCGCCAGTTGAGGAGAGAAAAGGTTTAGGCAAAAGAGATGCAAACTAATGTATATGCTGTTGGCTCTTTGTAAAAGTAGTAAACACTGGCCCTTTACACCTCATGCACAATAATGTTTTACTTCATGTCTGTGGCTTTTCTATAGGACAACCTGCAGGCTTCGTAAGCCTAATGTGTGCCTTTCATTCCAGGTCATTCTTAGACAACAGAAGTGGTTCAACCTGATTCGGTTAGCCTGCTATTCTTTTCACTCAAAAGAGAAGCTTTTTAAAAGACACCACAGAGAGTTTGCCGGGGGGAAAGAGGGTAATTCTTTGTGCTAAATTGGAACACAGGCTAGCCAACAAATGGGCCAATACGTACTCTTAACAAAATCACAGAATACACCACTCTGGTGTCTGTATGTTTCGTATGGGGCTAAAGCCTGAACGTTGTTAGCTTAACCTATCATAGGCTAAGGATCATTGGGAGAACAGCTAGCCTGGCTCTCTCCAAAGGTCAAAAATATGCCTACCAACAGGTCCAAAGCTTTCTCTTTAACACATGTCTAATTTGTTTAATCCGTACACAAACAAAAATGTAAAAACTGGCAAAGCAACTGATTCCAGGCAGTCACTGCACCTGGTTAAGAAATAGTTACAGCATTTCTCTCCCCCCTAAAACCACAACTTGTCTTTTTTGCATTTCTGTTTATGTGTGGTTAAATAAATGAGATATGAATTAATGAGCTTTGGAATTGTTGTCAGGCCAAAGGTGCTAAATTCGAAATTCAGAGTATATTGAGTGCGTCAACACGGCTCTCAACATGGCGACGGCTGAGCCAGCAGCTCGTAGCTAACGGTGCTAACAGCGCTAACAACGGCAACAGTGCTGACAGAGCTAACAGTGTCTACCTGGGGGGGGGGGTGAACCGGAGGATGTGCGTTCATCTTCCGTGACAATGCAGTGGGTCGGGACGGCGTTATCGGCAGTAAACGCCATATAAGTGCAGTGCAGAGCGGCGGCGATTAGCTAGCCAGTGGGGCACACACACTGGGACTGAGAAACTCGGATTAGCTAGCCTACAACACAAAACAGAGGGAGAGTGACTTCATTCTCTGCTCAGGTAGACATTACTCCTCTATATCTTTACATAGCAAATAGTTGTTTGCGGCGATATTAATGCTCTGAATTTAAAATTTAGCACCTTTAGAGAGTACCACGCTAGCTGTTTCTCCATGCATCGAGTGTTTATGCTAAGCTAGGCTAATCACCTCCCAGCTCTAGCTTCATACCATCAACACAGGCATGAGAGTGATTATCAACCTTCACATCTAGCTCTCTGAAAACTATTCTTTTGATGACAACAGGGGTTAAATAAAAGGTGATGGTGACATTTTACTATAGTCTGAGCTGTTAAGAAATACTGCCAGTCGCTATCGCCACATAGCTTTCATGTTGTCTGTTACTTCTCAGGGTCAGCGTGGGGCCACGAGCGAGGAAGGTGGGGCTAATCCCAAACACGGGACAAAGCTGAGCTGGCTGTGTCTTTGGTAGGAAACAGGTTAACACACACATACCTGCTGGTATGGTGACTGCAACACATGTTCCACCTAAATTACCCACAAGTTCTACCAAACTTATCCTGTATTTAACTCACAACTTACAAAAAAACTGTCCCTTTGGCATCATTTTTTTGCAATAATTACAATAAAGCACTAGTTAACTTTCTATAGTTTTTTTAAAGTTATGTTAAAGTGGAAGAAAAGCTATTCTAATTCACAAGCACTACCTTCAAACAACAAGTAACATTGTGTTCAGTATAGGCAGCAACAAGCAAGGTGAAACAAATCCGATCGCAATCACAGACTTGTGACCTGAACCTATACATCTAATCACATCAGTATGACAATTATTCACAGTCTGGCATGCTGCGATGGAAACTCACAGAGATCCTGTGTGCAAATGTCTTGGTTGCAGGTCTGAAAACTGATGTTAATCAAACAGATTTCCCACTTTAAGAGATTTGAGCCCCCTCTGAACATCACTCGTAATCATACAGATGACTGATTAGCCACACATTCCTCTCATTCCTCAGAAACTTGTAACGGAAAGCTTAAACTTCACTTGCATTCTTTGCTGCCTGTCAGTATTCATGTTCAACCTGCTTAGGATGCCACTATGAAAGTGGGAAAATTGTAGAGATTTTCATTTTTGCTGTAGTCTCTGGAGTGGAACTGATTAAGAGGCAGCCAGAGACACGCAGCATGTAACCAATTAAGAACAACAAAGATCAGACGGTACAAATTTAGACAGCACCAGATATATATCTCTATGAAACAGTCCTGAATAAGTGCAGCTTTGTTAAACACAACGATGAACTCACACTAAACTGTTTCCCTACAATCATGAAAACCTCATAATTTCACATCCTTTATAGTGACGGCATCCGCTGAGAAAACCTGATATATTTACATCCCTTCCAACTTCCTGAGAGCAGCCCAGCAGAGTGCAGAAAAGAGCCACTGGTAGTGTGCTATACTGGGCTTTAAAGAGCATCCACATGAAGAGCTGTTTTAAGACCACAGCAGCCACATTAGATGACGGCATGCAGACGTTAGTGGATGACACTTGCTCTCAAATTAAAGAACAAACAGGAGGAGATGGAGATGGTTCAGTTGTTAATATGTAACCTAAGTATGGAGTTTCAGTCATAGCTGTTGGTTAGGGGAGGCGGGGGATGTGAAAGTGACCATGACCAAAAAAAAAATCCCCTATCACGTAATCCATACAGGTCACGTGATCACAACTGAACCATCTCCATGACAACTAAACTCCATCCAGTGGCTACCAAATGTACTCTTTCATAATAACAGGCAATAATCATGGGATACTTGTGCTAGGTTTGTTTCATTCATGACCAACTGCAATTTTCAAATGACAATATTTGTTAAAGGCGAAATGAGTATCAAAATGCCATATTAAATTAAGTATTGTGGTGCTGCAATTTTCAAATCACCATATTTGTTAAAGGCGAAATGTGTATCAAAATACCATATTAAATTAAGTATTGTGGTGCTGCAGAGATGTCTTGGCCTAGACATCATATTCTACAGACTTAAGAAAACATCTTTGTTTGGTACAGATCCCCGCAGAAATCCCACCATAATCATTTTAAAATGTTTTTCAATGAAATTTTCCTCTAATATTGCAATTAATATCGCAATTGCAATATCAGTCAAAATAATCACAATTAGAATTTTTTTTTCAATATTGTTCAGCCCTAATTCCAGGGAAAACTATTTTAAAAAATGTTGCAGAAAAATGTCCTCTGTTGTGATAAAAGTCTAATCAACAAAATTTAAAGAGCTGACACAAATTAGTTCATTAATTGATCAGTCCACTGAATTAAAAATTTAACTATTCTGATAATCGATTGATCGTTTTGAGTAATTTTTCAGGCAAAACAAATGCCAAAATTTCTCTGGTTCGAACTTCTCAAATATTGGTATATGGTGCTTTTCTGTGTCTCATTTGACAGTAGGCTAAAGATATTTAGGTATTGGACTGTTCACTGGACAAAATAAACAATTTGAATGGCATTTTTCACTATTTGCTGCCACTTCATAGACAAAATTAACTAGTTAATTGAGAAAATCATTAACTGATTGGTCAATAATGAAAATTATTATTAGCCGCAGCCCTAAAAACAAATTTAACAGGCTTTTGAAATATCCAGCTAACTTACAAACACACAAACAAACAAACAAACAAACAGGTGGAGAAATAACCTTGCTGCAGCTAAATAATACAGACCCAGGATGAAGTAGCTCCTCTGACTATTTCTCAACAGAAAGAGGGAGAAACCTGAACAACAACACAGTTTTAGTCTCTCATGTTTGACATCTTTCCTCACCAGAAACCAGCCTGTTTACATCAGGTGACTGTGACTCACATTGATTTAGCAGGTGAGAAGAGGACACCACAGGAATGACACTCACACGAGATGGCCAGCCATGAAACATTAATGCTGTTTTGCTGGTAACTCAACACCGGCTGCATTCACAGTGGAAAACCTGAGTTCAAGGCTCATTACAGGAGCAGGAAGAGGTGAATCAGGACAGGTATAGGCTGCACTTCCGACTTCTTCCTACTGTATATGTGGCTGTAAATAACTTTGCCATGAGCTGACAATAACAACAACAACAACAACAACAACACGTGGATACAATATGTTTTACAAGGCTGCCAGCACTGCAGGTTCCTGCAAGATTATGAAACCAGATTGAAAACATGTTATTAAACAGTGACTTGCTTATTGGCTGAGGTTGCACAAACTGTGAGTTTAGAGTTTAGGGTGGGTCTACTTTGTCTCCATGGTGAGGACACAACAGTGAAGCACAGCAGAGTTTAGTTCTTTCACATTACAAGGATGCAAAAACTATTACTGATTTTTTTTTTTTTTTTTAGTGGTAATCCGCCAGTAAACCCAGCAGAGACCTCTGGTTTCCCCTGCTGCTGCTGCTGCTGCTGCTGGAGAAACCCAACCCTTAAAACCAGCCGCACATGTCAATCAAAGACTCCACAACTGTCAAATAAAAACACACACATGGTCCAACAACACCAGACATGTCACTGTCATGTTATAAGTTAACAGGTGAGATAAAAGCTACAGCTGTAAAACCAGACTAAAGAGAGTTGTGTTTCTGTCTTTCTTACCTCGGGACGGCGGATCCTCTCCCGGTTGGACGGTAAAAGCGCTCAGCAGTTTGAACGGCGTCGAGCAGCAGGTTTAACCACAAACACACACTCGGTAGGTCCTCTCAGGAATAAATAACAGAGTCGCTTTTGCTCACAGCAACGTGATTTCCCCTCTTTCATAAGAGTACGCGTACGTGTAACCTTACCGAGCTACTTCACTGGTCCGCAACGCAAACACACACACACACACACATAGGTGAAACCACCGCACTAATCCTCATTGAACGCTCCTCCCACTGACATACTACAGGCCCACATCCACTGACTGGAGGAGTTAGTTTCCCTCATGATCAATGATAAATGGCTTATATATGCATGTGTAAAAAAAAAACATAAGTATAACTCACTATAAAGTCTCCACTTAATCCACTTAAATGCGAACTTGTTTGGTCTCCATAAATCACCACTCCTCTGCATAAAAACAACACTTTCCAGTTAAAACCTTAATTTGAGAATAAGAATTGCAGAATCTTATTTTCTTGCATTACAAGCCTGATCCTACTGATTTTGAGTCAGTTAAAAAGTCGTCATATTTGGTTACTTTTATCTAGACACGATCAAAATAACAGATAAGATTAGAGAAGTCAGATTTTACATAGATCTCAACAGTATGTCGCCACCTGTTGGACAAAAGGTGAGGTACAAGGACAGGATGGATAAGAGCTATGTGACAAATTCAAGTCTCATTTGTTTCTATATTTGTATTTTTATTTATTTTTTATTTTTAATTTATATATATTTTATCTGGTTTTATATTGTTTTGTTTTATTCCTATTTCATTTTATTTTATTTGTTATAAAAGAACAACAACTACTCAACTAGCCGGGCATGGGCCATGCTGCCTCTCTACCGAGTGGGCTCCTCCTCCATCTCCTCTCTCCTCCCTCCATCGATGACTGCTTATGGATAGAAAAGGGCAAATGCCCTGAGCTATTTACCAGGGTCACGACCTAGTCGATTCAGAAATTCAGACTCTCCTCTCTGAGGCTTATTTTGTCCATGCTGACATGGAATTCTTAAACTAAATTTAAGATGTACTATATTTTCCCCACATTATACCTTTTAAAGCCCTTTATAGTCTAGGTTTTACCGCTTTATACATTAGCTTTAAATCCATCCAGTGTTGCATGATCATTGTGATTTTCAGCATGAAATTATAACTGTAGAGTTAAGAAAAAGGCAGAACCTGCTTTTATTCTTTATTGAACTATATATTTAGCACAAGTCATAATTTAAGCAATTAGAAGCAATTCATCAAAAAAAAAAAAAACACTCAATTTCCAGATTCAAAGGTGATTAGGCTGCTAAATTGTAAATTGAAAACCTTGTCCCTGATTCAAATGAAAGAGACATTTATTTTTGACTTGATGTTTGTTTACAGGCTATAGAAATGACCAGGTCTGTAGTGACATCTACTGGAAAAGCAGTTTAATTGCAATTACAGTGTTGTGTCTCCATCCATTCAGAGGAGGTATTTATGACTTTAAAAAGATGACCAGTGATGGAATAAGTATTTAGACTTTTAACTTTAAATAAAGTTTTAAAGTTCATTTTAAATAAAATTAGCAATAACACAGCGTAGAAATACTCTGTTACAAGGAAAAGTCCTGCATTAATGTTACAAACTAGTAAAGTTATCAAATCAATATAGTGGAGTAAAAAGTACAATATTTCCCATTGAGATGTGGTGGAGTAAAAGTATAAAGTAGCATGAAATGGAAATACTCAAGTAAAGTACAAGTACATCAAAATTGTACTACAGTAGCCTACTTGAGTAAATACTAATACTTAGTTATTTTCCACCACT
The DNA here is from genome assembly GCA_916701645.2 of Sebastolobus alascanus. Lineage (NCBI taxonomy): Eukaryota > Metazoa > Chordata > Actinopteri > Perciformes > Sebastidae > Sebastolobus > Sebastolobus alascanus. The sequence continues at coordinate 4,214,401 of CAKAOJ020000032.1, forward strand.
GAAGATGACTCAACAAAGGTTATTTCAGATGGCTATAGGGCTGTACATCAAATTCAATACCAAAGACTGCTGATTGTATCTAGAAGGGACTGGCTACAAAACATGACACAACAAATGATTTTGAATGTCAACAAACTTCACACATTTTTCACCAGTGTCCCGTCACAGATTTTCTCCTGTAAAAAGAACAATGAAGTCAGGTTTTTGGCATTTTTCAAGGTTTGTTTTAGTTAACATTCAACAATCTAAAACTTGGTGAGTAATTTATGCTGATCAAAGTATTTTTTTTAGATTTAATATATGTACATTTTTACTCAACTGTTCTATGAGAATTTATTCTTGGCGAAGGCTTTACACCTTTGAGATCTTAATGCTGGGAGATAAAATTTACAAAAATATAAAATATGAATATGGTCTGTGGGGCTGTGTCAGGGGGAGTTGGACTCATGACCTCTGCATTTCTAAAATTCTGGCTAAGACTGTGTGAAGTGTGAATATTTCAAACTGCCATATGGGTTTTATTTTCTCATATCCTCTACACTACATGACAGTTTATTGGTTCTTGAAAAGTGTTAGGAGACATAGAAACCTCAACAAAAGAATAGTCTATTTTCATTTGTTTAACCATGGACTGATGGGACAATAGGCTACTTTTATGTTATTTTATTTTTTTTTAAATATGCTGAAACTATAAGTCTTTGGGCCCAAACAGTGGAAGATCTTAAAGGCCTCTTAAGAGAACCCCCTCCTTTTTCTTCTGTGTTTTTATTTATCTATTTCTTTATTTCTCAAATTTAACTTTATTTATTCATGAATCTCCCTCTGGTCCTGTTCTGTGATATTTTTTAGTTCTTTGTTCCCTTTTTGGGCTTAATAATCTGTTTCTTTATCGATTGTTGTAGAAACTTTTGGTGTTAAAACTGGCTAAATTTCCAAGGGTTAAAGCAACACCGTTTATATCAGTATCACTCACGTTAGGGGTTATCACTTTGTTCTTTATTGCAGATATGTATATATGTAAGTATGTATTATATGTCAGTATGCATGGTTTTTATGTAGGTATGTATGTATATATATATATATATATATATATATATATATATATATATATATATATATATATGTTTTTTCTTTAGCGAAGGATGTGAATGAGGGGTGTGACCTATGTATGTCTAGATAGGTTTATGCATGTATATTCATCTGCATCCGTTATAGTGACTTTGAGTGACTTAATATGTGTGCTTTTTGTGGTGCGTCATATTTTTGTTAAATCTTACTGATCAGTCCTTTATAATGTTTTGTTTGATTACCTTTTGATTACCTTAATTCTGTATTGCTGATTGATTGTATGTCTACATTTGTTTGGTTCAAATAATAGGCCTAATACAAATTTGATCACAAAAAAAATATACTATGTTGATTGGCTTTTTATTCATTTTGAATAAACAGAACGAACATTCACAAAAACCCTCCCTCCCATCCCCAATATCACATCATTCTGCTAAAAGGAGGAACTTAACAAGCATAGGCCTAAAGGTGCTTAATTCGATATCCAGAGCATTAATATAGCGGCAAACAACTATTGTCTATGTAAAGAATAGAGGAGTGATACCTGAGCAGATAATTAAGTCACTCTCTCTCTCTCTCTGTGTGTGTTGTAAGCTGAGCTTCTCTGTGCTTTGTTTACATGGGCCAGCCCCACATGCCTTATAGTGCATGTTCGTGCATGTGAGCGTGCCCCACTGGCTAGCTCAGGGCTGCTGCTCTGCACTGCTCTCATGTAGACTAGCGGTTACAGCTAATAACGCCCCTTCCCGACCGACAGCGTCGTCACAGAAGCGTAGCACCCAACCTCCGGTTCCCCCTCAGGTAAACAGTGCTATCTCTGTCAGCATTTTCGCTGTTGTTTGCACTGTTTAGCGCTGTTAGCATCGGTTAGCACCGTTAGCTGTTAGTACCGGTTAGCACCGTTAGCTGCTCGCTGGCTCTCCATCGCCATATTGAGAGCCATTGAGGCAATAGAAATGCTCCCAATCCTGTAGGCTAGATAGCCTAATTATAGACAAATAAAACAAGATACATATACACATATACAAGAAACAAAACTCCTTCAAATGGGGTTGTGTTTACGGTGTTCACCAGAAGAGTCCATATGAACGCCCCCCTCATGTGTATTCACGACCTCTTAAGGGGAAAGTTTCTGAGAGCTCTGAGTTCACGAGTTGTGATGTGTTTGTTGAAGTTGTCAGAAATGTCGGAGGCCATGGAAGTTAATTTTTCGGTACATAATAAGTGAATATATTGTAATTTTAGTTGTTAGTTAGTTATTGTAATTCTTTGTAATTTTATAATATGTCTGAGGAAAATGTTGATATTCCTAACTGCCTAACGTTACTCTTTTTCCTCTGTCATTATGCCTTTGCATTTCCTGCATTATGTTACCCACTTGCTAGCTTGCTAAATTGTTAGACAGTGGTTTCTAGACGCTGACAGTAACGTTAATATTGCCGTGTACGGTTTAGCTGTAAAATGAGAAAGTTTGTGATGCAGCCGCCATTGTAAAATCTGTTGACGGAAGCCAAGTTCTGGTCACATGACCGGAGCACAGCCAATAGGAACGCTCTCTCTCTCTGAAATGACCTGTGATTGGTCAAAATCTGCCGTCACGGGCTAGATTTGTCGAAAGCCTGAAAACAGAGCCATGAGGAGGAGCAGAAGTCTAGTTTTCTCTCAGACCACTTGAATTACAATATGCTGAAAGGTTATTATGGAATTTTTGCTAAATTATGCCAAAAAATTGTTGCATACTGCCACTTTAAGGCAATAGAAATGCTCCCTTTCATACCAATTATAGGGAAGGAAAACAACATACAAACACATATAACATAGGCTACACCATAGATATAATACACACAATAAAATGATATAAAAATCAAGGAGTACTGTGCAGTGGATTGATCCTGCTTTGACTGTGTACATCCACCCAGTGGTGAGTGTGCCGGTCGGGGTCCTGACGGTGAGTGGCAGCACCTCCTCCCACTGCTGCTGCGGGGCGGGCAGCACACACTGAAGCCTCCAGTGGTCCCTGGACCAGCACAGGAACCATGTTTTATCGACCGGTGGTAGACAGATGAACTAGCTAACTTTCAAGTAAAATATATCTGGTGTATCTTTTTTAAGTATTTATTTCTATATTGTTTTAAATCGCGATGGCTGAAGCCCGGTGTGAAGAGGAGGGCGAGGGGGAGAGCAGAGACCTGCTGGACGTCCGGAACAGAATCCAGGCGACAGGTATGTTTGTTTGGGAATGTAACAGGCTGACAATACACACTGTTTCCTGACTCATCTAGCGGCGACTTAAAATAGGGTTGTCAGTTCATCATTTGTCGTCGAAATGGAGCATATCGTTTAGACTTTTTGAGCGAAGTGACAGATTTAATAACCCACGTTTTGTGGTTGACAGTGAAGAGAGTTTTAAAACAACAGGCTACCAGTGGTTTGCATGTTTTCACCAACTTACTACAAATCATTCACTTTTTACGTTACAGCTAATCATTTAACAGATGTGGGTGTATTTTTCCATATCCAGATAGATCAAATATGTGAAATTGAAATAGCAAACTCTTGAAACTTTTGTAATCCACCATAGTGACATCTGCATTCATTTTTGTCACATTATTGTTGTGTGTCTGCTATTTAATTTCCATGATGTCATGCAGAAATGAATGGAAAATAATGGAGGTCTGGAACAGAAGGAAAAACACATCAAACATTTTACTGCACAGCAAAAGTGTGGAGTCTGCAAGATTTATAGATAAAGTGTAACAAACAACAAAACACAGGCATGGCCCTTTAAATACTCAATTACTTTTTTCTTATCAGAGGCTGCCTGCCACTATATACTGTGTCTTGTCAAGCAGACAGATAGGCCAGTGTACTTTTCTTTTTTTTTAAACATTGATCTCCTGACATGGATGAATATACTGTATCGATCCACTTGCCTTAAACAATCCTCACTTTTAAATATCTTAAATATCAGTATAGTAGCTGTGCTTTGATGGTGCTCCTTCAGTTGCTATGAGACACCAAACTCTTATACAGTATGAAACAGTAAGGCTTGTTGTCATGTTTTGGTTTCCTGGGTGGATTTAAACTAAAAATTCAAAGGCTTTTTTTTTCTTCTTTTTTCACATTTAAGACAAAATACTAAAGTACAATTTGTTTTAATTTGGTTAAATTGTTGAAATATTACCCTGTACATTATACCTCTGTCATAAACAATGACCTGATTTGCAAAGAGTTTTTATTTATTTATTTATTTATTTATTTTACCTTTATTTAACCAGATAAGTCAATTGAGAACCAATTCGCATTTACAATGACGACCTGGCCAAGGCGATACAAGATATTAGAACATAGAACATAAGTACGATTAGTGCAATAAAACATTAGACAAAATTAAAACATCAAAACATCACAATATATACAGTATATACAACAAAAGATATTTAAATATGTGCTGTGTTCCAGAGAGGCAAATTCAGAAGGAGGTGCAGTGATCAGAAACTATCGCTTGTAATGAGTTATTAAAGGAGGGTAACGGAATGAGGATGTGGAGTTTTAGCATCTTTTGCAACTCATTCCAGTCACTAGGAGCAGCAAACTGGAATGAGTGACGACCAAAGGAGGTGTGGACTTTTTGAATGGCCATACTAATGAATTTTCTAGAACGTAAATTGCGGTTACTGTTGGAGATATTGAGTAGTGAGCGGAAATATGGAGGTTTTTTTGCCAATGATAGTTTTATAAATTAACTGATAGCAGTGGATCTGGCGCCTTGAGTGATGGCCAGAGTTGACAGCACAAATATTTATTTTGGGGTTATCCTATCACTGAAAAATCATCGGTGCGTCATGAAGTGAAAGTGCCATTAAATTAAATTGGTGTGCCTGTAACAGTTGAGAGTAACAGTGAAAACCTGTCTGTCACCTTATACAGAAACTTACCTTCCCACCCGGTGGTTATAGAAACATTGGCCCACACCTCAGAGCAACACGTGCCAGGAAACAACTCTCTTGTTCCTTGTAGTTCTGGCTTGCTTACAGATTTGTAGTGTCGGTATTCAGCCTGTGATTTAATGAACAAACCGTACCTTGCATTTTCAGTCAGCTGCCGAGTTTCCCCTCTATGTCTTCTCAGCAACACCTGCTGTGCAAACCCTTCTTTCTTGAATCCCCCCCCTGTGCCCTGCCCTGCTATCTGCAGCCGGTCTAACCCCTCCCCAGCCACACCCTGACCCCAACAGCTGTCTGGATTGGGATTTCTGAGTCATGAACAAGCTGTACTTGTCTGTATGTGATGCAGTTTTCCATCCTTTCAAAATAATGTTTGACAGTAATAGGATACATTCCACCATCTCTGGCCCTCAACATTATGGAGCCACGTCAGAGGCCATTTCAGGTAGTTTCCACTGTGAATCACTCGTCTGACGTGACACCATCTAATTTCTGGCTGAAGCTGCTGACATCGTGTGAGTCACTCATGATGACACCCATAATCTGTCTTGTTTTTCAAGTGAGGGCAAATCTGTTTGGCACGATCACAAAAAACGTTGTGTTTATCCCTGCATGTTGAATACGACACACTATCTTTGATGTGAATATGCAAACTTGCCCGTGCCTGGCGGAAAGAGCCACTTTAGCCTACATTAGAGAGAGACGAAACCCTTTATCGGCCTTCATCTGCCCCTGGCTTCATTAGTATGAAGTTCGGAGACACTCTGAGGCGGATTGTTTTTCTTTCTCTCCCTTTGTTGCCAGCCGTCCCACCAGCTGCTCTGCGACTGCTGCCGCTGTGCTGAGTAATGTCAGCATGTGTTCAAGTGAGAGTGTCGGCTTGTGAAGGGAATCCTTTCCTGCCGACCTCAGCAGCTTTCTCGTGTGTTTGTGGCGTCTTTTCGTGTGTCAGTGGCCCACAAATACCAACGGGATGAGTATACTGATTGGATAATCTAAAACCTTATAAAGTATTTGTGTATTTTATATTTTCTCAAATTTATTGCTCTGAGTTGAATGTTTTAAGGTTAAATAAGCCTTTAGTAAATTATACGCTAAGTTAATAATTCTTCCAAGACTACTTAACGAGCGAGTTAGCACAGTTTACACAGTCAGGGGGTAGGTCATATCTCAACAACAAAACGAACAAACTTTGGTACAGACATTCACGGTCCCCAGACGATGAACATTGATCATTTTGGTGATCTTATGACTTTTCATCTAGTGCCACCATCAGGTCAAAATTATTATTTAAATATCTGCAAAATCAATAACATTCTCATCAGCCTCAGCTGTACTTTGTCTTTACCAGATGAAAGTGATTCCAGGACTAAGTCTCTTTGAAACAGACAGTTGGAAGAATTAGCCTCCATGAAACGGTCCTCAACTGGCCTACATTCACCTAAAAAAATCTGATATAACCTGTACACTTGTGGAATTCCCAAAGGCTATATCAGGATCAGATCTAAGGCTATTGCTTTTCTACATACCAGCATGCACTCCAAGTGTCCCAGACAGTATTATCTCCTTGCATCTTATTTCATAGCTGAGCTCATCATAACACACAACTTTATGTGGCTGTTTCTTCAGTTCAGTCTCCAGTTCATACTCTTTCTCAAAACTTTTTATTGATTTTACACCAGTATTGTGAACAATAAACGGTCTAAGATGTCCGAACGAACAGGTCTCTGATTTGACAGACAGGACATATAAACAATAACAAGAACCAAACTACAAACCAACCATCTCTTGCACAACCCAACCCTCGCATACACAATAACCCCCCTCACCCACATTAACAAATTCCTACTAGGTACATTCATCAATTATTAATGGAGAAAAAAAAGAATAAGAATAATAAAAATAAATATAAAATATAACAAAACAATTTAATTAATTAAACAATATAAGAACAAAAAGATACTAGTAATTATAAAATTAATTAATTAATTAATTACAAAATATAATAATAATATAAAATAATAATAATAATAATAAATGCGCTTCCAGGTCTTGTGAAAGTCAAAGGCTCTGCTGGGTTCATACCCTATAATCAATACTAAAGATGTATTTGAGACATCAATGTCTAAATGTTGCAATCATTCCTACAGCTAAACCAACTAGTGAGCTATTAAAATTGTATTTTTGACTCACCAAATGTGCTATTTACCATATCTAATGTATCACCAAAGTGCATACCTTTCCCCCTGAAAGCAGTACAAAGAGATTAATGGTAATACTTGTTGCTGGCTTGACTATTGTAATTGTCTATTATACGGTTTCCCAAAAAAAGCCAAGTATAAATATTACACCTATCAGTCAGTAAACAGACTACCTGTTAGTTTTCATAATGATTTTTAAATTGTATTGCTATTTTTTTAAAGCACTACGTGGCCTTTATATTAGACAATACATCTGAAATGCTTTTAAAATGTTTGGACCAGGAGGGCTCATCTGGTGCTCTGGGTCTCCCGGAGCACCAGAGGGTATCTTAAACTGTTGATCTTTTTAAATGTAAGTTCAAAAGCTTGCTGTCTTTAGCCTGGATTTCACCCACAGTGTTTCTGTGATCATAAATAATATCTTAATACTTTGTCGTTTTTATTATTAGTCATGTATTTTCTACTTTATTTATTTCAGCATCTTGCTTGGACAGTACTTGTGTGTGCAATAGTCTCCATTGATTCACAGTTTTGTTAGTAGTATGTTGTTTCTTGTTTGTATGTAAGTTTGATCAGTTCATTGATCAGTTGAATTTTAAGCCAAACAAATAGCTGTGACTTTATGACTTAGTGGAGGTACAATCACACCTGTTGAGGTTAATTATTCAAGTACGTTTAAACTTGTGCCAGTTAGTAGCACAGAGCGCTGTGAACTCTTACTTTGTAGGAAAAAGACAGTGACGATGCAGCGTCGTGTGGCACAGCCACCACTTCCTGAATGACCACATTCCAGTTCATCAGATTGGCCAAGTAAACACAGGAGCGCTGAGATATCACAGGGCCCTCCCTCTCTTTTCTGTTGTCTGTGGGTGTGGGTGTGTGTGTGTGACGGCCGGCTTCAAGTTGTTTGTCACGCTCAGACACTCACTCGGAGGATCCTGGTGGGAATATTCTTTTGATGCTGACACTTTTATATTTATTCCTTTAATTCCTCACAGGTAGGGGCATCATTGCAGAAATCACATGCATAATTGAAAGTAAAGTTAACCAGACAACTGTGTATTTAGCATATTTAACAAGGAAATGGTGATGGTTGTGTGAAGTAACAGAGCTTAACAATTCTTTCTTGTTAAGTGAAAGTACATGTTGTTAAAGTGTAACTTGAGGCAGTAGCTCTGTGGCTCTAACAGATAACAAGCAACAGGTGTGACAGGTGGATTATTTGACTGCCAACGAGGTCATGGTTTCAGGCTGGAGTAACAACAATGCTGCCTTCAACCACTGCCTGCATTTATTTATTTACTCTCAAATACGAGGAAACGAATTCCCTTTTATTAGATTAGATTGTTTGCATTACTGATATTGCTCCTTAGTCTAGCTGTTAACTAATGGACTCTAACTAATGGTGTGAAATCTGCTTTATGCTTGTTTACCGCTGGTTGTTTGAGTAAGACATGAAATCCAGGTCACTGCCATAAAGATCCAGGAAATAAGAGAACAAAGTGTGTTGTGTGTGTGTGTGTATCTGGAGCAGCACGTGGGAAAGTACCAGTTAATTGTTTATCCAGGTTTACATACTGAACATGAACATGTATATCCCTTTCAAAGGCCCTATTCCTGGCATTATTGTTATAGAGTCACATTAACACAACGTAGTATCTATTGACCGTACTGCCTCCATTTTTAGGATAATGTCCAGTGCAGTTATGTTCAGTTATGTTGCTAAATGTTTGTTTTGCCCACTTGTTTTGTTGTTGTAGTTTGTGTATTATCCAGTTAGAGTACAGCTATCTTTTTTTTTTTTTATCTCTCTATCTACTGTATTATGTTTGATAGAAGATATTAAATGCAAATTACCCACTGAGCAAATGACGTCTTTTCAACATCGCCTCTATTGTTTGGCTCTGATATAGACCACCGGATTTAGACTAAGACTAGATGTTTACTAAACTTTCACTTTACAACCTTGAATAACCTTAATCTAAACTAAACGTCTACAGACAGATCCACGTATAATATACATCAATTAAACATATTTTCAGCGTCAAATTGCTCAGTGGGTAATGAAATGTAAAAATGAGGGAATGTATAGCATTGATCATCACGGTTATGTAGTCTTCACTTCTTTGTAAATTTAAATGCGTTACTTAAGACTGACTGGTTCATCGAGATTTAATTGCTGATCCTGCCGGTTAGGTTGTGGTTCTTGTATTTCTAGTTCATAAAGTCCAGTCTGTTAGTAGCAACTAGAATTTAAATTAAACTATGACTTAAAGTGAAACTATGTAGCTTTTGAAAGATGAAATGACACATTGCTCCTGATACAAATGAGAAATGACTTACTTGGTCTGGTAGCTTATGATGGTTAATGTTGGCATTAGGGCTGTCCCTAAACCTCGACCCTCGACCGAAAAGAAGAAATTTTGAGTTGAGCAACACTCATACGATTTTCCCAACTAAATTATAATCGACAGATCTGTAAAACTGAGTTTCTCCACAAAGAATCACACAGAAGCACCACTTTAAATCTTGTGTTTAACAGAGATGTGCTCATAGGTTTCTTCGAAATATGTCATTCAGCATGAAAAAAGCATAAAAAACGACTAATTGACTAAAGAAATCTTAGTCCACTAAGAGCAAAACAATCAATGAGTCGACTGATCAACTAAGAGGGGGCAGCCCTACAAACTACTGATAGATAATATTATTGTGTAACTGACATGACTGATTCAGTTTGCTGACTTTATGTCCTTACTCCACTTCTGCTACTGTTACACTACATTTAGTCGTTTCTTTTTGCCAGACCGTGGTTGCGATTTCTGTATCTATTGGGTCATTGTGGGCAATGTGGCAAAACAATGAGAAGGACTGCTTTATGGTAACAGTGGATGTTAGCGTCATTTTTGCATCAATGTGATAAAGTGTCTTGATTTGTCAGGTATTTAATTCATGGGATTAGACAGAAATAGACTTTCCCAGCTGTTTACTCTGTCCCTTAAAAGTTTCTCAATATCGTACTACAGATACCTTGATAGAGGATTTTATCCAGAGAGCCCACTTCTATAACAAACTGCACTTGTAAATGATCTTTATGAGATTAATGTTGATGAGTGCCAGGATGTTATCTTTGTTGCTACACATCACTTTCACATCACTGCTCCTCTCTGTTTTCCTCTACAGATCATCCTGAAAGAACCAAGCCAGATCATTTACATTCAAGGTATGTCATTTTTTCCTAAAGCCTTGTTTTTTTGTGCATTACTACCAAAAGTTGTGGCTCCACTAACAGTTGTGAAGTTTCACCAAACTGTATCTGTTGCTGGGAAAATGGCACTACTATCCCTTTAACTGTCAGATTTGCTGATGCTGGTGAGGTTGTGAATGGACCAAAACAATGCACTGATCTATCCTCACTGACCAACAGAAGGTCAACACGGGGACAAACACGTCATGCTGCTTTATTTAGTTGTTGTTTACAGATATTAAGAAAAGTATAACCTCCTCACTGACACTTGTTGACCTCATACAGATCTGGAAAAGTATTTAAAAACACAGTTAGATCACACAGGATGGCCTTAATATCTGTGTGTTTGCAGCTCAGCTAATCAATTAAACAAACCCACGTGGTGTTGAGACGACGGCGAGGATTGTTGGTCTTTCCCCCAGGTAGTTTGCATCACCCTCCTGCTGTCGGTCCTTAATGAGCAGGATGTGTGTTATTGATGCGCCTGCCTCCACTGTCTAGAGAATTCACTGTAGCGCTGGCAAAGAGACTTTCGGCACAATAGTTTAATCTCTACACTTTTAAAAGCACAAAGACGGGGGATCTCACTATTGTAATGCTGCTGGTGTAAAGTGAAGATTTAAGGATTAGAAAATAATCTTAACTCATTGAGAGGTGAAGAGCCTGAGGTTATGAAACTGTGTGGGGAGAAGGTGTCGTGTAGAAGAGTAGTCACAGTGTTTACCTGGAGGTGGTACCTCATGGACACCATGTTTATGTAAGGTAGGTGGATTTCAACTGAGCACATGAACAGCACTTGCAGGAATGTTATTCTTCTCTTAACGCTGAAAGTCGTCATGTTTTACAATACTAGAAGTATGTTTTGTGATATAAACCTTCCGTTTTCTTTAACATATGTCAAATATTTTTGCCTCTAATAAGCAAATGTTTGTTGAATAGTTAGACAGTAGTGAACTAATATTTACCTGACTAAAGCCTTCTTGCTGTTCACTTAATTAAACCAAAACTGTCTGAACTAGGACTTTGATTTTGCAGCTTTGAGCTCTTCCCGCATATATTAAGATATAAACTTCATTCAAGCCATTTCTACCGTTCATCATGTATGTTGTTCATTTGTTTTCTCCCTTAAAAAGTTTATTCCTACTTGCTCTCTTTCTTCTACACTAAGTTATAAATTATACTGCTCTTTTCTTACTAATGAACTCCATCTGCTTTTATTAACATGTGCCACTTCTACTCTGTTTGCATCTCAGTGAGCAATAATTTGTCCCTTTAGCAGTTATACTGCAAACTAAAATGTACTATAGTGTACCTTACTGTATCTTTTTATGAATCTGTAGACAATTTAAAATCTCAGTTATAAAAGTCATTTTTATATTCTTTTTCCTGTTAACCTATTCTATTTTATCACCCATCTCTGTTCAGCTCTTTTAAATCGTCTGTATTATAATTTTCCTCTGTTTTCCTTTTGTCTATTTTGTAGTTAAAAGTTAGACGTTATTTTAGATCTTTCCTTTGCTTAACTTGGCATCAACAGTATAAAGTAGCGGCATGGATAGAGCATTATAGTATGTTGTTGCTCAGGGGTGAGTTTCTTTTTAACAATTGAGTCACCACAAAGGTATGAACCCGCTCTTGTCTGTGTGGTCCCACGCCTTAATGATAAATGGACTTCCTGTTCTGCTCTCTTTTCAGCCAAGGGCCTCTGTCTTCTATACGAGCTGCTATCAAACGAAGTAAGTTTGACAAAACTGAGCTTCAGTGACATTTTGAGAAAACTTACAGGGGTCATTCCTTGAATAGAAAAGAAAGAAATATCTAAATCAGAATCATATTATGATTTATAAGGGAGAATCAGTAACTTTTTCAGGACGAAAATGAATTTTCCCTAAGAAAAGTGACAATGCAGGTATATTTTCACATTTGACAAATGGAAGTGAAATCTTAATGTTTCCACTCATAAATGTAATAAAAAATGTCTGTAGAATATGATTATTTTTAGATGTACATTTTTTTTGTCTAAGCAGGGAAATCTATGATACATAATTCATATGATCTTTCTTTCTACAGCAAGAACAAACCCTCAGAGTGACCACACCAGAGAAAGAAGGTAATGTCAACAAAAACTCCAGAGTGGAGAACTTTCTATTCACGGTTGATGTTACTTCTGGACTTTGCTTCTCATTTATGGGGATTGAAACAGACGACTGTAGTTATCTCTCTTGTTGCTTTGGAAATAACTCTAATACTGTACTTTTTTGAAAGACATCAAGTTATCAATGAGAAATAAATCATCTGTAAGGTGGATCGGATGTGGATGTATATTTTGGTGTCCAATAGATACTATGTGTGGTTTGTATTTCAGGCGACCAGAGATCACCATCGTCTCAGCAGAACCTCTGGCCAGTAACAACTGGTTCCCAGGAACCTCTGTGGTTTTCCCTCGTACTCCTCAGTCAGGCTGGTCTGCAGGCATCCAGACTGTTTCACAGGTAAGCCTCATCGGATTTAGACAGTGTTTGATTTCACTTGGTTGTTTTTTTTTCATCAGTGAACAATGCTTGGTTCATGAGTTCTAGGAGCTGTAGCCAGAACTTCTCCCCTTCTCTGAAAAGTTTGAGCAGACACCAAATGGAAAGTTTTATAACTTATTTCCCAACGTGAAGGTCTAAATATCATTTAAAAGCCTTTCACCACACTGCCCAGAGTAAAGTTTTGGTGGAGAAATGTGTTGGCCAAAAGTAGTAGAATTTAAATATATCAGAATCAGAAATACTTTATTGATCCCGGGGGGAAATTGGGACATTACAGTTGCTCTTATATAAAAGCATAAAGAAATGTAAGAAATAGAAATAAAGGAGTATGTAACATGTCAAATGTGTACATAATGCTACAATATATAACACAATATATGTAGAGAATATAAATAATAATAAAAATAAGAAATATGTACAAATATGTGTATCAAACACATACAATATATAACCACAGTGTAAATAAGTAAATACAAAATGCGGAGAAGTGGGATCCATTAAGTGTGTTAAATAAAAATGCAAGAATAGTATAAATAAGAATTTAAATAAGAATATTTCTTGAAATGTATAGTATAAATGCAGTATTAAAAACAGTATTGCACATTTGGATTATACTCTTTCATTAATACTGGGGTCAGCCTAAAAAATACACACACTGTGTATGTTTAAATTGTAGAATGTAAACTCCCTTTATTTGTTAAAACCTTAACATCTTGAGGACACAGTATCCTCACAGCCCTTTATATAAAACAGAATTGTATATATACATCACTAAATAAAATATCCTAACATACTCAGCAGGTACCATAAGCAGTATATGGGAAAAGTAACGTGTGCGGCTGTGTGAACACCTCTCTTTTTCATGACTTAGCGCCCACCATCCTATGACCAGGTGATTCAAGAGAAGACCCAGGAAGAGCACATTGTCAAGCCCATTGCGGCCCCCCGCCGGACCACCTGCACCACCACAAGTGCCACGCAGACCGACCCTGTGAGGGAAGACACCTCCACCACCACCACCACCGTCCCACAGTGCAGTGCTGCTCCACAGTCAGCAGTGAAAAGACCTGCAGGTGAGGCATACATGAATCATCAGTAGTGGTGTAAATGCGTCGGTCAGCAACATTCAGCCACTAGATGTCGCATTCCCCCTCCTCCGTTCCATTGCATTTACTTCACAACAAGTCGTTGCCAGGCACTTACCATCAATCTCAGCCATTTATCCGTTATTTCCACACCAACTGACGACCCAGAGATACCACGTGATACCAAAGTTGTTTTACTATTGGCTCACAAGCCTTGTTAGAAGTGGGAACCAAACATCAGATATCTTCCACAAAGGTAAACAAAACATTAATTTTGGACCTGCCAACATTTACAATATGATTAATTCATAATCAAAAAAACCTTTTTCAGGAAAGCCATACTTTTATTCTGCATATTTCTAAAGGCTCTGTCGATGTATTTTTTTTTTTTTTAAATATTCGTCTACATAAAAATGTGGTCAATAAGACCTTTAAGTTTCACTCTATTTCTGCTCTGCATGATGATTCTTTCATGATTATTACATTTCCTTCCAGGTAAAGAGCCACAAAAACCATCAAGGCCATCACTGCCGAAACCAGTGGAAGGAGAAGCAGCCCCTGAAACTGTTTCACCTGCTGATGAGAAGGTTGGAACAAATACTGTAGTATCCACAAACACTGAGGACCAAAGTGACTCCAAGTCCGACGTAAAGCAACCCAACCAAGCAGATTCCACTCACACCTGCAGCAGATCTGTCACCATACACTGGGATACCCCTACAAAACATCTTTCTGCCACTGCTGAAACTACTCCCTCCTCTTCAGACTCCGAACACAGTCTACGCCCCGTTCCACGTCCTCGTACGAAACCCAGAAAGCAGTCAATCACAGAAGAGGTCAAAGTTCAGACTTTGGTCAAGCTCAGTGAACAGTGTGATGACATTCACTTTGATCCAGAGGACGTCTCCTCGAATAAGTATTTAAAGGAGTTATTGGAGGTCTTTCGTGCAGATAACGAGTGTGAGGAGAACGGTGACATTGTTAACCAATCGGACGAGGCCTTACAAGGTGAGGATGCTGGTGGCGAGATGACCTCCGACCACAGTCAACGCAATATCCGGGCCAGGATCCAGGCCTTTGAGACCGTGGGTAGCATCGAGGAGGGAAACGCGGTTGAACCAGCCAAACCAGAACCTCGACCCAGGAAGGCGAAACCTCCAGTTGCTGCTAAACCTTCTGCGGCTCTTAAACCTCAGTTAAACCACACTGTAGAAAATGACTATCAAAACGTATCGACCACAAACATCCCCCAAACCCCTGCACCAGCCCCCAGACCTCAGCCCCCGAAGAAATCTCTGGATCTACCCGTAAAAGAGGAACTAGAGACTTTACTCAACAAGACCGCCATGCTAAACAGATCACGTCCTTCTGTACTGACCAGAGCCAACAGCATCCATGAAGAGGACAGTCCACCAGCTCCTCCTACACCTCCAGTGAAGCCTGCTAAGGAACCTCTGAAACCCAACCTGAATATAAACAACCACAACTCAGTCTCCATGGCCACTGAGAACGTGTATGTGGACAGTCCATCAAGTGAGTAGCATTTTATTATTACAAGTTGTGTATTGTGTAAGGCAAAATACCGCTCTGTAGGAATGCACCCTATTGAACATTCTCATTATAGATTAATCTGCTGATAAATTTGTTGATGAAGATCAAAGATCTTGTGTAAGATTAAGTATTTAAAGGAACAGTGTGTAACATTTCAGGGGATCTATTACCAAAATGGATTATAATATCCATAACTATGTTCTCATTAGTGTATAATCACCTGAAACTAAGAATCGTTGTGTTTTCGTTAGCTTAGAATGAGCCCTTCATATCTACACAGGGAGCGGGTCCTCTTCATGGAGTCCGCTATGTTGCTCTGCCATGTTTCTACAGTAGCCCAGAACAGACAAACCAAACACTGGCTCTAGAGAGAGACTTTCACGTTTTTACATTACCTGAAGGCCACCGTAGTTCTCCGACACGCTTGTGAAACTGTGGTAACGTGAGCCGCAGAGTGCAAAACTGTGCTACCACCAGCCGCCATCTGACTTTCGTTGCTCCTAAAGTAGTGTTATTATGGTAAGGATGGCCTCTGAGCGAGGCGAACGTCGTCACCACGGTTTTGCACTCGGTGGCTCACGTTACCGCAGTTTTGGAAACGGAGGAGTGAGCAGACAGGTAGTCAGTTGGTTGCAATCTGTAACCACACCACTAGATGCAGCCAAATCCCACACACTGTACATTTTTAGATAAAGTCTTTTTCTATGAGCATAAAAAATAATGACAGATGCCCATTATCAGGTCCTAAAGTCTTAAAACGCAGTCAAATACCCAACCAAAATGAATAAAGCAAGCAAATCTTTAGCTAGCAGCTAGCACATATTTGGTATTTAAAGGAATAGTTTGGGGAAATACACTTTTGCACTTTCTTTCATTAGATAGAAGAGGTTGTAAAAAAAAAGAACACTCTCATTTCTGTGCGTGATGTGCAGAACTGGAGCCTGGAGCGATAAGCCTAGTTAGCTTAGCATAAGCTAACCGCCTCATGGCTCTTGCCCCATACTTAGAGATGAGAGTGGTATTAATCGTCTCACCTCTTTGCAAGAAGGCAAATAAACATATTTCCCAAACTATTCCTTTAATGGCTAAAAAATGAACAAAATTGTCAAATAATTTTAAATTGCTATACACATCAATCAAATGACTCTTAAATCCTGAGCATCCACATTTTGGTCAGTGTAACATGAATACACAGCTATACAGTCTAAGTGTCTCTTTGTTCACATCACATCCCAGTCAAGCCTCAGCGTAGTGAGGACAGCAATGGAGGCTCTTTCACCAGACAAACTTTAACACGGAGACCAACCACCATCAGGGTCCCCAGCCAAACTGGTTCATGTGAGTCCCCCTAATTTACAGTAAACCTTACGTAATTGTTGAAATGTACTGTATGTGATTACTGTCAGAATAAGATAAATTGTTAAATTTGATGTGTGCTTTTTCGGTATTGCCATAGATGCAATGTTTTTCATGCAATCAAGACACTGTATTTTATAGTTTATTGATACTTTACATACTGTACCTGTCATGTGTTTCCATTTTCAAAACACTTGGAGCACAGTATGTTGTGGTAAAGACAGATCTCTTCTCAGTGTCAGATAACGTTCAGGACAGTCCCCCTCCTCTCCCTGCTCAGAAGCCCGTAGGCTCCCTAAACACGTCAGTGAACCACAGCCAGACGCCCACTCTCCTCCACCAGGTAAGATTTACATTCCACTGAGCGCTCACAGATCTATAAACTCTGTAAACACTATACATCTGAACACGTCAGAGGAGTAAAGGTTATTCTTTGTAGACCTGAAAATACATCAGGAGATTGTTTTTTCTTTCATGTATGTCAGCCTTTACTCGAAAAATAGTCTAATTAAAAGGTTTTGTGCAATTAGTGCATATCTATTCATTAACTATGACGTGGAACATTTTGAGCTCTTAAAGTCCATCTCAATCAGGTTTATCTTCTCTGTGTAGCTCACCTGCTTCATTTCCTCTCTACATACAAAGAAACTATTATAGGCCTATGAACACGTTGCCAGCTGTTGAGCTGTGTTGTAGCCTGGTTTCTATGGTTTCCAGTGCTGTATAGGCTGTGAGTGTGTTTTAGTGGCAATAAAAATGCACAATTGGATTCTTCTGCAGGAGTCTTTCCAGTTTGTGCCGGAGCCATCACTACCACCTCGGTGAGTAAAGGGGAAAAAAATTAAATGATGGTACTCTGTGTAAAGATGCTACTCTTCTCAACTTGATGATGGTGTTGCACTTCAGGAGGCTGACTTCAAGCAAAACCCTCCCTGCTCGCCCACCTCCAGCCAAAACAGGCCCAGGAAGACCTCCTCCACCCAGCCTTCAGGCCACAGGTCGATCCCAATCAGTGTCATGGGAAACTTCACCTAAACCCCAGGCACAGAAGTCCCACAGGAAAGGACCTGTCTTACCTCCAAGGCCCAACCCAGGCCACCGTCTCTACAACAAATACACTGTGAGAGAGAGAGACCACTGCATGACTAATCGTGTTTCAAATACCTCTTGATGAGCACCTGTTTCATTTTTGCTTTCTTTCAACAGTATCCACTTTCTCATGGGATTGCTGCCTTCGACTACAATGGGAGTAATACAGGAGAACTGTCATTTCAGGTGTCTAAACTACGTTTACTGGCTTACATATTGCCTTAAAGGGGACATATCATGCTCATTTTCAGGTTCATACTTATAGGTTTTCTAGGTTCCTACTAGAACATGTTTACATGGTTTAATGTTCAAAAAACAAATTATTTCTCTCATAGTAATATACCTGTATTCACCCTCTGTCTGAAACGCTCCGTTTTAGCACCTGTCTCTTTAAGACCCCCTCCTGAAAAAGCCCAGTCTGCTCTGATTGGCTTGTGGGGAAAATATGGTGCACCTTTGCAAATGTAATTCTCAAGCTGTGGGCGGTATATTCTAATGAGCCTGCATGTGGCATAGGAACATACTTGCCGACCCTCCCGATCTTCCCGGGAGACTGACGTTTTTCATTGTCATCTCCCTCGGTTTCCTCCCTGGGTCACAATTCTTCCGTATTTCTCCAGATTTTTAGATTTTTTTCCTTTTCGTTATCTTAACCTGTTTCTGGCACTGTACAGTGTGTATAATCCCTACTGTTTCTACTCGGACGACAATAGAGCTACACCAAATGTCGTTTCCCGGCGGAAGAGAGCAGTCTATGCTCGCGATACAGCGCAGTTTGAGCTGCACTTGCCGCTGAGTTCAGTTCACATCACAATGTGATGTGAACCCGAAGTTGGGCTTTGCTGGATGCAGCAAAAGCTGTCATGGCATTGTGTACGAAAGGGCCTTCAGTGAGTGAGAGACGGAGAGAGAAATGGAGAGAGCTAACTGAAAAAAATACTCAAGCTGGTGCAAAAAATTCATAAAAACTGATGAATATTAGTTTATGCTATATATTCAAACACCAAGTTTACGCCAGAGAGGCGAATTATTCAGTTTTCTTTCCTGAGAATTAAAGGTAAAATTAGAAGTTTAACATAAAATGTTGCAGTGTACTTATTATTTTGTTATTTTCATTGTTTTAAAGTCACCAGAATGCAGGAAACAAAGTCTCTGAAACTCAAAATTGTATAGGGGAGGACCCCCAGACCCCCTGCTTTGGTTTTGAAAGCCTCCCTATTGTTAAGGTCTCGAGGTTGGCAAGTATGCATAGGAAGGGGAGCCAAATCTGAATGGCTTGTTGAATCACATGTTTTCTGACCTAAGCAGCCCTCAAAAACTGACTGGGTTGTCTTATTTCACAGTGTGTGGGTTGGTAGGCACTCAAGATAACCAAAATGTATGAGCACAAGCGCTGAAAAAGTGAGTTTTTCATGATATGTCCCCTTTAACATAAAAGTGCACTACTATTCTCAATTCCACAGTCCCTCTAAAACAGCTCCAAT
The DNA here is from genome assembly GCA_916701645.2 of Sebastolobus alascanus. NCBI lineage: Eukaryota > Metazoa > Chordata > Actinopteri > Perciformes > Sebastidae > Sebastolobus > Sebastolobus alascanus. The sequence goes on from CAKAOJ020000032.1 coordinate 4,233,960, forward strand.
AGATCTATAGAGTTATTTCCTTTGTTGGCCTTTTCAATAGCAAAATGAAGTGCTTCTGCTGCTAGAGGAGATTGACAACAGTACGTTTGAGTGCCAAGTTGGAGACACCACAGGCAGAGTCGACAAGTCTCGCATAAAGGTCATAAATCCTATGTCCTCCGTCTCACACACGTCCCCACCACAGGTAATATTTATGAGTAAATACACGTCGTCTTTGATACTTGAGACCATTTTGCCCGGTGGGCTCTGACACATTAACCTTTAAGTGTCTTTGTTCTCTCCCTATAGGATGCCGGTCCTGCTGGTTCAGTAGGAGCTGGTCATGAGCTTAAGGTGCAGGCCACACATGACTTCAATCCAGGTGACACATCAGTGTTTTTTTTTTTTAAAACAAACTAGCTAATACTGACTGAGATTAGACAATAACACCAAAATGAGACAATATATTGAAAGAATAGTTTGACGTTTTGGAAAATACTCTTTTTCGCTTTGCATGTTCATTTTTAATACATAGTTACTGGCTGGCTGAAAATAATCCAAATTAGTGTATAACTGAAATTCCAATGATTACTTTTTTTGCATTTGGAAGTTTTTAGCATGTTTAGATTATGTTTATGACACCATAAATGGCTGATGTGTTTGTTCTGCACACACAGAGGGTCCAGGAGAGCTGGTTCTGAGAGCAGGAGATGTTGTGACCATGGTGGAGCAGGTGGACAGTGAGTGGTACAAAGGCACTTGTAAGGGATCAACTGGTTTCTTTCCCGCCAATCACGTCAAAGTCCTGGTAAGTTTCAACCACTGAAATCCATTCTTGCAATGCATCGATCGCCTCTTTGGTGACATGTTTGATATGGTGAAGGATTCCTTGAATCAAAGAATTTCATTTCTCCAACTAGTCAAATTCACCAAAACCCCTCCCTGAACGTAAAGCGAGACCACAACCACCAACAGTCAGGTACAGTTTTTACATCATAAACTGTTTGCACCAGCCTTTACAAACTACTCTGATGAGCTAACCTGACGTTTGAAATGTCTCCTCCAAAGTGGTCCGAGATGCGTGGCGAGGTTCGACTTTGAGGGGGAGAACAGTGATGAGCTGTTGTTCTCTGAGGGGGATGTGATCCAGCTGAAGGTGTACGTTGGAGAGGACTGGGCTCGGGGACAGCTCGGCGTCTCGACTGGTATCTTCCCTCTTAACTTTGTAGAGATCATTGAAGATCTGCCTCCGGCCGCAAGTCCGCAGAAGAGACAGTCCATCGGGATAGCACTGCCTGGTGAGATTACCTGGAAGCACAGAGACTAAATCCATTCATTCTCTTCACTATGGGCTGATTTGGCCACCAGGAGTTAGTTTAACTTGTGTTGGGAAGATTTACACTACACCAACATGTTACCCTCAAATTGAAACAAAAGAGCAGCTGTGTCCATCAGGGAAGGGCCTGTATCCATCCTTTTGCTTTATGTTGTCTGGCATTTCCCTCCGTGGCATGTCAGGAATTTGTGATTCTGTTTCTGTTTCATTAGATAGCTGTTTACAAAAGGTCTCAACACACTCCTGCAACAAGGCACCGTAGCCAGGAGGAGTTTAGAAACACTGAGGCCACGAGTTGAAGTCCCACCCCCCAAATTTCTCCAATCATATTTTATTTATTCAGTTAGCTGTTGAATTATAATTTATGCAGGTTTCTTTATGTAATCAACAAGTACTTATAAACCCAACACAACTGAAATAACTGTGACAGAACATTGTCTCTATTTTCCCCTATAATTAGTACCAGATTACATGATTCTTTCCTCTTAGAAAATTATTAGGAAAGTACATTACAGTTTTATTTCCCATCATGAAATTTGGCCTTTTGAATTACATTCTGGTTGAAAATACTGCATCTTATAAATATAAATACTGAATTTGTAGCTGTATTTCGTTGTATTGATTCATCAATATGTTAATAATGTGTGTGTTTTTTTAATGAATGAATGGTTGGTATGTGTTGCCTTTTTAGTAACCTGTTCACCATTGTTTCCCACAGGTATGGTTGCGTCTCCAGGTACGCACCCTGAAGTTGCCAAACCTGCTCAGGTAACCAATATTTATATAAACGGAAACAACAAAAAGGATGGTGTTGGTTTTGCAGAACACAACCAGTGTGTTCTGTAAAACTAACAAAATCTGATAAAGGTTTGTTAGAGCTGAATGGTTTTACACGTCAGTAGATCATCTCATCTCTTGTCCTGGTCACTCTGTAGGCGTCTCGGCCCGGTGCGGAGTGGGTGGTGGCTCTGTACGACTACGCCGGGACTTCAGACAGCGACCTGTCGTTCCAACAGGGCGACCGCATCCAGATCACCCAGCACATTGACGCTGAGTGGAGCAGCGGCCGGCTCATCGGCAGAGAGGGCATGTTCCCCAGGGCTTTTGTTGAGAGCAGCCCAGGTATGAAGTTCTCACGGCACCCCCTTGCTGTTAAGAGAAAATGACTTTCATTATTATCTCCAGTACTTCTAATCTGTTTTCCATCATTGAATTTATCATTAGGGAGTCAATAAAGACAAATATTTAGAAGGAGCATCAGAGAGTGTCTTATAGACCTTTTCATTGCCATTATGTTGCTAGGGCAACAGCTTTTGAAGTTCTCTTCCTGTCAGCTACAGCATTAACAACCATAGAGTCCTACAGGAATGAGTCCTAAAACCAGGAAATGAGTTCTCATTTTAGCACTTCCGGTTCCCTCGTCTGGAAGTCAATGGGTTTTATGAATGGGTTTTTAGTTAGATGCCTGAAATAAGGTCTGTGGTTAACACAAGCTTAAGAGATTTAATGTTTTGTTCTACAATATAAAATATAAGTAAATACCCCACTTGTGAATTTTGAAACTTTAATGTGTCTTAAAAAAGTCGGTTGCTAACAAGTGGCTAAATGAGACTACTAAACGTCATCACGCCAACTCGTCCGCCTTTACAGCCTTGTTGTGTAAACTCCCGCTCATGCAACCGTGATGTAGTTTGTTTATAGCCTACCGTTAGCTTTTTACTTCTGACGATTGCATTCACACTTCAAAAATCATAAAAGTGGTGTTCATTTGTGGAGATTATCTTGCTGAACAAAACGTATAAGTACCATAAACGCGTGTTCCCCACAGTAATCCAAAATCCAATGTATAAATCCCGTTGGCTTTTTGTCGAGGGAACCAGGGCGACGCTAACTTCCTGGTTGACCTACAAAAATGCGCCATCTCTGGAGCACTCTGTTGGAACAGAAAATAAAATTGGGCCTATTTAGAATGTTTATGTTGTCAAGTTTGAAAAGATCTATAGGAAAATATTATAAATGTGATGGTAAACTACTTTGTCACACATTCTTCAAGTAATTGGAAAAATTTTTTTTTTTAAAGAGGCCACCACTTTTTATCTACAGTAAAGTTGAACTCTAGCATTTCACAATGACTAACAACGCTAATGGCAGAACGGCTACAACCAGTTATTATTGTCATTATCTATTCATCTGCCAATTTATGCTCAATTAATCAATCTATAAAAGTGCCTCATAATTTTACTAGAGCTGAAGGTGACGTCTTCACTTAAATTGCTTGTTTGGCCTGACCTCGGTATTCAGTTTACTATTTCATAGGTCAAAGAAGAGCACCAAATACTCACTATTATGTAGTATGTATGGTAATTGTACTTGGAAAAGTATTTCAACCATTCATCCGTTGTCAAAATATTTGACAATTTTCTGTCAATCGACTAATCAATTAATCTACTTATCATTTCAGCTCTAATAGGCACAAATGGACAGTTTTACTAAGCCAACATCATTATTATTCATTAATCCAGTATATGTGTTCTTCAACAGGCCAGCAGTCGTCTAATAAGCAGCAGAGTGGAGCTGCTGCTGGTGGTAAAGCCAGGGCTATGTTCAACTTCACATCAGAGTGTGATGAGGAGCTCTCTATACGGGTATAGTGATTGACTTTTTTTTTCCCTGTAATGTATAAATTACAACTTCACAGATGAAGAATATTTATAGAAAGCACTACCAGTCTCACTTCCTTATCTTCTCTCTCAGGTTGGGGATATAGTAACCGGTCTGGAGTCCGTTGATGAGGAATGGTTCCTGGGTGATTTGAGAGGGAAACGCGCCCTGGTTCCTAAAAACTATGTACAAATACTGTGATGGCACCATGTGGCTTTCAGTACAACAAAACACAGACACTGTTGAGACCAGAACTGAAACGAGATCCGAGGACAGATGTTCTCAGCAGAAGTGGAAGTCTGAAGTGAGCTGCCTTTAACTGGAATGCAGTATTTCTTCTCGTAGTGCAACATCTTTTCTCATCTGCTGCCTTAAAATGAAATGTTCTGTGAATAATTTATCACGGTTATAAATAAAAATGAGTAAAGCTGACTGGCTATTTAAATATACTGTATATTAATTCACAAGTTGTTTTGGATTATTCACCAACTGCACATTTGCACCATCTAGTGGTTTGTCTCATTACTTTCCTCCCACAAGTTATATATTTTGTACATGTAGTCGATGCCTAAATGATAATGGACATGCATTTATATAGCGCTTTTCTAGTCTTTTAACCACTCAAAGCGTTTACACTACATGTGAATTTGTCTCCTACTTTCCCTTCATAACCTGGTTTAGTTATTACATGGAATTAAGTTCAAATAAAGGTCAGACACTTCAGGGGAAGAGAGATTGCTAGCAGATTAGGATTACTATAATAAAACACCATTAGGGGCTGGCATCCTGTGAGCCACAGGGCATAGTGTAGCATGGAAAAAGAAATGTCTTTAATACCAAATAAACTATTAATCATTGCAGTAACCTAGAGTTATAAATAAGGAGCCCTGTTGAGTGTTGCATGGCTTCACCAACATTAGATTACCCAATTGATTTTTGTAGAAAAATGATTAACATCCTGGAAGCACCAGTTTCCCCTGGACTGACCAAATATTGGAAACAACTATGAGGTAGAAAAATTTAAGTGAGGTTTATGCAGTGTAGGCTTCATATTTATACTTTTACACTTAAATATATCCCCATAAATGTAAACGTGTTAGTCCTATAAGGGTGTAAAATATGAATACTGTATAATACAGTACAAACACAACTACAGCCTCGAAGTGTAACACCTCTTAACATACAGCGAGCGAGCAAACTCTGGCGAATGGAGCACTTTAAATTGTCCAGATGTACTACGAGCGATGTCACTATTACATAGAGCGTGATATTGATTTGTGTCAGTTACAGTCAGCGTTGATGTTGACCAGTGAAAATAGATTGAAAGTGCATGAAACTTTGCATTAATAGAGCGAGGGTGAGGTTAGGACATCTTCATTGAGGAAAAACATTAAACAATCCGACGTTTGCTCGTTCACACCGTGTCCAGTTAGGAAGAGGTGAGCCTCAAATTGAACAGTTCCTATTGTGTCTACCTCCCGTACATGTGAACAATTTTTGCACAAAAACAAAAAGACAAAGAACAGAGTTTGTTGGTCATTTACATTTTTTATTAAATCTGTCAGGGTGTTTTAGACTGTCTCCTGGATGGGGGGCTCATATCCATCAGCCCTCTCCACCTTTGCTCCAGCGTCGTCCCCGGTTGCCTTTGCTGTGCTGCTGGCACCGCCCTCGCCGTGGAGCTCCATGAGTTTGCCCACTGTAACACAATACACACAGCTTTTAACTACAAAGGTTAAGGACACTGGGAATAAGCGGCCGGATGTTTAAAGTGAAAACTGCAATGATGCTGTAATGATGCTTCATCCATCACGCCTCAAACCCATTCAAGATTTTACACAACCGGAAACCCGCTTCATCCTTCCACACAGTCAATGAAAACGGTATGGTTTTCTTGTATGGGAACGTCAGGTGATCTCAATGGGTAGTAATCAGGCGATCATCTGGGACCGAAACGGTTTGTCATCATGCGTTCCCACAGGAAGTGGAAAATAAAAATCCACAGGCACGGCCCGTGTTACAGCTGTGCGTCACTTACACTCAAACTTGGGCTTCTTGAGCATCTTGACCTTGCGAACGTAGACGTCGTGTAGAGGGTATATGGACTGGCAGGCCTTCTCAATGTCCTTACCAACGCTGTCAGGGATCCTGGAACATGACACAACATACAACACATTAACGCAAAGGGTATTCACTGGTCACAAACACCAGGAAACTCATCAAAATACACACATTTTGTTACGTAAAAATAAACTACCATCGACCAAGGCCACCATCTTTGACAAGATGAAAACAACAATTCAGATATTTAAATCAGCAAAAGTCAATACTATCTGTATACTGTTTAAACAAAATGTAATGGGCGTTTTGCCAAAGACAAAGTCTGTGTTGTCATAAAAAATACTTACAGCTTGTTGACAACTTCCTTCAGGTCGTTGGTCTGAACCTCGCGGGTCATGATCTCCATCATCTTCTTGCGGATCTGACGGACCTGCTGGTGCTGGGCGTACGAGGTCTTTCTGATCTGGTTGGTGCGCTTCTTTGTGAAACCTACGCAGAACAGACGCAGAAGGTAGCCGTCGGTGGTCTTGACATCCACGTGGGCTTCGATCATGGTCTGAGGGGAAAGAACAAATCAATTCTGGTTAGACTCCAACAGTCTCTGCACAAAACTCCTGCGGATGTTTTATCAATCTGTGGTCGCCAGCGTCCTTTTCTACGCTGTGGTGTGCTGGGGGGGGGCAGCACAACTAAGAGGGACACCTCGAGACTGGACGAGCTAATCAGGCGGGCCGGCTCTGTGGTCGGCATGGAGCTCGACTCTCTGGTGACGGTGGCAGAGGAAAGAACACTCAACAGACTGCTGGCCATACTGGACAACGCCAGCCATCCTCTGCACGCCTTCATCACCAAACAGAGGAGCTTGTTCAGCGGAAAGCTGCTGCTCCCGAAGTGCTCCACAGACAGACTCTGGAAATCCCTTTTCCCCCCCCGAGCCATCAAAATGTACAACACCTCTATGGGGAGGAGGGGAACAAAGGAGGACGGTCTGCAGGACAGTTAATGCACACAGTGCACTTTAATAGACTGAGCCACTTTTAATTCTGCACACTACAAAAAAAAAACAAAAAAAACCAACTTCTCTACCTCAGTTCTTATCCTGCATTATATTCCATATCTGACATTTCTTAATATCTACATCTCCTATATTTTTTTTTATCACCCAGCACCATATCACTTTCTGCACTACATTCACTTTTCTTTATATAGTCCTGTATCTCAGCTGTTTACCCTGCACTATATTCATTTTTAACAGTTCTTCTGCACATAGCATATTTTGTTTTATACTCTGTATTACTTACATGTGTCTTGTTACTACGTGTGTCGTTTTACTAATATGTGTACTACTCACCTGTGTCGTTTTTACTAATATGTTTGCACTATGGAACTGTGATGCTGGAAACTTGAATTTCCCTCGGGATCAATAAAGTTACTATCTATCTATCTAGTTTCAGTTTGGGACATTCCCCGTATTCTACCTTCAACCTGCTTCTTACCACATTTCCTCTGTGCCAGAATGCAGTTTTGTTCACTTGGTGTCGGGTACACACACTTATTTCATAACTGGTAAACACATTTTGGAAAGCACAATGTATGTGAAGTTAACTAAAGGATGAATACTGTGCGACCATCCCTCGATATTTTCAGGAGCAAAAAGAGTTTCGCAACCAAAATCATGTATTGATTCCAGTAACTGTGAGCTGTTCTTCCAGTAATCACAAAGACATTTAATGCTTTAACTCAATTGCTTTACAAAGTTATTTAAAGGCTGGACTGACCTAACTTAACTTAACTTTTCTTCCATGTTCATGGAGCCTAATAGCTGTGTGTCAGGATCAAAATAATGTGATTTGGCCAACTATCCTCCGCAGGGCTCTAAGATTAAAAAAACACTGCCTGGAAAAATATGCAGAGAATACTGCCATCACTTGAACAATGGTCACATGAATTAGGGAGGAATTATTGCCCTTCAGGAGACCTCAGACTTACCAAACAGTTATCTCGTGATAAAATTCACACCCCAGTCAGTTCTCAGATTCTGAGACAATTTACATCTGATTCATAAATTGTTCCGTTTTGTGAAACATTGCAGTTTCACCTATTTACTCTAATATTCTTATAATATGGTCTTAAAATTCCACCACTTGCACTAAAAACAGTGAAATTGACAAAATGTCAATGACTCAAACGCACCAATGCATTTAGTTTTTCTGCTTTTCTCCAGCAACCTCAATCAATCATCCATGCTCTTTTCTAGAAATGAAACCTCAACTGTCATTTCTTTTAAACTTTCCCCAGCAGTCCTACTGTCCCTCCAGTAAAAACCCAACGTCACTTGTCCACCATCACTGCTCCTAAAACCAGCTGATGTTGTAGGTGGACTCACTCAATTTTCATTTGAAGCTTACAAACCAACAATTAACATATTTATTAAGGAAATGATTTACTTGTAAAATGAATCTCAAACATTTGAGAAGGAATAAAAGGTGAAATAACTTAACTTGGTATCGTTGCCAAAACTCACAATGGCTACAGTGACATTTTCAGAGGGACATGCAGTACTAGTCATAAAAAACACGATCATTACCTGCCATTTCTTGACCATGGAGCACATCTTGTCGCGGGTCAGGTCCATGCCGTGGAAGTTGGTGAGGCAGTTCTTGCCCTGGACATCCTCGGTGATGAGTTTGAACTTGCGGAAGGCCACCTCGTCGTTCTGCAGGTCAGCAAGGCTCACCTCGAACACGCGTCCCTTAAGACCATCTGAGGCGATTCCTAAGTGGTTGGGAATAACACGCATAAGTTAGAAAACAAGCACATGTAGGAATGAAAGTCATAACCTCTGGAATCAGTGGAGACTTGGTAATGTGATACTTGTTTACAGCATGAATTTTTTATTTTATTTTCCACTTTAATTTTTTTTGATGTTTTTCAAGGTTATACACATATCAACAACATACGGGCATGTACACAGTCATACCCACAAACAAAGGGAACACTATATACAGGACTCGTGTTTTGGAGTTACAATTCCATTAATCAAATCCATTCTCATGTCATTTCCAACTCAATCAGTTGACCTTTCTGCCGTCTTCGTCGCCGTTTTGTTTTTTTTAAATAATGTCCATTTCTCCCATTTGTCTTCCATCTGTGTTTCTTGCAGTCTTAATCGATGTGTCGGCTTCTCCATTATGTATATCCCCTCTATTACCCCTATCCACTGCTCATGTTCAGGGTTTTTTTTTTACAGCATGATTTTAAGTATAACTTAAGCTTTTAACTGACACTGTCTAAGCATATAGCATATTTTTAATCAATGACCAGCCTAACGTATGGAAGACCTCTGAGTGTTATTGCACAGACACCTAGATGTTGAGAAGTCACACTATGAAGACTTACTGGTTCCCTGAGTCCTGGTGACCAAGGTCTTGCCAAGATTGCGGATGTTGAACATGGCTGGTGCCTTGACATCATACCAGTCCTTCTTGGAGAAAGGGTCCACACTGCAGGAGGGAGAGAGAGAGAGAGAGAGAGAGAGAGAGAGAGAGACAACAAGCACTTAGAGCAAAGTCTATGAGCAGAAGTGACACTCAGACAAGGCTTGTACAGGGCTGCATGCACTGGGAAGGACACTGCTCCGGTTAGCAGGCACCATGGAGGATTTACTTCCGTCTGATCAATGTCAGCACTTTCCTAAACATTGCTATACAATCCAGACACCCGGGTTGTTAATTTAATGTCATACAGCACCATTAAACCTGATCAGTAATCATCCAATCGTGGCGATCGGCTGCCATGGTGATAGCTAAACCGGCTAAATCCGTGCTAACATTTCGTAGCTTTTAGCAAATAACGTTACTAACATTAACTATTCGACTAAACAGGTACAGCTCTTTATGCTCTCGTACACCCGAATCCCCTGCACGAAATACTAAAGTCTGATTAAATCGACTTAATTATGACTAAATACAGCTCAGAGTAAAGGGGACGCAGCATGTTACAAACTACCATCCAGCGCCACAGAGGCCGGTGACGAGACTAGCGCCGGCCCAGTAACATCCGTCTAAAATCGGCTTCATCCTTCTCATTTCTCGCACCGGAGTGACACCGGTGAAAAGGGCAAAGCTTGTCTGGTGTAACGATGTGAGAATTTGCTACTTACATCTTCTTTTTGGCACCTTTTTTGCCGCCTTTGGTCAGCCTCTTATTCTTGCCGACTGCCATGTTGGCTACAGGGAGTGAAAGAGGAGGAAGGACGAAATACCGCGAGACATAAAGAGATCGACTTAGGTGGTGAGATTTGTTTTTTTTCTCGCGAGTGTTTGTTGTGGCTTTTTTTTTTAGCGCTCTCTGCTGGTAGGAGGCTAATATTCTCATGGACTTCACGAAGTAACTGTTTACGCGAGTAAATCATTTTCTTTGTGGTGTTTATGGAAGCAAATAGATGTCGTTATGATTTTTATTTTTTAAGCAACTGATAAATTTACAGTTTTATCCAGTGACACAAACGAACAATCCTCTTTCCACACAGTGAGGAATATATATTTTTAATTGAAATAAAAAAAAAATGCACTGATATTGGATCAATACTTAATATTAGCCATTAACCTAAGTTTGGAAATTAATTAATATAGAAAAACAAAAAACTCAGCTTTGTCTCGCAGTTACTGAATTTCTCTAAAGACATAGTGCATCAAGTTTTTGAAATTGAAAAACAAATTACCTACTGAGAATTTGAGAAATTCAAAACACGGATAAAAAAAATATGTAATACATTTCAAAGCTATAAATTCAGCATTATTCAGATGTGGTTAAATTTCACAATTACTGTAGATATTCATTTCACAAATTTCCAGCCTTTATTTGCTTCCATTCATATCATGTCATATATTCCAGTGATTGTCAAAGTGGGGTCCGGGTACCCCCAAGGGTGGCACTCTGTCAGGGGATCCACAAAATAATTTGCTATAAATTATAAAATTGTGCTGTATGATGGGGATGGGGACCATTTGCACCAATAAAACAAGCACACTGTGTCCATTACTACCACCCACGTTAGCTTTGGGCCAATAGAAACTCTGATATGATTGTGACAGACAGCAATTAGTTCATTATTTTTAAGTAATGGAAAGTCAGCTTTAGACTGGTAAGTTTAAACGTCTTGATTTATTAGGACTATGCCAGTCTTGCTACTGTTCATTTTCTGAAAGATTTTAAGATTTTTTTTCAAGTACTTCAAAAGTATAAATGCTATCGAGTCCAAATGCAATTTGAATAAAATGACCCTCCATTAAAAGTATATGTGGTATTAACATGATTAAAATTTAAATGTGTTTCTGTTTTCTCACTACGAAACACGTCTGTAGTGTTTAGGTTGAAAAGTTTTAGAAAACAAATAGTTCCAATGGCTTCTAAGAGTATAAATGTCAGTAAAGCTTAATCAGTGTAACAATTATGAGGGGGGCATTTCTCCCTGGCCCACAACAGTTGAGAGCCCCTGATATATTATGTTTAATTTGTACTTTACAATGAGCTTTTTTTTTTTTTTTTTTTTAAATGAAAGTAACCAGTAGCAGTGTTATGATTACGTGGATTAGAAAAGAAAAGCCACCATCCTGACCTCTGAACAGGCAGAACAAGTCTCTCGATGTGTAAATACCTCATGCGGGCGGGTGTGTAGCTTGTTATCCACCCACACTGTTATTTTAACAAAGGGAAGAATTTTGTCTGTTGGTAAAATATAATCACAGTATAAAACAAATCGTACACACTCATAGTGTTCTTAATGGTCATGGTGTCAGTATTATTCCTCAAACCTTTGGCAAGGTAAACACATTCATATGTTCCTATCTAAACAAGTAACACAAGTCTGATGAATGCAGTGTCTCTGTGCATGCAAGATTATTTTTAAAATGCAAATTTGAGAGGTGAAACTGGGTAGCCATTAGACACTGCAGCAGAGACACCCTAAAGCATGCCTATCAAGATTATTCTCATTCTTCAATGCAGCTGGTGGTGCCACCAATAAAATGTAAAAAAAAAGAAAAAAGACCTTACAAATAACACAACATCCGAAGGCATAGGGCTACTTTTAACATTGTTTTCTTCAGTGTCCTCTTGATTTTACACCCATTTTTTTTGTTTTATTTCATCTAAAATGTCTGCTGTATTGCTTGAACAAGCATTAAAATGTAATTGCTGACTTGAAATTTTCTTTAGTCATCATTAATTAACTGCTCTCTGCTTTCAGTGTGTTTAAAGTGAATCTTGCAAGTAAAGCTCTTGGCAAGTTCTCATTGATTTAACTGTTGTATTTGAAACTTAATCATTTGCAGAAATGATAATCTTCATCTCGGGTAGTGAGACTTTCAAACAGGATGGCAGGAAGAGAGCGAAAGATGATTACAGTAAAACATTGATATGCCACAGAATGTCTCAAGCTTGAAGTCTCATTATCTCTATCGAGCAAAAATAATAAGGCACGGTCCGTGTTCAATTCAAAGGTCAATAAAAGCTTACCGAGGCCGTATTTAAGAAGGTCTACCTTTGGGCTGCAGTGAACATGTCTGCTGATTTCAGGTCATTACATCAGAGACGAGGCCTGCCTGCGTCTCTTGGGTGGTGCTGCTGGCTTCCATGACTCCCAGTGTCCCTGAGGGCTCAGCTACACTTTACTGGGAGGTCAGTGGTAACGGTGACGCCAGCTGCCTCCGTGGCAACAACACTCATAGTTGCTCAGCCATCCTGCAGAGCAAATGTGAGGTCACCAGTATGAGCAGAGAAAGGAGAAGACAAAGACTTTAAAATATGGGCATTGTTTAATACAGATCATAACTTTACAGATTGGGTTTTAATTGGATTTTCCTTCACGCAATAATAGACACGGATGAAACTGGGACCTCTCATCTATCCGGCTATGTAAACATCTCACATGACATGACATTGTTGGCGGTGATTTGAAAAGGCAAGCAAAGCAGAGCTGTCACTTTGCTTTAATGTTTGGTTTCCACTGCCTTGGGATGCAGACATCTGTCAATGTGCTGTTGTGCTGCAGAGAAACAAATTTCTAAACACATTTCAATCCCGTTCTGTTTTTTTTTTGTTTTTGTTTGGTTAGACTAGCTTAAAATACAAGTTTCCCTCTGGGGGCTCGCACAGAAATGTATTGATTTATTATTTATGGTATTTTTCATCTGTTATATTCTGTGGTTTTATTTGTATCTACTGTTCTATCTATCTTCTGATCTATAATTTTTCTAAATTCATATAATATCGAATCAATGGGTTAAAGATTTATTCAGAATCAGAAACAGTTTTATTGCCCAGTAGGTTTACACATACAAGGAATCTGTCTTGGTGATTTGGTGCATAAACAGCTAAAAACTATAAACGCAGTGCAAAGGTCAAGAGACCTAATATAAAATAGAAAAACTTGAAAAAACATATGACAAAATATAAGAAATACATCTGTTTTTTAATTGTTCTGCATGCCGTATGTAGCCCTGTATCATATGTGCAACATGAAAGTTTTCCCTGAATTTCTTCAGCTGTAATGTAGTAGAAGGTAAAACTACCACCCTGTTCAGTTCTTAACTGGTACAATAAGAAATTACGTTCTTTATTGCAGTGATGCTACAGGAGATTATAGCAATAGAATACTATAAAGCCACTATTCTTCAGTGACCTTGTCATTTTGTCATTAAAAGACAAAGTCATTAGTGGCAGAAAGCAGTACATAGTATATTTATGGCTGTTCATTTTCACATAAGTGTGTCAGCCTAAAAGAGAAGACATTTTAACTGTTGTTTTGTGGGCTTTGGTGGAAGACGTATTCAGAATTTTTTTTTTTTTTTTACCAAAGTAGAAATAGTAATACAATGTAACATTACTCCATTATACGTTTAAGTCCTACATTCAAAACTTTACTTAATTAAAAGTATAAGTGTTATTTCAAAATTGTACTCAAGTAGGAAACAGTACTTGAGTAAATGCACTGAGTTACTTTCCATTACTGCCTTTGTATCCCGCTCAGTATGATGAAACATAAGTAACTGAATAAATATGTTGATTTGAACTCATCCCATCGTGTCGTGTTTAGAAGCCACCTGAGCGGCTCACCTGCCCAACGAGCTCAATAGGCTGCTCCCCCACTGCGCATGCGCCACTCATTCAAGGGCTACACTGTCATGGCGGTGACGAGCTGAAGCTACCGGGGGTGAATCAGGAAGAGAGATGCAGCTCCGCTGGGTTAACGCTGACATTTAAGGCAAGTCTGAGGAGTTTAACCGGGGAGGACCGAGCTCTCTCTTTGTCGTCTTCCGCCTGGAGCTGCTAACGGACTCACCCCGCTGTCCAGTTTGTGAGTTTTTTGCGTCTACCTGTCAAGTGTCTGGACTCGGTGACAATAGCAACTTCCACTGCTGTACCGGGCGAAACTCACCGTAACCTCGGTTACCGTTTGACCGAGCCGAGGGGAAAACGGGTTAAAGGCGAGCTCTGCTTCACCTCCCTCTCGTTACCTGCTGCACACTTCCTCACGGCTTTTTAACGGCATTAATCCATCCGCCTGGGATCAAGTTACGGACCGGGGGGAGAGTTCACCGCGGAGGGACACACATCTAGTCCCGCACTGTCACCGGCGAACAAATCACCTTTGCGCCCTTTTTTTGTGTGTGCCTCACTTTTTGCTATTTTTTGGATGGGGAGGTTTGGTTTGTGTGTGCCTGCAGACTGTCAACAACTCAGCTGAAGGGGAGATAGAGCCTCTCTTTCTCCTCCCGACTGTCGGCTGCTCTGTCCCCACTGGAGGTGAAACAGGTGCCTTTACCTGTGAACACCCACCTGTCCCGTCCTTCCTTCCTTCCTTAGCAAATGGCTAGCGAGGAGTCAACAGCGGCGGCCGCTGCGCAGCCAGGTGATGGAAAGGACGGGGGAGCCATGGCGCTGCACCCCGGGGTGCCCATCAGGGGGATCAAGATGAAATTCGCCGTGCTCGCCGGCCTGGTGGAAGTTGGCGAAGTTTCCAACCGAGACATCGTGGAGACGGTGTTCAACCTGGTAAGCTGATTAGGAGAGAGCTCAGGATAGATAGGCCTTTAGATAGCACGCTGTCACGCTGTAGTTGTAGGCTACTGTGACAGCGACATGAGACGTTTTGCAAAAAAGTCTGACATCATCCTCATCTGCATAAAAAAGGCGTTGATGATCTCGCAACTCCAAAATAATTGGAATACTTTAGTACCCAGGGGTTTTACTGGGACTTGATGGTGAGCAGCACACATTGGAAACTGTCATGAGTTAAAAATGCTAAATGACTTTTATACTGGTTGCCCTTGTTGCCCCTTTACGAAATAGTATATTCTTTATTTATTGTATACCAAATAGCTTGGTGTACAGCTTTTAGAGTTTATTACAGTTTCAGTGCAAAACTAGGCTTACATATTTGGCATATTTGTCTAATTTCATATGCCTATTACCAGGGTCTGAAATTAACTTTTTTCACTGCCTGCAGTATAGCATTTTTTTTTTTATCTGCCACTTTTGAAATCTATGCGCTAAATGAAGGAATAACATTTCAGATCTGATGTCATTCAATGTTTGATATATTTTACACAAAAAAACATTATATGCATGGTAAATTACAGTGTTCGAATTACAACGCAGCTTCTGACGAAGCCCTATTTTTCGGGGGTGGGAGGGTACTGTACACAGTACTGTACTGTACTTAGTGGTTATTAGGATAAAAACACAATTCAAATGATTAGTAAATAGATTATTGTATTTTTATTTAAATAAGTAAGTATACAAACATAGAATTTAATTGAATTCTGTAGATCGGCTACATCGTCACCGATATCCGATCCAGCTATTTGAGTCAATATCGGCCCGATGTCCGATCCAGTATCGGTGCATCCCTAGTTTTTAATTCAATAAGACAGGATGCTATGTGAGGAGAGTGATCAGGGCAGGAAAGCTGTTGAAGCAAATCAGATGGTGCTTTTTGTGACACATCCAGGTCAGGCAGAGTGTGTGTGCCTTATCTGTCTACTACCTGTTGGCCACCACTAAAGTCCTTATCCAGCTTTGTCTGTCTGCAGCACTGATAGCCCTTTGGGTGCCCGAGTTATGAAATGACTTTGCAGCGCCACCACCTGCACGAGAATGAATGAACCTATAACAAGGAAGTTTAGCGTGAAGGAGAGGGAGAGCATGCTCAGGTAGAGTTTGGCTGGTTTGGTTGGCGGACAAGAGAAAGGGGGGGGGAGAGGTGGAGGTGGAACCAGCAGAACTGCTTTATCACAGTCTGGAAACACAATGGAGTCCTTTCCAGGAAAGGCAGGTTCATCCGCCATGTCTGTAGTCACAAAGATTGCTCCAACATCAAACCCCCACTTGTAGTAAGGACACCTCTCCTCAGGAGGCTGTATCACTACTAAACACAAAGCTATTCCATCATCCAACCAGTGGATCAGCTACTACTACGTCTTTATGGGTACAACAAAAAAGTAGCGCTATCAATCGACTGAAATTTTTAATCGCAATTAATCACGATTGTCCATAGTTAATCAAGGTTAATCGCAAATTACTCGCAGATTTTTTTATCTGTTCAAAATGTACCTTCTAAAGGGAGTTTTGCCAAGTATTTAATACCGTTATCAACATTGGAGTGGGCAAATATGCTTGCTTTATTCAAACATATGTATATATTTATTATTGGAAATCAATGAGTGATATTGTCCAGAAACCCTCACAGTTGCATTTAGCATTTTTTGTGAGGCAGAAAATATGACGAGTATCACACAAGGAAGTGTTGTTTTCAGTTGCCAAAGAGAGATGGCTACTAATTACTAGATGTTTTTATTTTGCATTTTCTTGAGCCTTAGAGACAGCCAGGCATGTGTTTTGACAGCATTATCAGCATGCAGCTCTGCCTGTGCCCCTAGGACTCCATGTTTAGCATGGTCAGTGTCATTTCAGGGTCTTTGAGCGATGGCACCATGCATTTCATTATGCTCACCACCCTCTCATACCCTCCACATCCTCTGCTCCTTCAATTGGGTGATAATCAGATTTACCACAGAGGCCAGAGTCTTCTCTTTAGCAGTATCTAATTTGCAGCCTTCTCAATGCGCGAGTGAGTCCTCCTCTGTATTTGGTCGAATGCGACACAGTTTCCTCGGGAGGATTATCTTAAAAATGCTAGTGTGGCCTAAAACAGTGGTTGTGATGACTCGTGACACATGGGCTGGGGGGCTGGGGGGGTTAAAAAAAAAGCAGCTCATTATACTTGTTTTTTTTTTGCCTCATATTTTTAAGCCAAAGGAGCTGCACCTAACACTACAGTGTGGGTTTTCCACTTCTGTTAGGGTACTACAGTGTGTTTCAGTTAAAAGTGAAAGTAAAGTTGAGAATGAGGAGCTGAAACCTTTTCAAGCCTCCTCTTTGTAATAACTAACTGTTAATATTTAAACTGGTGTGGTAATATCTCCGTGTGGTGGAGAGTGTCCTAAACACACAGCCACACATTAACTGTACTCTCTCGTATTCTGCTACTGAGAAATGTTGGCTGCCTTGTCGTGGCTCGTTGGATCGTATACCTGTCTTGGTTGACAATATCAAAGTCTTTTCAAAAAGCAGAGCTAGTGCGCTGGAGGCAGTGAACTTCACAACGTATTTTTTTTCATTTAATTTATTTTTTCATGCATTGAAACCAAGCATAAGCGCAGTAGTATCATACTTAAAGATATAGCATGATTTCTATGTTTTTTTTTTTCCCCAGTGGCTGATTTTAAATAAATGGCTTTACACACAACCTACAAACAATGTAAGGTGGTCGCGCACATCCAGAACCGTAGTAGGCCAGTGCTGGACCATTAGAAGACAGCAATAAGAAACATAGAAGAAGGACCGCACACTGTAGCTCCCTTAGAGTGCAATTTATTGGCACATCTTCGTAAGTGAAGTTTCGAGCACAAGCTTCACTCTTCACTCTGAGGGAGCTACAGTGTGCGGACCTTCTTCTACGTTTTACACACAACCTCCCTCAGTAAATTTGCCATCTTTGCTGTCGAAACGGCACATTAGATTTCAGTTTCAACCTGACTTTCTTTACATTGGCTTTTAGTTGTATGTTATTAAAGCCCCTACACATGTTAGTCCACCCACACAGGATTCTTACAGGGCTTTCAAGGCTTTATTGCTCACAGTATTTCTTAATTCTTACAATTTTGGTTATTGTCGGTGAAAACACTATTAACATAACAATGCACATATTTGGTAATAAAAAGCCTTTTACCCAGTGGGCAAGAAATCTGATTGTATAGAAGTCTGAGCAAATGACCCTACTTCTCACTTGATTTATTACCTCAGTAAACATGAGTTTATGGTCTCAATCGCTAGTTTCAAGTCTTCTTCAATACAGCATGATGTTCATTTAGTAAATTATGGTCCCTGTTAGAGTCAAATAGAACATAAAGCAGGGTATGTTTTAGGACGTGGCTGGTCACCTAAAATGTCTTATTCAGCGTTCGGGTGTACTTAGCTCCACCCTCTCTTGTCACTTCTGGTTGCCAAAAAAACAACATGGCCAAAATGGACGGCCAAAAACCAAGATGGCGACGGCCAAAATGCTGAACTCGTGGCTTCAAAACAGCAGTCCACAAACCAATGGGTGACTAGGTCCACTTCTTATATAGAGTCTATGATTTCACCTTTTTATCCTTTAAAGCAGCAATATGTTCGACACTGAATCAAAGGACTAATAATAATACAGTATGAAAGGGCTACTCCCAACTCCACTGTGAACCAATGCCCTACTTCACAACCCAATGCAACTATCTATCATCTCATTGTTTGGTCGAGAATCAAGAATCAAAACCATACTGGTTCAGATAGCGGCAGCTCCCAGCCCACAAGATCACACAAACTGATAATACAGTGTGCTTCTTCTTGCACCGCACAAAACCTCTAGCAAGCCAGAGAAACCATCGGAGACCTATTTCTGGCTACATGTCAAACTCCAAATGGTCCAATGGTCACTGGTGTTTTAGCCCTAGTTTGGTCTGCCAACTCTTGAGAGAAATATCTGGGTCTCTTGTACTTGGTAAATGTTTGACTTCCTTTCCCAGTCACTCGTTTACTTCATCTTTTTAAGGCGGGTAGCATACAGTCACTGTGTGTGAGCTCCTGTGCTGTAAGTGGCAGCCCACAGTTTTACAGGAAGCAGCATTGTCTTGGTTTTCTTGATGTTGCTACACAGACCAATGTGCTGAAAGCTGCAAAGTGTGATGTTAATTCAGTCAGGTTGTCTGCAACAAGCACTACTGACTGATGTATCCGTCTACTCTGATGTCATTTTCAGTCGACACTGAGGCAGGGTTCGTTCGGGAACAGCTAGCAGGCAGTTAGTATTGAAAGTACCTGTTTATGCAAAGGCAGTTTCCTCATTCAAACACATAATGACATCTCCTTATGTAGGATAACAGTAGATGAGACAGAGAGGAAGATTTCCACAATGCAAACCGAGTGTTCCCAGCACCAGGTGGTTCACTGCTTCCATGTATTGTATTGTAGCGGCAATATCAATGTTAAAACATGAACACTTGCCACAGAAACAAAAGGGAGCGCAAAGACTGGAGCATTAGGGCCCTTATGATGATCCTATAACTATGGGATGATAATGGAAAAGAAACTTATTGGACCATAAAAGTATTCTTAACAGACTCATCTGCTCAACTGAGATCCAACTGCTCGTGTGCTAAATAGTTTTATAAAACAATTGAGTCTGCTGTGTAAACTGTGCGTGTACTGTATATGCAGATGGTGATGAGTTTGTGAGGATCCAGAATGGGCCGACACTATTGGGCCTCCGTTATATCAGTGGACCCCTTTTAAAAAATCGAACACGTCAACAACAAAAAGAGCAAAAATCACGATGCACCACCTGCTCCAATATCACTTCAGTTATCCCTCTTTAACGTTACAATGCTGCCGTCCTCTGAGTAGAGTATAGAGTCTTCCAGGACTCTGTAAACCATTGACTAATGTAAAGCTCTGTGGCTCCTCTGTTAGCTGACACAGGAGATGGGTGGCTTTGTTGTGTGGAATGTAACTTTGGCTTTACCTGAAGTCAAGGTCATACGGTTAGCTGCTAGCTTTGTGGACATCTCAGCAGTGGAAACCAAATCTATCTGTGCACATGGTTGTGTCCATGTCATTGTTTGTTGTCTATGAATTTGAAACATTACATAAAGGTAATATACTGTAGGTTTCCCTTTAGGGCTGTCCTCGACCAAAGGGATTATTAGTCGACTAACACACATTTTGTAGACTAAATTTTGTTGACTAATTGATAAGTTGATTTAATCGACTTAAATCTGTAAAACTGAGTTTCTCCATAAAGAATCACACGAAATCATCGCTTTAAATCTTGTGTTTACCAGAGATGAGCTCATAAGTTTCTTGGAACTAAGTCATTCAGCATTAAAAAAAAAGTATTAAAAAAACACTAATTGACTAAAGACATCTTAGTCGACTAAGACCAAAATGACCGACTAGTCAACTAATCAACTAAGAGGCTGTCCTACTTCCTTTTAATGTATGCTGCAAAGAGTGCCAATGACAAAAGGGGCCCTATTTTAACCATCTATAGCGCATGGTCTTAAATGCATGGCGCAAGTGCATTTAGGGCGTCCAACTCCACTTTTGCTAGTTAAACGGCGCATAATCTGGGCTCAAAATATGGCGCAATGGGCAAAGGGGTTGTATTTAGTCTCTTAATTAACCATAAGTGTGTTTTGGGCATAACAGGAAGTAAACCAATCGGAGTGTCATCTCCCATTCCCTTTAAAAGCCAGGTGCGCCTGCACATTGGTATTTAACAATGCGTAACGCGCGGATCCATCAGCCTCAAAACGCCGTTTAGGGGGAGAGGGCCCTCAAACTTTGAAGTAGCCTATGTCTACCCTCGCACAAACAGAGGAATGCCACGGAGGCGTGTGTGCACCGTGATCTCTCTGGTCACGGCGGTCACACCAGTGACCGGAGGAGCGCGGAGAGCGTGCTGCAGGTTGAGCAATAATGCCTGAGAGCCTTCTGAATGGTCACCTGCTGCCTGACTTTTGTGTTTTCTTTTTCTGTCTGCGCCAGACTTTAGACCATGTTTTTGTTGGTCAATGGCGCTATCGTATTCTGCTGCCTCAAGATAGCAATGCACCAACAAAGTGCCCGACCACACCTCATTCTAAAGCCAACACGCCCATGGGCACACAGATGGGCGCAAGTACATTTGCTACCTACTGAACATGGGCACTGGGCGTGAAAATGACAACTGTGTCGGTCTGAAACTAGCAATGACAGTTGAGCTGTGCTGTGTGCGCCGCTTTGCGCAACTTTGCGCCGCTTTGCGCCGCTTTGCGCCGCTTTGCGCCGCTTTGCGCCGCTTTGCGCCAGCTGTAAGATTGGGCCCAAGGTCTGCAACAAAAGGAAACCACACATTTAATTTGTGTATTTTTGGAAGGATTTATTTCCTATTTGATGTGTCCATTTTGGGTTTAAACATTCAAATCAATCCATGTCCCAGGGCCTCACAAACCAAAGTGATTCTGTTCTATTACAGGACTATTTGGAAATCAGTCTATATACTGTATACATATATATTTATACTGCCAGTCTAAATACAATTTATTAAATCTATATTCGGCTGTAGCTATAGCTTAAAGGTCCTCTTATGTTTCAGGTCTGTAAATATTTCATGCTGTGTGCCTGTTGTATTTAGTTTCCGACAGAAAAAGCAGACACCTTGCTTTGTTCTGAATCTCAGGCTTTCTGTACCTCTACCTGTGTCAGAGAGAACATCTAGTTTATTATATTTGTTCAGAATTATTTTAAGGCGTCGTTCTTTGCTTGAACATGCACAGTATCCGCTTGATGGTGCGTTTTTGCCCACTTTCTCATCTCTGGTACTGATGTTGACACAGAGGATCCTCCTTTGAGATGCGGGCTGTCATAAGTGAAAGTAATTGTTCTAAACTGCATCTTCCCTGTGTTTCTTAAAATAGTCTACTTAGTACCTTTTCTTGCACACCACTGCAGGGGAGAATCATGCAAAGTGGCTGTGCTCCGGAATTCATAATGGATCAGGTTTTAATATCGTGAAATTGATTTTACTAGCTTTACTTGTGGTATCAGCAGATCTGCAGAGGCTATTTTTTGCCTACTAACTAACTGGTGAGAGCTGCAGTTAGATGGTGAGATAAGGTATGGAGATGGTTTTGGTTGTATGTACCAAAGTTTTATTTTCCTGCTTACTCCTCACATGAGAAGAACGCAATAAGGAAGTAGGAGTTCTAAGTGACGTGAAGGCGTAATAGTTGAAAAATGTGGCCTTTCAAACCAATAATCACTGCAATAACGTTGGGAGTTATGACCCTGACGATCAACATGGCCGCTTCTTTTAATTCCCTGCCTACCAGTATGTGTGATGTGGACAGGAATGCAACAAACTCTCCCTTCAGTTGCCCACAATAACACAAGTGGTAGGGCAGCGAGGGCGATCCTTGTCCTCTCTCCAGGCATGCTTTGCCCTCTCTGGCTGTAACAAAGAGCCCTCTAATCTGACACATGAATGAAACCCTATCTGCTTCTCTCAGTTATCTGTCGCATCAGCCCAATTCCACGGTCACACCTTTTTCCTCTTTCTCCACTGTAGCTGAAAGCAGTTTGAAGCTCTTGAGGGCTGTTGTCTAAATAAGCATGACTGTTTATAGTCCCAAGTGTGTCATCTCTTTATTTTTAATATTAACTTCAATGCCTGTTGTGTCTGTAACTTTATCTCCCTTAACTAAAGAGAGCATTTTTGGCTGCCCCCTCTTAGTCGACTATTTGGTCTTTTTGGTCTTAGTGGATTTCTTTAGTTGATTAGTCGTTTTTTATGCTTTTTTTTTCATGCTGAATGACTTTTTTCTAGGGCTGCCAATCGATTAGAATATTTAAATGCGATTAATCGCATGATTGTCCATAGTTATTCATGAATAATCGCACATTTTTTATCTGTTCAAAATGTACCCTAGAGGGAGATTTGTCAAGTATTTAATACTCTTATCAACATGTGAGTGGGCAAATATGCTTGCTTTATGCAAATGTATATATATATTTATTATTGGAAATCAATTAATAACACAAAACAATGACAAATATTGCCCAGAAACCCTCACAGGTACTGCATTTATATTTATAAAATATTTATATTTATAAAATATGCTCAAATCATAACATGGCTAACTCAAGCCCAACAGGCAACAACAGCTGTCAGTGTGTCAGTATGCTGACTTGACTATGACTTGCCCCAAAACTGCATGCGATTATCATAAAGTGGGCATGTCTGTAAAGGGGAGACTCGTGGGTACCCATAGAACCCATTTTCATTCACATATCTTGAGGTCAGAGGTCAAGGGACCCCTTTGAAAATGGCCATGCCAGTTTTTCTTCGCCAAAATTTAGCATTAGTTTGAAGCGTTATTTAACCTCCTTCGTGACAAGCTAGTATGACATGGTGGTACCAATAGATTCATTAGGTTTTGTAGTTTCATATGATATCAGTATCTTCACTCTCGCTTTAAAACTGAGCCCACTACCACCTCTGAATATCAACAACGTTAATGTGTTAAAGAAATTAGTGGCGTTAAAACGATATTGCGTTATTATCGCGCTAACTTTGACAGCCCTAGTTATTTCCAAGAAACTTATGAGAACATCTTAAGAAAGTGGTGCTTTTGTGTGATTCTTTGTGGAGAAACTCAGTTTTAGAAATCTGTCGATTAAATCAACTAATTGATTAGTCCCCAGTGTTAGTCTACTAAGAATTTCTTTGGTATAGGACAGCCCTAATTTTTGTCCATTACATCATTGTGGCTGTAACATCTTTACAGTTGTAGCAGTAAAATCAACACAATGAGCATCCTGAGGCTGTAACATCTTTACAGTTGTAGCAGTAAAATCAACACAATGAGCATCCTGAGGCTGAGCACACAGGTTTGACTAGCCAGTATGCAATTTAAGCACAACTGGTTCTAAAAGACAACTACTCTGATGTCCGTTTTCTGCTTACCTGTATAGTTTGTTATTATTTAGCCCCCAAGCAGATCAGATAATGCACCCATCATGCCTCATCACCTGCTGTGTGCTGACAAACACCCAGATGGCCTCAGGATTCAACCATGTTTGAAAGAGATGTGCTGTCAAATAAAGGCTGACCCACACTAAAAGAGTTTTCAAATCTTAACAGATGTTGAAAATGTGAGAGAGCCCACACATAACGACACGTTATGATAAATTTATCAGTTTTGTTCCTATAGTGTGTGGAGAGCAACGACTTGGCCAAAACAGCACACCACACACTAACAGATTCCAGTCATGAACATCAAGAGTGACGACTCTCAAAACTAGAGATCTCGCAAAATATCTTGTGATCAAATGTGACTTTAGTGTCAACAAACATGGCGGATGATGGGCAGGAAGACTTAGCGAAGTTTTTGCACTTCTTTGTACTGAAAATTCACAAAGAAAAAAAAATAAATTAATGGATGAAGTCATGGAGACACGTTAAATAAACACTCGTGTTGGGGCGCCCCATGTACTAAGGTTGAGTCCTTTTTGCAGCGGCCCGGGGTTTGAATCCGACCTGTGGCCCTTTGCTGCATGTCATCCCCTCTCTCTCCCCCTTATATCTATCACTGTCAAAATAAAGGCATTACAGGCCACAAAAATAATCTTAAAAAAATATCGTGTTGTTGCCACAAATCAACAAGTTGGTCCTCCATTTCTGAGGTCCATCTTACTTCTACTTTATGCATCACGTTTGCGTTAGCCGCGGCCGCCATGACTGCGATTGTTGTCCTTCCTTCTTCAGTCAGCTTGGTTCCCAATTGGCTATCGTTCTTTCCCATGTGACTGCGTCATCGGCTGTCCTCGGGGTTCCGCACACACACAACAGGATATCCGAAATATTGAACATGTTTAATATTTGTGATCTGAAATCGGTGCAGCCAGGATGGACTTACGAGCCGATCGGAAATGTAAAAAAACCTTCTTAACATACCTCACACCACAGGAATATCTAGAAAGATAATCTTTACAACCATCAAAAAATCGGCTTGATTCTTGCGTAGTGTGCGCTCAGCATACATAAGACACTGTAATGTCTTGTGCAACACAACTTTTGAGATATTTGTTTGAGAAAGCTTGAGATCCACTATTTTGGGGCTTTGTAGCAGTCTGAAATATCTCTGGGGTGGTATATTTTTTAGTACTGTTGTGAACAAACCCATATGTTTGTTTTCACATGGACACAGTGATTATGAAAAGTTGTTCCATATGGCAATTTGGTGCTTAACTAGCTCAAAATATTGTTTTGTCTTTTCCTCCTAATTGAAATGCGACCTATGGACATCTCTGTTGTTGTAGGGTTAGGGTTATTGTGTGCTGGCTGTCACAGTATTGTGACACAGCACAGAATAATCAATTAGCTTCATTGTTTATACACGTTTCAGCCCAATGAGCACGATTTCAATTATTAAGTTGCGTAAATTTTGTGCACTCATTTGTAGACTAATTATTTTCTGCACTTGTTTGTGGACTAATTGGTTCCAATTTATTCCATGTGTACAGTGGGTAAACATGGAAACAGGATACAGTTTCTACTAGACATGATGCTTTCCAAAGTGTTGGTATATAGGAGACACAATAGACAAAATCAAATCTGTTGTTTACCTGAGAGTTTGGTTTTACAGCCGTCGGAATAAATACCAATTATTCTGAGGGAGAAAAAACCTTTGAAAAAGACAAATGGTGTTATTATGTTTTTTATCTGTGGCTTTTATTCCTCATCATTGGCTTTCAGTAAATCGATGAAGCCATATTTCCCGAGTGAGTAGTGTGTCTCAGCCAACAGCAGACTACCAATTCTCCACTGAAAGCGTTCAACGTCAAGTGCTGAGTGTTAAAGTGTAGGATTAACCAGTCACCATCATTTCTCTGCATCTCCAACTGTTGTAGTGACGCTGACTGTTTTCAGGAAGCAGGGCCATAGTGTAGTCTACTTCTTGGCCTACATCTATCCTCTTAATGTTTCTTCTATAAACAGTGCCAGCGCACAAAGGCATTTAACAGAGTGCTACTGGTTATGCTGGAGGAAGCTGGGAACAGAGACTCTCAAACAGTTAATTAAACTGTGCCCCAGAATCGGCCTCACGGGCAATTAGAAACTGTATGTCGACTAATACTGTATCATTAGAATAGCTAGGGGTCAGTTCAAATTAGAAAAAAAACCCTGGTGCTAATCATACATGTAGTTTTGCATAAATACTCCTATTGAAGAAATAGTCCCTATAATAAAACTGTTGACAGTGAGATCTGTGGATTATCCAGAGTAACAGTACTGATTCTGTTTATGGCGAGGAAGATACCTCAGGGACAGATCTCAAAATTTGCAGGCAAACAAAATAATCTATCGTCAAATTTAAGTAAGAACCATAGAAATAGAATGTAGTAGCAGAACGGACATTCCCTTTCAAATCAACGTAGCAGGAAGGTCAGAGCGGCGGCCATTTTTATGTGTATCGTTGCCATAGCGACCTTTGTAGCGGGCTGACTTCTGCATAAACTAAACCGTCTTGTGGTAAGTTGCGGACTCACTGAGAGGTTTTGCAGTAACGAGTAAAACGATCGGTGGAGTAGTAACGTTACGAACCACAGAGAGCTGGAGTAAATTAGTCAAATTTAACAGCTTAATGCTTCAACCACATACTCTTCTTCTTTCACAGCGGAGGAAAACACATTGCTATCGCCAGATGAGTGACAACTTTGTTCGGCTCGTTTTCTGTAAGTAGCGTGGCGTTTAAGCATTGTGGAATTAGCAAGATAGCTAGCTAGCTATCGGACAGCTGTCTGGTTAGCTCCTGGGCTGGTTCGGCCGGGCTTTAATGCTGCACTAATTATGTAATATGAGCAGAACAGCGGGCTGGTGGCCAGCGGCAGCGCCGGGTCTAAACGCTCCCTCCGCCTGGGGACAAGCTACCTAGCTAACTAGCCAGCCAGCTGTCTCTGGGAGCTGCTTCCATTCTCTTCCCGGCGAGCTGCGACCACACACTTTAAGGCCCCACTAACGCGGGTTCTGTTGACACCATAACAACTAACAACAATCGCCATTTTCTTTTGTACTAGTCTAATTACCACAGCAAACAGTTCAATGACCCTTCTACTATTTTATTTCTAGGGTAAGAATATATTTTTTTTGTATGATTTGGTTGAAGCATCGATTTAGTAGTGTGTCATCATGCATCTACCATGTTAAGGTCAGAGTTCTGTCGGAATAAAAGTTAAAAGATGGATTCTCACTTACAGTTGTCTTTCAGTGTATGCAGTTTAAACTTTTTTTTGAAGGTCCTTACAAGGTGACAACCTCAGCCAAAATATCATGTTATGACAATAAGAGTACATTTGTTTTGCTTGAGCTTGCTGGCTGTCAGTGCAGGGTGTGATCTAAATGTTTATTCAGAGTTGTTTTAGCCTTATTTGGTGAGTAGAGCTTTCTTTTGAAGGGGCATTTATTCGTGGTTGTTGATCAGCCGGCTCTGCTCCCCCCCTCTTTTTTCACTTTCTGTGTTGAGGGAAGATTTCTGACCAGTGACCATGTCCTACTAAAAGAGCAAACCTGTGGTGTGTCAGACTGAATGACATTCTCTGGTGCAGCTTCATTTTGACTTTTTGTTTTGACATTATCATGCCCAGTGCAGCTTTATTCTTATGTAGTCACACACAAATTATACCTCAGTGGGGTTTTGCATGATCCCTCTCTTCACCACCCATCCATTTTCTAGTTGCTTATTCAACTCAAGGGAGCAGTGGCAACAGGGACATCTCAGCCATGCTGTATTCATTTACCCTCAGAACTATCCATAGCAAGCTTGTGAAGAGTTGTTGTTCCTCCAGCTTATCCAACGTATGCCCCAGAGTCTCCTCCCACCCGATACTCCAAACTCCAAATGGAGATGTCTCGGGGAAACATCCTTATCTGCAGCCAAAACTGCCTGAACTGGAATATTTGTTCTTGACTTTATGAGCCAGTCACTTACAACATATCTTTATATATTTTGGGGTGTAGTGGACAGTATTTTTATCTAGCTCTGGTGATAGACACACGGGTGGTGCTGATATCAGTGAGCTGACATGTCTGATGTTTTTGGCTTGAACGCAGCAAAGCGGAGGCCGGCCCTATAACCACGGAAGGCTGTCCCTCAGTGATATAGTTACACCATTGGTTGGTCGAGTTGGAGTTTCCCCATTGGCCGTTGCTTTTTCAAAATGAATCTGCACAGCAGTGTTTATCTTGGTAACGTATTTGCCTCCGCGATCAATCATCTGATCCACTTCCTCAATACATACACGTTTTTTGTTGCTGCGCAACGCGTTTGCAACTCCACCTACAAAGCTCGACCCAGAAATCCTCATTTGAGAAATTTTGCACAAGCTCTAAAATATCGCAATTTTTGGTGCCACTGTTTTTTTTGTGTATAAATTAAGATTCTGGTGTATATGTGTTTCAAACGTGGTATTTCAATCCTATATTTGTTGAGCAGTTCGATGCATCTGTTATAAGAGTAGCGTAGCTGCTTTAAGGAATAGGAATATAAAACTGAGTACATTTTCCATTGTACCTCCTAGATGTTTCTGTTTTTTGTTGCTTAGTGGCTACTATACTTCCAGAATACTATGAAACCCAAGATATTTTATCTTTGTAGTCACCGCCAAACACAGCACTATAACTAGAGTGCATAATTTCACATTTGCCGTTGGTCACGGAGGTTAATGTCATTTTTGAAATTCACTGGATATGAAATGCACCTTGAGTAATTAGCAGTGAAAATGCACTAGTGTTTTAAATTCCCAATGACTAATTCATACTGGTTACGCGCATGCACACGCCATGCAAACACTGCAACTACTGCCACCTTACTGTGCTAGCATGATGGTTAAATTGACATGTTGGAACACTGTAGCAGAGCTTTTGGCGTAACGGGAGCAATATTAACCTCCCAGCCCGCTATCTTCTCTTCACAGTAGGGGGTGTAATGATATGCTAATATTGCTTGCCTGCCAGCCAAGTTCCAGTGTTGGATGCTGGGAAAAGGTGTGAATATTTAAACATAATATGAAATGCTGCTCTTTTGTAAAAGAAATGTGGCTGCTGAAGCCAGAGGGTGTTGGCTCACCTTAGTCCCGGTGGGAGAGATTTCTCAAAGGAAAACACAATATAATTGTTATGTGAGATCAGAGAAGCTTCTAACAGGTTTAATGCACAGTGCCTAAATCCCAACACATGTTTTTCATCTCTGATATTCTGTTGCACCGTCTTCTACCTTTTTTCCTTGATTTTAGCATACAGTATACAGCAGGGGTGCCCAATACGTCGATCGCGATCTACCGGTCGATCGCGAAGGTAGTGTGGGTAGATCGCATGGCATTAAAAAAAAAAATAAAAAATAAAAATAAAAATAAAAAAAAAAAAAAAAATTAAAAAAATAAATAGACGTCAGCCTATCATCCATCCTCACTATGAAATTTGTCACTTGATTGACATACACAGAGCAGATTGAGAACTGTCTGTCAGAGTTTGACAGATGCTTTCAAGAGTTTGTTTTACTGGAGCCAGTCGCTACATTCATGTGCTACCCTTTTCCGGAAGATGCTGAGGTTGATTCACTCGCATCAAAAATCGCAACACTGTTTCACCTGAACTCATCTGGAGTGGAGGATGAGATTTTGACACTACAAACTGACATTCAGCTTAAGTCCAGGGCTCATGGACAGTTCTGGAACTTACTCACAGAGGAAAAGTATCCCAACATGAGGAAATGTGCTACCTCCATGACTGCATTATTCGGCTCCACTTATTTATGCGAGTCAGCCTTTTCCCACATGAAGATTATTAAGTCCAAATACCGTTCCACCTTGACTGATGATCATTTGGAAGTGTGCTTGAGGCTGGCTATCAGCAGCTACTGTCCGGACTATGC
This sequence comes from Sebastolobus alascanus, assembly GCA_916701645.2. Classification (NCBI taxonomy): domain Eukaryota; kingdom Metazoa; phylum Chordata; class Actinopteri; order Perciformes; family Sebastidae; genus Sebastolobus; species Sebastolobus alascanus. Next base: position 4,264,068 of record CAKAOJ020000032.1, read on the forward strand.
ATCCCTAGCTGATTCCATTCAGTGCAAGTCATCAGAGTAAGGTAATGACAAAAAATGTACAGTTATATTGTACAATATGGGTTCATGCAGTTATGCAAGGTACACCAACATATATTGTACATATAAAGAATACTCAATATATTTATAAATAAATATATGTTTTGCATTTTTATAGTAGGTAGATCATTTTGACTTGGTCATTTTATAAGTAGCTCGCATGCTGAAAAAGCTTGGGCACCCCTGGTATACAGTATACACTTTATGATTAAACACATCCGTAAATATTACATTAAGATATACCTTGTTTGGAGGTCTCTCTCAAAATAGCTTTTTAAGGCTCAGTGTGATAGTATTGACTCTTCGCTAAGTCCCGCCCCTCGTACGCAGACTGGCCAATCATAGCGTAGCATTGGCCAGCTTCGACCAGGGTCCAACAACTATATGGCTCTGCTTCATAGACTCATGCAATTGTTTCAGATTTTCTTCATTTTCAGGCTGGTTTTGTGGATTTGGAGCTAGTCATGGTTAAACGTTGTGCTTGGAGCTGTGTAATAGTGATACTTGTTACCCGGAGAGGTTGGAAGGAGATATATGTTTCTAAAACGTTACTTTTCTACGTTAAATCCTGTGGAGCGAACATTACCAGAGTGCGTTACCACATCATTACCTAGCATTAGCACTTCTACGCTATGCTAGCTACTGAAGGTATACTGAATGTATGCTGCTTTTGCTTTGTAATGATTGCAAGTTAACAGTGAATAATGTCTTGTTTTGTCCACAACTCAAAGATATTCAGTTTACTGTCATAGAGGAGTAAAGAAACCAGAAAATATTCACATTTAAGAAGCTGGAATCAGAGAATTGTGACTTTTTTTTCCTTAAAAAAATACTCAAAATGTTTAATCGTTTATCGAAATTGTTGTAGATTTATTTAATAGTTGACAACTAATCGATTAATCGTTGCAGCTCTACTAGACACAAAACTTAGCTTTATGATTTCATAGATATATGGTGATGGTGGTGATGATATCCAACCATGTTTTACTGCAGCCAAATCAGCCTTTGCCCAACAGGACTGTCGCTGAATACTGACACAATGGTGACCATTTAGTTTCCTCCGTGCTTGTAAGCAAATGTTCTAGTTGAGCCTGTGGCATATTCCTCCGTATTAGTCATGGTTAGACTGCATGATTTTATTCTTCTTAAGAGATCACCTGCTTTCCCCTGTCCCTTAGTTGTTTGGTAATTTAGTTTGTCAAAATATTGTCACGCATATTACTTAGATATGTGTGATCGAGCTGTCAAGTTGAAACTGGTTCCTGTCACATTTACGTAGAAACTGCACCCTTTCGATTGCATGCATGTGAAGTATGCAGGCTTTACATGTAAACCTACCAAGTGTGTATCTAAGGCCAGATGGCACAACAATCCAAACTTCTGCCCTGACTGGAAATGTGGGGGTGTGACTGTGTATGACTTCGACGTGTCGACAGACAGACGGCTGTCAGCCAAATCCGGCCCTGTACCAAATATATTTGGTGTAATTTTAAAATGTCAATAGTGCGTTCATTCAAAACATTAAGGCTTGTTTCAGAAATGTAATGTAAATATAACGATGTAAATATAAAGCAAATTATTGCTGTGCCTTGCTGTGTACTATGGACCGTGCATGGTGCTGAAATGAGGTCTAATCATATTACCAGATAAATCACAGATGAAAAATTAAACCACTTAAATTTGATGAAACAATACCGTATATCTTTAAGTCAAGTCGAGTCAATTTTTATTTGTATAGCCCAAAATCACAAATCACAAATTTGCCTCAGGGGGCTTTACAATCTTTACAATTCAAGCGCAATATGATTTTTAACAAAGATACATTCACAAAAACAAACGATGACAAGTTTGATCTCTTTTCTAACAGCAGTTCTGTTACAAACAGGAGGGAGTGACACTCCTAAGACATTTATTATCCTTTATTAGCTTAAGTGCACATTTAATTAACCGACCAAGCTAACGTCTGATTGTTTTCACTCCTATGTCTTTAAGTCGTTAAATTACAGGGCTGTTGGCTGTTGTACAAACCCATAATTAAACTGAAGCTATGGCAAGAAGAATTCAAACATTAATCAGACACTTTTATTTACCAAAATATATCAAATTTTTATAAAATAAATGAAAATAATACTGAAACAATTGAACATGCATAACATAGAGGCCTGTATCTTCACTGCACCTGCTGTAAAAAAAACTGGCCATCCCTTGGTCGAACCTGACTGCCGACCCCTAGATGTTTCCTCTCCCCTTGACCTGCTTTCACACTCTCTGCATCAGCAACTCATCTGTTGGCAAGGTCTGGCATGCAACCTGTAGGGAACACAGGCAACACATAAGAGATGCAGTCCATAAATAAATAGCACACGATCAACTGTAACATAATATTTACTCTTGTAAGTCTTCAAACTTTCCTATAAATCTGTGCCTTGCACCCATAACTACCACCTGCGCATTTGCAGCATCTCAGTGGCTCACAAACCACAAAAGGAAACTCTTCACTTCCTGAGTGCCGTGGTATTGCTGTAATGTCAACCACTGAAACAGGAATTCATTTCGTAGTAATTCAGCGGCATCGTTTACTTCTTCTTTTTGCCCTGTGGAAACAGCAAAGCTTGGCTCACACTATTTATTTTAGGATTTAATTAACCTGAAGTTATGAGTTTAAGTTCAGAAACTCTGCTTACCTGAAGTTTACTTAATGCATTATTTGTAATCTGGCCAGGACACCTTTATTTTTCTATTAGTATCAAGTGAACTGAGCTATTTCGAAACGAACGAAAATGAAAAGGTTTTTGATCTTTTCAAGATCGCAGTGTTTATTAGACAAAATTGTAAAGCGTATTAGGTTTTAATTAGGGCTGTCAATCGATTAAAATATTTAATCACGATTAATCACAACGTTTTTTATCTGTTCAAAATGTACCTTTAAAGGGAGATTTGTCAAGTATGATACAAGTAGTATCAAGCCCAACAGGCAACAACAGCTGTCAGTGTGTCAGTGTGCTGACTTGACTAAGACTTGCCCCAAACCTCATGTGATTATCATAAAGTGGGCATGTTTGTAAAGGCGAGACTCGTGGGTACCCATTGAACCCTTTTTCATTCACAGGTCAAGGGACCCCTTTGAAAATGGCAATGGCAGTTTTTCCTTGCCGAAATTTAGTGTAAGTTTAGCGCGTTATTAAACGCGACAAGCTAGAATGACATGGTCGGTACCAATGGATTCCTTAGGTTTTCTAGTTTCATATGATACCAGTATTTTCACTCTAGCTTTAAAACTGAACCAGCTACAACCTAAAAATCAAGTTGCGTAATTGCGTCAAAGTTATTTGTGACATTAAAACAAATTTGTGTTGACGCATTATCGCGTTAACTTTGACAGCCCTAGTCTAAATACAAAGAAATGATTAAGCAGAGGGGTCACACAGTTAACTATGGTTTTACTCATGAGTGAGCATTGCAATGACATGTAGCGTTTATACTGTAAAAGGACAAGATTTTCTTCCACTGCCGGAACTTTTTAATGAAACTACAATTATTACCATGACAACAAACTGTCCATTCACACTGCGCGTCAGTCCATGACTTTGCCAAATTCAGCATGACGCTCTCTTCAGCTCAAAATGTATTTTTTTTTTTTTTTTCTCGAGACAACCATCAAGAGTGTTATGACTAAGCACAAATTCATATTAATTCTCACAGACAGAACTTTTTATTTAATATTGGATGAGTAGTGGCTAGTTCAAATGAAGTAATTTTGCTGAGTGGTGGCTTTCCTTTTCAAATCCCCCTAATACAATATTTAAACAGTGTCTTCTTTAAGCATATACAATAAAAGTAAGTTTGGATCGCTGTACTAGGCCCCTTTGAAAGATTATCTCCTGGTATGTTTGCATTTCCTTGAAGTACCAGGCTCTGCGTCAGCAGAAAGAGGAGGATGAGGAAAGGTTGTGGAAGGTGGAGGAGTGTGCATTGCTTAAATGAATGGACTTGTTTGGTATGAGGGTGAGTTGAAGGCCTGAAATCCACACCCAGATATTAAATCACCTGCCAGAACCACAGGCATTTTTACATTTCCTTGAAAAGCAGGAGATTATTTTTCTTCTTCTTCTTTACTGGAAGAAAAAATGTATGTTTAAACTACCAAATAGCTGTGTTCTCTTATGATCTAGGGATCTTCTTAACCTAATTTGTTTCCTCACTGTGGACATGAGTAGTTCTGGTATTATTAGGACATTGAGCTACATACAGTAAATGACACAGCTGAAGATAATTAGGTTTACTGTCTCCTTACCATTACCTGTGATTGGCAATGAATGTCCATGGGGTAACCATCTCCACAACTCTTCATACCCGTCTTGTAACTGTCATGGTAAAGGTCTTGTTGGGGATGTGAAGGTAGAGGCTAAGGTGAAAGATGACCACAAAGTGTATGTAGTCTTTGTGGGATTATTGCCAATTGTGGAACTAATCTAGTGTGTTTATCAGTTTACACAATAAACTGTATCTAAAGATGGACGACATGACAGCTCCCCAAAAGTGAAGCTGAAACATCTGGATCGCCCCCCTGGTGGCTGGCTGCAGTATAGGTCATAAAGCCCACCTTTCTCCATGGTAGCGGATGGGACATGGGCCAGACTAAAAAGTCAAAGTACACGTCAAATACATTTTTCCCGAAGATGGTCTCGGTCATTTTAGGTAGTTCTTATCACAGACTCTGGCTCCAAATTACGTCAAAGTCTCAAGATGGCAGCTCCCGTATCCGAGATATTTTGGCTTCAATTCTGTACAGTGGGAGGAAGTGGGGACTTGTGGTCCATCTTTATATACAGTCTATGGTTTACACATTGAATGCATACTGTTAAATTCAAACTTAAGCACTTGGGAGCAAGTGTAAAAGCATTATGTAAAACCTTTTGGCAGGTGTTCTTCAATTGGGACATCTATTCCTTTAATCTGGTTGACTAATTTAGTAATGCTCCTTGCATTGTAGACAGTAAGCATAGCACAGATTTAGCTTATTAACTGTGTGATCTATGAGTAACATGTAGCGAAGGGGGTAGCTGTTTTTTGAGGCTATCTCTGATTAAAACCACAACTACTAACCTAAAACAAATGTTTGGTCTTCTTTTAGACTAGACCGCTCTTTACACTCGCATAATACTAGGGTAATGTTGCTTATTTTGGTTGAAAATAAGAATCATTCTCTTTATAATAATATTGAACTGACAAGCAGACAATCCTCACATTTTAGATGATGAAACCAGCAAATGTTTGGGATTTTTACTTTGTTATTGGTATGTTGTCCTGCCATACTCCACGTCAAACATAGGCTACATCCACGAGTCCTTTTGAGATGTCAAAAGAATGATGCAGTAACCCATAAACAGTCAGGCCATCATACATCTACAGGACCACCAGACAGGCAGCACCTGGTCACAAGCCTCTCAAAGTAAATGTTAAAAGGTCGAGTGTGTTCATGCTGGAACATCATTGGGGTTATCAATTTGGCAGCTTACATCACGGATGTTTCATTGAATTACGCCCAAGTCATCAAGGTTCAACAACACTAAGTTTTGGAGTCCCAGAGGCAACTGTCTCCTTATCTGAAACATCCAAAAACATTGTTTTGTGTCTTCAAGTCCAAGTGCAAAAAGAGGTTTTTGCATTATTTGGGGTCTACAAATCACATTTCCTTTACGGTTGTTCAAAGACTGAATACTAAAAACTGACTTTTGCCCAGCAGACCGCTGTTTGTACCCCATGTGAAGCCAGACGTCAGCGTTGATTTATTTGTAACTTCCGTACTTAAGTTACGCCACTTCTGGTGTTATTTTAACCCAAACCACAATCTTTTGTAGTTTTGCTGCCTAAACCTAACCAAGTCAATCTTTTCCTAAACCTAACTAAGTAGTTTTATTTTGAAAAGAGTGGTGCGTAAATTGACACGTGCATCACGTGTTGCTGGATATTCGTAGGAAAACGCCCGAAAAAAAGGAGGAATAACTTTTAGTAAGAAACCATGCGAACCGTTGTGTGAGGATACTTTGACTAGATAACCCATACGTCTTTTGTCAAAGTGATTGCCTCCACATCAGGATGGAAATCCCACTTGTGTGCTCTAAATGTTTCACTGGCATTATACTAGCATTTGCACCGAGCGCTGTATTCAATAGCTTTTGAGAACTTATGGAGATATTTAGGAACCTAGCGTGTCAAAGTTACTAACAAACCATCCGGTTGGAGTGACAACAACAACAACAACAACTGTGATAAGGTATGCGGCTGCAGACAGTTTCCTTTTCCTCCAAGGAATTGTTTAGCTGAGGTGCTAAGCTGCTCAGATCCTGTCACTTCTCATCTCTTGATACATTCCTAAAGTAGAAAATGGCCTAAACAATAGTTGCACTCATATGGCATTTGCTGTGTGAAATAGCATCTCTGCTCCGATTCTCCGAAGGTTAACGCTTTATATAAAAGTGTCATTTTTGATGATGTTGCTGCTTCAGTTATAAAAAAAAATCATTTTTTTTAGCAAATCAGATTGGGTATTTTGGGTTTATAGCTAACACTGGTTTGGTTTATACATGAAAGTTACTGTCTTTTTAGCACAAAATTATGTATATATATATTATTATCCTTCCACTGCAGCTCAACAGGGAAACACTGTCTGGGGAAACAAAGAGGGAATAGTATACTAAAGACTGCTGAAGAAGCATCATATTAGCTTCAGAAAAACTTGAGAATACATTTTTGCATAAAATGAGGACTGTATATTTTGTCCCTCGTCACTTGCGTTGAAAGTGTCTTTTAATGGATTTGGTACAAATTGTTGAATGTGAACAAAACTGTGTTAGTTTACATTTACATTACATACTTCACAGGCTACCTTAACGTTGAAATGACTGCTCGAGGCTGGGTCCGTCCTACATGTCTAAATTCTCATTTCACTTCTCCACGCATCAAGGCAGGCTGGATGTTTATCTCTTTCCTTCTTCACCTCCCTGATCCAGCTGCTATTTTTAACATGTTACACCAGAGCCAACCTTCCTATTTACTGCCACTATGCAAACTAAAATCGTAGGCGTTGCTGTGTCAAACAATGAAATTCTTTGTTTGATGAAATCCTTTCTTTCTATGTCTGCTATCTGGCAGTCGCCTCACATTGATAGTCACAATATATTCTCCATCATGAATTTTGTTAATACTGGACTTCATATTCCAGACAGAGAGCACATAAAGATTTTCTGGAGTAGAAAGCCATGCAGTCAATAGATCGTATTTGAGTGTTGTTTTCATTTTGAACATCTCATTCCAGAAGCAGGCGGCTTCAGTCGGTCAAAGTTGCTCTGGAAAACTAAAAGATTGCCCTAAAGCCTGGACTCTGATGTCTAATGAGGACCATTTCCTGACAAGCCTTTTCCTTATGTTGACAATAGCAGCTGCTCTGCAGTTTAAGCCAGATTGCCAGATAGATAGACGGTGTTAAAGAGGTCTGTTATACACCTCCTTATGTAATGCTTCGCTAAGTCGAAAATGGTCAAAATGCAGCTTCTTGCTTTGGTTCAAGAAGTCATGCAAATGCATGTACTTGTGTTTGTTTGTGTGTTTGCTGAACCATTACCTGACAAGCTGTTGCTATAGATTACTTTCCTCCCCCTCCTCCTGCTTAGGGCCGTGTACTGGACTCTGGAAGAGAATTTAGTACAGTTTATGAGAAGTTATATTTTGGAGGATGGCAGCATAGTAAATAGGAAGCTTATGCAGTAATTATAGCTGCAACGATTAGTCGACTAACTGCTTGACAGAAAAATAATCGACAACTATTTTGTTAATCGATTAATCGTTAAATTAATTTTTCATGCAAAAAAGGCAGAAAATGCTGTTGTCAGCCTCTCAAATATGGAGATTTCCTGCTTTTCTATGTTTTATATCATATTAAACTCGGCTGTTTTGATTTATCTCACGATTGTCCATAGTTAATCGCGATTAATCACACATTTATCTGTTCAAAATGTACCTTTAAAGGGAAATTTGTCAAGTATTTAATACTCTTATCAACATGGGAGTGGGCAAATATGCTTGCTTTATGCAAATGTATGTATATATTTATTATTTGAAATCAATTAACAACACATAATATCATATTACACACAAATATTGTCCAGAAAGCCTCACAGGTACTGCATTTAACATGAAAAATATGCTAAAATCATAACATGGTATACTGAAGCACAACAGGCAACAGCAGCTGTCAGTGTGTCAGTGTGCTGACCTGACTATGACTTGCCCCAAACTGCATGTGATTATCATGAAGTGGGCATGTCTGTAAAGGGGAGACTCGTGGGTACCCATAGAACCCATTTAATTCACATATTTTGAGGTCAGAGGTCAAGGGACCCCTTTGAAAATGGCCATGCAAGTTTTTCTTTGCCGAAATTTAGCGTAAGTTTGGAGCATTATTTAGCCTCCTTCGTGAGAAGATAGTATGACATGGTTGGTACCAATGGATTCCTTAGGTTTTCTAGTTTCATATGATGCCAGGATGTTAACTCTAGCTTTCAAACCGGCGTAAGAACAAATTTGCGTTAACGCGTTATTATGGCGTTAACTGGACAGCCCTGCTTGAAAGACATACCTTGGACTTTTAGAAATCGGAATGGATATTTTCCACTATTTTCTGACATTATATAGATCAAACGATCGATCATGAAATTAAGTTGTAGCCCTAACAGGGTTGCTGACGTACTTGTAATTTCATCACATATTACACTGTCAACAAGTGAAATAGAAAGATGGTGCAGCATGGCTACAGAAGGATGGATGGTTTCATCTAAATCCTCTCTCTTCCATTTGGATGAAATGTACTGTGGGTCTTAATTATGGTAGTTTTCCTTTTGCTTGTTTTTGGTCTTTGTCTCTCCCATCGCACCGTGCAGAAGGCATAATACAGGATAAATGATTTATGATTGCATAAAAGAATTCAATTTAATGTAATCTAAAACAGTACAGGCGTATGCAGGCCAATTGTAGCCCATGTGTGTTATCTACAGTTTTCTGCAAGTTGTACCAAACCTCTGTCCTCAGGCAAATGAGCAGAACAACAAAGGTAATGATGTGTTGATCAGACTACCGCCTGGGCATTATCACGTTTAATGTAGTGTGAAAATGACTGTCAGCCATTGTTTAAAACAAAAGCTTGGCAGGTTGCCCCTCTGAAGATATTCTTAGATATCCAGCTATTAAAATACTTCTATCAACCTACTGTACCTCTCCTCTCTGTCTCTCATTGTCGGTCTGTTGGTATAAGGAAGGCAGCTCAACGGTGTCAGATGATCAATCTTCTAATTTGAAATGAATTAATCTAACAATAATGATTGAAAACCCCACAAAATTTAGCAATTTGAGCAGAATTTGTATAAATCTGTTAGCTTCCAACACAAAGATTATTTGGTGCCACTTGAGTAAAATATTCATGAAGTGTTTTTGGAATAACAACTTGTTCTATATGAAGTGAGTGTGAGTCAGCTGTGATTATTGAACCAGTGTATTCCATGGTCACCGCACGCATAATTGTCACCACTTTACCTTCTACTCCTGCTTGATGACAGATGTAGAGTGGCTGGCTCATCCACCCGGCGGATGTCGGTTTGATGTTCTGTTAATATTTTCAACAACAGAAGCTGTAGTAACAAGCCGTATTACAAGACAGACAAACTGGTAGCAATCCATAATTCTTGTGTATCACAGGAAGCATGGAGGGAGTCTGTGTGAGTTGTGACAGCTGCAGACTGGGCAGAGAGCAGGTCTGGGAAATATGGCAGAATGATGTTATCATGACAATAAATTCCTTCTTGTGTGATAACAGTTTAGCATGATATATTCCAGTCAGTGTATTTCTGTTAAATGTTTTTTGCGAATAAAAATAGCGTGGTAGATATGAATGGATGGAGTCATATTAGTCTCAATTAGGGCTGTCAAAGTTAACGCAATAATAATGCAAATTAGTTTTAACGCCACAAATTTCTTTAACGCAACTTGCGATTTTTAGGTTGTAGCGGGCTCAGTTTTAAAGCTAGAGTGAAAATACTGGCATCATATGAAACCAGAAAACCTAAGTAATCCATTGGTACCAACCATGTCATAGTAGCTTGTCGGGAAGGAGGCTAAATAACGCTCCAAATTTAAGCTACATTTTGGCGAGGAAAAACTGGCATGGCCATTTTCAAAGGGGTCTCTTGACCTCTGACCTCAAGATATGTGAATGAAAATGGGTTCTATTGGTACCCACGAGTCTCCTCTTTACAGACATGCCCACTTTATGATAATCACATTCAGTTTTGGGCAAGTCATAGTCAAGTCAGCACACTGACACACTGACAGCTGTTGTTGCCTGTTGGGCTTCAGTTTGCAATGTTATGATTGGAGCATATTTTTTTTATGCTAAATGCAGTCCCTTTGAGGGTTTCTGGACAATATTTGTCATTGTATTGTGTTGTTAATTGATTTCCAATGATAAATATATACATACATTTGCATAAAGCAAGCATATTTGCCCTCTCCAATGTTAAGAGTATTAAATACTTGACAAATCTCCCTTAAGGTACATTTTGAACAAATAAAAAATGTGTGATTAATCGCGATTAACTATGGACAATCATGCCATTAATTGCGACTATATATTTTAATCGATTGACAGCCCTAGTTCTAAGATGGTTGTGCTGATCAACTGAAATGTTCAAAGGAATAGTAGATTAATTAAATTGAGCAATGAGCACTCTGCAGACTTTAACACCTGCAAGCTCAAGAGATGGTGATGTTCTTCACCGCCATTACATTTAGAAAGATTTGCCCTAATCTGTGTCATCTTGCATACATATATCCTTAATGTAGGTACCACTTCATGTAAAGGACATTATGAATGTATTATAACCAGAGCATAATATAATGCATGCATTTCGCCTCGCTATTTCTTCTCATCTACGCCATCAGGAGCTCATTCCCTCATATCAGTGCTAGCACTGGAGGGATTTGAGTCGGGCAGATTATCTGCTGGAGCCATTTCAGCATCAGTATGTTGGAAATGGGAGCGTTCATGAGCAGTGAAGAGCGCAGGATTATAAAATGTTGTCATATCACGATTCATGCTTCGGGTCAGTGTGATGGATGTTTGGGTTTGCGTGGTGGTGTGGAGGGGGGGGCTCTCGTGAAAGAATGAGCTGGAACTGGCTTTGGTTTGACAAGACGGCTCGTTAAAAGAGATCCAGTTAGAAGAGCTGTTGAAAAAGTAGGCCAGTGGTGGTGAAAGCTTGGTCACTCTGACAGCCCATTTGTTGAGTGTTATGTTACCTTGAAAACCACGGTCAAACCGGGTTGTATTAGCGCATCAGCTGGCCTTCACAGTCCTCATGTAAAGGGCTAATTTAACGTAGCCTTAAAATGACATTTACATATTAGTTTTCAACACTGAGGTATCACGAAAATACTCATTGCCTGCACTTTAATGAAGTCAATCAAACATCAGACTATTCAGATCTTCCCCTAGACGTGTCCTCGTGTCTAACACTCCCAAACTGACAGATGACATCAATTCAAAAGCCTGACATAAGCCATGTGACAAACTAGAGACATGCTAGACGTGAGCACAAATTTGTCCCGGGCGTTCTTCTATTGTCCGTCTGTGCTGTCGTCTCCTGCAGGCAAATGACTTCATATTGAAATGATTTCACCCATAGAATTAATTGCAGTGTCATTAGGGAGGGAACTGAAGGACGAACATCAACATGGGCACACACACACACACACACACACACACACACACACACACACACACACACACACACACACACACACACACAAACAATGGATAGAGGGTCTCATCGCCCTGCAGCCGTGGCTTGGCAGCAGCAGTGTTTTTGCCTCTTACTTTTAGCTGGGTAATTTCCTCCCCTTTGATACAAAGTGGCCATCATTTGTTGCTTTCTCTCATCTTCAGCATCACATGGCAGTCTGTAATGATTTAGAGTCTGTTTTGTGATGCTCCGACCTCAAATAGCAGTGTTCTTTTAGTACTCGTTCTATTCTCGGTCTCAATTTCTTGCTCGCTGCCAAAACGTGTGGTCTTGTGATTTACACTAGACTCATAATCTTAATATAAATACGTGCTTTAAATACATGCCTTTTAATAATGTTCCTCCTAATACATTTAGAACCTTAAAGGTGCTATACACGATACTCAGAGCATTAATATAGCATCAAACAACTAGTTGCTATGGAAAGATATAGAGGGGTAAAGTCTACCTGAGCAGAGAATGAAGTCGCTCTCCCTCTGTGTGTGTTGGGCCAGCCAAGCATGCCTTTTAGTGCATGTTAGTGCATGTGAGCGTGCCCCACTGGCTCGCTCACAGCCGCCGCTCTGCACTGCTCTCGTACGGCAGTTACAGCTGATAACGCCCTCCCAACCGACGGCGCCGTTGCGGAAGCGTAGCACCCAACCTCCAGTTCCCCCTCAGGTTAACACTGTTAGCTTTGTCAGCAGTTTTGCCGTTTTTTTTCACTGTTAGCGCTGTTAGCATCGTAGGCTACGAGCCGCTGCCATGTTGAGAGCCGTGCAGTTGCAATAGAAATGCTCCCAATCTCGCATTTACCACCTTTAAATTTTGTTTCCATTAAATTGTTGCCCAAGTTTCAAGCCAATTTTGGAGATTTTGGCAAAATGAAATGTGAATCAGGGCACGCTACTACTACTACTACTACTATACAAATATGTTAATACAATATTTTAATAATTGAGCACCAGTAACTCTAATACATCTTCTTCCCTACCTTCTGTGATGTTTGCATGAGCAGTAAAGGTAAAAGAAAGGGCTCTGTATTGACTCGAATCAGGGATGTGGCGGTTACATACACCCTCAGTAGCTTCTCTTTTTTATTCTTAATTTCTTTGGGAGCTTTAGTTGATTGGAGGAGCTCGTATTTGACATCAAGGTCTTTCCAGAAAATCACTTTCCGTGACAGGCTTTTACTGTTTCTTCTCTTTTTCAATATGCCAACTTTTCCTCCTCAGCCAAGCTAAAAGCATTTTGTGATATTTTGTCTTTTTCTTTTTTTTTTTATTTCTTGCATTCAAGTTTTTGTACAAATTGAAAATGTGCGTAAAAAAGGTGGATGGAAACATCTCGATCATGACAATTTTCCTTCAAAGCTCCATTACGCAGCCCATGATTAGGTTGTTTACATGTGGTAGAAATATTAACCTCATGTCAGGCATTGTCATTGGTGACATTGGATTTCATACAGTATTTCCGCTTTCCAAGCACCCTAACGCCATCATTGGGCTCCTGAAACTCAAGCTTAGCTGAGGCAATAGATATGAATTCTGGCTCTGGCGTACCATTTAGCCCTGCCATCCTCCAGTGTTGCTCTCCATGGAGACCATAGAAGCCTGTTTGTGCTTTGTGTTACGGCCCAGTGACTGCTGGGCTGCTCAGCCATGATTAATTCAGGCAGGCCTCAGGGGAGAACAGCCAGGCCGGGTTACCCAGCCAGGGATCTGGTGTCTAGCTGCCATAAAGACGCTGGCTTTTATGGCAGCTTTTAGCCGCAGAGCTCTCCTTGGCTGTAGCCGAGGCTGAAGCTGGCAACCTTTCACACCTGCTCCTGAAATAGAGCAATGTAAATGATTGAATTGAACAATTTAAGAAATTGAATGATTGTAAACCTCTTTGCCACGCACCGATAGACACATTAAATGTTCTCGCTCAGCTATAGGAGATTGCATTTTGTTTTCAAATTTACATCAGGGTTCAAAGTATCCCAGTTGATTATTGGCAGCATGATTCAGTCTGTTTGTAATCTAAAGTATACGGATTGTTTATTGCTATATTTTGTACCCATGTAACAACATGGCGATAACCAGCTGCTGTGAGGTTTCATACCAGTACGCTTGTATTCTGATTCAGCTGGCACCGTTGGTAAGCGGTACACAGTTTCCAGGTTTGGAGCAGAGTGCTGCCTGAGATAAAGTACATTTGAATATGTCAATTATTTATTTTATATCCATATGACTCATTTCTATCATAAAATACACAACTGAAGAAACTCTGTCAGATGCAATCGAAGAATGGGGTCTTTTTTTAAGATATGCTGCACTGTACTGTGAGGTAAAACATTCACCTCTGTACTGTAGTTGCTTTGCTTTTCTCAGCTATCAATCTCTCAAACACAACGTCAAAATTATTAGTATATGAGAAAAAATAATTTTTCACTGAAGAATTTTGGGTCATTTAATGTTTGGGTTTTAACTAATAATTAGTTTCATTAACAATCTATTTATGTTTTAGATCAGTGATTCTCAAAGTGGGATCTGTGGCACTCTGTCAGGGGGTCTGCGACATCATTTGCTATAAATCATAAAATTGTGCTGTATCGTTAAAAAGTCTATATCTACAGATGGGAACCATTTGCACCAATAAAACAAGCATATTATGTCCATTACCTCCCACCCATGTTAGAAACTCTGATTGTGATACACAGTAACGAGTACATTATTTTAAAGTTGAAGCACTTACTAATAGTCAGCTTCAGACTGGTAAATTTCGATATCTGGTTTTATTAGGACTTTGACAGTCTTGCTACTGTTGCTTCTGATCAATTACTTGAAATGGAGGCTATAAATGCTGTTAAGTTGAATCCAAATGCAATTGGAATAAAATCACCCTCTGTTTAAAGGTATATACAGTAAGTTATATTAACATTCAATAACATTGCAAATTTCCCCGCTGTGGGACTAATAAAGGATTATCTCATCTTATCGTAACACCATTCAAATTGAAATGTGTTTCTGTTTATCACTATGAAACAGGTCTGAAGTATTTAGGTTGAAATCTTTTAGAATACAAATTGTTCCGATGGCATCTAGGAGTACAAATGGTAGGAAGAATATGTTTTATTTTTAGTGTTACGATTAAGAGGGGGTCGTTGGAATATTTTCTCCCCTGTAAGAGGTCCCTGGCCCCCAAAAAGTTTGAGACCCCCTGATTTAGATAAAGTACTTTATTAAAATAATGACCGCAGCCCATCTCAAGTTCCTGGAGATTTCTGCTTGTTTTGTCAGTCAAAGGGTTCGGGTTGACCCCATATAAAAAGTACCACACACCATGAGATAATGTGACAAGGTAATTGTTCAATTTGTCTTAAACCTTTTCTGATTGTAGGAAATGACAGATCAGGTCCAACCTCAGCCCTATCCTTCTGTGTGTGCCAGCTGTATGTCACTACTATAGTGTGGCACTCTGTCTTCTCTCCATCCTCGTATTTGTTCTCCGTCTGCTCGGTCAACTGACTCTGATGGATGGATGACTCGCGCACGCTGTCAGGCTCATAAATCAACTGTTACTGTGGCAAAATGGCACCCAGCATCCATTAATGGCAGACCTGGCTGCAATCTATCCCCCAAGTTAATAAATGGTACTCTGTAGAGAGCTTTGTGATTTATCATTGACTTGCTAAGTGACAAAAAAGGGAAGAAGTCACAGGTTGCTAGTGGGGCATTAATTGGTGCATGTGTTATTGCTTTAACGTTGGCTTGTTGCCATAACAGGTGGCCGCTGGATATTTTGACTGAAATTATTTTGTCATTTGTCATCTCTCCTAAAAGACGGCTTGGTATTTGTTTGCCCATCTATCCATCTGTTACTTATACTGTTTACTACGTTTGTACTGTATGAATTGGTCACAGTAGATGTATCTATTTAGCTATTTGCAAAACTCTGATTTAATTAAAGGGCTGAGTCATCCAAATTATGAAAAAGAAAAACATTTTCTCACTTAGTGAACACGATATCTCAGGAACGCCCCGCGGGAATTTCTTCAAATTTGGTACAAACATCCACCTGGACTTAAAGTGTCAGTAGGCAGTATATTTTTGGCATCATTGGGCAAAAAATCCATAATATCCTTTCAGCATATTGTAATTCAAGTGTTCTGAGAGATAACTACACTTCTGCTCCTCCTCATGGCTCTGTTTTCAGGCTTTAGAAAATCTAGCCTTTGACGGGAGACTTTGACCAATCAAAGGTCATTTCAGAGAGAGAGCGTTCCTATTGGCTGTGCTCCGGTCATGTGACCGGAACTTGGCTTCCTTCAACAGATTTCACAATGGCTGCTGCGTCACAAACTTTCTCATTTTACAGCTAAACAGTACACTACAAGATGATTCTGAAAACATTTAAGGAAAGAAATAGTCATTACAGTAACAGAATATTGATTCATATTCAGCAGACCTCAGATCAGCTCTGACTGCTTGTTTTCCTCCGGTCTGTGAAATCTTGCAGATGCCGTTAGGAGCACTGGAGGACACAGAGGCACATGATTTTTTTCAGGTTACCTGTTTCATGTACTACTGTCAGGATATAGCGACCGTTTTATAAAAATAACTTTTTTTTTATAATATTTGCTCCAATCTCGCCTACTTCAGCTTTAAGGATGAACGGATTAGATTTTGGTGGTCAAAGTTCACTGTGACCTCACGTCCGTCTCATTCTCGTGAACGTGATATCTCAGGAACCCCTTGAAGGAATTTCCAAAGCACAAACGCCCACTTGGACTCGAGGATGAACTGATTAGATTTTGGTGTTCAAGGTCACTGTGACCTCACAAAACACGTTTTTGGCCATAACTCAAGAATTCATAGGGTAATTATGACAATTTCATGCAAATGTCTAATAGGATGATAGTGATGACATTTTGGACAGACATGGACGTAAACTGCAACTTGACTGGTTGGCAGAGACATACAACCGCGAGGTGGTAATTCTAGTTTGCATGTCATTTTGAATACTGCATTTAAAAATGTTGCTCACCTCCATTCATTGTTGTTCTGGGGTGGCAGAAGCAATCTCAGATATGGATGCGTCAAAACCTGGACAAAACTATACATGGAAAGATACCAGTAGGGGGTAAGGGAGAAAATAATGTTTTTTTTTGTAATTTGGGTGAACCAACCCTTTAATTAATCTCAAATCAAAGTAAAAATTTGTTTTTTTATGGTGACTAAAACATGAAAATGTAAACAAACCTCTCAGAGCCTCAAAATACTTTTTTTTTTTTTAAAGATTATTTGGCATTTTCTGATAGCTAGAGAGAGACAGGAAAGGCAGGGGAATTAGGGGATGACATGCAGCATAGGGCCCTGGGCCGGCATTGAACCCGGGCCGCTACGGTAAGGACTCAGCCTTAATGGTACGCGCTCTACCTGATGAGCTGCTGGGGTGCCCTCAAAATGCATTTTTAGGAGATGATTTGTTGTCACATAGTTAGTGCTGAAATGATTGGTCAAAGGAAATTAATTGATTAATTAATTATTATGTGGTTATTAAGTCATTTATCAAAGAAAAATTCTTAACATTCTGTGTTTTCAACTTCTTCAGTCTGACTGTTTGCTGTTTTATATCTATATCAAAACACAGATATGTAGATTTCTTTGTAAAAGAAATATCGTTGGTTTCAAGATCGATTGGGCGGTCATAGGAAGCAAACATCACATTGGACCCTGGGGACTTGTGATGGGCATTTTTCAGAATTTTTGAGGCATTTATAAACTAAACAATTAATTAATTAAAAAAGTAATGGACAGATTAAAGACAACGGCTAAATATGACTTACATTTTGACACTTTAAATTGTTTGTATTTGTAATAGGGCTGCAACTAACAGTCATTTTCATTGGCGATTAATCTGTAGATTATTTTCTCGATTAATCGATTAGTTGTTTGGTCTATAAAATGTCAGAAAATGGTGAAAAATGTCGATCAGTGTTTCCCAAAGCCCAAAACGATGTCCTAAAATGTCTTGTTTTGCCCACAACTGAAAAGATATTCAGTTTACTGTCATAGAGGAGAAAAGAAACCAGAAATATTCACATTTAAGAAGCTGGAATCAGAGAATTTTGTCTTAAAAAAAATTACTCAAACCGATTAATCGATTATCAAAATAGCTGGCGATTAACTTAATAGTTGACAACTAATTGATTAATCGTTGCAGCTTTATATGTTAGAATAAAATATTTTACATTACATCTTAAAAAAACGTATGAAGATGAGGGATAAAGGAAATAGGTCTGGTGTAAAGGTGATGGATAGCATCATTGTTCTAATGTTGGTACTTGACATGAAAAAATGAATAGATATCTGTGAGAGGAGGTTAAACGGACAATAGGTGAGGTGTTTGTCAGTGTTATCACTTTATCCCCCCGTCTTTAAGGATGTTGTGGCAGCAGCGTTACCCCCGTTTCCCCTCCTTCCCTATCTTGTACTCAACACACACACACACATACACACACAGTTAATCCGACCTCACTCATTTTAATGGGACAGTTTCCATTCCCTGCACCAAATCATATTGTTTCCACATCCAGCCTGTCTAATGGCCGAGTACGACTATCGCACGTTCATTTTTTTTGGTCCAGTCACACCTCCTTGATTCTAAACATGACAGCCTTACTCACAATATTAATTTGACATCAACGCTGTTATTTTCCTTATCTTTTTCTATTAGGCAGGGTTCAATAATAAAAATGTCATCACAACTATTAAGAAGTGACAAATTATGACATTTATGGTTCATACAATTTATTTCCACACACAAAGAACATTAGTCCACAAGCAGTCGGCCTCAGCAGCTCCTGAACGAGCTTTAGCTGGAGATCACGGTTAACGGCTGACTAATATGCTGGGACGCATTTACTTCCTCTCTTGTTGCCATGAATACAATTTTGAGTTTGTAATTTAAGATGCAGGCTAGTGCAATTGACTGTGAAAGAAAATGTTTTTTTTTATGTTCGCCCAACGCACAATAAAATACATTCCAGAGTGTAAAAGATGTATACATAAATACTGCTGTTTTAATATATGGTAGATATTAGGAGTACTCTATCACTGTGTATTTTCTTGTATGTCATAAGTAAAAAATTAATTTAATCTGTGTCTGCCAGGCTGTGTCAGTTGCTGTTAGTTTTCCAGGGCCTACAGGAACAAAAGACCTCTAAATACACTTCTCACTGTTTGTGTCTGTCTGCATGTCTCAGTTAGTTTCACTGATGTGGCTTCTTGTTTGATTTTTTTTTGCTCTGGGTTTATCACAATGTCTCGAGGCTAGCTGTAAACAGTTGTCAGACAAACGGACATACAAATAGACTGACAGAGACCTGTGTTTCTCCCCTGACCTTTAATCCACTTGGCTAGCTAGCGGCTCTGATGGATGATTAATCATCTGTTTAGGAGTGTGTATGCACACATAGTAATGTGAACACAACTATATTTGCCCTTTTTGAAACTCTTGGTTATGTTTTGCCTGTGATAAAATAGAGAAATTCATTGCAGTTTTTTGAGTTTTTTTTATTGCTTTGTTTTATTTACTCACTATTCATTCACCGATTTGAATGTGCATTTTGAAGTATCTCATCAGAAAAG
The DNA here is from genome assembly GCA_916701645.2 of Sebastolobus alascanus. Classification (NCBI taxonomy): domain Eukaryota; kingdom Metazoa; phylum Chordata; class Actinopteri; order Perciformes; family Sebastidae; genus Sebastolobus; species Sebastolobus alascanus. The sequence continues at coordinate 4,283,593 of CAKAOJ020000032.1, forward strand.
CTGTATGGAAACGTCAAAATTCGATAAAACTTCCTCAATTGCGGAAAAAGTTTTTGCGATCACTTGAGGTGTTGAGTTGATGCGCTAAATGGATTATGTAAACGCCTTTACCAAATAACTTCTGACGTAGCAAACATTTAACTCGCATGACTGATGACTAACTTGGCGTCTTCTTGAATATCCCCATAATGCTTGTCTTCGTCTCCGGACAGCATGAAACATGGCCAATACTAGCTGACATGAGAGAACTTTTTAAATTAAAACTTTCCCAATTGAAACAAATTCCCGAAGACCTCTCTCCGTTTTTCTCTCGTAGATGGTTAGATGGCCCAGCCGACTTAGTTTGTTTCCGGTTCGCAACCTCTACTTCTTCTAAGATTTGTTTACTGGCGGATTACAGCCATGCGTAGCCTATAGTGCCAACTTCTGACCAAACTACGCTCCAAACCAGTTAATGGAAACGTGCCTAATTCGCATTTCTTTTTTTTTTTTTCTGACATTTCAAAAGTTTGCTTAAAATTCGCTTGACAATTGAATGGAAACACGGCTAACGACTGACTGAAACACGTTCTCTCCCTTCCTCACCACTCTCTTCGTATCTCTCCTCCAGCTGGTCGGCGGCCAGTTTGACCTTGAGATGAACTTCATCATCCAAGAACCCGATAGCATCGTGTGCATGGTGGAGCTGTTGGACAAATGTGAGCCCACCTGTCAGGCCGAGGTCTGGAGCATCTTCACCGCAATCCTCAAGAAGAGCGTCCGCAACCTGCAGGCGTGCACTGATGTGGGGCTCATCCAGCTGGTGCTGCAGCGCATATCCACCACCGACAGCATGATCGCAGGTACTTAAGAACGGCACCTAGTGGGGAAAAGTGTTCTCTTTTGTTTTCTTTCCATCTGTTTTCTATTATGTCACCGCAATATGATCAGCTCATCTGAAGCCATTTATTTTCATTTGGTTTCTGCTGAACCGTGCTTGACCGAGACAAAACATTACAAGAGGTTTTTTGTCGGTGAGCCTTTGCTTTTGAACTGTGTGTGTGTGGAGGGGGAGCAAGCAAAAAGATGTACTCCAACTTCAGGAATCAATGGAGTATCACAAACAAAGAAACACTTCTTAACTTTCGTATCCACTCTTCCTGTATACAATAACCCCACGGCTTCATCCCCCATTGTTGCATAGACTGTGATGTATTGCACTGATCATCCTGTACGGTCTCCCCAGAGTCTCAGTCTAGTCTGTTGCCCATCTGCAAATTAGTCCGAATTAATCCTACAGTGTTCGGCTCAGTGAACTTTTGCCAGCTAGAACAGCGCTGGCCTAGAGGGTTTGTGCAGCCAAGCGAGGGTGATATAGCCCAACAGTAACTGGGCAGCTGAAAGTAATGGTTATACTGTAGTCATATTCACCACAGTACAAATGCTATTTCCTATCTTCTCTAAGAATTGTCTCATAGAGCTAATGCACCTTATTTATTGATCGACATTTACAACTTAAAATGCATCTTGTATTAAGCTTTAAAGAGATAGTACCATTGTTTTGAAGTTGGTTTATATGAGGTACTTATCCATAGTCAGTGTATTGCCTGCAGTAGAAGACGGTTGGCATGCCTCCAGTTTGGAGAAGTAGACAGGAGTTACCGCATGAAAGTGTACTACTGTGGACGGGGCTGGCAGCAAAATGTATTTTAGCCACCTAAAAGAATCAATATCTTTTTAAGTGTGTGCTATATTTAGAATATTTTCGCCGGTTTACCTTGCCGCGAGACAGCTACATTGTCTGTGTTTGCCACGGGTAACTGAAGCTGTTATCTATACTCTTGCAAAAGCAACCAGACTCCATTGGGGAAAAAAAAAACTTAATTTTATCTCGCAGAACACAGTAGTTGCTGGTCTACCGCTGCCTCCATCGGGTACTTTATTTGTGTTATTGTGTGACTTTGATTAGTTCAGAGTCATGAAAATCACACAGTAGCACAAACAAACTAACAGATCGAGCCAGCGGTAGACCAGCAACTTTCGTGTTCTGTGATGTAAAATTACAGTTTTTTTATATGGAGTCTGGTGGCTTTGGTGAGCGCAAAGATGGATACAACAGCTTCAGTTCCTTGTCGGAAAGGGCTGTCTGACGGCAAGGTAAAGCGGTGAAAACATTCTAAATGTAGCGTACACTTAAACTGATACTTACTTTCTTTAGGTGGGACTTTCTTTTAGGTGTCTAAAATATGTTTTTCTGCCGGCCCCATCCACAGTAGTACATTGCTTTGCTCCCGTGCGGTAACTCCTGTCTGCTTCTCCAAACTAGGGGGCGTGCTGACTGTCATCTACTGTAAACACCCAAACTATCCCTTTAAGTTTATTACTGTTTATTTGTGTGCATTTTATTACTTTTATTGACAGTAGAAAGCTGAGATGATGGAGAGAAATATCAGGAAAGACATGTAACAAAGGTCCCCAGATGCCTTAAACTAAGCCACTAGTCCACCTCAACTTTTTACCTTTTTTTTGTTGCTCTTACAGTAGATTTGAAGACTCATCCTCTCTTTAAATGGACTGTTCTGAAATACTAGTTGTGTAGGACAGAGCTGAACAGTACCAGTACTAAGACTTAACATGGAAAAAGACCTGCCAGACATAACTGCCACTCATCATCATATTTCGAGGTTTAAACCAAGGGTTGTGTGTGTACACACTAGTCATCGATGTGTCATACCATTAGTCCGTAATAACTAATGAAAGAGGCTGCACAGTAGCTGCGACTCCCAGAGTGTCCTCTCTATTTTAAGTCTCATGTTTTGTTTTTAACTTGGGTCTTGCTCACCTTACTTTTCTTTTAAATACGTCTTAGCTGCTTTAGCTTCTCTGGCTTCACTGTAATATTTAGATGATCAAAATGCCAATAAAGATTGTAATAATTGTGAGTTGGATCTTTTTAAAAATAATAACACAATAAAAAGTAGCTAAAATCAGGGACCACCTCATGAATGATTATATATCCCTTAAGCTTTTTTTTTTTTTTTAGCAAACTACAGTCACTTCATCTAACCTTTAGAGTAAATTATTGTTGATCTTTCTGTTTTAACACGCCATCTTTCTGTATGTGTTTGTGTCTTGCAGACCTACTGGTGGACATGTTGGGCGTGCTCGCCAGCTACAGCATCACAGTAAAAGAGCTGAAGCTTTTCTTCAGCAAACTGCAGGGGGAGAAAGGCCAGTGGGTGAGTCAGAGTCATGCCACGGTGATCTGTCTTGGTCGTCTGGGACCAGCATGAGGAATGTGCTAGCAACACTTCAACTGCTGCCATCCCACAGGCCAATGTCCTCATCACAGAGACTAGATAAATCATGTGAAACCAAACAACTACTCTGCAGCGGTCTTGGATCCAGAGCAGCACTATATTATTGTTGTTCATGAGATTACCAAAAAAGCTCTGAATTTGAGTTAATTTTTCAGACAATAATTAGCATAATGTCAAAAGACTTAGCTGTTGTTTTCTAAAATAGACAGTAGACAATAGATAGTGTGTGTGCCTATAAGGGAATAGCCACAGTGAACTCAAGATGTATGATACGTGTACAGAAGATAAGTTACTGCATCCAGGCAGGAGCAGTGGCACAGAGGGAGAGACAGATGAAGAGAAGGAAAGTAACCCATCGATCACTGACACTAATCAAGTTGTCAAGGAAATAGGGCAAGTTGCTTTTATGCTTCTAAATTTTACCTCACTCTCCCACTTTAAAGCACCTCTCGCCACCGCTCCTCTCCTAATTTTGTTTTTTTGGTGAAATATCTGGGGAGACAGGTTGGATGGGATGAGTGCAGAACTTTAACTACTCTGGTACTGAACACTATAAACCACAACCTTGTTGAAAATCGTAAAAATACGTAGGATTTTTATCACTCACACTGATCCAGCTCCAATATCTGAATTCTCTGTGTTAGAGCAACATATTGTGATGGGTGTACTTTGCAGTGCACAATGCTTGTGACCAATACCAGTGAAGTAAATGAAGATACTGTATTCTGAGTGTGCTGCTGAGTAAATCTCTCTGGATGTCAAAGTCTGATGAGTCTTAAGAGGTAAATTTAGAACAAGCAGAACCAAAGCTGTACTTGTTTTTAATCATTTGTGGCTGCCTGCATAAACAGTAGGTGATTTTTGATTTTTGTGTAATACAAAAATAATATGCCCAGCCCAAACGGGCTTACAATACACCATTATTTAGAAAATAAAAAAAATAAAAGGCAGAAACCAGAGTAGCAGCATAAATTACAAATAATACTAAACAAATAAACCATCCTGACGTTTTAAGCAAGTTATTAGCCAAGTTAGCCAATTTATAAGGATTAAAATTAAATAGCCATTCCATTCTGTCATCATCAGTGCACCAAAACATTTTTGGATTTTCAACAGATATTTCATTTAAAATAGGTATTCTTAACTCATCATAGTTTGGACAATACAAAAGAAAATGTGATTCATTTTCAACTTCTCCTAATTCGCATAATTCACACAACCTGTTTCGTCCTCCTGGATGATTTTAAATCAGCCAACTTCAAGGGTCAGAGGAAGGATTCCTGCTCTCAGTTGTGCAACTAAAGACCTTTGACTCCTTGATAAGTTTGCTAGAATATAAGATTCACTGCCTTAATTGTGTGCTTGATTTGAATTATGTTTGTAATTTTGGTTTTAACAATATATCTTTCAACCATTTTTCTTGAAATCTAGCAAGTCACTTTCTTCTAATCGTGTTCATGCTGCATGATAAATTATTACTGTACATATATTGCAATTCCTCAAAAAGAGCATGAAGTTCTGTAGCCCATAGAGAAAGTAATGTGTAACTAGGGTTCATATGCTTTTATGTGCGTCTGTTTGGACATCAACACCATCTGTTGTCTAAAATTGATCCTTGTGTGTTTTTGTATTCTTCCTCAGCCTCGTCATGCAGTGAAGCTTCTGTCAGTTCTGAAGTACATGGCTCACAGGAATGGCCCCGACTCATTCTTCAGCTTTCCAGGGAAAAATGCAGCTGTGAGTATACTACGAAAAATGTCAAACACTGCACCACAGAATGAAAAGGCATCCCCTTTAAGTGTGTTTGCACATAGATGATGAGCTGACTGGTGTGAATTTACTGTTTCAGTACATGAGCAGCAAGATTTCCCGCTAGATATTAATGCAAAAAATAGATAATAAAAAGACTCTATTATAGAGTAATGAGAGGGAGAAAGAGAGGATTTCATAAATGACATGATGATCTCTTCTGAATCCTTTTATAGTAAGTGCTTTCCAAGCTGATTTCCTGTGAGCCAGCCATTCACTGACCCATGCAATTTTTCTCTAATTGTTAGCTTTAGATATTTTCTATTTTTCCATTACAACTCAGACTCTTTTCAAGCCTCAGCGGCTATTTCACTCTTGCTGAAATGTTGTAAAGTATCTACAAATGCATCATGTTGTGGATGTTGGATATTCAGCTTTGGACTATTCAAATGCCTGCATATTAGTTTATTCAAAACCTCTGACGTGTTCTCTGTCATTAGTAACATGGAAAATCAGATTGCACAAACAGACTGTGTCCTATTCTTGTCCTTTTGTAGATGCATAATGTGTTCATTTACGTACCAAGCAACTATATTAGATTTTGATTGGAGAATTGCAAATGGAAAAATAGCCTCGGTACACTCATTGAACGTAACACAATAAGTTACACATAAAAGAATCCGAGATTACCAAAGAGTTGCTTCAAGAAAACACATTTAAATATCAGAAACATTGTTAATTCGTTTAAACCACAATGTTAAATCACTCCCGTGTTAGTGTTCACTGCACTAGAACTTTACAAATGCATTCTTTCGCTCTTGCCTGCATCGTTCAACACATATATAGAAAGCTGTGCTGTTGTTTTTTCCTCTTCCTGTCGCAGGGTATGACGTGGCATGGCAGTATGTTTATTCAGGATGATCCTCTCAGACTTTAAAACAGCACAACTAGTCTTTGAGCAGTCATTAATGCTAAACAGTAAAAGTAATTAAAGAGGACATATTATACCTTTGTGCTATTTCTCTTTCCTTTAGTGTGATATATAGTTTTTTTGTGCATGTAAAAGGTCTGCAGAGTTACAAAAGCCCAAAGTCCACACCAAAGGGAGTTACTCTCCCCCACAGAAACACTGCTCCTGAACTGCCTGAAACGCCGAGATGAAGTCCTGCCTATTCTTCCGTAACGTGGTGATGTCACCAAGTAACACATTTCCATAATACCTGCCTAGCGGCTAGTTTGGCACGCCCTCAAACAAAGCTAGTTAGAGCGGAGTCCGAAGAGTTTGGTTCGGTTGACCAATCGCAACAGAGGGCCAAGTGAGCTCAGACAGAGCGTTTCAGCTGTACATTATCCCTTACATACAACCCTACATTGCCATGGTGACGGTGCTTTTACAGTACATGTAGAAGTGTAAAGGTCTACCATGTGGATTTGACTCTGATTTGGTTGATCTGAACTCTATTACTGCTTGTCTGTGTTTGTCAGCAGTGTATTTGAAAAGAGCACATGTGCCTTCATCTTCCTGCTACGCACATGCAAATACACACACAAGAACATTATTTAGAGGAATAGTTTTCAAAGTTTTCTCCAGGGGGGCATATTTGCTTGATATTTCTTTGCCCAAACACTTTTTGTGGCCTCGTGACATGAATTCCGCTGCTTTCAGGCTGACCGATTGTACTAATCAACAGTTCTTTGTTAATTTTATAATGTTCAATGGTTCCTTTAATTCTACAGCTGGCCAAGACCCACAACTCATTGGCATGTCCTGTTTTCTTCTGTTATTTATTTCCCAACAGGCTATAGCTCTGCCTCCTATAGCAAAATGGCCGTACCAGAATGGGTTCACATTCCACACGTGGCTCCGCATGGATCCTCTCAACAACATCAATGTAGACAAAGACAAGCCTTACCTGTACTGGTAGGTAACCATACCATTCTTTGACCAGTAAACCTTTGGTTGACGTTTAAATGTTTAATTTTGTTTGAACATATTGTATATAGAATGCAGAAATGGCTCAAGGTCATAGTGCACATTTGTAGTGTAAATAACACAGAGAGGGGAATTGCATCAAAGGTGGTGTTACATGGGTGCATGCAATTTAAGTGTGAACTACTGTAGGGCTGTCAATCGATTCAAATATTTAATCACGATTAATCGTACATTTCTTATCTGTTCAAAATGTACCTTTATGGGTACAACAAAAAAGTAGGGCTATCAATCGACTGAAAATTTTAATTGCAATTAATCACGATTGTCCATAGCTAATCAATGTCAATCGCAAATTAATCGCAGATTTTTTATCTGTTCAAAATATACCTTAAAGGGAGTTTTGTCAAGTATTTAATACTCGTATCAACATGGGAGTGGACAAATATGCTGCTTTATGCAAATGTATGTGTATTTATTATTGGAAATCAATTTACAACACAAAACAATTACAAATATTGTCAAGAAACCCTCACAGGTACATTTTCATTTCAAAATTTATTTCGAACATGTAAAATAATAATAAAAAAAAAGAGAATCATCATACAACAAGTGGATTGCCAGAAAAAAGCAGTATCCATATACAATGAAAATCATAAGCAAAAGAAATTGTCAATCACTTGCCTTGGTTTACATATTCGAAAAGGAGTGAGAAGAAGTACAAACTTATTTAATCCCACCCCTTCTCCATAACTCATTCATTAATAAGTAACCAGCGTCCTTATTGAGCTAAACATATAATCTAAGTTAGCATAGTTAGCATTTAGCATAAACAATATGCTCAAATCATAACATGGCAAACTCAAGCCCAACAGACAACAACAGCAGCTAGGGACCCCTTTGAAAATGGCCATGCCAGTTTTTCCTCACCAAAATGTAGCGTAAGTTTGGAGCGTTATTTAGCCTCCTTCGTTTTCTAGTTTCATATGATAGCAGTATCTTCAGCTAGCTTTAAAACTGGTTACAACCTCCGAAAGATTGATTGCGTTAAAGAAATTAGTGGCGTTAAAACGAATTTGCGTTAACGCGTTATTATTGCGTTAACTTTGACAACCCTAGTGTGAACATATGTATACATGTCTCCAGTATAACCAAATATGTATCTTAAATGCATTTGAATCCCCAAAACGTGCTGCAGAAGTGCAGCCTCCTCCAGCCTCCTCCAGCCTGAAAAACATCTGTGCCTCTCCCTCCATCTTTCCTGTCTCCTCATCCTTTGCTTCCTCTCTGAGGAGCCGAGGGTTGGCTGATCTTCTTTTCAACCAATAATTAATTTCTGTCAAAAATCTAATTTATACAACAGGGATCTGTTTGGGCATCTGTGAAAGTCATAACCGAGCTGGATGGCCAACGAGCTGCTTGAGAGAATCTGTAATAAAAGCTCCTCTTCAGCCCCGTGCCCTTTTTAAAAAGAGATTAATTCACTAAATCACACGACTTGGGCCCGTCTCGCCGGGACATGTAGAATGATGGGAAGAGTCTGTGAAGTTGAGAAATGATGTTTGCTATCTTTATCCCTTTGAGACCCTTTTAAAGTGTTTATGTGATATTGGACACTATAACCGATGTTGCCCTTGAATGTCGTCAGCCTCACTAAAGCTGTGTGTTTGTATTTTTCCCTTTAATTCCTTTTCAGTTTCCGCACCAGTAAAGGCATGGGTTACTCTGCACACTTTGTGGGTGGCTGTTTGATAGTGACCTCATTAAAATCCAAGGGGAAAGGATTCCAGCACTGTGTAAAGTACGACTTCAAACCCCAGAAGGTACGTAAAACAACAAAAAACGAAGCAGAATACAGGCGCTGGTTTGGTGACCCAGGCCAACCAAATATTCATGCTCATGAAAAGACAAATCCTGTAAACGTCTCCGTAGATAGATCAAAGAAATCATATGTCAGCACACACATAATCAATCACATGCACGCACACGGTAAATCTAGACCGTGCTGTAAGAAATAACTATCATATCTTACCTGACTCTGGGGAGAAGCAAAACTAGAAGGAGGAGGAATGAGGGCGACAGGAGAGAAGGATTATCCAATACTCCCAGTCCCTCCCGGGCACAGCAAACACTGAAGACCATTGCAGTCGGAGAGATCCTGTTGCCTGTAGACAATTTGAAACATCCTCTTCCTTCCCCTGGGCATGAAGGCACCACCTTACCTCAATAAACCTCATGAGGACCCAGAAATCAATTTAGTAGATTTTTTCACTCTATTTTTAATGCCTTGTTTCATGTCCGGAAGAAACCATAATAACCCATTTCGCTGTGGTAACATCAGTAACCTAGTTCACTGGCTGAGGAGGAAACCAGGAATCTAAGTAGGTGGGATCGTAGCTTGAGGGGACTGAAACATGATGGAAGCAGGCCAATTGAACAGCCTAGATGATTCTCACCACATGCTGACTTATTGATATCTTGTTGTGTGTGATTGATACTCCAGATATACAGTAGCAGTTTTCCATTGTGAGAGTCTGCTTCTTCTTTTTGTTGTTGCAGTGGTACATGGTGACTCTCGTTCACGTCTACAACCGCTGGAAAAACAGCGAAATTAGCTGCTATGTGAATGGGGAACTGGCTTCCTTTGGAGACATCGCCTGGTTTGTCAACACCAGTGACGTAAGTAGTAGCGATTCGAATTTTTGTTTTGCTGTTTGCACATCATCCAGTGGATAATTAGTTAAAGGAATAGTTTGACATTTTGGAAATTAGGCTTATTTGCTTTTATTGCCGAGAGTTAGATGAGAAAATTGATACCACTCCCATGTCTGTGCGGTAAATATTAAGCTTCAGCCGGTTAGCTTAGTAGCATAAAGAGTGAGAACAGCGGAAGTCACTGCACCAAGGCAAGAAATAGTCTGGCACTTACCCCCCTTAAAACCACAACTTTTGTGTTGTTTTTACTCTTCAATTTTTGTATTGATTAACCCTAAGATACCCACTTAGACCCATTTTTGTCTTTTTTTAGGGGGGTACAGGGGGTCTTTCGGGGGAGATAGCAGGTTAACAGTAGATGCCACATAGAAGTGGTGTACATCATCTGAGAGCTGGGAATTGATTTTAGCTCAGCTCAGCACTGTGTGTCAAGTTGTTCTAGTCATCAATCAGAAATAAACATGAATGAATCAATTCATAAATTGATTAAAATAAATTGTGAAAGTGTATAAGGGCTTAGAAGTTTATGATGGAAGTATATGATGGTTATCTCCATGCTCTATTATGTCTCATAAGCTGTTGCAGCAATTTTTGGGTTGATATCATTTGTTACACAGATTTGGTGATAAATTTAACCATTTTTTACCATTCGAGAATTGATAAAAATTATAAGTAATCCCTCCAAAATACTACATTAAGACACCAAGACCTCGAGGAACACCATAGAAAAAGCCATGCTGTGATTTGGTATCAAAAACATTTGACATTTTGAGTTTTCTGCAAGAATTGCATTTTTTGGCGTTTGGATGGTGAGCCCTTCTGTTCTGGAAACTGCTCAGAAACCCCCTTATTATCAATCTACCTGGGAAAACCATCCATCCTCTGAATGCTCTAGGTCTCTAGTTTGTGGCTGTAAAGTTTCATGAGGCTGTGATTATCCTAGAGGTCACCACAGGTCATTTTATACAGTGGGCTCAAATAAAAAAAAAAAATGGTCTCACTACAATAAAATGGCTACTATGTTGACTTACATCATCACACATGAATACAACTGGGCTCATTGGATCGCCAAAATTTTGCTTAACTTTGGGGTTTTATTGAGGGTCTCAGAGGGTTAACCAAACAAGATTTGACGTGTTAATTAGTGAGCTTTGAAGGGGCTAGTATTTGGATTTTGTTACCTTTGGACAAAGCCAGGCTAGCTGTTTCCACCTGTTTCCAGGCTTAATGCTAAGCTAAGCTAACTGACTGCTAACCGTAGCTTCATATTTACCATACAGACACAACAGTGGTATCGTTCTTCTCAGCTAACACGCAAAAAAGTGAATAAGCATATTACCCAACACCGAACTATTCCTTGATGTTGGCCATTTCTATGGATGAGTGTGTTCTGTGTGTACTTGCAAACCACAAATATTACTGCATAAAACCTCTGGCAAGATTTTATATTTACAATTCCACCTGCTGCTACATCAGGGTTGGGCATGTGGGTGCACGTAACAGATTTTCTGTCGAATATCAATTTCAGAACCAGACATTGCTTCAGGACCGCGTACCAAAAACTGAAAAGCAAACCTCGCTCACAGATATATCTAATCTCGGTCTTTGCTTTCAGAGGGCTCGGGGGGGCTGAAACCGTTCTTTTCATCTTTTAGCAGGAATAGCACAGTGGAAAATGAGTACATATACACCCGCTGCTCCTCTCACACATCACCATATGAACTCTGTCACAGTCTCCAGGATTGCTTTCTGTCATGCTGAGTTATGAGATTCTTAAATCAAATTTAGTTAGGAATGAAAACGCCTCCACAGTGTAGTTTAATCCTCTGGATGTGTCAGTATGTCCGAAAGCAAATTAGCATCTCGATTGAGATGTGGCCTCATCATTCTCAACACTTGTGCTTCTGCCTCGCTGACCATGACCAGAGGAAGATGGAACATTATCACGTTAGCCACAGTATCCTTATGGTCTGAGGCTGTGTGTTGCCAATTATAGCAAGTGTTAACAATGAATATGCCTTTTCTCTCTGTTCAATTCTGGCTATTTTTGGTCTTTTTTTTTTTTTTTATCCTTCCTTCCTGTCTCAATTCCTTATTTCCTTCCCTCCGCCCTCCCTCCTTTCATTTTTAATTGTTTATTTCTGTGTTTTCTTCCTACCTCCAACATCCTTCCTGCTGCAGACTTTTGACAAGTGTTTCCTGGGATCGTCTGAGACAGCAGATGCCAACCGTGTGTTCTGCGGACAGATGGGGGCCGTTTACCTGTTTGGAGAGGCTCTCAGCGCTGCTCAGATCCTGGCTATCTATCAGCTGGGACCGGGTTACCAGGTTGGAAGCCATAAAACATGAGATGTCTGTGAGATGGAAACATTTAACAGAGACATATGACAACTTACACAGTCAAATGATGCATTATAATGCAAAGCTGAGATCTGCAATGTTTGGCGGAGCGTTCTAAAACGTAAAAAGGATAATTTAACATGGTTGGATAAGCTTTCCGTTGTCTAATGAGAAATGTTGATCAGCTGTCATGTTAAACCTGACTACAAATTACTTGCATTTGATTTACGTGGTTCAGTCCATTATATTCTCTGCTGCAAGAGGAGATAACAAAGTGAGATGACAAACTTATCAATAGATGCTCTGCCTATTTGCAGTTGTTTAAGGGCAACAACATATGGAAAGTCATACATTGCAGCTTTAAGGCCGTTACACGCCGGCAGTGTTTTTTTTATTTGTGTTATTAATTCCCACGTCAATATATTTTTTTTGAACTGTTGATTTTGTCATGAGTACTTTCACACGTAATGCGATATCACACGCCGAAAAAGTGAAGTCATTTTTTTCCGGAATGAGGTTGATTTTCTGAGCTTTCGCACCGTGAATAAAGGCATCAACCGATCACGTTGGTCAGAACCGGTTTAGTTGCGCCTATATTTTCAAACAACCGCACAGAGGCTCTGTAGTCCAAACAAAGACGGCAAACTTTATTACTCCTTTCACCCTTGACAAAGGCAGCGCAGACCAGATCCACTCCTGCCGTTCTTTTACAATAAAAGCCGTAGACATTCGCATTTTCGTGTTGTTTATTCATCACGCCCCCCAGTGTGTAAAGGCCTTTATACATAAGCATAATATTTTACAGTTACAGTTTTTTTTCTTTTGAACTTTTAGAGCAAGTATATACAAAAACACAAACAATAGACAACTAAGCACAGGCCCCCCCACCCCGACACATCCAGTAACATGCAATAAACATACAAAACAAAACGAAGAAGGTTGCCAGAGTAGCAAATAATTATCCATGCATGTCCAGATATGCTGCTGTATCTCCAGTGCCCATAATCACTGTGATGGAAACATTGTCGCGGTCCAGGGATGTCCAATGTTTTTAAATGGTAGTTCAAATGAACTGTTCATTAAACTACACTCAAGAGGGGCACTTAAATCAATATACAAAGAAAGCTTGTTTGAACAGATAACTTTGTTCGTGAGTCCAGTATTTGGCGCTTTACTTTTGTTAGTCTTGACAAAGTTTAGACACTTGTGGAATAATTTGATACTAGTAGTGGTAAAAAAGACATTAGTTTGTCTCTTTAATGTGTCATGGCTGTATTATGTTCTCTTCCACTAAATGTCTCCCCCTTCCTCCTTCTACTTCCTTCTCCTCAGGGCACATTCAAGTACAAGGCGGAGAGTGACTTGCTGTTTGCGGAGCATCATAAGATCTTACTGTACGACGGCAAGCTGTCCACTAGTATTGCCTTCGCCTATAACCCTCGCGCCACAGATGCCCAGCTCTGCCTTGAGTCCTCCCCCAAGGACAACGCCTCCATTTTCGTCCACTCCCCCCACGCACTCATGCTGCAGGTAATTATGCCTTTTAATGTACCATTTTGCTTGTATAGCCATTGATAGCTCTCGGAGTTGGAGTTGATATAGTTAGGATAACCATTATTTAAATGTAACCTGAAGTCACCATGCAAACATTAATGCTGGTGCAAATTCATTCACCACCTGTACGCCTGCTCCTTCCCCCCCCCCCCACTGTTCCATATGTACCGCTCTTTACTCTTTATTTCCTCCTCCTGCGATAATGAAAGTGGCCCACTTGGCATCTTTTCATTTTAATAGCCTCATTAGGGCGGAGGTGCAAATGTGTTGAGCTCGCCAGACTGCTGCAGCTGCTGAAAAAAAATGTCACACCGGTGCTTTAACTCTAGAATTAGCCTTCTCTGGGACTGAGCTTTAATTTGGAACTACATACAAGCAGTTGTGCGTTTTTCCTGTTAGAAGTAGCTGGTGAACTTTGTGGAAGTTTTCCATACGCTGCTTACAAATACACGCGCCCCACAAGCACTAATTGAGTTTTCTCTCATGCCCTCTCATCAAAGAAAATGCTTTGTTTCCTCTGTGAGGGAGGCTTTTTGCTGCCACACACAACATATGCTTTCTCCAACACACAAACACGCACACAAAGACACACACAAAGACACCCACACAGTGTGAAATATGAATGAATATGTGACCTATATTTTCTGCTTTGCTATGCTATGCTCAAAAATTCCAATCCTATAGAGAGGAAAGTGTTTTGCCAAGCCGCTGTTGGTGTCGCAACGTACAACAACACAGACACCAGCTGATGCACCAGACTACTAAAAAAGGGCGCTTTCACAAGCCATAGTCTGTTTGGCTGGTCCGAATCTGATACTTTTGGTTTGTTTTCTAGTTAGTCTGGTTCGGTTTCACAGTGCACAAGTTAAAGCGGACCAAATTTAAAAAATAATTTGCTGAGGGGCGTGTACGAAGGAACAAATTTATCTTTGTCGTCCCGAGAGCTGCCACTTCTATGCTGGGAATCACAGACTTTGATGCTGTCAAAGTTTTTTCACTTTGACTCGACACCGATCTACTGTGCTCACGAGTTCCCTCTCCTCCGGTTTTATCTCCAATGACTTTACAAACGTGATTATTTTTGTGGACTTTACAAGTAAACATCGGACTTCTGCAAATGTCCATGTCAGTCCTCTCCCTCTCTTTTTAACCTGTCGTTTACCTGTGTCCATCTCAACAAATGCCTGGACCAGTTGTTTTGGTCTGCACCAGAGTACGATTACTGCATTCACAACTGGCCAAATAAACCGCAGCGGGGGTTGAACCGCACCAGAGTTAGGTTAAAACGGACTAAATGTTGGCTTGTGAAAGCGCCCAAAGAAAATCTAATCAGTTTTTCCTCATCTTCCATGTTTTCAACATGTTTAAGTTACTAGTCAACAAAAGAAACAAAACTGTAATTGTATTTACCCCCTCAAACATCGAGCATGCCTGCTGGCAATGGTTTAAGTTTAGAGTACTTATTAGTGGTCGAAGATTCAATAGGTCCATTACAGTTTGTGCCTGTTAGGATTAAAAGCAGACTGTAGTGGTATGATAAAGAATTTGTTTGGTTGTGACTATGCAACTACTTGCAACTACTTTCAAATATGTCAAGACATGGAGCTAATTTAGTTCACATAACTGTGATTATCAGAACAAATATCTGTGTGACCTATATGCAAATCCTGGCCCTGTAACATGTTAAATGGGGCCTCGTCATGTGTGTTTGTTTCGGCAGGACGTGAAGGCCGTGGTGACTCACTCAGTCCAGAGTGGCATACACTCTATCGGAGGCGTGCAGGTCCTCTTCCCTCTGTTTGCACAGCTGGATTATTGCCAGCCCTCCAGCCACGAGCTGGACACCTCTGTCTGGTAAACTCACACACTTTAATGAAACATGTCATTTTTGTTTATCTTCCACGAAATCAGAATTTTATATTTTACATTGAACCATTGTGATAGTATGTAACAGACTAAGTGTAAATATTAAGGCCGGTAGTTTGACGGCTGTAAACTGGTACAATCGGTCAATCTGCTGACGGTGTTCAGATTTGACTATTGCATTACAACCTATAAAAGATAACTCATTTTTATTATATGCACAAGGAAATTATATTTTTTAAAGAGGTTCTCTATCAGTTTACTCGTCATGGGGAGTACAAAACATCTTATTAGATGTAGTAAATTGTCTTCTGTGGCTCTAGACGAGCTTCGTTCAAGTCTGAGAATATAACCCAAGTGATGTCATAGTGATGTCATCAGGGTTATTTAAGTGTGGGGTTGAGACTGCAATTCTTTAAACAGGGTTCCCTGACGTCCTGGAAAACCTGGAAAATAGTTGACCAATTTTCCATTCATTGAAAACAGATGAAAAATGAGAGAACAAGTAAAATATCCTGGAAAATTATTTCAACGTTTTCCTTTAGCTGAGAATGAACTAGGCTATCTACCAGCGCTCCCCAAAACGGATAATATTGCCTTCTGAAAGCGCTAATTTATGTTCAGGATCATATTAACGTTCAAATGGCAATTTATGGACGAGAGTATTTTGAATAGGCTGCTCTCGGTTGTGTTGTGGAAACGCTGTGAACATCTCTAGAAAGGAAAGCCTGCATTACAAACTGGGGGTGTGGAATTTGAAATATGTGGGCGTTTACCAGGCAGGAAGAAAAAAGAGAAAGAAGAAAAAATGTTATCAAGCTGCATCATGGGAAATGTAGGGTCTAGTCTAGAAGTCAGGATGTCTCGGCCTCCGCTGCATTGGTTTTTACCTTTTCTTTTTTTTATTCTGTCTCTGTTGAGTCCATATACTTTAAGGTGATGCAATACTATATCTCTGGATTAACCCTTTTAAATATGCCACTTTAGAAAATACTTTATGTGAGATAATAAAGTAATAATAATAAACATTTTGTTACACTAACATAACGTTTACAATATCAGTACCCTTACCTTACCCTTACCCTTACCTTACCTTACCTTGCCTTACAGTACCTTACCTTACCTTACAGTACCTTACCTTACCTTACCTTACCTTACCTTACCTTACCTTACCTTACATTACCTTACCTTACAGTACCTTACCTTACCTTACCTTACCTTACCTTACCTTACCTTACATTACCTTACCTTACAGTACCTTACCTTACCTTACCTTACCTTACCTTACCTTACCTTACCTTACCTTACCTTATCTTACCTTACAATACCTTACCTTACATTACCTTACCTTACCTTTCTTACCTTACCTTACCCTTACCTTACCCTTACTTTACCCTTACCTTACCTTACTTTACTTTTTTTCAGTCCATTACTGCTGGCTTTTCACGTAACACTATTGTCATTAACATTTAGAGATACGGCGGTCAAAAAGACACCTACGGGAAGCTTTTAAAAAGCAGTTTCAAATTAGGTTTTACATTTGCAACTTTTGATGTACCGCTGAGCTTGAAAGCTGTGAGGCCATCTTGCTTATGAATTTGCAGCGTTGTTGTATGTGCTGCCCTCAAGGTGATGCTAACTAGAATCTGTCCTCCTAACACAATGGGGACACGACACCCTCATTCAATCACATTTCATGTAGGATATGCCCTTCACAGTCAGGGCTTTGTCAGCAGCTTACATAGATTATTGTCACTGTCTAACTCACTCTCTCTCTCTGTTTGTCACTGTCTGTCTGTCTGTGGGCCTCTTAGCTGCACTTTGCTATCCTTTGTGATGGAGCTCTTGAAGAACTCAGTGGCTATGCAAGAGCAGGTCCTGGCCTGCAAAGGCTTTCTCGTCATTGGCTACACTTTGGAGAAGGTGAGAGAAAAACACAAAGTGGCTCAGCTGGCAAAGAAATACACAAGAGAGGGAGCCATCCTCCCGTACCAGTAGCTGCACGCAATGAACCCAGTGGGCCGATCTTGATTCCCTTAACGCCACAAACACACTAACACAGGCAGACACCAACACCAACACTTAATATGAGACAGACTTTGTTTTCCCTCAGCTGTATTTAGAGGTCACAGCTGGCTTGTGTGCTTGTTAGGCAGAAGAGGAGCTCCTCCTCGTCTTTCTCTGCATCATGTGTCCTTTCCTTCCCCTCTCTGTGTTGTACCTCATTCACCCCTTTCTGCTTTCTCTCTCACTGACACATCACCCTCTCCGTTTCCCCCACCTCCTATTGTGACACTTTCTGTCTCCACCCTGTCTGTTCTCCAGTCTTCCAAGGTGCATGTGACGCGGCCCGTCCTGGACATTGTGCTGGCCTTTTCCAGATACCTTAGCAACTTGCAGAATGGCATCTTGCTGCTCAAGCAGCTGTGTGACCACATTCTGTTCAACCCTGCCATCTGGATCCATGCCTCTGCCAAGGTAACAGGAATACACGCACATATACAAACATCAGCACATTTGTATGCATTTGGTTACATTTGTAAAGATGGAGATATACACATGTAGTTAGTAGGGGTGGGAATCACCAGAGGCCCCATGATGTGTTATTATCACGATACTTAAGTCAAGATACGATCTTATTGCGATTTTAAACATTTTGTGATATGCTGAGATATATTATGATTTCTTACCTTTTTTCAACTGCAAATGATGCAGTTTGTCAACATCTGTTTTATCTAATAAGATACAGTTTTCACTCTGTTTATCTCAGAGTTTTCATTCGCATATATTGAGGTCAGAGGTCAAGAGTTTTTCCTCGCCAAAATTTAGTGCAACTTTGGAACGTTATTTAGCGTTCTTCTTGACAAGCTAACCTGACACTGTACAACCTCCGAGAGACAGAAAAGCGTCTGGTCCCGCAAGCGGGCCGTCTGATTGTTAAGAGGTTAATTGTTTATATAATAAATAGGGCTGTCAATCGATTAAAAATAGATAATCCTGATTAATTGCATATTACTCACACATTTTTTACCTGTTCAAAATGTACCTTAAAGGGAGATTTGTCAAGTATTTAATACTCTTATCAACATGGGAGTGGGCAAATATGCTTGCTTTATGCAAATGTATGTATATAGTTATTATTAGAAATCAATTAGCAACACAAAACAATGACAAATATTGTCCAGAAACCCTCACAGGTACTGCATTTAGCATTCAGCAAACTGAAGCCCAGCAGTCAACAACAGCTGTCAGTGTGCTGACTTGACTATGACTTGCCGAAAACTGCATGTGATTATCATAAAGTGGGCACGTCTGTAAAGGGGAGACTGGTGGGTACCCATAGAACCCATTTTCAATCACATATCTTCAGGTCAAAGGTCAAGGAACCCCTTTGAAAATGGCCATGCCAGTTTTTCCTCGCCAAAATTTTGCATAATTTCGGAGCATTATTTAGAGACTGAGCCCGCTACAACCTCTGAAAGACAGAAGAGCAGCCGGGCCTGCCGGCGGCCCGTGGGATTGTTAAGAGGTTAATAGTTTATATAATAAACGATCGATACTCGTCCGTATATCGATACAGTATTGCCACGCAAAATATCGTGATACTATGCTGCATAGATTTTTACCCCACCCCTAGTAGATAGGACTACGGTTACTACACATTATACAGTCGTCATCACCCTCTCTTGCTCTGTACGGTCTTGCCCTACATTTTATTTTCAGTGTTTCAGAGTTCAGTTCAAGGTTTTCCCTCCACCTGTGACTCAGTGACTGCTATTTAAATGAGAGTGGCTTGCCTACAACCCTTAGAGGCTCAGAAGCTAGGACGCACTAAAACTGGATTATTCCACTCAAACTGTCAAGCTTGCGTGTGTTTTCATGTGTGCTTTATCTTTTGCAGGTGCAACTGACCCTCTACACTTACCTGGCAACAGAGTTCATCAGCACAGTGACCATCTACAACACCATTCGCAGGGTGGGCACTGTGCTTCAGGTCATGCACACACTGAAATACTACTACTGGGTTATCAACCCCCAGGACCGCAGTGGAGTCATGCCTAAAGGCATAGGTGAGGATGCACACTAAAGGAAAAAATATACTCTAATGTTATGCTGTAATGGCACACTCCTGATGTACTGTATGGTGTTCCCTCTTCTGACTCCTTTCAAATATAGGCACAGATCATGCATGTAAAGGTAGATTTCGCATGCACACCTATAAACACACACTGCACCAACACTCACATTTTATCCCTGCAAGTCCTTCAAGTGATAAATCAGATGCAGAACTTTGCTTTTAGAAGAAAAAATAGATTGATCATGTTATAATTTCCATCTGCATTGCGCTCATTTATCAGCTACTTTCAACAGCCATTGTTTTTGCCATTTGGGATTTCAGATGGCCCGAGGCCGAACCAGAAGGAGATCCTGTCTTTGCGAGCTTTTCTGTTGTTGTTTGTCAAGCAGCTCATAATGAAGGTACGTTCACGATGCCCAACCAAAATAGACTTGTATTGACTCACTTGAGGAATCTGGCAAAAAATGATGTGTACTAGTGGTACTAGTGGCAGTTTTATTTGTCTATATATGTATAGTTACTGGTGCTCTCTGTATGCAGTGGAGTTGCAGTCTGATTGTTAATGGCACCAACAACATGCACTATACTATACATGCCCTATACCGCTTTATACAACAGCAAGTGTAGTCAACTCTGGGTTAACCCACAAGGGCTGTCCTCGACCAAAGAAATTCTTAGTCGAATAACACTCATACGATTTTGTCGACTAATCGATTAGTTGATCTACTCGATAGATCTGTTAAACTGAGTTTCTCCACAAAGAATCACACAAAAGCACCAGTTTAAATCTTGTGTTCACCAGAGATGAGCTCATAAGTTTCTTGGAAATAAGTAATTCAGCATGAAAAAAATTTAAAAAACGACTAATTGACTAAAGAAATATTTGTCGCCAAAGACGAAAGAGGATGCAGCCCTACAACCCAGAATCCTATGTAGATGTCAGATGGGTGATTAAAGCCTTTTGCCTTCGTTACATCTATCTATTGCTAAATAATATGCAATTTGCAATCTTGGAAGACCAGATTTTAATTTTCACAAGCAAGTTTTTAATGAATGGATCTAAATGGCAATATGTCTGACCATTTCTGCTTGCTTTAACAATGTTTTTTTTCTCTATATAGAACCACATAAGGCCTGGATATATATTGATGAGATATTATGATGTGAGAATAGGAGACGCAATATTTGTAAAAGGTGAAATGTTTGTCAAAATATAATTTTAAATTAAATATTGCCGTGTTACGGAGATGTCCTGGCCTAGACATCATGTTCTGCAGACTTAAGATACCATCTTTGTTTGGTACAGATCTCTGCAAAAATCACACCATAATCATTTTCATATGTTTTTCAATGAAAATGAGAATAATGACGAAAATATTATCATTCCCTCTAATATTGCAAATCATAGCGCAATTGCAATATCAGTCAAAATAATTGCAATTAGATATTTTTTCAATATCGTTCAGCCCTGTTATTTTTGTATTCCTTAAAGTTTTCATGTCCTCATCTCTTCATGTTGGAGTGAAATGAGCAATGAATGTCCTTCCCTGTTTGGTCATCATATTCACTTTATTTGGGATTCTTTCTTTTTTTTCTTGTATGTAAAATATATAAAATTGAGCCTAAATCAAAATTCAGTCACGTTATTAATATCAAGATATCTGGTCATATTTGGAAATGCTGTGATTTATTTAATATACTGTTTGTCCTAAGTTTCTTAGTGAGGCATCTCCTCTCCCAAAGCAAGTGTGATGGCTTTGTGCTGATGTCTACATACTGTCTTATGTTGGGGAGTAAAACACAGTGAAACCTCGTGAAACAATTGTGAAATAATCTGTGCAATTATATTCTAGGATCACGGCGTGAAGGAAGATGAGCTACAGAGTATCCTCAACTACCTCCTTACCATGCATGAGGTAAGCATGTTGTTCATGCAGCACTGACCACCAGATGGCAACATAACACTACTGTACCGTACTTTGTCCTCCCGCCGTCTGACATGCAGAGCAACAGCAAACGATCCCTGTTGCTAACGGCAGCATCACTGTTCCTTGTTATTTTTCCAAGTCTGCCAGTTAGAGTTCCTGACAGAAGTGGTTTTGTTTAGAGTGGAGTGATGCATAACAAATGAATCAGTCAGATCAGTCAGGAACGCAGTGAACCTTGTAAGAATAAAGGGTGATTACAACATCGCCTGGAAAAGCCACCGACATGTAGCAGCCCTTCATTTTATACAGCACATATTGTAATTCTTTAGTTCAGAGGTTTGTGATGTAATCCGTTATTTCTACTGTTTTTTTTTTTCTACTTTTCCTTCTCCCATTATAGCTGTAACTATTAAACATCACAAGAATAAATAGCAATGAATGATGCGCATATATTTGTTTCTGTCTTTTACTGACCCGTACAGCCGACTAAAAATTCCTAATAATTTAAGATATTCCTTCGAAAGCCTCGCTGGATGCAGTATTTTTTCCCACTGCTCTACGATAACGCCACAATAACCTCAAGTCCTTTCCTCTATGTACCACAGGATGACAATCTCATGGATGTACTGCAGTTGTTGGTGGCTCTGATGTCTGAACATCCCGGGTCCATGGTCCAGGCCTTCGACCAGCGCAACGGGATTCGGTAATGATCACCGTTTATATTATCTGCTGATGTACTCGTTGTTTTGTATGTTTTTGCAGAAAGTAAAAATTGTCAAATTATTTAAAATTTCAGAGCTTCAGTAACTTGTGACATTGTAGTTTTATGTAACACTTTAGATTCTGTTTCTATTTTTAAATAAAAAAAACAAAGTGTTTTTGCCAAGAACATAATACATGCTATTCTGCTAAATCTCTTATGGAATGCTACAAGTATGTAAAGTGTTCATTGTATACTTCAAACAATGCTTAAATGGAGTTTAATTTGCTTTCTTCACAGTGTGATTTACAAGCTTTTGGCCTCAAAAAGTGAAGGAATAAGAGTGCAGACACTCAAAGTGATGGGCTACTTCCTGAAATACTTGTCAGCAAAGTAAGTACAGTCACAAACTTAAATCCCTGCCACTGTATAGAATTGTAGTTTGAGAAACTTTAGTTCAGTCTGTGTTAGAAATGTAAAATTATATATAAAAGCACACAGTTCTAATTGTATAGTCTAATAGCTATGGTTGACTTTAACAACTACATCTTTTTGTAAAGATTGAACATTATATAATAATGAATAAAATAACATATTTGCTTGCTAATGTCATACTTTGTTTCAAGCATACTGAACTCTTAAAGGGGCGGCTGTAGCTCAGTGGGTCGAGCGGGTCGTATGTACGTATATGACAAATATAATAAAGTTTATGTTTAAGTTTTTTTTAAGTAATAAAGTGATTAATAACTGAAAGGGAATTAAATTTTGATAAGTGAAATTGCTCAGATGTTGATTATTATGCTAGTTATGCCGTTATATGTAGCTGTATAATCTTTAAAAGGCCTAGCCCGTTTCCTAATGATTCCTTTTAGTGACGGAGCAGCTGTAAAGTGTGCAGAAAAATCTCAATATACCAATGCATTTAAACAACACAATCAAAACGGGTTCAGTAAATGTTAATTCTCTATCTAGCTGCAGGCCTCACTGTCACAATAAACTAAAAATAAAAGGTGAATCATCATGCATTTAACCACCCCTTAGATGTGCATGTGTCACTTGTGAGCTGTCTTTTTGTCTAATGAGCCATCAAATGTCCAGTGCTGCTCCTTATTAAAAAGCTCTTACTATAACCATGTGCTTCAGATCGCATCTCTCCGAATACCCAGCGTTACTTTGAGTGGTAATGCATGATGAGTTTCAGGTCATATTGCAAGCAGTTCATCACTTTAGTTTCACTAATAACCACTATGTAATTATAGCGTGTGCACCCTATGCTAAGTTGGAGTACCAGCAACAACTCTAGCCCGGTCTCCGCAACAGTTTTTGTTAAGTCGTGTGATCCAGATGAAAGGTTGACCGTGAGACTATCTGCAAACAGTCCACGGCTCTTTAGCTGAGCTGCAATACTAAAATTGGAGTTGATCCACGATCAGAGATGAAAGCGACAAAGAGTTTTCTATGAAGAACTGCTCTTTCTTTATTAGTCGGCAGCAGTGATTCTCTTTTTCATTTCCTCCATGTCAAATGTCAGCTGGAGCTCAGCTGATTTATTCTGCTATAGATGTCAACCGCTGCAATGATTTGACTAAGAAACTACAGATTTTGCTCGTCATTTCTCGAAATGTACGATATATCAGGACATTTTCAATATGATTCGATATTACTTTTGTTGTGCATCGATATCGAGCCAGATTTGTATATCATGTTCCAGTTTGAAGGAGGCGCTGCATTGCTTTCTGATACAACCGTGTTTTGGCAAATACCGATGTTTACTGACTGACCTTTGACCTCCTCATATCTCGATCAGGAGGAAACCTGAGGTCATGCTGAGTCATGGCCTTTTCTCGCTGCTCACTGAACGCCTGATGCTCCACTCCAGCCAGTTCACCATGACAACCTACAACGTGCTCTTTGAGGTCGGTCCTCTGCATACGTGCACACAATGATCTTCACAGACATACAATAATAACCTCTGTGTCCAACTGTATGCCAATATTTATTTTGTTACCTTTTTAACTGACTTCATTTCTATCCTTTTTTCTTTTATTACTAAACCTGACAATTTAATGAGTTAGTCGAAATAAAAAATTGTATGGCTGACCACCTGCAGAAACTTGACAATTATCCAGCCATGTACTGCGTGATGGTGTAACATATACATATCTTTGTGTATCCATAGTGTGGTCTGTGTCTCTGTTATTGTTAACGCCGATGTGGATATTTACGACTTGAATCCCCTCTCTGTCCCCCCGGTAGATTCTCACAGAGCAGATCTGCACTCAAGTGATCCATAAACAGCATCCGGACCCCGACTCCACTGTGAAGATTCTCAACCCACGTAAGTGCCTCCTCTGCGCCACACTACTCTCCTAAATCATCCCCTGCAGCGTACCCTCTACATACCTATTGCTCCATACTGCACGGGAGGATTATTCCCCGTGGAACCGCGCAGTCGCTATATACAGTCAAACAAATGAACCACATAAATTTTGCAGCCGGAGGGTATTTTCATACTACTGAAGCTCGGATGTCATGCGTAATCCTAGCACGACAAAAATACGTGACAAATATACACACATCTGCTGGTTTTTATTGGAAGTCGGTATCAGGTTTTGTCAGGATTAATTTGAATATAAAGAATGATAAATGTGATGAAATTATGATTGAACTTCGGTGTGTGAAAATGTTACGTTTGTGTGTGCATTTAATACATTTAATGAATTATTTAATTGCATTTAAGTGGATTTAGAATTTATTGTTTTAATGCATTTGCTTAACTCATGTAATGTTAATACAGAATTTGTATGAACTTTATGGAGTAAATATTTAATGTTGCAGTATTTTGTTATTACTTAAGGGGAGACACCCCAGGCAACAACAATTTTGAGATCTTGGGCTATTTTATTATATTATTTTGCTTCCATAACATGTCTTCTTTCAGACTAGTGGGAAGAAAACTACCAAAATACACATTTAAATGTTTTACTACACTTTGTCTATTTATGTCTTTAGATTTCTCCTAAATTCCCCAAGAGTTAGCTTTAGATAATGCCTCATTTGCACATTTAAACATACAATTTCAAAAAACTTGTAATACAAAAAAAAAACTTAATGTAAGTAATCAACTGGGGAATTTTCATGGTGATATCTGTTAGTTAAAATGTTTTACCCTATTCCCCTGGGGTGTCTTCCCTTAATTAGAAAATAAATAAATAAATATATATATATATATATATATTTACCATAAAACTTAGTGTACCATGTATATTTTAATAATATGTTATATTATGTATTTTGTCATTAAAATGATTTTAAAAGTTTTATTGATCATAACATACAATTAAACGTAGATGTAATAATATAATGTATGACTTAGAAGAAAATTGTATTTAAATGCACACATACTGTGCATATGTATGTGCGTGTAGTGTTACTCTATACTCGCATATATTTTTATATTTTTTTTCCTACCAGTGCATCATTACTAGCAGACAGCGCATGCTCATTTTTCATATGCTGCAGCATAATAAGCTGAAACAGCGACTCCAGGCTTTGATCAGCGTTCCCATCTTATATTTTCAGGCCGTTACTTACCTCCAATTTCACGTCAGCTCACAACATCTTTCATATGTTGAAATGTTAAGTATTCATTTCAGCTAAGAAAAGAAAACATCTCCCCTCTCTCTTTCATACCGGTGCTTCCACACATGCATGCACCTTCCTCGTGCGCACACTTGCAAAACAGCTTTAATCAGTTTGAAATCCAAGCGCTCGGTATAATCACAACCAAGGTTTACTTCCAACCAGCCTTAATCTGACAAGGTCCTGCTGTAGTCACACGTTGATTATCTTAAGCCTTTGTTGTGTTAAAAACTCTCCTACCCAACCATCCCAGACAGGCGGTATATATCATAGAAACCTTGTATATGGGTTTGTACATGTGAGCACATTCTGTGGAGCACAGAGCGGTGGTCTGTTTCTCCTTTGCCGTGCATTCTCTTGATTTAATCTGCGACAAACTCCCAAAATGGCCCCCTGATTGCAGTCTTTAGTAACGTCAGAGCCAATCAAACAAACCGAGGAAGTACCGTTTCCCTCAAATTAACTCAAGGGAAAGGAACCAAGAGCAAATGGAAAAAAGAAGGGGAATACGCCATCCCTCCATCCTCATTCCCGGTACATGCTGGGGTAATTTTCTGGCGGTAAAGGTTCAGCGACTCATAATTTGAGTGACTAAGGCGTAGAAACAACACAACCGTCTGCCGGGGCAAGGGGGCATCGGTTAGCGCCAAGGTCTGAAGAGACGAGTGAAATCCAAAACCCGCCGTCTATCCACTCAGAGTAAATGGACACTGACATTGTCTAGATAATTCATCTAAACAGTCAGTCTCTTTGGTTTAACCCAAGCCAAGCCATCCAGAAGGGCCTGCGACTCTGGCTCTCTCGTTTGAAACAATACCAAAACCATTACAGTATGATAAAGATCAATGGCCTGGGCTTTTTTTTTTTTTTTTTTTATTCCCCTCCGTTCTGTTTTTCTTACCACAGGCACAGATTTTCAGGTGTGTACAGCTGGGATTTCAGATAGTTTGTGACACAATGATTTGCACATGTTGAGACCAATGTATGATTTAGTTGTTGATTTGTGCCGTTCCTCCTTCAGCGCCCACAAAGCAAGTTTTATTTCCAAGCAGAATGCTGGATGTTTCCAAATCCGAAACTTTTTTTTAGTTATTATCCTTAAAAATACAACCTGCTACAGTATTTTAGTACAAAATTGACACATACAGACATACATACTGAACAGATTAAGAAGTATTTTGATTAGAGCTATCGATTGATTCAAATATTTAATCGCGATTAATCAAATGATTGTCCGTAGTTAATGGCGATTAATCGCAAATTAATCACACATTTTTTATCTGTTCAAAATATACCTTAAAGGGAGATTTGTCAAGTATTGAATACTCTTATCAACATGGGAGTGGACAAATATGCTGCTTTATGCAAATGTATGAATATATTTATTATTGGAAATCAATTAACAACACAAAACAAGGACAAATATTGTCCATTGACCCTCACAGGTACTGCATTTAGTATAGAAAATATGCTCAAATCATAACATGGCAAACTCAAGCCCAACAGGCAACAACAGCTGTCAGTGTGTCAGTGTGCTGACTTGACTATGACTTGCCCTGAACTCCATGTGATTATCATAAAGTGGGCATGTCTGTAAAGGGGAGACTCGTGGGTACCCATAGAACCCATTTTCATTCACATATCTTGAAGGTCAGAGGTCAAGGGATCCCTTTGAAAATGGCCATGCCTGTTTTTCCTTGCCAAAATGTAGCGCACGTTTGCAGCATTATTTAGCCTGCTTTGCATCAAGCTGCAATGACATGGTTGGTACCAATCGAATCCTCAGGTTTTTTAGTTTTATATGATGCCAGTATCTTCACTGTAGCTTTAAAACTGAGCCCGCTACAACATAAAAATGGCAAGTTGAGTTAATGTGTTAAAGAAATTAGTGGTGTTAAAAGGAATTTACGTTAACGTGTTATTATTGCGTTAACTTTGACAGCCCCAATTTTGATATTTTCTTACATTATTTACTTTTTCTTCTTTTTACCTCAGTCCTTAAACATAACGGGTATGTTTCTGTTAATATTTCCAGAAATTCTGAAGGTAATAGCTGCTCTGCTGAAGGCCTCTCCCCCATCCCCCGAGAGCATGGAGGTGCGCAAGGTCTTCCTGTCAGACATGATCAAACTGTTCAATAACAGCCGAGAGAACCGCAGGTAAGAATTCACTAGAACTACATCACACACCAGTCCACGCAGTGTTTACATGCCGGTGGGATTCACCTACATATTCCATGTACTTTTTTTTTTTTTTTTTCAGGAGCCTGCTGCAGTGCTCGGTGTGGCAGGAGTGGATGCTCTCTCTGTGCTTCATCAACCCGCAGAACAGCGAGGAGCAGAAAATCACAGAGATGGTGTACGCCATCTTCCGCATCCTGCTCTACCACGCCATCAAATACGAGTGGGGCGGCTGGCGCGTCTGGGTGGACACCCTGTCCATCACCCACTCCAAGGTCAGGGCGCTCATTATATCCACGCACGCACGCACGCACGCACGCACGCACGCACGCACGCACGCACGCACGCACACACACACACACACACACACACACACACACACACACACACACACACACAGGTCAGACACTGCTTTGTTTATCTTTCTCTGTGGATCTTCTTCTATCTCCTCATCTGTTTCATTTTTACAGATTTTTTTTCCGTTTCTGTTTCTCTTTCTCTCGTTTTAACTCACACACTCTTTATCTCTCTGTAGTAAACACACACACACACACACACACACACACACACACACACACACACACACACACACACTCACATCTTGCTTCAGTATTGTCAGCCTAAACATTCACCACATTGCTGTAACCGTAGCCCTCCTCCTCCTCCTCCTCCTCCTCCTCCTCAGTTTGATTCCAGCCAAACGGACAGCAGTATTCAGCCATCAGTTCGGTCACCCAAATGTTTAGTTTGACATAATGCAGTTCATCAACTAAGAAATTAGAGAGCATTATCGTCTGACCCTCTAACTCGCAACGTAGGCCAGCACAGTAATTGAACCTGGCCTCTCAGTGCCCATCAGATTACGCTATGGAAGCCATACAGTGATTATAATTTAAAAGCTAGTTGCAATATAAACCAATGGGAATGACTCCACCAGCCCTTCCACTCTTTATTTATGTATAGAGAGTTTCTCTCTCTTTCACGTTGCACAGATAAAAATAAACTTCTGGCACTTCTTATTTCCAAAAGCCAAATTCAAAATACTGCTTTAGAAATTCACTGTTGATATCATATTACGCTACTCTGGTCCAAAGCAGTGAAGTAATTGAGGTTGGTGTCAGATTGTGGTCTGGGGGGTTTTTAAGCCTGGCAGATTGAAGGCTGAGTTAAAGAAGTACTTGTGATATGAGACGCTCCCGCTGCAGCAGCGTTGGGGCTGCTGGGAGCGCTGGCGTCCAGTAGGGGGCACAGACAGACTGCCTGGGAGATGATCAGTAGTTAGCACGATGGTGTGTGTTGCATGCTGGATGCTCTGATGTCTCCACACACCTCTGAACACTGAAACTAACCGGCAGTGAAAATAAAACGTTCACAAATGAAGGTCTTAAGAAATTTTACACATTGGTAGTCAAGGTATTTGGTGTAAGAGGGTCACAAAGATGAGGGCACATTGTGTGCTGCAGTGAAAATATAACACGTGTATGTACAACAACAGAGGTCTGCATACTTAACTGTATTATTCTGTCATTAAATATTAATATAAAAAGCATTTTTACGATCCCTCCGTTTAATATACATCTTAAATATAACAATTCCATATCATTCTGGTTATGCAATATAACGTCAATAATATTAGTGTAAATATAATATTATTCAGAGATATTGGCTATTTATTATGTACATTTTATCCATAAGGATTTAGTTTCATCTTTAAGATTTTGTTTCGGTTCCATCTGTTCATATAGCTGCTGCAGTGTGTTGCAACGTAGCAAAGGTGTCTAGTTTGGTGTTGTGCAGAAATTGTTTGTTCTTCGTACACGACAGGCTGTAATTGGCTTTTTTCCTATAATTGCACAAGATTAATGCTGTTTCTTCTTGGCTCTAGTTACAATGCCCAGCACTCGTCTAACAACCGAATTTCACACATGCAGTGTGTGTGTGAATATACCCATGCACTTGCAAGATGTGAGATACACACACACAAATGCACACACAGTGCAGTGCAGCCAGGGACCCCGCCTGTGACTTGGATAGGTGCAGCGGGTGCTAGCCACCAAGATACATGCATCTGCTATAAAAAAGCTAAAGAAACTCAATTGCAATTTTATTGTCCCGTTTGATAGATTTCCTGCCACCTTTGTAGCACCAAAGCTGTTTGTCACTGTTGCTCTCTCCTCCCACTGCTGCAGGGCTGTGTGTGTGTGTGTGTGTGAGTGTGTGCGCATGATTGTGTCTGTGTGTGCGCATGAGGGTGGGTGTGTGTGTGTGCATGCGAGTTACAAGGCACATTTTCTCTTTGCCCTCCTTCTCTCTTGGGCTCTAGGAAGCCCTTCTCTCCGAGCCCATTGAATATTCATCGGAACCGTGCGAGAACAATCAGAGAAACAAGGCCTCATAAATACAACCAGCCCACTGGGAGCCTCTTGATAACTGCATATATGCATTCGCAAATACATATTTGCACACTTCTCCTCTACATAGACTTTATGAATTGGTTTGCCTTTTGTCAACCGTGGTAAAGTTGTCAGTTTGGCATGTAGAGTGAGACAATACGCCTCATGCTGAATGCGTGTTTTCACCTTGCTAGTAGAGGCTTTGTACTGCATTTTCTATTAATGCATTATTGTGTTTTGTATCTCCATACTTTATATTACCTCTTCAAATGAGGTTCAATTTGTTGGTGTGTTTGCCTGTTGGTCAGCAGGATTACAGAAAAAACATTGTCCCGATATTCATGAAATTTTGTGGAAGGTAGGGGTGAAATCACAAGTTTCATCATGATACGATATATCAGTTCTTAAGGCAACGATATGATATTTGCTGATATCACAAAGTCTGCCACGGTTTCGATTTCGATTCAATCCACGGGCCTGCGATCGATATGAGACAATATCACATCCCTATTTAACACATTCAGTTACATTTATATCAACTCACAAAAAACAACTAATATATGATTTGACAATTTTATTACTGAGCTCTTCCAGACATTTAAATAAAAAACAATTTGTTCTTTTTAATAAAAATACTTCTTCTGTTGTTTAGTATAAAGTGCAGCATTTCTCATGTTTAAGCACAGTTTGGATGTTTAGGAAAGAGGTGTGTTTGCAAGGAAATGGTGAGACAGACGTGCAATGGGAATTTCAAAATAAAGGCGCATCTTAAAGATGATGATATATGTCGATATTTTCACTTTGCATCTATGATTTTGAATCGTTGATCATTGAATCGCTACATCGATCCATATTGATGTATCGTTACACCCCTAGTGGAAGGGTGTAGCATGGGCCAAGGAAGAACCATTAATGTTTGGAGCAGATCCGAATTACAGGGCGGAGACACGCATTATTTTTCACTTATGGAAACGGCCTTGGTGGAGGTCTGCGCTCTCCGAGTGCCCTTCTAGTTGTTTCTACTTTCTACTGCATTTAAGGCACATATTTTGTTATGTAGTTGAACCGAAAGGTAAAAGTATAACAGTATAAGAGTTTAATTTCATATTTTTTATCCATAGTTTAGACCCTTTGTTCACATTATTGGCTATAAAAACTAGACTTAAAGTTTTGACTTGTTTTTCATGCTGAGTGTAACAGTGAACAGAACAGAAACTATATGGACCATATTTTGTATCTTTTAAGTTTGTTACAGTCATACCAATTAGGGCTGTAAGTAACGATTATTTTCATTGTCGATTAATCTGTTGATTATTTTTCGATTAGTTGTTTGGTCAATAAAATGTAAAAAAATGTCGATCAGTGTTTCCCAAAGCCCAAGATGACGTCCTCAAATGTCTTGTTTTGTCCACAACTCAAAGATATTCAGTTTACTGTCACAGAGGAGTAAAGAAACCAGAAAATATTCACATTTAAGAAGCTGGAATCAGAGAATTTTGACTTTTTTTTCTTAAAAAAAATACTCAAACTGAAAAATCGATTATCAAAATAGTTGGTGATTAATTTAATAGTTGACAAGTAATTGATAATTAATCAATTACTTGTTTGATTAATCATTGCAGCTCTAATACCAATCTGTAGGTTTAAAATGTGTATTTTAGCCTTTTTTGGGAAATTTAGAGAGGCTTGATTTGTGTATTGTGATTGGCTCCAATTGGCTCCTTTGTCACTGCCCAACTTCAAAGTGAGCTGCTTTTTATTTTATTGTCTACTACTCTCAAAGCATAGACTGGCAAGATGCACTAAGAACCTGGTTATGTTTTGTTGAGAATTTAAAATTTATGAGGGAAATCTGTGTGCATTTGGTGTGTGTGTGTGTGTATCCTTCTATGTCAGTCATTAGGAAGTAAGCGTATCTGTGTGAGCGTTTCTCTGAATAGACAGATGTTCCTGCAGGTGGGCACGCTGACACGACAGCCCTCCCACCCTCAGCCCACACACCCACCCAAGGTGCCCCTCGTCCATCTCTGCACACAAATCAGTTTGAGAACAAGGAGATCTCCAAAAGAGAGAGAGAGAGATCGGGGCGTGAAGGTCCCTCCGTCCTCCAGACTCCCACTGTCAGCTAACTTCATTATACCTGTCAGACGTTTTACCACAAAGATAAATATGAGCTGAAATGAGCGAAAACAAAATATAATAGATGGTAAGAGCTGGTGTAATTTAACAATTTATGTTTAGAAGTTGAGCATATTTGGAGGAATTTAGTTTAATCGCCCGTTTTCAGTTTATGGGTGGAATGTAGACTAGTGTTGCCATGTACCTTTTGCCCTCTGGGGTTATTGAGACGTTACACACAAGCTGCGGTTCAGATAGAAACATTGACAAGTGGACAAAGGAAGGAGAAAGTGAGACCATTGACTAGCCAATGCTAGACAATAGCCATGCATCAAGTGCTGTCTATACTATCCAGTAGATTGCCAGCGCTAGTGTCCACGTATTTAATCTTTTATCTTGTAATTCTCAAATAAATATTAGTCTCAAAGTAAAATGTATAATAATGAGTCGATAGGAACCCCATTAAAACTATTTTAGTGTACAGTATCCTGAAGGACCTTTGTGCAAGCTTGTCCTCCCATGGTTGTGATAGAAATTACAGATAAAGACTGTATGCATATCACTGGATCAGACGGGAGGAGAAAACTAAGAAGAAAAATGTTTTTACAACGAGCGAGAAAGGAAGATATTGTGAACGAGAGCGAAAAACCACCCAGCCAGCACCGCGGTAGCAGATGACATTGATTTTGGAGGAGGAATTGCATTTAGCTAATCAGATTAGAGCCACGCTGCCCTCCCCATTTCCCCCTTTGTTTTGTGGTCGCTCTCTATCTATTTATCTAAATGGGGACTCCCAGGCTCCTACTGCGGGGGTCTCTCAAGATCAGCGCAGCCTCCACGCTGACCCTCACCAAACAGGTTTTGGTGTGTGGGGCCTCTGCTTATTCCAGATCAGTTATACAGCACAGACATGGTGACAGTGGACGGTCCAGGTTCTGTATAGATTGTTTTGGAAATGTGATCGCAGGTCTTGTTTGACTGCAGGGACGAGGAGATATTTGCGTATTTGTCTGTTTGTGACAGAAATGGAAGAAGTACTCCAATCTTTTACTTGAGTAAAAGTAGTAATACTAAGTAAAAGTGCAAAAGTATTAGCATCAAAATATACTTAAAGTACTTAAAGAGTACTCATTATGCAAAATAACATATATTTTATTATTGTATTATAACTATTGATGCATTTATGTGTTCATCACTTTAAAGTTGCAGCTGGTAAACGTGGGGTTAATTTTAATAATTTATATATATTTATTATATTATATACATTATTTATATATGTTATGTGGATAGCTTAACCTATAATAATATATCATAACTTATTAGTTCATTTATATTTTGTAGGGCTGCAGCTACCGATACTTTTCATTATCAATTAATCTGATGATTTTTTTTTTTTTTTTTCAATCAATCGATAATTGTTTAGTCGAAGAAATGTCAAAACAATTCTCAGAAAATGGCCGTCACAACTTCATAGAGCCAAACGTGACATCTTCAAATGTGATTTTGTTCGACTAGAAGTCCAAATACAAAAAAATATTTAGTTTACAATGAGTGTTTCACTACTTCTGCCTGGAAAATGACTGAAATGATTTATTGAATTAATTGAAAATACTATAGTTACAATTATTTCGCTTCGCGTCGGGCTCCAATGCGTCGGGATGCGGCATTGCCATGTCGGGGATTCTTTCACAACAATGACCGGCTCGCTGTACATTATCCTTTACTTATTACACGGCTTTGTTGAATATTCGATTCTGATTGGTCAATTACTGCGTTCTACGGTCTGTTATTTCCTTATAGCAGACCGTTGCTATGTATAACAGACCGTTGCTATGGGCGCAGTTCTAATGTCGGACTCTGGAGGACCATTTTTTGTAAAATTATTGATTTCTTAAGTAAGTAGCCGTGTAATAAACGGGATAATATACAGCTAGCGGGTCATTGTTGTGAGATACACCCCTTTGCGTCAGGGGGACGCATCGCCCCGTTGGGCTTTATTTCACAAAAATAACTGGCTCGCTGTACATTATCCCTTACATGTAGTCGAGTAAAAAGTACAATATTTGCTTGCAAAATGTGGTTGAGTAGAAGTATTAAGTAGCACAAAATGGAAATACTCAGGTAAAGTGTAAGTACCTCTAAATTGTACTTAAGTACAGTCCTTGAGTAATTGTACTTAGTTACTTTCCACCACTGGTTTGTGATATATTTCATTTTTCAAAAGTATTGTGGGAAGTGAAACTACAGAAACTTGCCACATTGAAGTATTGCAACGTCGTCTTGTTTATGCTAGTGTGTCCCCTTCCAAAGACCATTTCTGGTCTTTTGTATGCTGCGCCCAGTTAATACCATGTTACCTGTCACATTAGAAAAGCCCACCATGTTTTCGTACATTACCATAACATTTTCCCATACCCCACTGAGGCCGGGCCGAGTCATGGAGTAGAATGAAATTAGATTAGATCAGCGCTGATGTCTCAGCCACCCAAGGCAGTTTTTCTATATTGTAGCGAGGCTAAACGCTCTTTTAAAAACCACAGAGACATATACTACCTCTGTCTAATGGTAACTGGATCTGTTACAGAGCCCCATTTAAGGCCAACATACATCATCTTAATGTACGGTCTGCATCCTGGATCTATGACGTGATGTTCTGCACCGCTCTCCCGCATAATTTCCACAGCGGCGTGCTCTGAATGCGGCCTTTTAATTGCTAAAAAAATGCTAAATGTCAAATTAAGCTCAAACTAATGGGGTAGAAGGTCTTGCTGTGTGATCACTGGGAGAGAGGGAGGAAGAGAGAAAGAGACGGACTGCTGGCGCATTTAGAGCAGGCTGTGCACTCTGAAAACAGCTATGGATTACCAATCACTGCCTCCCACTACAGAAGATTAATGAGCAGCCGTGTAGCAGGCTAATTTAGAACAATAACGCCTAATTAATTACAAATAATCAGCTTCTTTCTCTCCCTTTCCTTTCTTCCACTCTCAATGACTCACTTTCTTCCTCTTCCTCCTTTGCAATTTCTTATTTTTTTTTTCCTTCCTTTTGATCTCTGGCTCTCTCATTTTCTTTGTTTCTTTCTTTTTCTCTCCTTCTGTCCAAATAGCCTCAGGTGAAAAAGCAGCAAAGTGGGTCTAGTCCCCCTCCCCGTCTACCACCAACCCATCTTTGACTTTCTGTCCTCCAAGCCCAGTGATTAATGCCGGGTCTTAAATTAGGCGTGGGAGGATTTGCCGATGCCGGACACGCACTCAGCACAGCCAGCAGACACACACTAATAGTATCTGCTGCTAATCTATGACTGCTTACATGGATGGGCTCTTCCTCAAATGCCACTGCAGACCATTGTCGTTATAGACTAGCAGTCTGGTCTACCCGTATCAGATGTAAGAAGACTGATGGGGGTTAATAGGGCTGTGGGCAGCGGCGCATAAGAGAGAGGAAAAGTTTTAAATATGGCACAGTTAGCCACAAATGGTCCCAGTGGTTAGAGGCAGTAATAAGCTCACAACTAAAGAGCATTTTGAGAATATCTCGCTTCCATAATGTGATGTTTCCAGATGAAACAAGTTGTTGTTCATCTGGAAACATGTTCGTGGGGAGATAATAAAGCAAAAGGCTGAATGTGTAAACAATAGATATTAGTTAGACAGAGGGAGGGTTTATTTGATGAGATGAGATGAGATGGCATTTGTTGGAATTATGTATAGCTATTGGTACAACATGCTACATGCATCTGCTACTAAAAGTGTATTGTTTAGTAAGTTTGTGTATCATAATTACACGGCTTTGTTGAATACTTGATTCTGAATTGTCAATCACTGCGTTTTAAGGTCTGTTATTTCTTTAAAGCAGACCGTTGCTATGGACGCAGTTCTTATGTCGGACTCTGGAGGACCATTTTTGTGTCAAATTATTGATTTCTTAAGTAACTAGCCGTGTAATAAGCGGAATAATGTACAGATAGCGGGTCATTGTTGCGAAATATACCCCTTCAGGGCGATGCAAGACCCCTCCGCTTCGTGTCAGGGTCCTGCATCGCCCTGTACATTATTCCTTACTTAACTAACATGGTGATGGGGATTTTTTTTAACATTTCAAGATGCCTTTTCTGCATTCTTAAACAAAAGCATAGTCATGCTTTCATGGCGTTTACATACATTTTTCCAACAGTATTACAGAAACTAAACTTTAAAGGAACCGTGTTTAACATTTAGGGGGATCTATTGGCAGAAATGGAATGTAATATTAATAACTATGTTTTCTTTAGTGTATAATCACCTGAAAATAAGAATCGTTGTGTTTTTGTTACCTTAGAATGAGCCGTTTATATCTACATAGGGAGCGGGTCCTCTTCATGGAGCTGACCGCCATGTTTCTACAGTAGCCCAGAACGGACAAACCAAACACTGGCTCTAGAGAGGGACATTCAAGTTTTCGCGTCGGCCACCGTAGTTCTCCTACGTGTTTGGCACACGGGAGAGGTTTCAGTTGGTTGCAACTGCAACCTTACCGCTAGATACCGTCAAATCCTACACACTGGACCTTTTTAAGGTTTTAAACAAGCCCCCAGTTTAGCCAAACTTATGTGTCCCTGTTTAACATCCATCACAGTTCTCAGACCGACTTCCTGGTTAACCTACTGTGTTAATCATAGTCCACGTAGGTTTTACTGTACAGTGACATCTCCGGTGCACTCACTTTTCAGTTTTATCTCCAAATAAAGTAGTATAAAATATTCTGGAAGCTGTCTTGTTTGAACATCTTACTACGTGTTTGTTGCCTGTCGGACTTTATTGTAGGAATGTTACTTTGTTCTCAGGTCTCAGCAATTATTTTATTAGATAAATGTCATCATAATCCATTGATATGATGGCCAAAACTACAAATGTATGATCCAAGTTGTAATAAATCTGAATTATCCTTTGATTAAAGAATAGACCAGTTCGGTAGATCGGTGTCAAGACTAGAAGTGTTTCATACATTTGAACATATACTCGTTTGTGTTTGCAGGTCACCTTCGAGCAGCACAAGGACAATCTGTCCCGTATGTTCCGTGAGTACCGGCGTCAGGAGTCTGCAGGCTCTCTGAGCACCATCCGAACCATCTCTTGTGTCAGCCAAAGCTCGGAGACCATGGAGTGTGTCAACGGGCCTACCGTGGAGGAGAAGGCTCCGTCCACCGTCATAGAGCTCACAGTGGACGAGCTGTCCCAGAAGTCCCCCGAGTCGGCGTCTAGTTCCACCGTCACTTCCAGCCCTCCGGAGGCTGCTGATGGAAGGGGACACGCATCCATCACCATGCCCAACATCCTGGCTGGAGCAGAAGAAGAAGAAAAAGAAGAAGAGGCGGTTCAGGAGTCTTCCAAGGATGGCTCAGGTGATGATGGGAAAGAGACCGAAGCTACTGTGACACAAAAAAACGATGAAGAGGAACAGAGTGAAGAGTCCAACAAGCAGGAACCAGCTACAGAGACTTCCGCTGACGAGAACACTGACGACCTACAAGCACCAGTCAGCGACCAGGCTGAAACGGATGACACAAAAGCAACTGAAGAGGTTAGAGACGCTGCTACAACATCTGCGAGTGATGATACACCTGTAACAGATGATGAAAAACCTGAACCTACCAAAGGTGAATCTTCAAACTCCATGACAGAAGACTCTTTGAATGACGCAGATACAGAACTGCCAGTGGAGTCGGAACAAGAAGGTAAGACGGACCAAACGTCCCCCGAGGCCGAGGCCTGCCTGGAGAACAGCGCGCTGGGTGGAGCCTCCGTCCTCAACGAGGACATGGTTGACGCGTCCTCTGTCGGTGACCAGGTCCACGCTAGTGACGATAGCCAAGAGGAGTCCTCGTATGCTTCAGCTGCCGCCGGAGATGAAGTGGAGGTTGGGAAAAAGGAGGAAGATAAACACGAAGATGAGGAAGGCAAGAAAGATGATCAGGAAGGTCGTGAGGTGAAGATGGACGAGGAAAAAGACGAGAAGCAGGAGGTTGGAATACAAGAAGAGAGTGAAGCTGAAGAGAAACAGGTGGAGAGTCAGACTCCTCCGGCTGAAAAACCTGGACAAAGTGTGACAGAACCGCCTGAAGAAAAAGATAAAGATGAAGAGTCTTCCTCTGCAGACCAGCAGCCCTCAGACACCACACCGCCCTCTACAGCCCAGGAGGTCGCAGCAGCATCAGACTCCCCCTCACCTCCACCTCTACCTCCACCTAGCCAGCCTTCAGAAACCACCGGCATCGCTGAAGAAGACACCGTGTCCACTCCCACAGACAGCAGCACTGCCGCTGCTTCAAACTCTGACACCCAGAAGAGCGCCGACTCTGTCAGCAAGACCAAAGAGATCAAAATTGCCCGACTGGATGTGTCCAACGTGGCCTTAGACACAGAGAGACTTGAATTGAAGGAGACCTCTACAACGGTAAGCATCTACTTCTGATCTTTCACTAAATGATGTTATATAGAACTGATCATTTTCAATTAATTGTGCATTACTGGTGTCTCTCTGTAGGAAACAAGCCAAGGCCATCCGGCAGCAGCAGCAGCAGCAGCAGCAGCAGCAGCAGCAGGAGGGTTTTCAGGTCAGCAGAGAGAGGGCAGCAGCACTTCGGCTCCTCGTTCCACCATGTTTCGTATCCCAGAGTTCCGCTGGTCCCACATGCACCAACGTCTCCTCGCCGACCTGCTCTTCTCTATTGAGACAGATGTCCAGATGTGGAGGAGGTAGGGTAGCAACCCGCTGACTCTTGACTTTGCTAATGCTTTAGCTAACAATTATTTAGTTAATTGATTAATGGAATAGAGATTAATTGGCTTTTTGTGCCTCCGAGGAGCAGCCTTCTCCTAATCAAGTGGTGCCGGAAAGAGATCTCTTTGTTACTGGGTAGATTTCACTTCTGTTTTTTTCTTGTAAATGTAATGTTGAGTACTTCACATTATAAACTCTATTATTTGCAATGTTTTTGCATATTTACGCATTTAAAGGCAAAAATAGATATTGGCCAGAAATATCTCTAGTAGCCACAATCTTTGCACAAAGCAGTACTTTATATTACATTAAACTAAAAATCAAGTCTCTAGGGATGCTTTGAATTTCATGCCGCATTGAGGACACTTGATGAGATGTAGACCAAAGAACAGGAAATGTTTTTGTAAAGATGTGTAGTGTATTTTTATCTTTGAATGATTGTAGTTAACAAGAACAATCTGATCTGTAGGCAAGCCGCGGTGTTATTTAGAGCCAAACACATGCTCCCACTTTAAGTTTGTCAAAATACCACACTCCTATTTCGAAGAGGGTTTATTCTGTGTGCATATTTCTTCACAAAACTACTACTTTTAAAAACTGCACAACTCTTCCATGTTTAAATCGGAACTTTTTTACATACTTTTTATAGTATCTTTTCAAATTGTTATTGTACTTTTCTTTTCTATTCTATATTTATTTTTCTTGATTTTTGCAATACTTACTTTTATTTTTAATATTTTTAAGTTATACACTAATACACCTAAGCAAATTCCTTGAATGTGAAAACCTGAAATTGTATTATTTTTTTATTCCTTTGTTTTTCCAAAACAAAAAGACCATAACAAAATCTCTTTGTCCTCTGCCTCTCAGTCACTCCACCAAGACGATTTTGGACTTTGTGAACAGCAGTGAGAACGTTGTGTTTGTCCACAACAGCATTCACCTCATCTCTCAGGTGGTGGACAACCTCATCATGGCGTGTGGAGGCATTTTACCTCTGCTCTCTGCTGCCACCTCTTCCTCTGTGAGTCTCCTTTTTATATGTGTGCGTGTGTGTATGTGTGTACTTAACTGTGGCTGTGTATATAGTTGATGTCACAGGAAGTTATCCATCCACATTGACCTTTCCCAATCACATTAGAGCACAGTTAGCTGCCTCCTAACATGGTTAGTTTGTTTTTGTGTTGTCAGTGACTGCGGCTCTCTTATGTGATTCTTTGCCTCCGTTAATGACTTTACTGCTCCGTCTAAGAAACAGGCTGAAGTTCAATTCCATTATAATTCAGTTGTGTCTGTAACCAAATTTAAAACGGGATGTAACAAATTCCAATTATAAATGTTCTCCTATCAGGATGTGTTATCAGTACAGCTGTCACATTTATTTCATACTTACATTACATTTTTAGAAGCTTTTTTGTCCAATTTTTTGATATATTTATATATGATCTTTTCCCCCACCCTTAATTGCTTCATTTGCGGCTCTGTTCAAATGTTTTGAGTCTTCTATGATGTCGCTGTTTATAGAATCTATAGAGTTATCTATAGAAAACTCAGTCAAATTAATCTTAAGCTTTGTTTATTGTGAGTTTTGTTTCTTTTTTGGCCAACGAATTACACTCAAAATAAGAGATTAGGGAGGTGGAGAGAGAGTCTGTAACCATAACTGTACATATACAATGATTTAAGATGGATTATTTAAACAATTTAATCATCATGTGTATTATTAACATGATATCAACATTTTTAAATATCACAGTTATCGTCAATACCGATATATCGCAACACCCTCATGGCAATAATTGTAAAGTTGTAAGTAAATGTAAAATTATTTTGAATGTCTGGTCTCTCTTGAGAATGAGACCCTGTGTCTCAATGAGAATACCTGTATAAGTAAAGGTAAAGGTAGAGGTAAATACAAATAAATGTAATGTCACTCTTTGACATAAAAAAATCTCAGTAAGTTGATCTTGATTTAAGCTAACACTCTTTCTTCTGTTCTTTGAGACGTCAGTTTTCTTACAGCGTACAAGCCAAAATGTTTCTTTTACTTGTATGCTACCATGGCATTCTTTACATCTAAATAAAGATACTGTACTCTTTTTTTTAATGCATTTTTATCATTCATACAAAGCAAAGCTATTCTTATTATTCTTATAGTTACTATACATTTTAAATAAGCTTTTAGAATCAACCTGAATCCTATACTGAATGAAATTAATTTACAAAAATAAGAACATTTACTCCTACGATTAATTATCCATTAATTACTGTGTGAATTTTCCTCTCTTTACTACCAGCATGAACTGGAGAACATTGAACCGTCCCAGGGCTTGTCGGTGGAGGCTTCAGTCACCTTCTTACAGCGCGTCATCAACCTGGTGGATGTTCTTGTCTTCGCCAGCTCCCTGAACTTCACTGAGATAGAAGCTGAGAAAAACATGTCATCAGGAGGCATCCTGCGGCAGTGCCTTCGCCTCGGTACGCGCACTGGTGCTTTTGTTTTGGTCCTTTTCCCTATCACTTTCACTTTCGCATCTCTTTTATTTGAATAGACTCATTACTCCTAAAACATTTGCTTTTAATCTCATGCATTCTCTCCTTTGTCTGTCCTATTTTTTTTTATTTCTCGAATCCTGCAGTTTTTTGTTTAGCTGTCTTTTCTACTCATCTGAATTCCCGTCTTCTATCTCCTCCTCTTACCGAGCCCTCTGTCCTCCGCTGTTCATCGATCCACCTCCTATCAGCCGGCAGTAGCCTCTTGTATTCGCCTCAGTCATGGCTCCCTGTAGCCTGTTTGACCCTCCCTTCTGTATTCGCTCTTTCTTTCCTGCCGTCTTCCTCTCCATCTCCCGCCGCCGCTCTCATTCCCTCGCCTCTTTCACTCTGCTCCTATCAGCACTCTTCTTATCTTGTTATTATAACCGCACTGCATGGCAACACTCTAAAATGGCTGCTATCATGATATAGTGAGTTCTACATAATGGCCTTGGCTGCACTGGTACTGCAGCGTAGCCCGAGGCCTTTCTCTCTGCCTTCTGTTCCCGGCTATTACAGTTTCCTCTGACAGCATCAGGAGCCGAGCAGCGCTCTAGCTGAATAAAAGATATTGAAATTCTTACATTATTCATTTTATGTGGTGCACCTTTTCAGCAAACACAGATCAACACACACACTCGCTGGAAGTGGAAGTGGTGCAATACTTTCTACACTGATTTAAATAATTTCTTCATGCTGTGTTCCGTATATGTAATGGTGCATATCCAGGTATCAGTTTTAGCTTTTAGATGCTCATTACAGTGAAGGTTACATACAAAAAAAATGCAAACTTGTTACACAAAGAGCCTCTCAGATATTATCCAACTATCGTTGCTGGAAAGTGATGCCAGCGTACTACAGGTCCAG
This sequence comes from Sebastolobus alascanus, assembly GCA_916701645.2. NCBI lineage: Eukaryota > Metazoa > Chordata > Actinopteri > Perciformes > Sebastidae > Sebastolobus > Sebastolobus alascanus. The sequence goes on from CAKAOJ020000032.1 coordinate 4,326,246, forward strand.
TTTTAGAAAGCAGCCGTTATGAAATGAATATTTGATGAGGTATGCGCTCCCCATTGCTGGCACCTAATCTGATTTTGGAAGACTGTAACAAGGTTTTAGCATCTCCACCCCTCCTCCCCCCCTCTCTTTTTATAAATGGTTGTATGAAAGAGTAGTCCTAATGGAAAAAGCGAGCCCATTTCCAGACGGAATAATTCCCTCCTTCGTAATCTAAATGGCTCAGAGTTAACATTTGTCAGTTGTCAAGTACAGCACGGCGGGGGAGGGGGGGGTGGGTCGGGAGGAGCTCCAACACATTAGATTACAAATGGTTAAGCGTGCCAGTTTTGAACCCACATAAAGTTGTCGGACCGCAAGATTTTTTTGCGACAAAGGGACGTATCTTGCTGCCAAGTCAGCATGTGCACACCCAAGCAGTGTCATTTGTTATGGGAGCTGTGATTCAAGAGCACACCCTTGCACTGTGACCTTGGGAGGAGAGGTGGAGCAGGGAAGAGTGAACGATGCTGCCAGAGTTGGCCAGAGCACTGACCTTGTCATGGCCCCACTTTTTCTCCTTTGTTTTTCTCTCCTGTTGTGGCTTTCTCACTTTATGAGCAGAGATTTCTCTATTTTTTTGCTTCGGGTGCCATCTCTTTTTAGGCGCTTCAGCATAATGCTTCTACATATTACTCTGAAAATGACTTTATTTATATGATGTTACATAATATCTCTTCCTCCATCCCTCCCCAGTGTGTGCTATGGCGGTGAGAAACTGCCTGGAGTGTCAGCAAGCCCAGATTAAGTACAGCGCAGAAGCCTCAGCACGCAGCTATACAGCCATGCCCAACACGCCGCTGGGGGCAGCCATGTCTGCAACCGCGCAGGCAAGTAACCCAAATCATCTCCGCACTTCATTATCTTGCACGTTTTCTACACGTCCTCTGCTGTTTTACAAGTGTTTCCCTTAAAGCTAGGGCCGGTAATCTTGAGAAACTAGCAAGAGCACGCTAGATTTTAAAAGTTATTCAACCGAAAAACCAGCCCAGTGTTGCCAACTCTTTTCCACTGAAAGTAGCTACTGTAGCAGCACGAGCTCCAAAAGTCCCTAAATTTAGCGAGAAAGTCTCCAAGTCGGCAACACTGATCGGTACGTGTCCACAGGGGAGTTTTTGGACGCGAGGGATCACCTTGCTTCCCAGCAGGGAATGCTTGATGGGCTGTCACTAGGCACTAGGCACCTGATTGGACGAAGGCTTTCCCTCGTGGGCTGCTGCCATGGATGTATTAAGAGAACTGGATAAAGCGTTGGAGGCGTAGCCCCGATTCGAATGAAAGTTGCTCAGTGGCGCATGAAGACAAAATGGCTCGACTTCCGCCTGGAAAAGTACCCGGATCTTCGGCACATAGAACATGCGCAGTAGCGTCCGCTCGGTCACATGACTCGTTCACTGGGTCCCAACGTCACGCCGTCGTCACGGCTTGCGCTCCAGCCTCGGTCTGGGTCTCATTCACATGAATGGAGGAAGGGAAATAACTCTGGATTCGGCTATTAGTGCGTTTTACAACTTTTAGGACCTAATGATTTAAATAAGGACTATTAGAGTGTTCATACTGGGAAGTTGACTTGCCTCAAAAAAAATGATCCCCTGAGTTTCAGACGTCTCTTTCCCGATGTAAGTCTATGGGAAAAAGTATTTTTGGGCCCAATGGCATCACGTGACGGACACGGAAGTTGCAGTACCGCTGTTTGGCCACGACGAAAGTTGGGATCAACGACCAGTGCTCTTCCTTGGGGCTTGACTACTGCTCCCAGCTTTCAAACCGGAACCAACATGGCGGCTGGTTTTGGAAACTTTTTTCTCGTATATTACGAAAATAGTTCACCGAAATGTGTGTGTGAAAGCATATTAGGCGAAAAATAAGCCATGCAGTTGCTGAATCTGTCATCATTTTATATCGACAACAGTTAGTTTAAATGGTTTTTCGAGTGTTTCCAGAGGCGGCGAGTCGCGCCGGACGCCCCTGATTTGCATAAAGTAGCCTCGACCTCAAGTTTATGCAAATTAGGAGCGACCAACGTGACCGTCTGTCTATCAAAACGCAACGCCACGCTACCAGAATGCATTGCACGGCTGCTTACAATGAATGGGAAGCGTGGAAAGGACGGAGCCTGTGGATACGTACCATGACAGTCCATCCCTTCAGGCCTCCCTCGAAAGCAACCCCCCCCAAAATTATTACGTAAACCACGAACATGACTATTGTTAGTACTCACAGCTGTCAAGCTAGCAGCTTGTGGAATGCAGGCAGCCCGTCCAATCAATTCATTCGGGCCGAATTAAATGATTGGATGGGTTTATTACGGTGCTGCGACAGTCACAGATACCATCTTTTTTTGTCGTAGCATTTGATTAATTTATTGCTGTCGGGATGTAAAGAGAATTTCAACAAATATAACCAAAAATGTTTCTGAAGATGATTATCAACCATAGCTTTAAACTACAAAATAACATAGTAAATCTAAGTAATCACTCTCACTCTTGTACTGGAGTTTTTTTTTACACTTCAAAATATCTTCCTTTGCCCTTTTCCTATACTCAATAGTAAACCAGAGGGAGCTTTGTCCTTTGTCCTGCTCACCAACGACAGCAACCAAGTGCTATTACATTAGCTCATATCTTATTATATTACCACGCCGGTTGCTATTTCTGACACTAGACCAGGCTTTTTGTCATTGCCCCTTTGATTTGATACATTGACTTCCAGTAAAGTCATGTTGCTCTTCCCTGAACCGGGTGTTAAAGCTCATTTATAATGCAGTGGCTCTATAGAAAAGCCATTATGTTAAGGACAAGATCCCAGGAGGGATAGCTTCCCTAAGCTGTGAAACCTTACCCTGCTCCAAGAAGTGCACATGGATTAATAAACATCCTCACTGGTGTAAAAGGGCAGAGAGACTATAATATATTTCATGCGGTAATGGTTTGATTTCCATGCAGAGTCCTGTTGATGCAGTGACAGGTGGGATGTCTCCGGTCAGAGAACTGGACCGGCTTCTTCAGGACATGGACATTAACCGTCTCAGGGCCGTCGTCTTCAGAGATATCGTGAGTTGTACTGAAAACGCATCCGTGCAACATACGGGAAACACAGCACAGCGTGCATTACACCCATAAAAATGAGAAGACACAGATCGTTTAGTGTATTTTGTTTGTTTCAGGAGGACAGTAAGCAGGCTCAGTTTCTGGCGCTTGCTGTTGTCTACTTCATCTCAGTCCTCATGGTGTCGAAGTACCGCGACATCCTGGAGCCCCACAATGACAAGAAACGCCCTCAGCGATCCCAGTCTGCCAGGAGCACAGGTATACAGCAGCTCCAAAGAAAATATGTATCTGCATAGGAAGATAATACTGCAATCTATAATGCTTTTCTGCTTTTGACCCCTAAATACAAAGCTTTGTCTAGAGTACGTACGACCCCTTTTTAAATTCTTCATATGAATAATTTTTATGAATTTATTTATTTTTCAGTAATATTTTATTGGAAGTAACATCAGATGTACAGAAACATACGAATACAGCACACATGTAAATGATTGTCCCTCCATATTTTGATATTTTTGCCAACCAACTCTCACTTATTATCGATGCAAAAAGGATAAAAACAAAACAAACTAAATTAAATAAATTAAAATAAAATAAAATAAGAAAAAATAAAATAAAATAAATAATAATAAATAAACTACACATTAATGATAATAATTATAGGATAAATCCCAAACTACAGATAAAATAGGCTGGTAAACTTAATATCAAAGTACCCAAGCTCAGTGACATCAAGTAAAAAGCGCCATGTACAAATGGACAAATGAACTGTTAGTGGTCATTTCTGTTTACATAATTCAAACTTTATGATGTCATACATTTTAGCTGATGGAGAGAAATACATCTCATTTGCCATAAATGAATATTTTTTAGAGCTGTTGAATCTATACTGTATTGCACTACATAGCTTTACTCAAAAATAACAACAACAAAAAAATAATTTATTTAGTTTTGTCTTGTTTTTTCCCTGTTATTCAGCTTGTGACCCATTGTGGGAGTCCACTCATATGAAGTGGCTTTATTGCTCACTTTTCTTCTTTGTTATTTGTGTCTTTTCTCAGATAGCGGTGCCATTTCTGGTGGACTAGAAGTGGAGAACGGTGTCTCTCTCCGGCGGTATGATTCTGGCATCGGTGATGACCACACCTCAACTGCCGCAAGCGAGGCGGACCTGTCATCCTCTGGCGTGACTCACGGCCCAGACGCCATCTCAGAGGCCTTGTCTACACTGTCGTCTGAGGTCAGACCTTCTCTCCCTGCCGACTCAAAGGGCAAGAATGTGAAGGACATCCTGCGCAGCCTGGTGAGCGCTCCAGCTGATGATATCATGGTGGACCCGAGTCTGCTGCCACCAGCGTTTCTAGGGAGTTTGGGCGACGCGGCCACAGGTTCATCACTGCAGTTTCGCTCCTTTGACAGGTAAGCGCTCAGGTTAAAACATACACGTATACTATCATATTATTTATAGAAAATCATGCTTTTCTGCTCTGCACGTTGGTGATTGTGGGAAAAACATCAGGGCTAAAATTCCTCTGGTGCAGACGTGACAGCTTCATCAGCTTCTCAAGAGCCCATATGGTGCGTGTGATTCTCAAGCTTCACAGTTGACAGTTTCATACCATTTATCCCAACATAACTGCAGGGGGACTTTTGAAAGTCAGACCTTGAAGACATCTCAGCTTGGTATCCTCAGAGGAGGTGCATCTTGAAAAAACATTCTGTAACAGAAACCCTTTTGAACCGGGGGGGATCTTAGTCTCCGACGCTTTCCCCCCCTTACTCCCATTGTTGTTTCTTTTAGCTGTCGATGTAGCTCCTCATCCCAAACAAACCGCCTTACAGAGAACCTGTCTTAAGGAAAACAAGAGTCATGTCTGGGATGAAGTGACAGAGAAACGAAGCTGGCAGGAAGCTGTTTCTTTTCACCGTGTCACTGATATTGAACGACTTTCTTTTTTATCTCTCCTGCTGCTTGTCTCTCCCTGTCTAACATTTGAAGCCCCTTTTTTTTCTGGCATAAAAGCTGCATAATTTGCATTACCCCTGCAGGTGCTGGGGGGTAAACAGTCAGGAGCAAGGCTTCAAAAGCAGAGCCTGGTACTGAAGCCGCAGACGGGCCCAGGTGAGAGAGGATGGTCACCGGTCTGGTTTGCATTTGGAGCGCTGATTCGGAGACAGACGTTCACAAACGGCGGAGGGGGGAGAGGGTGGTAGACACTGAGAGAGAGAGAGAGAGAGAGAGAGAGAGAGAGATGGGAGAAGGGGGAGAAAAAAGTCTCCATGGGGGTGATGTCAAGTCGAGGTTCTCATGCACTGAAGGAAAGATTTCTCTGTTTCTGTCTCTCTCTCTCTCGCTCTCACAAACACACTTAGTCAGTCTGCCTGCCCCCAACTGTGGGAATTCCACGGCATCTCTGTGATCGCGTGTCTTTATCTGAGGAATGCTTTGTCAGGTCTCAGGGCGCTCCTCATATCAGGGGGATTAGACTGGCTCCTGTCCGCTGAGCACACTCAGTAGGAAGAGAGGACGTCAGGAGAGCTGGAGAACATAGACTAACAGCTCGCTCGTTGCCGATGGGAGCCTCTTCATACAAGGTACACAGCCCAGAAGCAGACAGCAAACCTTAACCCGGCTCCCTTTTAACAGGAAATAAAAGCCTCTCTGAGGGTGTTCACACATGAACACTTTGTGCAGTAGGGCTGTAACTAATAATTAATTTATCATCAGTGAAAGCAAAAGGCTGGCAATATTCCATATTTTTGTTATTGTTAACAAATCCCATGAAAATACAACAACAGTACATTTTTTTTCAATCATTTCCAGCCCTGTCTGGCTCTCAGCCCCAAGCTCCTTGGTTCCTACTGAGGATGTAAATCCTCAAAAAGGGGGTCACAAATATATACTTTCATTTTGTTAAAAAAGGCTAATTTATTTCCTAAAACAGTTGGGCACCGTTTTAAGCAAACAACAGTTTTCGGGAATGTTGTCAGTTTCGGATTAATACATATCTTTAGGGCTGTCCTCGTTCAAAGAAATTCTTAATCGACTAACACTCATACAATTTTGTCGATAAATCGATTAGTTGATTTAATCAACAGATCTGTGAAACTGAGTTTCTCCACAAAGAATCACACAAAAGCTCCACTTTAAATCTTGTGTTTACCAGAGATGTGCTCATAAGTTTCTTAGAAATAAGCCATTCAACATGAAAAAAACATAAAAAAAAAAAACAACCGAATCGACAAAAGAAAACGATCGACTAATTGACTAAGGCTAAGACTGGCACCCAGTGTAAAGGTGTGACTCATTGATTGTTTTTAATAGTTTTTGGACAATAACCGCGGTCTATGGCACAGACAATACTTGTTAGTGGGTTAATTCATTGTTGGTTTCGGTCTTTTCATGAGATTTGTTAATGAAATAGCCTACTGTAGGCTGGGCGATATTGAGAAAATCAAATATCACAATATTTTTGACTAAGTACCTCGATATCGATATTGCAACGATATTGTAGGGTTGACTATTGGTGCTTTTACAAAATATTTACACAGTGTGATTTTTGATAAACGGTCATCAGTAATGTGGATATAATAACTAAGTGGGTAGAGGCAAATAATAGAACAGCTAGAACAGTCTGGTAAGTTCAGAAAATTACATCCCTTTACTGTAATGCAGCCTTTAAAACCAGGAAAAGACAACACTTATCCCATGTTATGATATCCAAAATCTAAGACGATATCTAGTCTCATATCACGATATTGATATAATATCAATTATATTGCCCAGCCCTACAATGAAATGGCGTATTCCTGACACAATAATCGCAAGGAAATAGTGTGCAATAAGAACGACGTTCTTGCTTTAGGCGTCTCATTTGTACACCATGTAGTCTGTCCTGACTGCAATGTGAGTGCATCCACGTGAATATGCTACGCTCAGAGTTAGTGACGTAGAATAAAAAGTGAGAAAGACCGCTTATGGCGGGCCGGAGGGGAGGTGGATGGGTCCAACAAACACAGGACTTTCAAACAGGAGACCGGTGTTTTGTTTTGCAAGTTACGTTAGTGACTTTTGTGACGTGTTTTTAGTGATGTTTGTAACGTGTTTTCTGTACGTATTTGTTTCCGTAAGTATTTTACTTAGTTTACGTACTTATTCTAAGGCCAACCATGATATTTTTCCTAAAACTAACTGGTTTTGTTGCCTAAACCTAAGTGAGTGGTTTTGTTGCGCCCTGCTGGCACTGCATCTTCATACACACGTGTAATATTCACGCCTCGGCGAGGCAAAAACGTGACACCGACACGCTATCCTCTGTTGGACAGGTGGGTCTATTACAAGCTTTGGCGTGATACCGGGTTGTATACCCAGATTTCTTATGCTCCCCCGTTCTCAGACCTCATGCCAAGGTGCCAAATTATTTTGATGTCTCTTGGTGAAAACTGCCCTACTATCCATATCACTCACTGGCTTTACGCCTGTATTTATTGTCTTATCTCCTGAGGTTACCACTCTTTATCAGCCCGCTGTCTCTAGTCCTTACCCTTACCATCTCTACCTACCACGCATGCAGACATGTTCTGTGTTTATTATCTTGTTGTAATGACTTTATCACTGCTCAGCATTTCCCACTGACCAGTAAGTCTCCCAGTGACACCCGTACAAGCCAGAGCTGATATTCCACACGGACATCTCCTGCCAGAACATGGCAACTTTCCACTTACCCAGAGGGCTGGATTTACGAGACCAATGTATGAAAGAAGCTGGGATCTCCCAGATAAAAAACGGGGGGGTTGGTCAGGGGGTGAAGTATCCCTACTGATTTATTTACTAGTGGAGACCTGCTGGATTTCTCCCATCCATTTCTCAGCCATGCCCCTGTTATGACAGCCAGTCTGCAAATATTTGCTGACATTAACCAGAACTAAACAGTGTCATTGTACAAGCCGATGATTTAGACCGCACGGTTCAGCAGAATATGCGAGTGTTAGACATCGGGGATATACATGGTGCAGTTGTTTGCATTCCCGGCGGCAGACTCCGCATGCATGTGAGAGCTGATGTACAGATGAGCTGTGTTGATGCTGACGTGTTGTTAATGTACAGCTTAGGAAGAGGGTAAGCATGTCGGACACAAACACAACTGAAAGAGTGAAAGCCGTTCTGCTCGCTTTTCAATTTCTACATCACACTTCAAAAAGGCACGGGGGTTCATACAAGTTCACCTTTTGTGATACACCTGAAAAGCTTACTAGTAATCCTGCATCAAACTAATCCGCTTTTTTGTAACCTGCTGTTGTTGGCTGTTAAAATCAGGCATTTATATGTGTCATTAAGACTGTTACAAGCAGACAGCAGACTTAATATTAGAGCAATAAATATAACTGTAATGGTCAATTTCAAGATGACAGTAAATTTTCAACTGTAGATCTCACTGGAAACGACATCAATAAAGAATCAAGTATTTTAAACTTGAATATATAAAAGTAAGGCTTAAAAGCACATTTAAAATGCAACTTAAAAAACATTCATACATACTACGTATCTCCCCACAAAAACCAAGCCAATATTGGCCCTACTGATGTATCGGTTGGGCTCTATTTCACATATACAGTATTGTATTATTTTGGTTTTAATACCCTGCATTTACAAAGCATTTCCTTTTTTAAGTGATTCATTAACCAGCAACACATGACATTAACACACAGAATTCACCAAAAGATCGATGACACGATGCCTCCCAAGATGCTTCGCTAGTTACAAGATAAGGGCTGCACTACAATGCCTACAGTATATACATATACAAATACACCTGTACATACGTATACGTATGTACATACATATACACACATTGCATAAGGTATATATTTAAAGGTTTTTCTATACTGGGCGCCCGGATAGCTCAGTTGGTAGAGTTGCTATGTAAAGATATAGAGGAGTAATGTCTACCTGAGCAGAGAATGAAGTCATTCTCCCTCTGTGTGTGTGTGTGTGTGTGTGTGTGTGTGTGTGTGTGTGTGTGTGTGTGTGTGTGTGTGTGTGTGTGTGTGTGTGTGTGTGTGTGTGTGTGTGTGTGTGTGTGTGTGTGTGTGTGTTGAGCTTTTCTGTACTTTGTTGACATCGCCAGCCAGCCAAGCATATTTTTAGTGCATGTGAGCGTGTCCCACTGGCTAGCTCACGGCCGCCGCCGCTCTGCACTGCTCTCATACAGCGGTTACAGCTGATAACGCCGTCCCGCCCGATGGCGCCGTTACCGAAGCGTAGCGCCCACCCTCCGGTTCCCCCTCAGGATAACACTGTTATCTCTGTCAGCACTGTTGCCTTTGTTTTCACTGTTAGCACTGTTAGCTACAAGCCGCCGGTTCAGTCAGCACCATGTTGAGAGCCGTGTGGAGGCAATAGAAATGCTCCCAATTTCGCATTTTTTTTTTACCTTTATTTAACCAGGTTAGAACCATTGAGAATAAAATCTCTTTTTCAAGAGCGACCTGGCCAAGAATGGCAGCAGTACAAACAATTTCATAGACACACATTAAAAAACAAACAATAGGGCGCCCCGCTAGCTCAGCTGGTGTGCGGGCGCCCATAAGGCTGTGTCCTGCGGTAGGCCCGGGTTCGAATCCAACCTGTGGCCATTTTCCGCATGTCGCCCCCTCTCTCTCCCCCTTTCTAAACTATCCACTGTCCTATAAATAAAGGCATAAAAGCTCCAAAAAATAATCTTTAAAAAAACAAAAAAAAACAAACAATAGATCAGCTCAAAAGTGCCATACCGAAAAAGTGCAGGGAAGCCATATCATCCTATTTCAAACAAAACAAGTTTTCATGTTTTCTGGCTGCTCCTTGTTCTAAATAAGTAACATCCAACCAATGCATTTCTGATGCAATCACCATGCATGTATACTACATGCAGTGCAATATCCTTGTGCTCACACAGTCACAAACGAACATGAAAAACATCGAGATTCTGCTATTCTCTTACTTCGCAGTCCCCTTAGTTCCCAGTCGCTTCACTAATTAATCACTGATGTCATCCAGTTAAAGCCCCTCCCACACCAGCCATCATCATCCAAACGCAGCCTTAGATGCCGTGGACTTGATCACAGTTGATTTGTAAGTAGTGTGTACATGCAAATGTGTTCCTGTGTGTGTCGACGAATAACATTTTGAACATTCACATGCACATTGACGCATGAAACAAGGGTGAAAGTGGAGATCAAAGCTCTGCTGGGGTGTGTACTCCCCTCCCTCAGATGAGTTGGCTCTGCTAACACTCTAGAGGACGGTATTTTTACACTCTCACACACACCACTGACACTTCCTTACTCATTCTCTCACTTGTTTTACCTGAAATAGCAGAGATTACTGGAATCACAGTGTTTACTGCACTTATCCATTGTAAGTTAAAGCCTTTAAATAATTCAGCCCAGCATACACAGATACACACACACACACACACACACACACACACACACACACTGCCCTGGGCTCCTGGGCTCCTGTTTGTGGGTTGAGTGGGGCCGCTGACGGCTGATTAATCGACTGGGGCGGCCCACTCATGATAAGTGTGGCTAATGACCTGCTGAATAATTCACTGGGCCTTTTGCTGGGGGAACAGATGGAAGGCCAAACACATACACGGACATGTTCACTGTCACACTCGCACACACTTGTGCACTCGTGCATTTGTTTTACCACCTATATGCATATATTCAAATATTTTCGGACACATTCACACACGCACACACACACTCCCAGCCTCCACACAGCAGGGGGCCTGCTGTTGACACCTGGGGTGCTTCACGTCAGCGCCGCCCTTGTTCCCTGATACCACCGTCCAGCCTGCTCGCTATCAGAACAGAAAAAAAAAAAGTTACTTGAAACTTTTTATCTCCACTCTTTCCTGGCCATACCTTTTCAGTAAACACAACCGTAAAGCCACTGGCCTCCGTATGCAGCTCTGTTATTCTTAAATCGTAGATCACTCGAAGCAGCCGTCAGCGTTTAACATTCACAGTAACTTTTAATAGGTCTGATCACCTGCCTTAAATCAACTGAGTACAGCCTTTGATTCTGCAGCCAGGTATCTGTCTGCACCGCAGGGAGCCAGACCCAACTATCCTCTTTTGTGTGTGTGTGTGTGGGAACGTGCAGGAATGTATGTTAGCTCTTTTGTCTGCATGCTGCCATTCTTTTTCTTTCCCTATTCGAATACTCTGCATGTGATGTGTGCATATCTTGGTGAGCCTGCATTGGTTTGTGTTTCTGAGAGGGAGCAGTAGCCAGTGATTAGAACCCGCTTCCCCCGTGTCATCACTGATAAGCCGGGCCAGGCTCTCTTTGATATGGCCAGTGGTCTGTCAGAGCCCTGGTCTAAACTGACAGCTTATCTGCATGCTGCTCTCCTCCCATCTGCTGTTCGCCGGATGGGAATTGAACTCCACTCAGTCGTACCACATCACTACGCGAAACACTTGCTGTTACTTTACCAGAGGGACATCTAAAGGAGCAGCATTATCATCGCATAGATAACTGAGTTTAGAAATTTAAGCTAGCTGTCAGCTGAATGGTTGCTTCTGACTGCCTGGGCCCACTCACCCCCCCCATTTATAAGTCATATTCCAGTGTTTATATAACGAACATGTACAGTCCATGCTTTTTTATAGGTGGTGGTTCCTGTGATCCTCTTGATGTAGGGAGATGGAGCTTTGGCCTGAGTGCCTGTTAAAGCTTCAGTAGGCAGAATATTTTTGGCATCATTTGACAAAAATTCCTTAATAACCTTTTAGCATATTGTAATTCAAGTGTTCTGAGAGAAAACTAGACTTCTGCTCCTCCTCATGGCTCTGTTTTCAGGCTTTAAAAAAATCTAGCCCGTGACGGGAGACTTTGGCCAATCACAGGTCATTTCAGAGAGAGCGTTTCTATTGAGCGTTCCTATTGGCTGTGCTCCAGCTGGTGGGCGGTGCTTGGTATTTCCTCAACTGATCTTAACATGGCTGCCAGGTCACAAACTTTCTCATTTTACAGCTAAACAGTGCACTACTATTTGAGGCGAGAAATAGGCATTACAGTAACAGAATATTGATTCATATTTGATCAGCGCTGAATAGTTTGATCTACCGTTTGATCGAAGTTTGCGAGTGATTGACAGCCGGTAGGACTGGAGCTGGACGGCAGACTCCAGATCAGCTCTGACTGGTTGTTTTCCTCCGGTCTGTGAAATCTTGCAGATGCCATTAGGAGCACCGGAGGACACAGAGGCACATGAGTTTTTTCAGATTACCTGTCTCATGCACTACTGTCAGGATGTAGTGACGGTTTTATAAAAAATAACTTTTTTTTTAATCATATTTGGTCCATTACTACCCACTGCAGCTTTAATAGCTACTGTATATCATACAAAAAAATCCTGGGGGCCGATTCTTTCCCAGCCCCAGTTTTCTACTTTTTGGTTTGCCTTCCTCCATTCTTATTCTTATTAACTTATATTTTCCAAGTTATCCTGTATGATTTATTGAAACTTAGAACACTATATTGCAAAGACTATGGCCAGTGTATTATAGATTCCTTTGTGGAGTTATTAACTTTTTTTTCCACTGATCAGGGATTTGTGCTCAATAGATAAAACGGTTGTTTTAGTAATTTAAGGTAAAACTTAACCTACTGTTAGCTAAACTGGATATCAAACCCTAATACTTTTTGAATACCAGCGGAAATGTGTATAGAATTAAGTGCTGCGAACACCCAAGCATCGAAAGCTGGAATCAAACATTTGTCAGATTCTTAGTATTTTCTTTCTTATTCTTTAATCAGATATTTTCTGATCTAAATTGTGAAATCAGGAAACAAAGTTTGGACAGTATTTTATGTAGAGGAGGTTGTTGTACGGCTGCTTGTGTTAAGATAACATTAAACACTGATACCTTTAGAAATTTGGCATATTTTGTTAAAAGAAACATATTTTTATTTCTCAAAAGAAGGTATTGAATGATTGGTATGCATACCATAAAGGCACGGTCACACATGCACGAAAGTAACATTCGCGTCCTGTTCACTTCCATTCTATGCAAGTGAGGGGGTGAAAAAACATATGCTTCCAGTGGCGAGGAAAATTTACATCTTCGAATTTGCGTGGAGTTCCAACTTTGGTGAACTTTCAGGCGAATATTGCTTCGGCAGGTGATGGTCACTCGGCTGCATTCGCGCAAGTGTGACCATGCCTTAACGCTGGTATCATATTGGCATTGAAAAACAACGGCCCTACGATGTGCTTTAGAAAGATTGCTTTCAATTGCGAAAAATGTGTTTGTGCCGTAGAGAAACATACACCAAAAGTGGACTTCAGTTGTTTATACTGAAATATTCCATGCACAGCTTGTCCATACACTACTGTACATGCTGTGATGCCCAAGACTGCGTCGACAAGCAAAGTGAAATGCATTTTTCGTCACAAGGCTGTTGTGTTCTATTAAAATTAGTCTATTACTCCAGATGAAAGACTGCTGTAGGTAGCTGGTTTGTGGTGAGATGAATGTGACTATTTTAAAATATGTTGTGCCAGTAAAGTGGCCCTGTAATTACTCTTCCAGTCTAATGGATTTATGACTGAGCTGGTGTTGTTCCAGCCATACTGTGTACATTATAGTCATACGAGGCTCGCTGTGAGCTGGCACCGTCAGCCTTTTCATACAATAGTTCTGTCAAGGTGACAATTAAATGAATAATTAGTCTCGTCTCTCTCTGCAGAAGTGTCATCGTTGCACCCAGGAAACCGGGCATGGTACCATCTCCAGGCTCTACCATCGCCGTCTCAGCAGCCACTGCTGCGTCTGTGTCTGGTGGGACGCCTATCGACGGCGTCGCTGTAGTATCTTCTGGTGACGCCTCCCAGAGCACCTCTGCAGACTCCGCAGCTAGTGAGTACACACACAGACACAGACACACACAGACACACACAGACACACACAGACACACACACACACACACACACACACACACACACACACACACACACACACACACACACACACACACACACACACACACACACACACACACATACAGACACTCAAATATTAGAAGGGCAGTGTTTGTGCGAGGGCAGATAAGTCATGACCTGGATGAGCCTGCTATGAAAAAGTCAATATTTATTTAGAGATTTTGCTCCTCTGTGTGTCTGGCAGAATAATATTGCTGCGTTTATACAATGTAATCCAGTTAAAGGCTTGAGAAAATGGCATGAAACAATGAATATACACTCATTCAGTTGTAATTGCTGTAGGAGCTATCGTCTTGGTTTTATAAAGTAAAAATAAAAGTAAAAAATTTCAAATTAAAACTACATATACGTGGACATTAAAAATGAAAATAAAAATTACTGGTGTAAATATTAAGGGTGTAAGAAAATATTAAAAATATAAAGTATCGTGATATTATGTTTTGTGATACTGTATGGATTCTCAAAAAACTCTAACACTATAGTGTTAATAGTTTGCATGCAAAGATTAACTCAGTCAATACTTCATTTGAAAAGATATGTGATGTAGATATATATCATATAAATAAGATGAGATATATGTGCCCTCTCAAAGTAGTGATATGATGGTGGATGTTACAGGGACTGTGATAAATGCAAATGCAGATCTCACTGTTCTGATTGCATAAAAAGTAGGAATGTCAAACGATTAAATATTTAATTGCATGATTGTCCACAGTTAATCGCGATTAATTGCAAATTAATCGCACATTTCTTATCTGTTCAAAATGTACCTTAAAGGGAGATTTGTCAAGTATTTAATACAAATATACTTGCTTTATGCAAATGGAAATCAATTAACAACACAGAACAATGACAAATATTGTCCAGAAACCCTCACCGGTACTGCATTTACCATACAAAAAATATGCTCAAATCATAACATGGCAAACTGAAGCCCAACAGGTAACAACAGCTGTCAGTGTGTCAGTGTGCTGACTTGACTATGACTTTACTCAAACTGCATGTGATTATCATAAAGTGGGCATGTCTGTAAAGGGGAGAATCGTGGGTACCCATAGAACCCATTTGCATTCACATATCTGGAGGTCAGAGGTCAAGGGACCCCTTTGAAAATGGTCATGCTAGTTTTTCTTTGCCAAAATTTAGCGAGTTTGGAGCTTTATTTACCCTCCTTCGCGACAAGCTAGCATGACATGGTTGGTACCAATGGATTCCTTAGGTCTTTTTGGCTTCATAAGATGGCCAGTGTCACTTCACTCGAGCTTTAAAACTGAGCCCGCTACCACCTCCAAAAGATCAATTGCGTTAACGCGTTAAAGAAAATAGTGGCGTTAAAACGAATTTGTGTTAACTTTGACAGCCCTAATAAAAAGTCAACTTTTTTTTACTCAGATTTTATGCAAATGGTGGTGTGGTATTTATACTATGACAGTTTTCTTAAAATTTTAATTAAAAAAAAATTGCAATACATCGCAAGATATTGAATCGCAACCCCTGTATCATAATACGTATAATATAGTCAGATTCTTGCCAATACACAGCCCTAGTAAATATAAATATGAAAGTATTTTTATAGAGTATACATAGAGCATTTGGACTTTAATAATACAGTGATTTCTGCTACAATGATGAATTAAAGTGAATGAATAAAATAATAAAGACATACCATTTTTATTGCAACTTTATGAGCAGCCTACCTCTCCTAAAATTCACTGATTCAGCAGTGACAGTAAATAATGAGCGGCCGGCCAGCTCTTTTCTTGTCACCTTTCTGCATGTGTGAGTGTATAAAAGTGTAATGTTTTTTCACCGAGCGGTCTGTGTGTGTTTAAGAGAGGAGGGAGCGACATGAGAATGGGGTTTGTGTGTTTTAGGAGATTCACTGTAAAATCAGGCTGGGGAGTGTGTGTGTCTGTGTGTGTGTGTGCATGTGAGTGTGTGTGCATGTGAATAATGATAATTGTTAAAGCTGTATGCTCAGGGTGCTTTGTGTCAGTGAACAGTGTTGAGTAAATACGTTTTGTGAGTGTGTTTTAGTGGGGCAGTGGGAGGACTAATGGAGACGTTCATTTACTCCTCTTTGTTTGAAGGAGCTACTTCAGCTCGAGAGGGATACTCTCACCAGGCCCACATGGCGCTGCTTAACACCTTACAAACACACACACACACACACACACACACACACACACACACACACACACACACACACACACACACACACACACACACACATGAACACACATTCCAGCCCACATTACACTGTCTGTCATTCCTTAAGAGTTATCCCTGCTCGGAGACTGTCCTGGCTGGAAAAACAAGCCCGCTGAAACACCAGAGGAATCCCCCTCCTCCATATTCAGCTGGGCATTAGCTTATTTATGAGCCACAGGGAAGTGAATTTACTGCCAGATCAATCAAACACGGACTTTGTACCTTGTGTGCCTCTGTCTCCAGAATGGAGTCGTAAAGCACCTTTTAGTTGTGTAATGAAACAGTCACAGAAACAGGCCAGAGGGGTAAATTGGTATGTAATGACTTAATGAGGAAAAACAATTTGAAAAAATAGTAGGCATTTTTTTTTAACCTCTCACATTCCAACACAGGTGTAACACTGAAAATATTACTTATTTATAACAAATACTTAAAGGTCTTATTGATTACATTTTTATGTAGAAGAATATTAAAAAAATAATAATACATCCACAGAGCCTGTAGGAAGGTGCCGAATAAAAGTTTGGCTTTTCCTGAAAAAAATATTATGATTGTGAATTAATCATTTTAAAACATTTTGAGAAAATTAATGTTTTGTTTATCTCTGTGGAAGATATCTGACGTTTGGTTCCACTCTTTTTTTCCTGTAATAATTTATTAGAAGTAACATCAGGTGTACAGAAACATAGAAATAAAGCACAAATGTAAATGATTGTCCCTTCATATTTTGGTATTTTCCCCCCCAAGCCCCCTCTCACCCAACCCTCACCCTTTGCCGATGCAAAAAGGATTAAGAACAAAAAAACAAAGTTAAATTACAAAAAAGAGAGAAAATAAGATAAAAAAATTAAAATAAACTAAATAATAATAAATAAAATACACATTAATAACAGTAATAATAATTATAGGATAAACCCCAAACCCCAAACAAACAGATGAAATAGGCTGATAAACTTTACATCAAATACTCAAAATAAAAAAAAGTAAACTTCTAACAAGGCTTGTGAGCCAATAGTAAAACGACACTGGTATCACGTGGTATCTCTGGGTCGTCAGTTAGTGTGTAACAAATGGATAAATAGCTGAGATTGACGGTAAGTGCCTGGCAACGACTTGTTGTGAAGTAAATGCAATTGAACGTGGGAGGGAGATTGCGACATCTAGTGGCTGAATGTTATCAATAGCACCTTTAATATTGTGCATGTCTTTGATATATGGCTGACGTATTAAAAAAACATCCAAAAATGATCGCTGTGTTTAAAGTATGACTGCAGCTGACAGTGAAACGTTACCCGCCTTTCAGCATACAATTTAGAGGCTTCCATCATGAAAACCTCTGAATTGTAAATTGATAAGGAAGACGTATTGTGCTCGGAGTACATCATCCACTATCTAACCATAAAATTATACCCCACTTGCCCTATTTGACCATAAATCCCCGTGTTCCATACATTTGAATGGAGGCCATTGTATTATTCCATAAGATGCATGTTTCCGCACAGGTTTATGGTGCTACCCTGGTCGTATAATGTATTGCTCTGTGTGTGTGTGTGTGTGTGTGTGTGTGTGTGTGTGTGTGTGTGTGTGTGTGTGTGTGTAGCGTCTTATTCTTGTCCAACATCCAGACTAATAACAGAGTTCTTTGGTTTCTCCCTGCAGCAGGCGGCCAGGTTCCAGCCAGCGCTAGCCTGCCATCTGTCCCCCCACTCTCCCCTGTGACCCAGAACACAGCCCCCAATATGAGGTGATTCATCTTCTTTTCTCTCTCTCTCTCACACACACACACACACACACACACACACACACACACACACACACACCACACACACAATCAGCTTTTTATGCACACATAAGCATCAGTTATTAATCCGCTGATTGTTGTTTTGTCCTGATTCGTTTTTTCCACATTAAAAAAAATGATTTTTTACTGATGTTATATTTTTGAATTTCCTAGATTTATTTTTGGAGTTGCACGCCAATTTCATTTTACTCATCGTGTACTGTTTGTGTGTCGTCTGGATTGCATCTCCAGTATCTCAGAGCGTCTGGAGCACGCTCTGGAGAAGGCCGCTCCTCTGCTGAGAGAGATCTTCGTGGACTTTGCCCCCTTTCTCTCTCGGACCTTGCTGGGCAGCCACGGACAAGAGCTCCTTATTGAGGGCACGAGTAAGTACAACATCACGGAGATTTGTTACATTTTTTTCCACTTTCACCTCAAGGGTGGTGCATCTTTTAAGTGTTGTCCTCATTTAAATGCAATAACACATCCAGGCCGTTGTTAATCTAATAGTGTGATGAGTGTGCGTTGAGCAAAGGGCTGCTATAGCTGTGCTGAAGGTTTCTAGGGGGCCAGGTCATAGGCCAGGCCACTAATAGCAGTGTTTGGGATGTCTGCTGCCACCAAACAAAATGGAAAGTTGATTGATAGCTGCAGGGGGGCCTGAAGGGAAAGCAGGGGGAGGTGTGTGTGTGTGTGTGTCATATGAAGAGCAACCGAAAAACCAAAGGCTACTCTGCCTTCTTCCCGTCTGTGCATGTGCAGCAGCCTCTGGACACTCCAGTGGCCCCCTGCCCTCTAAAAGCCCAGGGCTCGCCATTAGGGATCAATGGGACATATGCTGGCCAAGTCGGGCCTGTAATACAAGGCCCAAATATGTATTAGTTTACAGTAACATCATGTCGGCTCATTAGGCCCATCAATACTATCTGCTCTCTTGCAGATGGCACAAGGTTAGGTAATCCGTGTCTATGTGTGTGTGCGTAAGTGCATGAATGTGTTTCCACAAGTACCGAGGGAGGTTTATGAAATAAAAAAAAAAAAAAATGTTTATTTTTCAAATGTACGTTACTTTCTGACTCCCTTTCTTTCCTATTTCTCCAGGCCTGGTGTGCATAAAGTCCAGCAGCTCAGTGGTGGAGCTCGTCATGCTTCTGTGTTCACAGGCAAGTCTGGCATCTATATCTTTTCTCTCTCTGCTTTTCCACCGATCTGATTTATCAGGCTCACCTTGAGTGCAGTAAATCCACAGCGCAAGACAGTGAGCCATCCAACGCCTTATCTTCCCCTCCACACCACCTCGTCTACCTTCCCCACATTCACCCCGTCCCCGAGCGAAGGCAGAGAAACCGGAGAAAAGGCATCTCCGGGCCGCAAATATTGGTTTGAGGGTCAAGGGTGGCCGACCTGTCCGCGTCACCTCTGACCCGAGCGGCCGGGCCAAACTGATGAGGAGGGATAATGTAGATTTGATGGTGCTTGGCATTGATTATCCCTCTCTCCTCTGTTGTCTTGTGGGTGTTTTGTTGCCAAGTTTATTTAAGCTGCTGCCGGATTCATGAATACTAATTCGGGGATCATAAGCAGGCGTGGGCAGGTCAATGATCGGGGGGTGTCAATAGATCACTCCAGGATGGCTGATTAGCATTAAGACGCACAAAGCTACTGAGGGCTGTTTAGTTTCTGCGTGCCGACCAAAACACAGTACACAAATGCATCTCGTAAAACAGCGTATTTATTCGTTTTCGTAGCGTAACGCACACAAACCCTCATATGCAAACATCCAGTGACAAGGACAACAGATAATAACTCCCCTCTGGCCCCGTTTGTTTGCATCTTTACCATTTAAAGCACCTCGTGAAAAACAAAGATATCCAATAATACAAAAACACACCTGATTAACGACACCTCTCTCACCGCTGCGCTCTGCTTTTTTTTATCAGCTTTATTTTTCTAAAGAAAATAGCACCTGTCATCTGGCTTTCTTCCCTCCACCTTCTCCCCCTTTTTAACCCCGACTCTGTTTGGTTCCCATTATTCACTTCGCGTCTTCTCTAAAAAGGTAATACAGTCAGATTACACATCTGTTTGGATGTCAAGGGCCGCGCATATAGATTCGCGCTAGCGGGACACATGGAGGGGAATGTGAGCCCCATAATGTCCAGAGACGACGGAATAGCAGGAGTGAAAGCTAGATAGAAAACCAAAGAGAGAAGAATGACAGGCTCTAATGCACCTATTTGTCATATCTGTCAGGGTGTTGTTTAATGCTAATCTAATCAAAGGCAGAATCTTGGTGATTGCTCCGCTGCACAGCTCATGCCTCGCTTCCCCCTTTGGTCCCCAGCCCAAGCTATTTCTTCCTTTCTCTGAGCTCCAAGCTACCCCACCCAATCTCCACAACACACACGCACACACTCTCTCTCTGTGTGTGAGAGGAACAGGGATTGGCCAGCGTAGTGTTGATTGCTTCAATAAATCATCCAACCAAATTCTCTCACAGCTAATGCAAATGTAATTTTATTGTTGTGTAAGGGGGGGAAATGAGGGGGGGGGAGGAAGGTAGAGGCGATACGCTGCTTTCCACCGGGGAAAAGAGGAAAACAGGGACAGACTTTCCTCTGGGCTAAATTACTACGTATAATTATTTGTGTGTTTGTTCTCCTCGTGGGGCAGTTGAGAGTGAGCCGGTGCCATGATTGATGACATTATTTAGCAAAGTTTGTTGGGCCCTCTGGCACAGGAAGCGCTCAATCCTCTCGCAGGAAGTGCCTCCGTGGCCATCTTGTGACTCCTTTCCTGCCTTCAAGCCGACCAGTGGAGGGAGTAGATGGAGATGATTTTGATTGATTTTTCTCCCCCCCCCCCCCGCCCCACACCCCCACACCTTCATCGGAGATGCGATGCGATACCATCTCTGTGAAATTTTAATTAATTTCCCGAGCTCTGAGATGGAGTGGAGCCGGGGTGAAGGGTCAGGAGGCGAGGGACCGCAGAGCAGTTTTTAATCAGGGATCCTATGAAAGTTGCATTGGCGGCCACATCAGCTCGGCATTGAGGAGGGGATAGTAAACCGCTGTTTGATAGCGCCCCATTTCTAAACAACTACAACTGTGCTCCCAATTAAAGGACCATTTTGATCAGACATTAACTGTTGGGGTGGCATGCTGCCTTGTTCTGCGCTGCAATATTGATCTTTGAGGACTGCTGAATATACAAAATGAGGATTAATGATCAAATACTGTAGCTGCAACAGAGTGCCGCGCAAAATAGTAGAAAGAGCTGCCACTTCCTGTATCTGCACCTGCTGGCATTGTTGTCAATTCAAGATGTATTAAGCACTCAAACTAACTTTTTAATTATTGACATTATCAATTAACCAGCAGATTAGTTTTTTTGGTCTATTAAGTACAGTGGTGGAATGTAACTAAGTACATTTACTGAAGTACTGTACTTAAGTAGAATTTTGAGGTACTTGTATATTATGTGAGTATTTCCATTATATGCTACTTTATATTTCTACTCCAATACATCTCAGAGGGAAATATTGTACACTTGTAGTTACTTTTTACATTAAAAAAACATATACGATGCAGGACTACACTGCTAATATATCCAGTAGTATACAAAGTATCTAAAATTGGCTCATTGACTTTTGATACTTTAATTACATTTTGCCGATAATACTTGCATAGTTTTACTTCAGTAACATTTTGAATCCAGCAGTTTTACTTGTAGTGGAGTATTTTCACAGTATGGTATTAGTACTTTTCCATCAGTAACTGATCTGAATACTCCTTCCACCACTGATAAAATATCAGAACATAATGAAAAAAAGCCATTTCATTTTCCCAGAGTACGAGCTGACATTTAAATTGCTTGTTTTGTTCAACCAACAGTTTAAAACCCAAATATGTACAGTATACTTGAGAAGCTGGAAACAATTATTTACTTTTTTGCCAATTTTGCTTGTGACAAGATTTTACCCTTATTCAGTTTATATATAGGAATTAGGGGTGGGAATCTCCAGAGGCCCCATGATACGATATTATCCTGATACTTAAGTCGCGATACTGTACGTTATTATCCTGATACTTAAGTCACCATACGATCTTATTGTGATTTTAAACATTTCGCGATACGCTGAGATATATTGCGATATATTACCTTTTTTCTACTGCAAATTATGCAGTTTGTCAACATCTGTTTTATTTAATAAGATACAGTTTTCACTCTGTTCATCTCAGAGTTTTCATTCACATATCTTGAGGTCAGAGGTCAAGGGACCCCTTTGAAAATGGCCTTGCCAGTTTTTCCTCGCCAAAATTTAGCATAACTTTGGAGTGTTATTTAGCCTCCTTCCCAACTAGCTAACATGATTTGGTTGATACCTTAGGTTTTCTAGTTTCAGATAATACCAGTATCTTCTCTCTAGCTCTCAGACTGAGCTTGCTGCAAAATCTGAAAGACAGAATAGCGGCCGGGATTGTTAAGAGGTAAATAATTTATATAATAAAAGATCAGTACTTGACGTCTGTTTATTGATACAATATTGCCGCCCAAAATATCGCGATACTATGCTGTATCGATTTTTTTCCCCCGCCCCTATAACATCATTTTGAGAATGAAGCGTGGTTATTATAATGCATACATGGTATTCGACAATAATAATTAGACTGCAAGAATTACTCCAAACACAAACAATAAAGGGGCATTTTGGCATTTCTCTTTCTATAAAGGGCTCCCATGAGAAGTTGAACAGTGGTCTGTTTCTCTGTTCTTTGACCAACTCAGATTAATATGCGATGCTTTGGTTTTAATTTAATGATTTCAAGCAAATGGAGAAATTATTTTTGTAAGGTTAATATCAAGACATGTCATAGCCCTTCTGGATTATTGAATGTGATGGCTTCCTCTTGCATATTACATGAATATCATCTAAGTTTTCACTGTGGGTCTTGCATGTACAGAGCCACTCTCCCCGTGCCGCTGATTCGCCCTGACAGTTTCACTCTCCCTCTCACACTTGTTTTCTCCCGTCTTTGTCATGTTTACGGCCGGCGTGTTGTTTCCTGGGTGCGCTTCTTGAAGTGGCTTCCACCCAAAACATCTGATAAATAAATAATGCGCCGAGACAAGAGAAAGAGCTCTCCCTTTGCGCTCGCTGCCGTCCGTCCAGAGCTTTGAGAAATCATGTCTTGGGTTGCTGGACAGTCTACGATGAGCAGAGGCCCATAAATCTCCTCAGTAGCTGCATTTGTGTCCTGTAGATCAGCCATTATTGTCCGGCCCCTCTGTCAGCCCATCCATCCTTCTGCCATTTATCAGAAATGCATCCTGTACATGGAGAGGAAGGAAGGGAGAGCGAGAGAGAGAGCGAGAGAGAGCGAGCTGTGTGGTGAAGGGGCTCTGGTTTCATGATGGTGGTCAAGCCCAGATAGGAAAGACTGCTCTTCCTCACAAATACATTCAATGTAGTGTAATTATACATAAAGTAGTGCTCCTTTATTTCTTCTATTCTTAACTGTTAAAGGGTCAGTTCACCTTAAGAAAATACAAAAAAGAAGCCTCCACCCCAGTACAATGCTGATGAATGAAATTTCATTTGCGGTGCTCACAGTATTGAAAAATCACATTTAAAAAATGTACCATCAGTCGAAACGGTGGCTAATTCACAGACCTCACTGTGAAACAGTGTGAACTGTGTGTTTTTATTAACAGATGGTGACATCTCTCTGAAGAGGTAACTAAGCTCCTATGAAAAGTGAGATCTGTGAATTAACCACCAGAGCAACAGGGACGCATTTTCTGAAAAGTGATGATTTTTAGCCATACTGCCGGTCAGTCCATCACTTTGGTCGAGACTGAAATATCTCAACACTTACTGGATGGATTGTCATGCAAGTTTATACGGACATTCGTGGTCCCCTGAGGCTGAATCACAAGCTCTTTTTACCCGCGAAAGCCTTAAAGCAGATCCGCCATTTCGCCAGCTTTGCTTTTTTACACTGAACCAGACAATGGCGGCATAATGCTGCCCGCCCCGGTGTGTGATTTTAGATAGCACGCCAGCATTTCAAGTGACGAGTAACACAACAACGTCGACATCTAGTGTGTGTGTGCGCGTGCGCGTGTAGTCCCGCCTTGCCGGCTGTCCCTTTTACACAGACGTCGATTCGGCTCCGTGGCTACCTCCGCTGCCGGCTCAGCGGCAGAACAACTCTGTCTGACCACTGGTCTCCGTACCTTTTATACAGAACAGCGAGGCGCAACATTCCCACCTTGAACGGGCTGTGTGAAAGGGGCTATACTTTGGTGATCCCCTGACTTTTCCTCTAATGTTACCAGCAGGTCAAAGTTTTAATGCATCAAGTGAAATATTTTAAGACATTCACGACCCCCTCAGTATGAATTCTCTTAACTTTGGTTTATGAACAAATACCTGCAAAATTAATGACATTCCCATTAGCTTCATCTGCACTGTGCATGTAGTGCTAATTAGCAAATGTTAGCATGCTAACATTCTAAACTAAGATGGTGAACATGGAAAACATTTTGTGCTGAACATCAGCATGCTAGCATTATATTGCAGCCTCACTGAGCCACTAGCATGGCTATAGAGTCTTATGCTGCATTCACATGGAATCATGCAGACGAGTAAACGGCAAACCAGATATTTTAATGGACCGGAGCAGGACGGTAAAATTAGGTGAGGCCGGCAGAGAATGGCTGCATTTTATAGTTACATGCATTACTAGAATAATTACATAAAATAGGAGACACAAAATCATTTTATTTAATATACTTCATTCCATTACCATAGCAACATATCATCATTTGTGTTTCGTTTTGCCGTCCTGTCGTTCCGTCAGACTGTTTGTTTGGTTTTGTCGTTTTATGCCGTCCAGAAGGTGTTGTCCGTCTGATTTCATGTGAATGCAGCATTAGCATTATTTTAATTATGCATCATATATATATCATTATACGCCTCCAACTGTATTGAGGGGGCAGCAGGAAACTCAATGATTGATATCTCAAAACCTGAACAAATAAAATTACAACTAGCTGCATTTTTTGTTATAGAACTAGGGGTAAGTGAGATTTTTATTTTTTTGTTTAGGTAAATTGACCCTTTAATTATCTGTAGTCAGGAATTACACTGTTAAATGTTTGTGAGTTAAAAGTTATTATTTTGGATTAAGTTGTTTATTGAACTTCAGTAGCTGGCACATACACTATCTCTGATCTAAGCAAACAGCATTTTGTTGGGACCACTGATGCAGAAAATCCTTTAATAGTAATTCAATAACATCAATGCTGACCCGCTAATCCAAATACCACACATTATCATATGTTCCCAGCCTCAGTCTCACCAAAGTTAACCTGTTTAACAGATGGGCACCTCTCTCTCCCAGTCAGCTGGGAGGAGGACATTGACTTCCCCAAACACTTGGTTCCTCCTGACCCTTGACCCTCTGACCTCCAGGTTAGAAGGAAGAGTGGCCGAGGCATAGAAGTTTAGACCCCTGCAGTCAGGGAGCAGGTCGGGAGTGCACGGGCATCATGCTCCGCACGATCAATAACATAATCCGAGAAACGAGGGAACCAGTTGGAAGCTTAGTGGCCTGCAACCGTAGGCACGGTTACTTTTGAGTTTTTTGTTGCTTTGTTAGTGGCTTTTTTTGAAAGTTATGTTGGTGAAAGTGAAGTCTAACTAGTCATTTATATCTGTCAGTGGACACATTACTCTTCTCCCCTGTAAGTGAGGCTTTGATGGATCAAGAGCAGACCGTGTTGTATGAACCACTTGGGGAGCGGAGAGAGGTGAGAGAACTGGCGAGGAATGTGATGAAACCGGGGGACAAAAATACTTTCCCCATCGTTTTCCTCACAGTTAGACCCACACCCCACTGTGCAGCTAAACAGGCACACAAGGTTCAAGATCAGTGCAAATCAAAGTGTTATTTTTCCCCCCCTCCCTCCCTGCTCGCCCTCGCCCCGCGCTCTGCTCCAGTGCCCCTTTACAGCCACGCCACGCGGCTCTGCGTCCTCTCCATCCTCTCCATCCCTCCCTAGCTCAGAGGATAATATCATGCTGGATATTCTTTGAGAAGGTACTATCCTGTGAGACGTAGAAAAAACACAGTAACACCAACTGGCACTTAATTCTGCAGGCTCCCTATCATTGCCAGCTATGCAGGCGGAGAGGGGGGCGGCGGGGTGTGTTGTGTTGGAGGAGGTGGGGGGTCAAGGGGGACTTCCTGACAGGAAGTGGAGTCTAGCTGAGAGGGGAGAATCAGACGGGAGACTCCTTAAAAAATTGAGTGGCTTTTAATTTGGCTCCCAGCCGGTTTTACTGTGAGCTGGCTTCAAGTGGCTCGGGACTGGAGGGCCTCAAGTGGCACGGACGGTTGGTTATTTATACCCAGCGTATAATCGTGTTTCAAATAAATGAATTTCCCTGACAGAGCCCTCTCCTCCTGTCAGGCACTGTTAATGTAATGTTTTCTTACCTGACAGGTCCCAAGTTATAAGACCTTGGAATGTATTCTTATGTTTCTCCCCCTGCTATCCTCGCTCAGCCATCCCGCTGATAATATCGTGTCCTGGCTTTTTCGCTCTGATCTGGAGTGGAAATTCACTTCCCTGCATTTTTTGATCTGGTAAAAGCAAAGTTCAAAACTTGGACATGATTTACGGTCATTCCTGCTCATACTTCAGGGGCCCTATGCATAATTCAGAGTCGTACTTTAACAACCATCATATTCAGTATCTTTGGGTATTTTGATGGCAATCAGTTGGCATTGTGAAGTGAGCCATTAAGTTCGGTCCTTTACAGATTTGTGGTATTGAAAGTCTCAGTCAACCAAGGGCATATTTTCCATGCTATTCTTGTGAACATGATCCATTGGGGTTACATTCAATTAGATGAGTGCTGGTTCCACCTCCACCTCCAAATCATTTCAGGTACAAGAAAGATCGTGTTGGATTCATACCATTACTGAAACATCTGCTAATTTAAGATTTTCTTTTTTGGTTGTAAACCTAGACTTGTCAGTAGTCAAGATCCCCAGCAGCAATGGATTGCTACAGGCCGATTGAATATTTGGCTGCATAGAAACAATATGATTCAGCCAAAAAGCGGCATGATTATGTAATTACCTTAAAGTTAGCCAATTGCTGTTTGTGCTGTGCCGTTATTCACCACTTCCTGTCACGCCAACAAACAGGATATAGATTTTGAATCAATTTGCCATCATCCACTTAGTTTCTTGATCTGCGCTTACTGCGTTCCTACTGCCAGTGAAATAACTAACATGAGCAACAAACAAATGTACTGCAGCTCGAGAGTTACTTCAGAAAATGATGAGAGATAAAAAGCCCAACACGTGCTATTGTACCCAAACATTGAACCTACATAAAATGTTTTGATGCCATTGACTTATGAGCCTACCTACACTTCCAATATGTTATAATCACTACTATTTTAAGTCATTCATTTAGAAAGTTCAGATTACTAATTATTATGTGTCTCGAAATGAGATGGCTGATGTTTCCTCATCAACTAAAAGATAAGATGAGAACATAGAAGAAAAGATTGATCCTACTCTCACCAATAGAGCAGGAAATAGTTATAATAATAATTTCTGGAATTAGAAAGATATTAAAGGAACAGTGTGTAGCATTTCGGGGGATCTTTCTGGAGAAATGGAAAATAATATCCATAACTATATTTTCATTAGTGTATAATCACCTGAAACTAAGAATCGTTGTGTTTTCGGTAGCTTAGAATGAGTCCTTCATATCTACATAGGGAGCGGGTCCTCTTCACGGAGTCCGCCATGTTGCTCCGCCATGTTTCTACAGTAGCCCAGAACGGACAAACCAAACTCTGGCTCTAGAGAGAGCCTATCATGTTTTTTTACGTTACCCGAAGCTCACCGTAGTTCTCAGACTCGCTTGTGAAACTGCGGGAAAGTGAGCCACTGAGTGTAAAACCGTGGTACTGCCAACTGCCGTCTGACTTCTCAGCTAGATGCCGCCAAATCCTACACACTGTACCTTTAAGAGATTTAACGTCTCAACGTTAACGTCTTAACATTTTTTGTGTATTTTGTTGTGCTGCAAAGTTATGCAAAATACTCTCTTGTGTACTTAAAAGTCAAGACCTACAGTTCTTGTAAAGAAAAAAAAAAACGTTTATGAAAATGAGGTACTGATTAGAACATCTGTTCCACTTGGAAGTGAAACAGCTGCACAGTGTTTAAGTATTCTTATCCTGCTACATCATTAAAACCCACTGACATTAAACTGAAGGAACCAAATACCAGATTTGTTGCAAGATAAGACTGAAAAATGATTTCTTTAAAAGGGAGTCAGTTTTTTTATGATATACTGCTGGCTTATGAGATGTAATGTATACATTTATGTATTCCACTAACATACTTTATGCACAGCTCAAGTGTTATAACATGTTTTTGGTTTGTGTGTTTGGTGTATGGGGGGACTTCGTGTTACTGTTAAAGTGTGAGTCCATGAAGCTCTTAGGGACCCGGCAATATAAATATTTGGACATCCGTAAATATTCTCTCAGTTGTGAATTTGATCACGCAAACACCAATACGAGTGTCTGTTTTTCTTTAAGCAGATACCATCTGAACACTCACATGTGGACTGTTGAGAGCTGGAGTAGACACTCCGGTGTTAAGTTATTCATACACACACACACACGCATGTTTTTCAGACACAGCAGCATGAATAAACAACAAACTACTCAACTTCTGCTTTAATCAGTCACGACGACAATGATGAATAACATATTTGATGGTTCATGGTAAAAGTTATTTTTTGTTTTGTCTACGTCTTCCGCATCCGCACACATGGGCTGTTTTTTGGTCATTGTTGGTATGAGGTCGCTGTTCAGAAACAACTGGGTTTCCTCATCTGTTCTTCTTTTGTGGTCAAAAATGTTAAGATATGCCACCACCTGTTATTGATATCAGTGATCATCAGAACTTTTAAGCTTTATAGCTGTTAATGAGAGAATTATTTGAATTCATTTAAGATGTTTAAAAGGTGCATTTTCAAACTCTCAAACATTTCACTGTTAAACTTTTGCCGGATTTCAAAAGAAGAAAATCAGTAGCTCTCAGCCTCTTTATTTTCTCTGCCGCACTGCCACGTTTGACATGAGGATTTATGCTTTTGTCGTCCCATCTGAAGTTGTATTCCCATAGCCTTTCAAATCAACAAATACTTGTGATTATGAGTGATGCCACCGAAAAGCACAACCGACTTATTTATTATTTCGGGAGAGCCGAGACGTTTCTTTCTTCGGCGTTGGAAAATGTTTTCCTTGTGTTGTGGCGAGCCTGATGTTTGAAAAGCGATTTTGCTCAGGAGGTCTGTGTTTTCTCACTAGCGGTAGTGGTATATTTAGATGTTGATTATGGATAATCAGCTGTAATGACGGAAGTGCATGGCGTGTGTGTTTAGACTCAATGCCATCGTCGTGGAACACAGACCAAACAGAGCCGTCTTATTGACTTCACATTGAGACGGGCATTTCCTTGAATAGATTAAAAGTTTCATTCTCACGTGGAAAAAGAAAAAGGTAACAAAACCCTTCTAGCTGTATTAAACATTGGCAAAATTTCCGATCAGGATCGAGAGACAGCCCTCTCTCTCTCTCCTATCATCTGTTAGGGAGGTCAGGTTAAAGGTGAGAGGTCACAAATGGCTGCTTGTATCCTCTCATCAGGAGCGCCGCGGTCGCGGCCCCTATTGCGGTCATAAAAGCCGTGACACCGCTGACCAGGGCGGCCAAAATCCAATATTCTATCACTGACCTGTCTCTGTTTCCTTTTTGTCACCGGGAGATGTCTCTCAGATCAGGGTCATTGCTTTTTTAATTCAACTAGAGGAGCCATTTCTTAGCCCATAATGACACCATTAGTCTTGCTATCACCTTTTGTCTGTGTCCACGAAATGCCAATGGCCTCCACGCCGTTCGTCAAACCTAATTTAGAACCGAAGCCTCTCCGAGCTGCCGTTTGCCGATAATCTTTTTATTTCTGCTGAAGAAGCTTTTGCTTTAAAGGGCGGGTCCATCTGCGTTCTGTTCCTTTTTTTTTTTTTTAATGGAAACGCCCACTCGGCCATTGCAAAAAGCAGATTTAGTTTAATCTTTTTTCTTTCTTTTTTTTAGATCTTTTTTTTTGCATTTTCAAGCCTTTATTGATAGGACAGTGGACAGTTTAGAAAGGGGGGGAGAGAGAGAGAGGGGGCGACATGCGGAAATGGTTGCAGGTCGTATTCGAACCCAGGCCGCCGCGGTTAGCTACCAACTGAGCTATCGGGGCGCCCAGATTTAGTTTAATCTAAGTTTGGAAATATTATACAAATAATAATAATACTAATAATTTGTATATACAATAATATACAAATTTGTTGAAGTGGGGTTGTAAGTATACTCCCACATTCTGTGAGGTAAAATGACTGTTTTGTGAATTGAGTCTGGACTGGTCTTGAAGAGCGCGATATAACAGCTTCAGTTACTGTCTAAACGGGCTGTGCGACGGCAAGTTACAGCGGCTGTGGACAGGAGCAGCAGAAAAACCTATTTAAGCCACCTAAAAAAAAAATATCAATATCAGTTTAATTCTATTCTATATTTAGAATATTTTCACTGCTTTACCTCGCCATCAGACAGCCCTTTCCAATGGGGGACTGAAGCTGTTATATCGCGGTCTTCAAGACCAGACTCCATTCACAAAAACAGTAATTTTACCTCGAGGAAAACAGTAGTTGCTGGTCTACCGCTGCATCCATCGTTTAGATTGTAACAGTAATTTTACCTCGAGGAAAACAGTAGTTGCTGGTCTACCGCTGCATCCATCGGTTAGATTGTTTGTGTTATTGCGTGACTTTTGGATCCGAACTAACGTGGCGTCCACACAGCAGTACTTTGATTAGCTTCGTGCCGGTACTCCTGTCTGCTTCTCCAAACTGGGAGCATGCCGACCGCCATCTAAGTTACTGTATGTAACGTTAATACACTAACTATAAGGACGTATATAGACAGAAAACTACATCAGGTCACGTGGGAAAACGTTTTTAGAAGGGCTTGGGAAAATAGCATTTTGACGCTAAAACATACGTACTTTGACCAAAATTTGAATGTTTGGATTTGAATACATAAAGAACACCACTGGGAAGCTACAGAATGATATACAAACTTAAAAAAAACTCAAAAATAATGGACCCGCCCTTAAGATACTAAGAGTCCCGCATCAAATTCAAAGTGTTTTAAAGAAATCACATAAAGGAAATTTAATGTCACTGGTTTTCTGGTTCTCCGGAGAACACGACGACGACGACTCTATTTACGGCCTCACTTCCTGTGGTGTTTATTTGACATCCAGAAAGCGCAGTCTGGCCCGGTGTGGGATATCCCCACAGCCACAGGCTAACACTCATGGTTAATGTCCTTCAACTACAGTCTATGCTTCAACTAGAAGGCCCCAAGGCTGCTCTCACACACTTCCTCTGCCGCAAAACCCTCTGCCAGCACTCAACTCCAAAACACTGTTTCCACTCCCGAGCCCAGACCTTTATTCCCTCTGTGCCCTCTTTATTTGGAATGTATTGTAAACACGGTCAATGCCAATCTGGTCCTGCAGGACAAAAAGCAGTTTTGAATCGAGGTTAAGTGTTAACTTGTTGTCTGTATGACGTGGTTACACAGTGATGGTGCGCAGGCATGGCAGAAGAATGGTTTCTCTTGGCTCGGTGCGTGATTGGTTCTGATGGTTTTACATTTGTTGTGCTGAAGGGAAACAACTGTATGGTTTTGAAAATCATCACATATGTACAAAGATGTTTGGATGTGTTTTAGAAATCCTTGTAAATTGATCTTTCCTTCCTCCTTGTGGCGCTGATATCCTCGTCCCTGTGGGCTCTCTCGGTTTACTGAAAGACCAGTCGCTACGTAAACACACAGTTTCCTCTATCAGCTCAAGAGATGATGACAGCAGAGTTTAAAAAAGTTCATGCTTAGATACACATACACGTTGCGTGGCTTTCACTTCAGTTGTTTCGCAATTAAAATCTGTTGTTTTGGGCACTTTGTTGAAATGAGAAATTCCTTTAAGGATCATGGTTATTTTCACCACTGCAGAAATTACTATTCCACATTTATCAACTAATGACACGTTGTAATAAAAGCTGAATAATGTGGAATGTATGGCGACTTCATTGCAGCTGTGATTAATGATTTTTTTAAAGAGTAGTTTGGTAGTTTAAGTCTCTAACCTGAGGTTTTTCGTGCATATTTCTCCGCGTCCCCAGAGAGGAAGAAGGGGGGGGGAAAGCGCTGTGAGGTTCAGACAGGCCCCATGACCTTGTTGCTTTATTATTCTTTTGACGGTTGTGTTGAAGGTGTTGAAATATTGAACAGAACATGAGAGACGATGACCGCTGTGTTTGCCTTCTCTCGTTGTCCCTTCGAAATTGAGGATTTAAAGTCGCACGCGGCTGTGGTTGGATTGTTTAGACTGACACCTTGAACCATAACGTGAGTCAAAGAGGAGGAAATTTGTGTATTTACTTGTGATAAATGCACTCTGAACTCAGCTCTTTCACTCCTTTCCACTAGTTTGCCAGCTGATTATGTAGCCTGTGCTGACCAAAGAAGTCTGCGTGCCTGTTTTAATGTTTCATTTGACATTACCAGGATGTACCCATGAATAGCTTTCTACGGTGTCCATTTATGAATAGTTTTGATTTCAAAAAGGATTTTGCTAGAACTGAAAGAATTAGTTGATTAATTGATTAGTCGATCAACTATAATCAAAATAATCTGCAACTATTTTGAAAATCGATTCATCGTTCAAGTAATTATTCAAGAAAAAATTGCCAAACATTCCCTTGTTCCAGCTCTCAAATGTGAGAATTTCCTGCTTTTCTTTGTTTTATATCATTGTAAATAAGGATGCACCGATCTGATTTTTTTTCCAGTACCAATACTGATAGCGATAACTGGGCTTTGGGTATCGGCCGATACCGAGTACCAATCTGATACCAGTGTTTTATTAATAGGCTGTATGCCTCAGTGTGGAAGTGACTGGGATCATTCTTTTATGTGTAAGGCGACATCGGGCTGACTTAAACATTGCTTTCCTAACTTTGTAAAACAAAATATAACAAATAAATACACAGATATACCTTTATTGAATTGTTATTTATTATTAAAATAATAAATCGTACACCATTAACTTAATGCAGCAACAAACTAATCAAAACTTAAACAGGAATTCAAATTCCAGTCTATACTGTAATATATAAACATAGAACTGAATTGAATAGATTAGCCCGATTATCACCGATACCCAATCCAGCTATACGTGTCAGTATCGGCCCGATATCCGATCCGGTATCAGTATTGGTGCATCCCTAATTGTAAACGGAATTTCTTTGGGTTTTGAACCGTTGGTCGGATGAAGCAACAATTTGAAGATGCAACCTTGGGCTTTACGAAATTATGATGGATGTTTTTCATGTTTTTCTCTCACTTTGTAGACCAAATGATTAATTGATTATTTAATAAAATAATTGACAGATTCATTGATATAAATTGATATGAAAATAATCTTACCTGATAATTTAGCTCAAACTCTGGGACAATGATTGGACTCCAACATCGTTAAACCTTTGTTATTATTTAGTAGCTTTTAGACTAGGTTGCCATCACATTTCAGTTGTTTTCTGAAGATATTTACCTTTAAAAGTGGTGAGGAATGTATAGAGTGCTCCAGGGATGATGTAGTTTTGTAGGCCAACCAGGAAGTTGGTTCCCTCGAGGTTCCCCCTCCCTGGTTCCCTCGACAAAAAGCCAATGGGATTTTTCTATTGGGTTTTGAATTATTGCAGAAAATAAGCTCTGTGGCAAACAAACGTTCATGATACTTACAGTACACGTGTTGTTCCGTAAGATAATCTTCACAAATGAACACCACTTTTATGATTTTTGAAGCGTGAATACAATCACTAGAAGTAAAAAGCTAACGTTAGGCTATAAACAAACTACACACGGTCGCATGAACGCGAGTGTAAACAACGAGGCTGTAAAGGCGGACTAGTGAGGACGTTTAGTCTCGTTTAGTCTCATTTAGCCACTTGTTAGCAACCGCCTTTTTTAAGACACCTAAAAGCTTAAAAATTCACAAGTGTGATATTTACTGACATGTTTTATGTCGTAGAACAAAATGTTAAAATTTCTTAAGCTTGTGCTAACCACAGACCTTATTTCAGGCATCTAACTAAAAACCCATTCAAAAAACCCATTGACTTCCGGACGAGGGAACCGGAAGTGCTAACATGCGAACTCATTTCTGGGTTTTAGGACTCATTCCTGCACCACTCTATTGGCACTAAAATGTGCTTCCTATAACTTCGTAAAGTTATTTCAGTGCTGTCATTGATGTTTCGTGTGTTTGCTTCCAGGAATGGCAGAACTCCATCCAGAAGAACGCAGGTCTCGCCTTTATCGAGTTGGTCAACGAAGGCAGGTAGGTAACTCTGACATGCTAAGTGTTGTCCTCTCTTCTTCATTATCTTTCCAACCTCTACCCATCAGCCACTTTCCAATTTCACCATTCCTGGATCACATCACAGCCCCTCAGGCCCCCATAAGATCCCCGGGGCCCTTGTGATGGGGTGGCTATTCAAGATTCTGGACAACAATCAATGATCGGGGGGAGGGGGGGTGTTGGAGGAGCTTGGGAGAGTGAGGATGGAAGATCCTTGAGTTCAAGGCTCCGTTCAATACGTGCTCATCCCAGAGGGATTTGGGAAAAGGAGAGAGGTTAGGTAAAAGGTGACAGGGATTCTGATCGCTGGTTCCTCCGTGACACTTGGGAAATCGCTCCTGATTTCCTGCTGTCCCTCTGTCAGTTTAGGCCTCTCTGGTTGAGCCTTTATCTGCCTGTAATCATCTCTTGTGTCTGCCGCTGTCTTTTGCTTATTGTCTATTTTTTCAATTATCCCGACATTTGAGCCTCCCCATCTCTTCCTAATAAGACTCCTTTCCTCTTAGTCTCATCAATTTCAGATATAGAGAGCCACACTTTCCATTATTGATCCTCGGCTTTTAGAATTGGCAGAGGCTAATCCACGGTAGCCCTATGAGTTCTCACACAACCATAACTCAAGCCAGGGTTACTAAGTGAAAGGGCAGAAACCTGTATGCAAATGTGTGTCTGGTCAGTCTCTTAGTGGGAAACAATCATTCAAACATGATTTTCAACATGATTTTATATGATTTATTTGATTAAATCCAGATTTCATACTATACACAATCAGTCCACCCTGATTAGGTTTTGTGTAATTTAAGTCTGTCACTCGGTGGAAAACCCTGTGGTTTGTGGAAAGGTCCTCCCAGAATGATATCTGCTTGATAAAACAGGGTATCTGCAGGTCTTGAAAGGTCTTAAAAAAGCATGGAATACTTTTCCTCCTTAGAAGGTATTAAAAACTCTTGAATTTCATTAACTTTTCTTCTATTTGTATATAATATTTATAATATTTTTGTTGCCATAGGCAGCAACGCTACTTCTATAATGTTTCAGTACGTGCTTGTGGGCTGTTGGGAGTCATTAAACACTATAAATCACAAGTGGTTCGACAGTGGATTGTGTGTGCAGGAGGGTGTTCGAATTTTTTTGTGGATTTTCAGTTTCTACACAATCAGACATAAAGCAAGCACTGTCACTACTGCTATAGCTGCAGTAGTTAGGAAGCTCATCGTCTCATATGGGCAAGTGAAAAACTTTGAATAAATATTTCTTTATTTTATTTTTCGGTTTATCTGGATCCAGGTCACATTTGTTTAATTAATTATATGATTAGAGATGTACCAGTGGGCAACCTCCGGGTGAAGTCAATGCAGAAGTGCCTTAAACTTGCATTCTTTCTAACAGCCAGCAGGGGGCGACTCGTCTGGTTGCAAAACAAAGTCTGATTGTATTAGAAGTCTATGAGAAAATGACCCTACTTCTCACTTGATTTATTACCTCAGTAAACATTGTAAACATGAGTTTATGGTCTAAATCGCTAGTTTCAAGTCTTCTTCAATACAGCATGATGTTCATTTAGTAAATTATGGTCCCATTTAGAGTCAAACACATCATAAAGCAGGGTATGCTTTAGGGCGTGGCTACCTTGTGATTGACAGGTCGCTACCACGGCGTTGTCCGGTCTGGGAGTTGTCCATATTTTCGTCAGAAAACTTTAACCATTTCACAGTGTGTTTTCAGTTCATCAAAGTTAATGTACATTTTGGTCACCTAAAAATATGCTGTTCAGCATTCGGTTGTACTTAGCCCCTCCCTCTCGTGTCACTTCTGGTTGCAAAATACCAAAATGCCGAACTCGAGGCTTCAAAACAGCAGTCCACAAACCAATGGGTGACATCACGGTGACTACGTCCACTTCTTATATACAGACTATGGGAAGTACTGAATAAGAATTGATATAATAATAAAAATTCTAGGCCTTTTCTTCCTTACTGGTTTTTCTTCATACTTTGGCCAGTATGACCGTTAAACAGGTATTAAATGGTATTCTATGTGGTGGTAAAAGGGTCTTTAAAAGTATTGAATTTAACGTGGTGAATTTTTCTATAACTGTATTATATAGCTTATTACTTAATATTTGTATTTCCATAATGCCTTAAGAGATGCCTGTTTTGTCCATATGTAGTCTTCAGCTCAGAGCACCATAAAGAAGGGCAGTGGCACGGTTATTGATAGCGGGGCCTCGACAGGGCCATAGAAGCTGCAGAGGCCCCAGCACCTCCGCTCCCCTGCTGCCCTGTGCTGAAACAGCAGGCTTAGGTTACAGTCATCCCCTGGCCCCTAAACCCCATCCCCACAGTCAGTCCCCCCCCCCCCACACACACCTCCCCATCCCTCCTCTCTGGCCCCTGCTCTGTTATTGTTCCACTTTGCACAGTCCTGACCTTTAGGGCTGTAGAGAGGTTTCTTCGACCTACACACGCACACACACACAGCATGCATGTTTCATCAACACAGATAAGAAGAGGGAGGTAGACTACATATGTAGCAACATGGGCAGAGATCCTCCCTCTTGTCAGATGCATATCATTAACAAATCAATTAGCACCTGCACCCCGGTTAAAGGATCTATCTGGTTTGGTTTTTGTTTCCAAATTAGATTTTCTGCTTATTTTGCACGCCTCTTTTTCAGCATTTTATGGATATTACATGGCTGTTTCTTCTCTAGGTTACCAGATATTACAGTGTTACACAGATGTTTTGGATACTCTGAAGCTCAAGATTTCATGATATTGCTAAGCATCTATCTGATATTGACATCCATATACCTAATTAACAAAATTTCAATAATAATTGTAAATACATTCTGCAGTATTCCAGTGAGCTGATGTCCGTCTCCCCTCTCCTTAGGCTGTTGAGTCACACCATGAAGGACCACCTGGTTCGTGTGGCTAATGAAGCTGAGTTTATCCTGAGCCGACAGAGGGCTGAAGACATCCATAAGCATGCAGAGTTTGAGGTAAGATGCTGCGCAGTTCTGGCAACACATTCACAGACACACAAGTATGTGAACATTAACATACCATAATTTCTTAATATGTAAGTAAACTACGTCGTCTTTAGATGTAGGGAAAGTCTATCCAAAATATATTGATTTTACAGGTGTGGGAATGACACAAACAGAAACAACATTCTGCAACTTACCAGTGAGATGCGAAAATGCGGTGCGGGAATACGGAAAATCGGCGTGCAAATTTTCCGTGTGACAACTAAACACACCGGTTCTGGTGCGAACTATCAATTTTCGTCAATGAGGCCCAATGAGTTTCCTCCTAAATAGTGCCCGTGTCCACTCCACACAACAAAAACCTATTCAGACAGAGAATGTCTAAGGGGCTCACGTTAACTACACAATACATAAACTCACTGGACCCTAAATTTGATGCCAGTGCTAACATTAGCTTCATATAGCTGCATATCATCTACATTACCAGCTTCATCGTATCCCAGCTGCTGGGTGATCTCAAGCCATATATTGACCTTTATTTGGTTGCTGAGGTAGTAGTGTTTGTTGTACATTATTGAGTGTTGAGAAGGGGACGGCCCATAGTTATTCCGAAAAATGTCCCATTGGACCGAAAAAAGCCCATTTGTCCAACAGTCCGTTACCCCAAAAACAAACACCCATTGTTCCAAAAGTACATACTCTCCCTGCAACAAACAGAAGCACATGGCTAATTATTATGCAGAATGACGGGGATAACTTGGAACAAAGGATTTCATTGGTCAAACATATTTCCGCAGGCTGAAATCGAGGTCCGTCCAAATATTTTTTTCTCCCAGATGAATGTTCTGCAGGGGTGTGCAAGCATTCATAAGAACTCACAAAATCAGTTTTTATAAATTTCCGTGCAAATTTTTCGGACGTAAATCTGTGCTTGGTGTGAAACGGCTTTAAAGCTGAAATCTTTAACTGTTCAAACTACTGCAATGTATAGTATACTAAGCATTAAGTGTTGCATTGGTGAGGCTGTTTTACTTTATTTCATTATTGGTGGTATGCAGTCAAGGTTTGAGTCAAAGTGTGATCTTCAGACCAGCTAATGAGATTGAATAAAAGATTATTTTCTGAAGTGAGTAAGTTCGACTGCATGTGTGTAGCGTTTAACCACTCCACATGTAATGAAAGATTTGCACTCGTAAAATAAAGAAATACTTAATTCGGGGCACCACCACTTTTTATAGGAAAAGAGGAAACTATTTTAATATAAGTATTGATCATTAATCAATCTCAAGTCTGAAGTATAAGTTCTGAATTCATTGATCTAAAGCTCTGCTTTGAAATACACACACAGACAGGACGTAGTGATAAATTGAAACATTTATTTACCATAAATTGTGATAACTGAATAAATGAAGTGATGAAATACAAATGACTAATTAACACTGGTAATTAATGAATGAATGAAATGAAAATTCAATGACGCAATTCTGATTGGAACTTTAGTAGTGAGGGAAGTCTGATTATTCTCTCTCTAAGCTAAAAAAGTTGCAGTTAATAATTTGGAAGATTAGGAAATTTAGAAGATATGTCTGACAAACAACTTTTGATAATAAAGCCACGGAACATTCACTTATCGCTGCAGTTGGTTCTGTGGGTCCAGAGGCAGTTTCCTCACAAGTTGTCTGGATAGACAAGCCCTTTGGATGGGTTTGATGAGATCGGTTCCACTGGCCCGGGATACCAAACAGCAAAGCGTGGAGAACATTCAACTTTCTCGTCAGAACATTGAATGTGGGAGTTGAAGTCCGTTGGCTGATTACTCGTTGAAAGAGATCAAAAAGCTGAAGTCGGATTATCTTCTGAAGCTTTAGAATTTATCTATTTCACGGGAAAACTCGAAATGCTGGACTAGCACTTATCGTTTAAATCACGCGAGATAAACAAAAGATCTTTAAAAATGCTGTCCTTTAGAAGTCACTTGACTCAGAAAAATGAACATGAGGAAGAAAATAAACACACAAGTGAAATGTGTGTATCAAACGGAGAAGTTCTGGAGAGCTCCTGCTGGAGTCATCTCCCTGCGGACAACTTTCTCAACTTCTTCTGACAACAGAACCACTTTGACTCTGTGTCCTCTCTTCTTTAACCCCCTCTGGGAGGGAGGGGTCGAGACCCTCTCTTTCTCTGATCGATTCATTATTGAAAAACCTTTACACGCGCAAAATCAGAATTCCCTCTTTACTAATTTTTCCTTTCTTTTGCACGAGACAGACACATATCAAAACCTATAAAACCACTAATGTTTTAATCAAACATTAGTATCAAAATTGTCAAAGTTGGATTCTAAGTTCAAGTTATTACTCATTCTTCATAACTTTAAACTTAAGATGTTACATCTATTTGATCATCACTGATAAAAACATTAAAACGTATTGCAATACCATTAATGATTATACTACAAAGAAATTAATACTAATTCTAAAACAGGATAACTTTTAAACACAGTTATTAAGTGATTACATTCGAAACACAGATTACTCAGATCACCGCTGGATGACAATGTTGCTCCATCATGATTTCATAGTTCAGGGGTCATCCATAGTTTGAGGATGGCTGTATGTTGGTGTGTGTGTTAATTTGAACAAATGGTTCTTTAAAGCCCAAAAGGAAGTCAATGGTCTTGCTTGTTTGAGTTGTAAAAGGGGCTTTTCAGACTCTTCGTTAAAAGTTTTAACATTTCCTGGAGGATCATCTCGTGACCACTCGAGTGTCAAAACCGGCAATTTCCATATGATTGATCAAGCCCCCCCGGCTCAACAGGATAACGGCATCCCATGGTAGCTGATTCCTGACGCCCTAAAACAAATGGCCATTGACTTACGAATGCTATTTTTTTCTCATCCTAGCATGTTGAGGGGACAAGCAAGACAAATCCTGTTTGTCAGGGATGGGCACCAGCCTTCGGCTACATGTGCGACCTGACAAATCTGACCAGCACTTCTCAACAGAAGAGAGTCTAAAACGTGTTTTGCCACACTACCATACAGATGGATATAACGATATATTAATAGATAAAAATGACGGATTTTCACTCTAATTGTAGCCTTGGAAGAATGAAGGAAGATCAAGCTAGTGAAGGATTCCAGTACAGACTTTTTTTTCCGTACCAAGACAAAAAATGTTAGCCAAGCGCAATCTGTCATATCACATTTCCTCCTGTGAGATCCACAGGAACTCTAGCTTTGCTAAGCTCGGACAATAGAGTCCATTTGTAGCTTTAGGACCGTTGCACTAAGACTCTTTTGATAGAAATGTTTAATAATTTGATATTCCTACTGTACGCGTTGTCAGTGAATATATTTAATGAAAACAAGGAAGGGGTAACGGCCAGTGAGAGCATACAGTAGAGGAGCTGATCCAGTGACCACTCAAAACTTGTCCATCAAGTTTTAAGATCTGTCACAGCAAACCTAGAGGGTAAATGTTTGCTTTTCAAACATAACCCTGAGCTAATCGTGAACACACACACAAAAACACACGTGTGCATATATACACGCTGAAGTAGTTTGAGGCTGGAGATCAAGCTTGGCACATATCACTAACCAAACATTGTGTAGTGTTAATTTATCCCTGTGCCTCTCCGTCTAACTGCAGGCTCGGCCCCTGAAGCATAACTTCTCCCCCTCCTCTTCCTACCAGTTCTCAGCACAAATGTTGCCATTCACGGGCCAACTCTATCCTGACCCATGGGCACCCTTAGTTGCCCCTTTCCCAGTCCAACTCTGCTACACTCCCCCCTCTCTCTGCTTTCTAGATCTCACCAAAATCATTTCCTGTCCTGCTGAGATCCTGTCCATTATACTCCCGCTGGGGGTGTATTTTGCCAGTGACAGGAATATGGCATCCTCCCCTCTCTTCCATCCCTCCCTCCCTCATTTCTCAGGAACCTGCCAGCACTAAAATCTGCAGACAGACCTGAGAGGTGCTGGCCTGAAGGGCTGACTGTGTGTAAACCCACCGCCTCAGCCCTCAGCCCCCACTTTGCAGTAAAATGTGATGCTTTTTTTTTTTTTAAGGTTCAGTGAAGGGTCTCTCTGACATTCGGGTAAAGTGAAATCCCTCAAGAGTGTTGAAAGTCAATCAGAGGGGTGGGGGCACAACTCCTGCACATCAAAGTTTGGTCTGTGATAGCGATGTTTTGCTCTCTTTCTCTGCTTTTCTGTGTAATTGTCATCCTGTTCTAGTGAGCCCTTATTACTCACTAGCACAGTGTTATCTGACATGACCTCATCATTATCAACACAGACTGGAGGATCATGATTTAATTCTACCAGATTGATGTAGCAGATTTTTTTATTCTACTGCATACATACTTTATGAAAAGGTGTACAGTATTTGTGCTCTTGCAAAAGGTGTATGTACAGTATGCCAGGTTAATCAGCTGTCTTCATCTGACACAAGAGCAGCACAAGGAAAGTATGTTGCCTGAATGGCAGACAGACTTGGCAGCCAGTCTGCACACGACAGCCCCAAATGATCCCTACTCTGCCGCAGCCTCTCGCCGTCGCCACAGGCCACACGCTTCTCGGATTCTCGGATTCTCAATCTCCCAGGCATTAGTCCTTGATTCCTACCCTGGGATATAGTAGTTTGGCATTGCACATAACAACCTCACTGTCCCAAGCTCTCCAAATCCAATTGCTTGTTTTGCCATCATAAGTCCTGTTTGTGTGTATTACCATATATCTGAATGTTCTGTACAAAGTTACTATCAACAAAACCTTTATACCCTTCAACCGGCTTTGTATCGTTGCAAAATAGCTGATATGGAAGTCACGATAACAGAAATTTAGTAGTCAATACCAATACCAGTGAAATTCCATGATTCTCAATACCAATTCGATACCACGGCAAAAAAATAAATCTCCTGTACTTCAACATACACTCTTTTATTACCGTTTGCATACTGGTTCCCTCTCAAATATCTATTTTATATTGCTGTGAAAACATCTCCTTAAAACAACTGTATTCATTCAAGTTTCTCGCCAAAAACTACATTTTACAAGATTACATTTGAACACATCATGATAACGTTAGAATTTGCCTTCGCCCAATGCTAATTTTTACTGAATAGAGCCTGCATCATAATGTAAATCCATGGCACCTCCCGTGTTGAAATCGTCAGGACGAGAGCTAGTTAACGTTAGCCGTTAGCAGCCGGTAAGCAGCACCAGCAAAAGCTAACGCTAATTAGCTCTCCTCTTGCCGATTTCAACAAGGATTTGTTGTTCACAATGTAGCATTATCAGGGGGAAAAAAAGGGTGTGTCAGAGTCGATTGTGAGTTTACTGCGTCCCAAACACATTTTCTATCGTCCCCGTCTACGATGTGAGTTTCAGTACCCCGGTACCTGCGGTACTGTGGAAAAATGAGTACCGCAAGGAGCCTCCAGCTCACTCGCTGCTCAATTGCCAACAATGTGTACTTCATGTCTATACCAAGAGCTGGATATAAGAATTAGCTATTTAACTGACAGAATTCAAGTTCTATTTTTGCATAAGCCTTTAAAGGAACAGTGTGTAGCATATAGTGGGTTCTATTGACAGAAATGGAATATAATGTATATAAGCTTCGTTGTTTTTTAGTTACCTTAGAATGAGCCGTTTATATCTACATACGGAGCGGGTCCTCTTCACGGTGCCGGCTGCCATGTTCCTACAGTAGCCCAGAACAGACAAACCAAACACTGGCTCTAGAGAGAGCCATTCGCGTTTTCATGTTTTCGCATCGGGTACCGTAGTTCTCCTACACGCTTGGCACACGGGAGAAGTTTCAGTTGGTTGCAATCTGCAACCTCACTACTAGATTCCGCCAAATCCTACACACTGCATCTTTTAACGTACGTTATTTGTCTGATTGTTGGCCTACATGAAAACATGACATGAATAGTCTTTGCATGTTTGGTAAGAGAGTGCAAATGACGGGCAACCAAGGACGAGGCATCATCTACTCTGCGAGCTCTCCTTATCCACCCTGCTTCCTACAGTCATGTTTGTAGAGACACTGTGGGCCTTTATTAGTACAATACTGCGTGCAGTGTAATGTGGTCGGGGTTTGTTATTTCCAAATGAAGCACCACTATCAGTTACATTAACTGTCACTCTATCGACTGCAAATACACAACAAAAGGAAAGCTATAACTTTGGTTTAGTTGTATTGTGGTGTTGTCATTGGAAACTTACTCTGCCTTTGCAATCTCCCAGCCGTCCTTAATCAGATACCGAGCAGTGCTCGTCCCAAACTATGTTTCACAATTGAATTCCCCACTTAAATGCAGTTGCTCCTCTGTGACCTCTGAGAAGAAGTGAAGCCCTGATAAGTCTTGCTCTGATATTGCCGTATTGATTTTTGCCTCCATACAAGCTCTGCTTGAGCCTGCTAGAGCCAACGGTTTCATTTTGCACTGCCACAATAAAAATAACAGGCCAATGAAACATCCCCCCAGAGAGTGGGGGTGGAGGGTTTTGAAATAATTTTCAGCTATGTCCCAGTTTTTTTGAAAACGTTGTTCCTCTCTATTGTGTTGCCGTGACACTAAAGGTTGGTTATTGTTTTGTGAGAAATAAACCTCAAAATAGGCCTCCGAAATGACTCATTTTGGATGTCATTGTGTTACACTGGAAGTGAGGAGGTTTGCTAAGTCATGCAGCATCGATTGCCAGAACGTAATCTGCATCCTACTTCGCTATACTATTCTGCCTTTAAGAGCTCTTGCTTTAGTTTAACAGCAGCAACAATACCAAGGCACCAGAAAAGAGAATAATTCAATACATAAAAACAAATTTATGTTTGCTCCTTGTCAGAGTTCATATCCTTTAGACGGCAGCGATAGAGGATTGTGCCTCAGAGACATAACATATGCTTTCTCTCTCTCTCTTTCTCACTCACACTCTCGCTGGCTCTCTGTGGGACAGAATTGAGTTATCTTTGGC
Organism: Sebastolobus alascanus; assembly: GCA_916701645.2. Classification (NCBI taxonomy): domain Eukaryota; kingdom Metazoa; phylum Chordata; class Actinopteri; order Perciformes; family Sebastidae; genus Sebastolobus; species Sebastolobus alascanus. Next base: position 4,370,893 of record CAKAOJ020000032.1, read on the forward strand.
CCTGAGAGTAAGTTATTACAGTGGGCTTAGGGTGAAACAGATGAAGATAACTAGGGGGGAAATCCAATTACCTTTTAGGGTTCTCTATCTAAAAGGATCCTTAATGTGAAGGAGATCTGCAGATCGGATGCTGCTGCCCGGCACGGCGAATGATAGACTCTGATATCTTCCAGAGGAGCAGGAAAGGAGAGGGGAGCCCAAGAGATAGAAGGGAGTAGAGAGAAATCGAACTCCCTCTTTTTATGGGGCTGTTCATTAGGGATGAAATGTGGCGGGCTCAGGGGCACAAGGGCAGATAAGAAGGTCCAGATAGGGAAGAGTGAGCAAGACCCAAGTCATTTCTATTCTTTCTTACCCTTCCCTTCTGCTCAGTCTTTTTGCTCAGTCTTTTTTTTTTTTTTATATACCCCCTTTGATTCATCTTCTGCTGTTATATGGAGTAATTGAATTGACTGTCTGAGAGATCCTGTGAAAGCCAGACGATAGTGGCTAATTAGTGCTTGGCGTCATTGTCTTCCCTCTGCTGAGCTTGTAAAACGATCTGGTGCTTTCCCCCACGTTAATGACATTAACATTGAGCCGGTGCTCATTATGTTGTATTATCATAGCACCGGTCTCTGGAAACTTGGAGCGGAATATCACAGAGAGAGCCTGGGTAAGGGTGTACTGGAATAGCTTAAAGGGATAGTTTGGGTGTTTTGAAGTGGGGTTATATGAGGTATTTATCCACAGTCAGTATATTACCTACAGTAGATGACTGCCGGCACACCCACAGTTTGGAGAAACAGACAGGAGTTACCGCACGGAAGCAAAGAAATGTACTGCTGTGGACGGGGCCGGCAGCAAAGTGTATTTTGGCCACCTAAAAGAAAGGCTCACCTAAAAAATCAATATCAGTTTAAATGTATGCTATATTTAGAATATTTTCACTATTTTACCTTGGCGTCAGACAGCCCTTTCCAACGGGGAACTGAAGCTGTTGTATCCATCTCTGCTTTCACCGAAGCCACCAGCCTCCATTGAAAAAAAATGTAATTTTACCTTGCAGATCAAGGGGGGTTGCTGGTCTACCGCTGCCTCGATTTGTTAGTTTGTTTGTGCTACTGTGTGACTTTGGTGAATCTGAACTAACCAAAGTCACACAAGAAAAACAAACTAACCGATCGAGGCAGCGGTAGACCAGCAACTCCTGCGTTCTGCGAGGTAAAATTACTGTTTTTTTCAATGTTTGGTTGCTTTGGTTCCGTTCTCCAAACTGGGGGCGTGCCGACCGCCATCTACTGCAAGTAATACACTGACTATGGATAAGTACCTCATACAACCCCACTTCAAAACACCCAAACTATCCCTTTAAGTTAGGTTCATATTGCATCTCAATTTAAATATAACTAGAAGGCAAATCAGTTCATTGATTTCACAAAAACCCTGTTCAACATAAATACTTTTATTGTTAAAACAGAAGCAATCTGCTGATCAAATGTTACTCAAACACACACAGGAAGAACCAGAGAGGCAGAACTCCCAAAGGCTATTTACACCACATCATTCACAGCCGTCAGACTGATAGCTGCCACCAACTGTAGCTGGCTGTCATGTAGTTGTCCCAACTGTAATGTAGCATGTCAGCAGGGCTGGATGCCCGGGCACCTCATTATGGGCAAAACTGCTGTCAAGAGAATGAGAGGAAAAAAAACAGGAACATGTCTATATTTGTGATAGCATTGTGGCACAACCATCAGGATGTGGGTGAAACTTCATATAGTGGAGAGACAAAATCTCCTCAAGACTGGACACCAGTAGATCTCTTAATACATAATGCTGACTTTATTGTCAAAATGTACAGCAAGTTGGCATCTTTTAGCATTCACTTCTTGGTAGATGCTTATTTTTTTTACTGTACAACATGGACTGTTTCACTCAAGACACCAGGAGGTATAAGTGGGTTACAGAAGATGGTTGGAGAACAGACAGTAGTCTCGGTCCCGCTGACTTGTCTGCGTAATGAAGTCCCCAGGTACCTCCTCCTCCTCCTCCGCAGCTTCCATCATTATGTGTGAGCAGCTAACCCACCGAAATATGACTTTACTCCACAGTTTCCTTTGACACAGTCTCTTTATTCTCTTATTTCCCCCCCTATGAGCAGCTGATGGTGAGCTCACAATTCTGAATAAAAGACTCCATGTTATAGCAATTTTCTAGCTTATGCAGAGCAGAGCTTTGGCTCGGCATGTGACGATATAGGATTTTATTGTGGATCGCGATAAAAAACACTCACAATAAGTTGATCTTGGTGAAATTTTATTATTGGGATCATCGTTAATATCGTCAAGAGTGACTTGAAAAAGCTGTCTAGCTCGCTATCATGGTAGAGAAGTGATAAATAGAGACTGAGTATAGAAATACAGGAATTATCAGGTAAGACAGAACATACTCACTCATTATTGCCAGGGCTGTCAATCGATTAACATATTAAATCGCGATTAATCGCGTGATGACCATAGTTAATCGTGATTAATTGCAAATTAATCACATATTTTTTTATCTGTTCATAATGTACCTTAATGGGAGATTTGCTGAGTATTTAATACTCTTATCAACATGGGAGTGGACAAATATACTTGCTTTATGCAAATGTATGTATATATTTATTATTGGAAATCAATTAACAACACAAAACAATGACAAATATTGTCGAGAAACCCTCACAGGTACTGCATTTAGCATAAAAAATATGCTGAAATTATGACATGGCAAACTCGAGCCCAACAGGCAACAACAGCTGTCAGTGTGTCAGTGTGCTGACTTGACTATGACTTGCCCCAAACCGCATGTGATTATCATAAAGTGGGCATGTCTGTAAAGGGGAGACTCGTGGGTACCCATAGAACCCATTTTCATTCACATATCTTGAGGTCAGAGGTCAAGGGCACCCTTTGAAAATGGCCATGCCAGTTTTTCCTCGCCAACATATAGCATAAGTTTGGAGTGTTATTTAACCTCCTTTGCGACAAGCTAGAATGACATGGTTGGTACCAAAATTAAAATGATGCCAGTATCTTCACTCTCGCTTTAAAGCTGAACCGGCTACAAGCTTAAAAATTGCAAGTTGCATTAATGTGTTATAGAAATTAGTGGTGTTAAAACGAATTTGCCTTAACGTGTATATATGACAGCCCAAATTATTGCAATTTTTTTGTAATTTATCCTTTTTTATGCAGGGGGGTCTTATTATTTATGATTACGTGATTGTTTCTTTTTCACTAAAAAGTATGTTCACTAAAAAAATCGATGTGTCCTAACTGCAATGCAATTAAAATATTTGTTTCTTAACAAAATGCAAGATAACGTTTTAAGCATATTTTGATGATTATCGGGATAATATTGTGAATCGGAATTATTTTGGTCAGGATAATCGTGACATGAAATTTTCAATATCGTCCCATGCCTAGTTGTGTGTTTTTAAGGAGAAAATGAAGTCTGCTTGCTTCTTAAATCTCATGGTGTTGATAGAAATTTGTTTTTAAATCCAGTCTGAGCTCAGTGCGGCTACAGTACGCTATATCTATGATTTCAGGCCAGTCCAGATGATGTGTATTTTTCATCCGGACGCATCCTTTCTTCATTTGACTATTTTTCACCTCCAACCGACAGTATGATTTTTCACGTGGCATGACCTTGAAGCAGATCTGGAGTCATCGTGAAAAGATGGCAGCAACGCAGACTGATGTGGCGAGAGAGGAGGGCGCGGTTTTGCGGAGACGGGAGGTTTCTGGGTAGAAGAGATGAAGAGGCTGCCAGCTGAGCATGGTGACCAGTCCATTAAAGATCAGCCCCAGACTGTGAGGGGAGGAGCAGGGGAGAGGAGGAGGAGGAGGAGGAGGAGGAGGAGGAGAGATACTTTGATAAGTGTTGCGCCTGCGTTAACCTTGATGGCCGCTAGCAATGGGCCGGTGCCAGCAGCACGGATCTGTTTCAACTGGATTAGATTTTTTTTTCTTCCTCCCTCTGCTCCAAGAGAAAGAAGAAAAAAAAATCAATACTTGGGAGCACGGCATGACAGGGGCATCATTTCAGAATTGAAGTGGCTGTCAGGCATTGTCATTTGGTGACTTTTGTTCGCCATTGTACTTTTAAGCCCTCATTTTTCTCCCCCTCCTCTTCCTTTCACTCGTTTCTTCCCGAGCCCATTGTCTGAATTCCCCTGGTGACATTTTATGTTGCAATTTGAAAACTCGAAGGCCAAGAGATCAAGTGCAAGAGAATCTCTTTGAAACCAATTGGTGGACTGGTTCGGCATCTACTTTTGTTTAGCGACCCCCATCCTTCTTTCTCATTTCATCCTCTTGTCTCCCAAGACCTCCATTGTGCTCCAGGAGGAATTTATTTGTAGTGTATTTGCATTCTTTGATACCAGACAAGGACAAGCCTGATGTCTCGCCTTCCTCTGGACAGTTTCTCTGCCCGTTTGTAAATGAAACCCTCTGGGAGTGCTTGTCGACGGATGTGAGAAATTGGAGATTCTCTCGGAGCGATAGCCCAGCCTTGGAGAGAGTGTGTAGCCCTGATGTGCCACCAATGTCAAGAGATTGCAAATCAAGCGCTTTAATAACATCTCTGCTGGTTTTGTTTCTTCCTCCTGTTCTCCGACAGAACCCGGAGACCCTGGTTTTTGTCAGTCGCCGTGTTGAAGGCTCACTGTGGCGCGGCAACACCACCAGACCTTCCTCTGTCACTCTAATTGATAAACATAGGGCTGATATCTTGTAATGAGCCTCCATTCTCCAGCCTATTACACTGGTTAACCCTCTCAACCCAGCGAGGGAGAGGAGGAGGAGGGGAGCCGAGGCATCATCTGACAACAACTACAGCATTTAGATAAGGCTGACACTGTTACAACACCACCGCTGTGAAACTCATCTCCTCCCTGCTTATTATTTGTAGAATCAGCACGGCAGAAACACGACCGCGGCGGCGATAACCACAACAATTTTAGCAACAAATCTGATGCGTTTGGCTCAAAAAGAGGTTCAGTAATGTGATTAAAATGCACGCGTTTCAACGCTTTGTCTCTGCACGTCGCCATCTTCTCCATTATGTGATTTTCGAGATGATTACTGCTCTTTCCACTCCCCAGTCACTTCCCCAGCCAGCCCAATTTCCTTCCCCCAAACTCCAAAACACATCCACAGTTATTTATTTGAACTGTTGATGAATTGTGGGAGACACGACTCAGTGTAATTGACTCGATTAATGCCAGCCATTATCATTTCGTCTTCACCAAGCTGTCTCCTCCGGCAGAGCCAGCCGCTCGCGCCGGGCGACCCTGTCAGCCAGGCCATGTAATGGAAGGTGCTGCCCATGATTACAGTGTCGCAAGTCATAACGGTCTCACTGCCAGCAAGTTGTGCCCTGGTGGCCGTCTGGATAGGAGGCTAACAGTCCCCTTTTTCCTCAAGCTGCACACTTTTAACTTGGTAAATGGAAGTGCTTGTCTCTGTGCGTGTCTTTTTCACGGTCTTGTCAAAATATGCACACCGACCGCTTCCAAAAGACGCATGTTTCTAATTGCGAATGGGAACAGATACAGTTTAATTTACTTCTTATGTTTCCTCAACATTCCTTGAAAGGAAAGAAAGAACAGTTTGTTTGAAAATACCCAAAATGCTCCTTGTTTGCCCTTTTATCCTGTCAGCGGACCTGTTTGGAAGTGAATGCAGGATGGTGCCAACTGGGAGATTTAGTTATTCGCTTTAACCTCCATAATAACATAACATAATAAGTCCTTCATAATACCCCGGCATGTTCTCTGACTTCACATCAACGGAATGACCCGGGGAATTAACAGTGACCTGTCTTTTCCACTTACGAGCAAACCCAAAAGCGTTGGGTTTTAATGGCACTACTGATGTGTTCAGCTTTTTTTGGGGTTGTTATTTTAGGGTTGAGTCTGTGAATTTGGCCTTTTTCTCCTGCAGTCGACTCTGGCTTCGGATATGAGAAAATCCCATTACAGCATGGAGGGTTTGGGTGTTTGGGCAGGCTCAACACACAGGTGATGAAGTGTTTGTTTATGGTTATGAGTTTGAACCCAGCACTGTTGATTAGTACTGCAGACTTTACGTGTCTCAGACAGGGGCAGATGGAAATGGACTTTATAGGCGTACTAATATCTGTTTAAAGGACGGAAATCCACATAATCATTTATTTTGGCGAAATGGGTCATTTCTATAATGATGTATACATTTTTTGGGGAAAAGTGTTTCTCTGTTGTCCCAGAGTAACATATTGTTTGAATGATAGTTGGTATATAAGAAGTGGACGTAGTCACCGTGACGTCACCCATTGGTTTGTGGACTGCCGTTTTGAAGCCTCGAGTTCAGCATTTTGGCCGTCGCTATCTTGGTTTTTGGCCGTCACCATCTTGATTTTTGGCCGTCACCATCTTGTTTTTTTGCAACAAGAGGTGACACAAGAGGGTGGAGCCAAGTACAACCAAACGTTGAATAAGGGGCCGTTCACATGTAGCATCTAAAAACACGTGGAAAACGCCAGCTGTGCCGCTTTCATCGTTTAATCCAAGATGCTTGGGAGGTTGCGCCCCTGTTGTGCCTGCCATTACTAGGCAACCAAAACCAGCGCACTGTGATGACGGCGATGAAAATGCGGTAATTTAGCAGTAAAAGCCTCAATGACTAAACTAAACTCAGTCAAAACAAAGATAAATGGATTTCAAGCACCGTAAATCCCTCACAATAGCTTCACTGCTTGATTTCTCTGTGTCAACTTGGCTGACCTTTCAACCGGATGTTGTGACGTTCTTGGACGTAAAGGCGTCCGCATTGTTACGATTAATTTTCATGAACAGAAAACACACTGAAAGGGTTAAAGTTGTAAGATGAAAGTGCAGATAACTCCCAGACCGTACAACGCCATGGTAGCGACCTGTCAATGACAAGGTAGCCACGCCCTAAAGCATACCCTGCTTTATGGTCTATTTGACTCTAAATGGGACCATAATTTACTAAATGAACATCATGCTGTATTGAAGAAGACTTGAAACTAGCGATTGAGACCATAAACTCATGTTTACAATGTTTACTGAGGTAATAAATCAAGTGAGAAGTAGGGTCATTTTCTCATAGACTTCTATACAATCTTTGTTTTGCAACCAGAGGAGTCGCCCCCTGCTGGCTATTAGAAAGAATCCAAGTTTAAGGCACTTCCTCATTGGCTTCACTTTTCAGACCCGGAGGTTGCCGCCTGGTTTAAAGTTTAACTTACAGCGTCTGATGCAATAATTTGACGCTGAGCGTAACTTTTGTAGCAATTTGAACACCATCCTCTGAGTCTCCCTTCCTTTGGTCCGACTTTTCGCTTTCCCCAATTCCTGCTTGCCTTCAGTGCCACTGATCAAGATTAATGGACATGCAACACACACACACACACACACACACACACACACACACACACACACACACACACACACACACACGCAAGCAAAGCACTCTCTGGTTGAAAATTTGAAACCCTTACTTGAAAATTCCTTCTCCTTACTCCCTTTATTTCTGTGTTTCCTGGGTCATCATGCTGGAAGGTCAAGGCCCACTTTAATGCCACACAAAGAGACATAGATTGATAATTAAGGCCCAGGGGCCGGCAGAAAAGCCCCTCTAATTTGATTTATACCTATAGATTTTCTGTCAGATATGAAATGTTGTCGTTCAAATTGAAGAGGAGGACCCATTATAAAGCCTTTACTGGTAACTTTGGGAAAGCAGGTTGCATTTGTTCAGCCGTGCATCTGGGTTAATACCAGTGGGTTAGTTTAAGGTTAATTTGATCAGGAACAACTGAGGCATCATTAATAATTGAATAGGCTTTTGTTCTTAATAGTGCAGCCATTTGCTTTTAGCTGCTGTTGTGAGAACATGAATATAAATGTACCAATGCAGCCCCGATCATCTGTATGGCTAGACGTTACTATACATAGCACATGTTTTTTCCCCGTCTCCTTCCTTATGCTCACCTTCAATGAGAATATAACTTTGAAACAATACTTTCAAAGTAAGCCATGAGTTTGCGAGTGAAATTGATTCTGAAACAGAGATTGGAAATCAAAACACTGTTTCAAATTATAGCTGTTATTTTTCAGAAGGTGTTTTACTTTTCCCATCGCCGCAGAGTTCAAAGGCCCGTTCTGATAACAAATTCCGACAGAGAAAAATGTCCTCCTCGTGCATTGTGGGTATCGTGTGATTTGGTGTGCCGGAGGGCATTAGTAAATACCTGTCCACTGTTATTAATCAACATGACACGAGGACAGAAATGACCCTTTTCATTTGGTTCTACTCAGAGTAGAGTTTCTATATGTGAAAACGCTGCGTCTGTATTCTACCTTCCTATAGAGCTGTTTTTGCCATACATGTTCCAGCACAAATTATAATTTATATACTGTGTAATTCAGTCTTGACACATTTGTGCACGTCTTTGCAATGTACACACACCTTCACTTCCCAGAATGCATAATGCATCTTTTCTCTTTCCTTCCCAGTCCAACTGTGCTCAGTACTCAGCGGAGAAGCGGGACGAGGAGAAAATGTGCGACCACCTGATCCGAGCAGCCAAGTACCGCGACCATGTGACCGCCACGCAGCTCATCCAGAAGATAGTCAACATCCTGACTGACAAACACGGAGCCTGGGGAAGCTCTTCCATAAGGTAAAGTCCAAAAACAAGACCAACATTTTTACATTATTAGGTTGTCGTTTTCATTTCAAGTAAGATCGTTATTAGACTTTACCTTGTAAAATATTTTAGGAAACATTCCGATAGCGATACCTGGGCTTCGGGTATCGGCCGACACCGAGAACCGATCCGATACCAGTGTCTAATTAATACGGTGTATGCCTCACTGTGTGGAAGTGACTGGGATCATTCTTTTATTTGTAAAGCAACATCAGGCTTAGACATTGCTTTTCTCACTTTGTAAATCAAATTGTAGCAAGTATATACCGAAATAAATTTACTGAACTGTTAATTATTATTAAGATAATAAATCGTACACGAGCAACTTGGTAAAAAATCTTCAAAATTTACAAGAATTACAATTCAAGTGTAAACCTTTTTAATGCAGTAACAAATTGCTCAAAACTTCAACAGGAATTAAAGTTCTTCTATAGAATATATATAGTATATAAACATAAAATTGAATTAAATAGATCGGCCGCATTGTCACAGATATCCGAACCAACTATTTGAGTCAGTATCGATCCGATATCTGATCTAGTATTCGTATCGGTGCATCCCTAATTTTGTCGACTAATCGATTAGTTGATTTAATTAACAGATCTGTGAAACTGAGTTTTTCCACAAAGAATCACACAAAAGCACCACTTTAAATCTTGTGTTTACCAGAGATGTGCTCATGAGTTTCTTGGAAATAATTCATTCAGCATTAAAAACGACTAATAGCCTAAAGAAATCTTGGTGACTGAGACTCAAAGTAATCCTTTGATTTTGTTTTGTTCCCCACATGCCAGGATATATCAGAGACAATAAGTTAGCATTGTATAGAAAAGCCTTTAATCAAGACGATGCACCTGCTTTGTTTTTTTTATGAACCGTGTTCATAGCGTGTAATTTTTCTCAGCCTTGAAAGTGATTCAAACCACTGTAATGGTTTTAATCTCATCATAATCTTTCTCATCCCCCAATACTCATGGCTTTGATTAAATTAGATTTGCAAAGGTGAAAATGTCAGCTGTGGGTTGAATGATGCATTGAAGAGAGAGAGAGAGAGAGAGAGAGAGAGAGAGAGAGAGAGAGAGAGATGAAGTCCATTTAAACAGCTCCGCTCCCATTAAGAACAGAGGGAACCCGATCCTCTGTGTTTGTTTCGCCAAATAGGCAGCAGAATCCAATGCAGCTATTCCCTAATGATGGCTGTTTGTGCAGGTAGTGGGTAATGGTGAGCCGGAGAGGCGGCCGCTGGCTCCCGCTTGTTAGGCTGAGCCAACTCTCCGGAGACTCGTCTGCCGAGGGTTAGTTTGCTATTGGATCAGGAGTCTATCTCTGGCTGCCTTTGTTTTTCTTTTCTCTTATATCAGGAGGATATGGTGTATTATTTGTCATATTTTTCTTTCCTTGATACCATCTCCCTCCCTTCCCTCCTCCTTCCATCTCTCTTTCTATTAGTCTCCATGTGTACTCACACAAGGCTATTTACTATGGAGATTGTGTTCTACGAGCCCTGGCCAGAACAGTCCCCCCATTACTGGCCCTTTATGCCGTTGCACTATTGATGGTTTTCCTAATGGCTGCCGATGGGCGCAGGGAGCCATTGGCACCGGGCCTTGGAGTGCAGCGCTCTTTTAATAAATCACAATCAGTCCTGTGCCATTACATCAATATTTTTGGTCAATTACTGTGAAGGTCAGGTGGTGCAGCTTCGCACCAGAGCCCCGTGGTATGCGGGCACATAGGAGAAACATCTGGTGCTGCAAAACCCAGAGAGAGAACGAGTAAAAAGAAAAGATGCACGCAGGAAAAAAATACTCACAGGCACACCTGCACGCCTGCAGGCGTCCTAATGTTCGCTCCCTAATTCCACACATACAAACGTGTGATGCAGCAACATCCCCGCGTGTACATACAAACGGGAGGGGGAAGGACGCGTACACACAATGAAACCTTTTTTCCAGCTGTGAAAATGAAATCCAGGAACACAAAGACAATACGCGGCTATGATTACGACCTTTTGTTGCTCGGGTGTAAAAATCCAAGCCTGGCTGCTCGCACGCCATAAAAACGTATTCCCCAAAGTTTCCATTCAATAAAGAGTCTGAAAATGAAAATATTATTTTCTCACAAGCTGATGGGAATTGTTGTTTCCTCACGGCAGGCATCTAATATCTTCTGACACGGTGTGACCCGCCTGAATGCAATTTGTGTCTTAATATCCAGCTTACAGCGGCCTCGGCCTCTGGAGAGAAGAGGTGTTAGGTGATTTTTCCTTTTCCATTCCCCCTGCTTCGTCTGCGGTTCTCTCTCTCTCTTCCTTTCTCTTCGTCACAACATACAATTTCTCTTCTCCTGTTCTCCCACTCCTTGTCCTTTTGCTCTTTCTTGTTTCGCTATCTGCTTCAGTTGTATCACCGGGGCGTCCAGGGAGGATTCCTTCCTCCAGACAGAGGCAGTATCTATCGTTTTTGTGCCCTTGTCTGTCATCTAGTGTCAAGACAGACAAATCCACAGCGACTACCTGTTCATCCATATACGTTTCTGTCCCAGTGCCTGGAGACTCAGGTGTACAACATGCCAGCCTGAAAAAAGTAAATGAACACCTTGCTAGATAGCCACAAATGAAACGACCGGCAGATATCATTTTTTTTTTTCTCTCCTCATCTCTTCAGTTTTTTTTTCCTTTGAGCTCGGGTCCACTGAGCATCCAGACCGCTGCACTGTTTATTTGGGTCAGGAATCATCTTTCATGTATATGACACCTAGACAAAGTCGACGGACAGAGAGGGGAGATGAGGGCAGGTGATGGAGAACGCCAACTCGCGGTCTCCGGGGACTCGCACTACTCTCCTCTTTTTCCCCTCTCATACCTTCTCTTTATTGCATTCTAATAGGCTGACTAATGTACCATGGAAATTCACTCTGGATGCAGGAAGCGGGGGAAGTAAAAGGAAAGGTGGCTGCAGCTGAAAAAAAGGTTGAAGTGTGATGTAGAAGCAGCGTGCACACTTTTCTTTTTTTTTTTTTTTTTTTTTATCCAGAGCTGTTGTTGACTGCTGATGTAGCCGGTCTGTTTGAGGCAAATGGAAACATTATTCAAGATGCAGAGGTTTAGGTATACTCCCTGTCTTACTCTTGCTTTTTAAGCCTGCATCAGCATCCTTTTTATTCCAACAATCCTCACCTAGTCCCCCCAAAACACACACACATACATACACACACACCTCGAGCACCAACTCGTCTCCCTCTGCTCCTCCTCCCTCATATAAGCAGCTCATTTTCTGCAGCACCACTGCTCTAATGGACGCCCTTAGGCTAGAGGCTTCCCAGCCAAGGGACATCCATCTTTTGGCATGTCACACTCCCGCCCGGCAAAAAATCTTTGTGATGTGCACTCCAATTTTTCTTCAGTAAATCAAATCTTCCTTCCTTCAGAAAGACGAATGCTTTAGGGTTGGAGTGTTATAGAGAAAATCAATGCCGGCAAAATTGAAACAGTATGCCCCCGTATTGATCGCCCTTGCGAGATCGAAAAGGAACAGCTTTGTAACTGTTCCGCTGGACAGTTAGCTGACCTGTAATGGACAAACTATTGATATTAGCATTACTATTTTATCTTGTGCCGTGTCATTTCACCAGCGCACTATTGAGGGAAAGAAGCCGGAGCAGAACGTTCACAGTTAGAAAAGCTTTTTGCTTTTTATCCACTAATGATACAAAAGAGGGTGTCTACACAACATACTGAGGAGTTATTTGCTCTTTTAGTAAAGGAAATATTGTTTCCTTTACACAATATCCCCATTAGATTAGAAACAGAATTGTATGTGATGCATGAACAGAGTAAGTGCAGGGCAAGTACTACAGTATATACATTCTATGGCTCATTAGGACAGCAACTAATGATTGCTTTCATTAAAAATTAATATTGTGATTATTATTTTATTTTTTTACAATTAATTGATATATTGTTTTGGCTGGTAAATGTTATAAAATTGCCCATCAAAATTGTCCTTAACCCAACGCGACATCTTAAAATAAAGGGTTTTGTCAAAGCCAAAGCCAGAAATTATTTCATTAACAGTGAAACAAAACAGAGAAAAGAGGCAAATAATCACATTTCGGAAACTGTAACCAGTGAGTGTTTGGCATTATTGCTTGACAATGACACAAACAATTAATACGTTTTCAAAATTGCTGTTAATTAATTTTTCTTTTGATCGATTTATTGATTAATTGACGAATTGTTTCAACTTTAAAACATTGTAGGCGATGCATAGAGCATGTACTATATCCATTCTCTAGTACCTACTCTCTTCTTCATGCTCCTAACCCGTGCTTCCAGTTAGAACTACAACTAACGATTCTTTTCTCTATCAGTTAATCTTTGCATTATTTTTGCGTTTAATTGATTCACAATTTTTAGTCTGTGATATGTCAGAAAATAGGGAATCACAATTTTCTACATCAACATTCAACATCTTCAAATTGCTCATCATGTCTGACAGTACTACAGTATGCCCAAAGATATTCAATTTTTGGTGATACAAGACATAGAAAGGCAGCAAATCCGCTCATTCAAGAACCTGGAACCAGCGGATGTTTGGCGTTTGTCTTTGGCAATGACTTAAACTTATTCGACCAAGATGGCGCCGCGCACTAGGGGTGTAAAAAATATCGATACACTTGAGTACCACAATATTATGTTTTGTGAAACTGTATTGATTATCAAAAACATTTGATTTTTTTAGTTTATATGCAAAGATTTGTCACAGAAAGTGGCTCAGATTGTACAAAAAGTAGTGCTATGATGTTGGATGTTACAGGGACCGTGATAAATGGAAATGCAGATCCAACTGTTCTGATTGCATATAAAAGTAACTTTTCTTACTCCGATTTAATGCACATGGTGGTTTGTTCTTTATACTATGAAAAAAATCAACAACAAAAAAATCACAATATTTCGTGCATACAGTATCGCAATATATCGCCATATATTGAATCGTAACCCCTGTATCATGATACGTATCTTATCGCCAGATTCTTGCCAATACACAGCTCTAGCGTGCACAACGCAAGTCTGCGTCTCTTCAGATTCTGCAAATTACAAGCTCCCTGCCTATTCTCGTACTATGTATATCTTAGCGAATTCATACTCACTGTCAATACTGTTATGTTAATACTGTTCACACCGCTCATACTGGGGCTGGGCGACATGGAGAAAATAAAATATCACAATATTTTTTACCAAATACCTTGATATTTTTGATAATTAATCATCACTAATGTGAATGTAATGACTAAGTGGGTAAAGGCAAATAATAGAACAGCCAGAACAGTCTGGTAAGTTTAGAAAAATACATGACTTTACTGTAAAACCAGGAAAAGACAACACTTATCCCATATTATGATATCCAAAACCTAAGACCATATCTAGTCTCTTATCGCGATATCGATATAATATTGATATCATGCCCAGCCCTAGCTCATACTGTATATATCTAGTGTATTCATACCCCTTACTGTTAATTCTACATTCTATATTTTATTCTGTGTATCACTCTGCACTCTACTGCTTTTTGCACATCTGGTTAGATGCTAAACTGCATTTCATTGTCTCAGCACCGGCACGCTGTGCAATGACAATAAAGATCAATCTAATCTACTAATCTAATTTAGTTAAATGATTAATTGATACATTTCAAATTTGCCCCTAAACATTTGGTTTCAAATCTAAGGTATTTCTCTGACTAAATAATTTACAATCAAAGTTAAAGTTTGGATTAAAAAAAACTTCCTTAGCTCTTATTTATTAAGACTTTAAAGGTCAAAATCCCAGCTGATCGGGGTCATCAATACTGTGATGTCTTTAGATCAGATTTGATTTGACAGTGACGTCTCCCTGGCAACATAAGAAAACAACCCAACAACTGTAATCAGATTCAGATATTCCTAAATTCTGCTTGGTGCACTGAAATACGTGACATTGCTTTCTCCAATTTAACTGCACACACTTCAACGACAAATACAGGAATCTCTCTTTTAAAATAGCCAAATATGTTTTTTTTTATTTGATCAATTACTCATATGAAGAAGTCGATCGAATAAATAAGTTTTAAGGGCCTTTGATTAATTTTCAGTTTATCAAATAATGAATTCATAATTAAGTTGATTAATTAACCATGTAATTGCAGCACTACTGCTCATTGTCCTGTAGTTCTAACAGGCCTCGTTAGTGAGCCTCCTCCCAAGTAATCAATTAATTCTGCTCTGAACATACCGCCGAGTTCTGCTTACTACAGAGAGGACGTTCATGTTCACATCGCATTTTTTAAAAGACACGATTGCATGCGAGGCTGCGGCAGCCCGATTCATCTCCACTTGTACGCTTTCATTCCAGACTTAAATCACAATTATGATACATAATACTGGATGTAATGCATGTGTTAAAGCTGAGGTCTGCACAACGTCTGCGCTGCCTTGCGTGCATGTTTTATGGACACGCTGTACATTACGGCTGCGCTGTTACCGTGAACACAGAGCTGAAAAAGGAAATGGGACTCCGGCACGTCAGTGGAGATTATAACCATAGGAAACAAGAACATAACTGTTTAGAGTACACTGACTCTCGGAAATGCACGACACGAGAGGGCAGGAAGACAGACGGAGAGAGAGAGAGAGAGAGGGAGATGGATGGAGCGGAGGATGAGAGAGATATTTGTTACTGATGCATCAAAAGTTAAGATGGAGACAAAGACAAGACGGACATTTTTTTTTCTACATCCTTTCCTCTCGCTGCAGTATACACTGACTAAAGCATAGCGATGAGTGATTGCACAAATCTGTATGTAAAAGGTTGTCTGTTTGCTGGATGGAAAACTCTGCAGCTGCGGTCTTATCTGACCATCAGATTGCCTTTTTGTTGTATTTGGGAAAAGAATAAACACCATAGCTGGATCCCCAATCTTTCCTCATTCTGATTTAAACACCAGAATTTTAATTGGATTCATTTCTGCACATTGATTCATATTTGTATTTTAATCTTTGTAGCTAATCCTTTTGTTTCAAACCTATTTTTACAGTTAAATATTATAGAGTTGCAACAATCAGTCGATAAGTTGTCAACTATTAAATTAATCACCAAATATTTTGATAATCGGTTTGAGTATTTCTTTTAAGAAAAACATAAATTCTCTGATTCCAGCTTCTTAAATGTGAATATTTTCTGGTTTCTTTACTCCTCTCTGACAGTAAACTGAATATCTTTGAGTTGTGGACAAAGCAAGACATTTGATGACGTCATCTTGGGCTTTGAGAAACACTGATCGATATTTTCACCATTTTCTGACATTTTATAGACCAAACAACTAATCGATTAATTGAGAAAATAATCAACAGATTAATCAACAATGAAAATAATCATTAGTTGCAGCCTTAAAATATTTATTTTAGGATGTTAGGATAGTTAGGATGGCTGTTAAATCACATCTTAAGTAGATCATCTCTGAAATGAGTCCTTCTTTACATTGAAAAAAGTCCATTACTTTGTACAGTACTCAACTGTTTATATTTATAACTGATAATAGCTTTAGGTTTGCTTATAAATACTTTGCAGTCTAAACACAAACATGACCTGATGTACTGAGCAGTGGCAGCTGCAGCTCCCGTCTCATCCGAGGCAGAGACAGTTGTTTCCTTTAGTCCAAGTCCCGACTACTTCAAAACCAATTAGCTGGTGGCTCGAGTTGTGCTCATCCATCTGCCCTGATATAGTCATAAACATATAGCATAAACATACTGCTCGAAGCAATGCGAGCCGGCCTTCAGCTATGTTCATCTTTCTGTAAACGAGACTCTTTGTATCACGCAGGGATCTCCAACACCAAAGTCCTTAAACGGGGTTTAACGCAAAACCCTCCACCTCATTAATCACGCGCAGTGACATGTGTCTGGGACAGAAAAGTTGTGACGGGGACAAAAAGGATGTTCCTTAAGTCTCTGGGGAGACGGTTCGAGTTTGACAGCCTTGCGTTCCATCAGTTACATAAAATAACGTGCCACGGCGGCCCTACCGTGCAGCCTGGCTCATGGATATGAATTAGAATATATTCTTAATGATAACATTTACCTCCACTGTATATACAGTACAGTGGCTGGGGCTGTAAGGAATAGTAACAAAGTGTCATGGTGGAACATATTAACAGCTGATGGTGTCCATATGTTAGCTTGGTTAAGTGTTGCAGGTTAGACCGAGACTCAGTGGATCATTTAGAATGACAAGAAAAAGGCAAGTGGTTCAGTTAAAACGGCTGCTTTTAATCATTATCGTCAAAATGACTGAATGATTTTATTTTTTTTTCGCATAATTTAGAGATTTTGTTTTGATTCCACCTTTCATGTTCCAAATATGCTCATTTGAATTGGTCAGTTATCACAATAGATTATTTAATAGTGGAGCTTGTTATGAAAGAAAACAGTGATCCCGACGGGAAGGTTTGGTCTATATTTCTTTTTTTCAAGTTTGCATGTTTATCACTACAAGTAGTAGAAGGTGCTACCTTTTATCTCACTTTTAGATTTTCGATCATTAAAAGTGCTAAATTTGATATCCAGAGCATGAATATACCAGCAAACAACTATTGTCTATGTAAAGACATAGAGGAGTAATGTCTACCTGAGCAGAGAATGAAGTCTCTCTCTCTGTGTGTGTTGTAATCAGAGCTTCTCTGTGCTTTGTTGACATCGCCTGGCCGGCCGTATGTGTTTTTAGTCCATGTTAGTGCATGTGAGCGTCCCCTACTGCTCATATGGAGGTTACAGCTTATAATGCCGTCCCAACCATCATTGCTGAAGCGTAGCACCCACCCACT
Source organism: Sebastolobus alascanus (assembly GCA_916701645.2). Taxonomy (NCBI): domain Eukaryota; kingdom Metazoa; phylum Chordata; class Actinopteri; order Perciformes; family Sebastidae; genus Sebastolobus; species Sebastolobus alascanus. The sequence goes on from CAKAOJ020000032.1 coordinate 4,388,499, forward strand.
GTTATCTCTTTCAGCACTTTCGCCGTTGTTTCCACTGTTTAGCGCCGGTAGCGCCGTTAGCTGTGAGCCGCGGATCACCGTCGCCATGTTGACAGCCGTTGAGAGGCAATAGAAATGCTGCCAATCCCGTATTTAGCACCTTTAAACACAAATATGTAAAATGTTTTTTTGGTAGCACTTTGTGACGCCCATGTCTATAATGCATTATAAACATACTTATAATGCATTATAATCTGCTTATAACACTGCATAATTATATTTGCTGGTCACTCACTGACTTGTGATGTTCTTGCATAAATTTAATGATATATTTTTCTCACTTTACTTAAAGCAAACAGTGATCCCATACTGTATAGTGACTTATAACCAGCTTGTAATGTATTATATCTGTAATGATATATATATTGAATTTCATTACTTCACTTAAAGCACCCAGTGACCACTTAAAATAATCACATTATAACAGTGATTATAATACATTAAAAACAATATCTAATGTATTACAACTATGGGAATTATAATATACTATGATCCTTGCAGAAAAGACAAATATCAGTGAGTGACCAGCAATTATGAAGCATTATGATACTTGTCCTTATAAAACATCATAAAATGCTTTATAATGTGTTGTGATTATCTTTATAAACTATCATGAATATTTATGAGTGCTTATAACTATGATTATAGGCAGATTATAACGCATTATAAATATGTTTATAATGCATTATAGACATGGACATCACAGAAAGTGTTACCATTTTATTTAATCAGATAATTTGTATTTTTTTTGTTCAAATGAGCTGAGCTGCCCTAAAAAACTTTCCACGTAGTCATAGCAGAAGCACCCTCTGGTGCGAATCACTGCGTTAAAGTACTGACTACATACATGCACAGTGACAGGTTGCTATAGTGTTTCACCGAAACTGGAGGTTTTCAGTTTAACCAATTTACCCTTTTACATCTTCTAGACCCGCTCCTTCGTTTCTACACCATCGGTATTGTTCGTCCTCTTCGTAGCAGCTCAGGAATGTAATGGAATCCTTGTTATGAAGTATGAACGAGGGCCGCCATCCCAGAAAGACCAATTACACCGTCGTACTGCTCGCTGCCTCGCTGCTCACGGCCCAGTGTGACTCTGTAGCAACTCTCAGATTTATGAGTTTCATATACCCTTAAGAAAGTATACGGCCTTGGTGGAGCAAGGTCATGATAAAAGGGTGCTGATCAATATCTGAATGAAAAGCCATTTGGGAAGTTTTTAGGGCTTTTTTTCCTCCCTTCTCCCTGGATGCAATATCTGCAGAGTATCGATTGTCCGGGGCCAGTAGTTAGTCAAAGGCTATCTCCTTTGACTAACCCCTTTGCAGCGTGTCAGCCCCCCCCCTCCTCGTCCTCGTGATAGATCGGTATGCTTCCAGCCACTGTAATTACACCATGGTACCAGCAGGTCATTTATTTTGCTACTTTCACCATTTGCCAAAAAAATGCCTTTATCTTTAGAATCCAGCTCTTTCTCGTGCAACTAAAGCAGGAAAAAAGGCCACATAAAATACCAGCGTCCCCGGTGAAGACTGAGGATCATCCTTTACTCATAGATCTTCTACTTTACACCCCCATCCCTGTGTCTGAGTTCAAGTTCAGCACCACCCTACGAGGATCAGACCAGGGGAGTTCAATGTGGAAGATTTGTGATAAGGGCTTCAACTAACGATTATTTTCATTGTTGATTAATCTGTCGATTATTTTCTTGATTAATCGATTAGTTGTTTGGTCTATAAAATGTCAGAAAATGGTGAAAAATGGCGATCAGTGTTTCCCAAAGCCCAAGATGACGTCCTCAAATGTCTTGTTTTGTCCACAACTCAAAGATATTCAGTTTACTGTCATAGTGGAGAAAAGAAACCAGAAAATATTCACATTTCAGAAGCTGGAATCGACTGACTTGACTTTTTTTTCATAAAAATAACTCAAACCAATTAATCGATTATCAAAATAGTTGCGTTGATTAATCGTTGCAGCTTTATGTGTGATGTTAAGAACTGATATTGATGATAGATGGAGGGACTGATTTATTTATTCTGGAGTGATTTTGTGTTACAGAAGTTGCACCTCAACAATTTATAGATAAACATACATATTTTAGTTATAGAAATAGAATTTAGCTATTTCTATACAAAGTTTAATTAAACTATAAGCAGTGTATAACAAACAGTGTGATCAAGCTAAAATTCTGGCTCTGAAGTACAGTACAATGTATGATGTTCATGAGGCGTAAATTAATCTGTACAAAACTCCCAATAGAGTGGTGCAGGAATGAGTCCTAAAACCCAGAAATTAGTTAGCATTTTAGCACTTCAGGTTCCCCTCGTCTGGAAGTCAATGGGTTTTTAGTTAGATGCCTGAAATAAGGTCTGTAGTTAGCACAAGCTGAAGAGATTTTATGTTTTGTTCTACGATATAATATACGTCAGTAAATATCCCATTCGTGAATTTTGAAGCTTTTATGTGTCTTAAAAAAGTCTTAAATCACGCCAACTCGTCCGCCTTTACATCGATGCGACCGTGGTGTAGTTTGTTTATAGCCTAACGTTAGCTTTTTACTTCTGGCGATTGTGTTCACACTTCAAAAATCATAAAAGTGGTGTTCATTTGTGGAGATTATCTCACTGAACAAAACGTGTAATTATCATAAACGTGTGTTCGCCACAGAGTTTATTTTCTGCAATAATCCAAAACCCAATGGAAATATGACGCTGGCTTATTTAACTTCTGGGTTGGCCTACAAAAATATGTCATCCCTGTAGCTATATGAGCAATATAGTAAATCACTGAAAGAAAATGTAGTATTTAAAATTCAAGACGGACTTTTATCAGCGGTGATGCTTTTTGTTTTTTTCTGTTCGATTATTTCCTGGAATGAAGAGATAACTACATAGCCATTATAGTTAGTCAGACTTCTGTTTATATGATCGTCTCAATCACCTTGCAATGGAATTGCTGCACTTGAGACACACACACACACACACACACACACACACACACACACACACACACACACACACACACACACTGTGCTATAAGTGCTGTATAATGGGCACAGCCGTATGATGGAGAGAGGGGAGGAGGTGCTCATGAATAGCAGACAGCCTCGCTAGATGAGATTGCCGAGGCTTGTAGTCCTGCATCATGCTGAAGCGAGGGAGAGGGGACGTCACTGATTTGTTTATTGTTTAATAAAGTATCAGCAAACTCCTTAGCTAACACCTAAGACCAGTTTAACTTTGAACAATTTTATGTAGTTTTGAAATCATAATCTAAGATGGAATTTATTGCTTTTTAAGTTTAAAATCTTATGTTTCCTTTCAGTTTTTATGCGAGACCCCTTGCTGGTTTTGGTATTTGAGGTGATAAAGGTTAAACATGGTCTCATGTTTGTGTTATAAATGTGAACTTTAAGCCCCCCAAAAAAAAGCCCTCCTTCGACTCCCAATCTCAGCTGACCTTGAGCTTCTCCACCGTGTTTTTCTTTCGGGGTGTGTTGGAAACGTTGGGTTCAGATTTGTCATAGCATTCAAGATCAGCTCTGAAAGCTAGAGGTCAGAAGATTATTACAATGGGCCAGTAATGGCAGAATTATGCAACTCCGGTCCAGTGGATGCCCTCATTACCTCGCAGCAGTGGTGATAAATGGCCTTAAATGCATGTTGTCAAAATCACAGGAAAAATGTGACCCTTCATCAAAAATACAGATGGTACCACTTCAGCCATGTAGCACGGGAAGTCTGTATATACTATTTATTATGTAGTTGATGCTTAGATCGTTTTAATAAGGCGAACCGTGAAGCTATTTTAACATTAAACAATAAAATCAAGTGCGACATTTTTCATTTGATTTGAAAAAGCTTTCGTTAAAAAATCTCTATCTTTGGTCAATATTTACTACCTCACTAAACACAACACGTTCCCTTTTACCTCCCATGAAATCTGATATCATTAGTGTGTCATTGTCTGGCTTTCTGTTGGTGAATTTACACTGAGTGTAATTGCTGCTAATTGGAAGCTGTGCATTAAGCTGCTGGTAATTAGGGCTCCATTTGCATTATTTCATTTGGCTGCACTGCATTGTGGGGAGTCTGAAGCCTCATGCCTCCCACCCATGGGAGTACTTTGATCCTCACAAGCCGGTGATGTTGCAGAGATGCAATATCAGTCCCTCTTTTTTTTTCAGATCGCTTTTTGAAAGCTGTTGGATAAATTGGAGTTAATTGGGAGGAGAGGTATGTTGTCTCGGTAATGAGAGTGTGTGCACTCTTCTGTGTTCACAACAAAGTCAGTGAAAAGGGGAGTTAAATAACAAGAGTGTGATAAAAGCAAAGGATGTAAATGTGCAAGTACTTTGTTTCAGTGTGGCTGAATTTCTCGGCTCACATGTAAGATTTTTAGTTTTATTTTTTTTCTCCCTAATCAAGTGCATACTCTTTTATTAGATATGTTTTTACTAGGGCTGTCAATTAATTAAAATATTTAATCTCAATTAATCGTATGATTGTCCATAGTTAATCGCGATTAATCATAAATTGATCGCACACTTTTTATCTGTTTAAAATGTACCTTAAAGGGAGATTTGTCAAGTATTTAATACTCTTATCAACATGGGAGTGGGCAAATATGCTTGCTTTATGCAAATGTATATACATATTTATTATTGGAAATCAATTAACAACACAAAACAATGACAAATATTGTCCAGAAACCCTCACAGGTACTGCATTTAGCATTAAAAATATGCTCAAATCATAACATGGCAAACTGAAGCCCAACAGGCAACAACAGCTGTCAGTGTGTCAGTGTGCTGACTTGACTATGACTTGCCCCAAACTACATGTGATTATCATAAAGTGGGCATGTCTGTAAAGGGGAGACTCGTGGGTACCCATAGAACCCATTTTTATACAGATATCTTAAGGTCAGAGGTCAAGGGACCCCTTTGAAACTAGCCATGTCAGTTTTTCCTCGCCAAAATTTAGCGTAAGTTTGGAGCTAAGCTAATATAACGTGGTTGGTACCAATTGATTCATTAGGTTTTTTAGTTTCATATGATGCCAGTATCTTCACTCTAGCTTTAAGACTGAGCCCACTACAACCTAAAAATCACAAGTTGCGTTAATACGTTAAAGAAATTAGTGTCATTAAAACGAATTTGCGTTAATGTGTTATTGTCGCGTTAACTTTGACAGCTCTAGTCTTTACAAATTCTTCATCACAGATCTGGTGTAGTGTTGGATCATGATGTTTAAATTCATATTAGAAATAGACAAATTAAATGACTCGATCTTGGGATTAATAATACGGATGGGAAAAATGACGTGTGGACTGTCATGTGAGGGGATAAGATGGAAATGTTGGTGGGTCTGTGACCCTAACATTACCTCTGGTAAATCTTGTAAACAACATTAGCTGAGGTGAATTAACATACACACATGTAGATGGTCTCCTGTGAACCTCATCGGAGTGGGGAAGGATAAGCATTAATGCACATGTAGAAAATCACTTCGGCGAGACTTAATCATGCCAAACAATTTCAGCGGGAAGGTATTTGGTCCTGTTTCATTTTAATTTGAGTCTGGAGATACCATCGGCGTGATCGCTGCCACCATTTGACAAAGAGCCAGTCTTCCAGCAACCAGTCCTCAACATGACAAATCCTCAATCTACTCCCGCTCTCCCGTTTCTTCTAAACACATGGTTTATGCAAATCAAAGCAAAATGATCTGGGGGATAGCAGCAATGTTTGAGCAATTTGAGGGCTGCCAATAGGAACCGGCATTAATATAGAATAAGCAAGGAGAGAAATCTCTTCTGCATATGCAGCTCCCATTGACTGTACCCAAATTAATTTAGCAGAAAGGTTATGAATGACTGTTTGTGCTGAAGTGCAGTCGCTTGTAGTGATATATGAAAGCACATTCACTCTGCTTGTCCTGCTTGCTATGATAAAGGTCATGTTATCATTTACATAACATCCAATGCTTTGAAGCAAAAAAAAATGTAATATTTTCTTTACCTCTCCATATTCAAATAAGGTAAATTCTACCTTTCCCTTGAAGCTGAATTCAAATGAAATAATATAATAATCTTTATTTATTTATAGAGCACTTTTCAAAATCCACGTTACAAAGTGCCTCACACGTGCAGCGAAATAAAACAGACATGTCATAAAAAGAAACATTATTTAAAAGAAATAAAAGACAGTTCAAGGAAATTAAAACTCAAAGAAGACCAGGAAAGGCTCTCTGATAAAAGTATGTTTTAAGAAGGGATTTAAAGGAGTTTACTGACTCAGCTGACCTGATATCCTCGGGCAGATCGTTCCAGAGCCTCGGGCCCCTCACTGCAAGCACTCTATCCCCTCTAGTTTTTAGCCGGGTCTCTGGAACAGACGTAAGACCCGAGGATCCAAAGTACGTATCGGTGCGTATGGTGCTCAGTAAATCTTAAAATCAATTTTAAAACATACTGGGAGCCAGTGTGAAGGAGGTAAAACGGAAGTGATCATATCTCTTGGTTCTGGTTAAAAGCCTGGCAGCTGAGTTCTGTACAGTCTGGAGTCGATCAATATATTTTTGGTTCAGGCGAGTAAAAAGTCTGTCGCAGTAATCCAGGCGTGATAAAATAAAAGCATGTAAAATGGTCTCTGTGTCTTCAAAAGTTAAGATTGATCGTAATTTCTAAATATTTCTCAGATGATAAAAACATGATTGCACAAGCTTTGTGGTATGTTGCCCAACAATTAAATTTCTGTTGACCCAGACGCCAAGATGTTTTGCAACAGACTTTATATGTTCTCACAGGGAACATATAAAGTAATATAAAATAATCAGGAAGGAAATGTGTTTGTGTTCTAACATGTTTCTAGTGTCTGCTTAAAAACAAAAGAAACTTTTTTGAAAATGTTGAAAACGTTGTGATGCATCTGCCTCTGAAACAAGCCTGTCTGATTGAAACTTGATGGATGTTCAGTCATTTGTCCTCGTCAGCAAACGAGCAATTGTGCCACAGAAATAGCAGCGCTATCAAACTCTCAGGACCTGCAGAGAGAATCTATTAACATTAACATTAAAACTGGCCGGTTGATAATCCCTATAATATATGATGATTAATAGAAGTGACTTGGAAGTGGATTGTTGATTTTAGGGTGTCTTAATGCCAGATTAGTATTATATTTAGGATAAGATTAAACCTTAATACCCCTCTAGGGAAATTGGGTTTGTGCAGCAGGAAACTGTAATAGTCAATGCAACAAAGGAATGAAAAAAAAGATATAGAGACTCATGTATAGGATTAATGTATAAAAACTAAGGCTGTCAATCGATTAAAATATTTAATCACGATTAATTGCAACTTAATCGCAAATGACTCGCATATTTTTTTAGCTTTTTTAAATTTTTAATACCCTTTTCAATATGGGAGTGGGCAAATATGTTTGCTTTATGCAAATATATGTATATAATTATTTTTGGAAATCAATTAATAACACAAAACAATGACAAATATTGTCCGGGAAACTCTCACAGGTACAGGTAGGTAGGTAAATATGCTCAAATCATAACATGGCAAACTCAAGCCCAACAGGCAACAACAGCTGTCAGTGTGTCAGTGTGCTGACTTGACTATGACTTGCCCCAAACTGCATGTGATCATCATATTGTGGGCATGTCTGTAAAGGGGAGACTCGTGGGTACCCATAGAGCCATTTTCATTCACATATCTTGAGGTCAGAGGTCAAGGGACCCCTTTGAAAATGGCCATGCCAGTTTTTCCTTGCCAAAATTTAGCACAAGTTTGGAGCGTTATTCATGTCATACGATGCCAGTATCTTCACTCTAGCTTTAAAACGAGCCCGCTATGCATTAATGCGTTAAAGAAATTAGTGGCGTTAAAACGAATTTGCGTTAACGCGATATTATTGCGTTTACTTTGACAGCCCTAATAAAAACAATATTTGGTTGAAATTTTAACAATAGCATTCTGGCTAACTATCTGTGTTACAGACCTTAGACCTGACTTTAAAACACTATTGTGTTTAAATGATGGGATTTCAGTCATCAGCTGACATATCATACTGGGAGTTAATGTGTGTCTTGCTTGTTATTTGGGTAAACAGCACCCTTGTGTTATTGTAGAGGACGCCGTTAATGTAGCCCTCTTGGCCCTCCACTTTACTTTTCTAAATGGTGTTCTTTACAAATAAGCATTTCATTAATCCTGAACCAGCTCTCACAATTAAACCATTTGTTTTGGATGTCACCTACAGTAACCGCGCCAGATCTACTTGGACGCCCGCTCTGTTTTGACGTAAATGGACAATTTATAGTAGCGCAATTGAAATGTTAAAGAGCACCACCAGTAAAGCATCTCCTCGCAGCACGTTGATGGTTTTTGTTTGAGTTTATTAAATTGAAGGCATAACTGTTTTGTTAGCTGATTAGGGAGAGAGGGGAGCATCAGGGCCACATAAAAGGAGAAATTTGAGCTTCCCCATTCCTCCTCTGTGTTGGTAAACTTCCTAAAATTTACAACTCCAGAGCCCCTGAAGAGCATCCAAGAGATGTTTAAAGAAAAAAAAAAAGGTAATTACTATTTACTACTTCACATAAAACTCTTCCGGACTCTGTTTCATCAGTAGCCAATGTGGTCTACATTAGAAAGGCTCAGCAAAGTCTCTTTAGTACACACAAGACTTGCAGTGTTCTATATCTAAGTTTCGCCCAGATTTTAAAGAAGACACCCCCCCCGTCTGTCAGATTGTGTCTCCTCCACCTTCATTATCAGACAACAGCCACTTCAGGCGTAACGAGCCGGCCTTCCAGACACCTTTTATGACCGAACTAATTACTAATTACACAACTGGTTGGCGTGAGCCACAGCACAACGCCGGCCCCTTTGTTATTTTAATTGTTGTTATTTTGAAGAATGGCGCTCCAGTAAATTCTGCCAAGGATGCCCTAGGAGGATGGATGAGCTCTGAATAATTTATCATGTTTGTGGAAACACACTCAGTGTGCGGTATGGGGGGGGGGGGGGGTGGGTGGTTGCATAGCGCCGTACATCTCCATTCTTGTTACGGCGGCGCTCTCATTGGGGATTGATGACGAGGTATCTTTCATCGTACGTCCACCTCTTCTAGCGCCCCGTCATTAGGACTTCCATTGTCGCCTGTTCATGGTGCGCTGGATGAATATGACTGGCAGAGGTGTCCCCCCCATGCTTTGACTAATTACTGCAGCCAATGGCTCCCCTCCTGATGGATTAATGTGTATTGTGTGAATCAGACAGACCCCCCCTCCCCCCCCTTCCAGGAGATGAGTGCGTCCTGATTCGGAGCTGTGCGCCATGCACAACCTTGATAATTATTTTCATAGATGAATACCATTGCAGGCAGGATGATGAAGTGGCCATTTGCGTTCAGAGACTATCACATGCAAACATGGAGCAGGGTCTTTGTCACTGGCGAGAAATCTGGTCCTGCACAGACCTGCGTCCCTTGTGTCTTTCCAACTTCTGCATTCTGCACATACGCACGCACGCACGCACGCACGCACGCACGCACGCACGCACGCACGCACACACACACACACACACACACACACACACACACACACACACACACACACACACACACACACACACACTCTGTTGGCTCACTGCTCTGAATATACAAAACCTACAATCCCATTTATGCTATTTTATAAATTTTCCCAAACATCTTCTCATATCAACCCGGTCTCACGGGATAAATAGCGTGAGAGCGTATAAATAGCACGACATTACATGGACATTCTGCATGTCATGAGGACGCATTTTAGCCTTTTCGCGTGTCATTTGTACGCCAAGCAACAAAACTACGGTAACGTCCGCAGCTAGACTGAGGCTACAAAACCACCAATTTAGGTTTAGGAAAAACGTCATGGTTGGACTTAAAGGTGCTATTGATAACATTAATAACATTCAGCCACTAGATGTCGCATTCTCCGTCCCCCGTTCCATTGCATTTACTTCACAACAAGTCGTTGCCAGGCACTTACCGTCAATCTCAGCCATTTATCTGTTATTTTACACACAAACTGACGACCCAGAGATACCACGGTGATACCAACGTCGTTTAACTATTGGCTCACAAGCCTTGTTAGAAGTGGGAACCAAACGTCAGATATCTTTCACAGAGATAAACAAAACACTCATTTTGGACCCGCCAAAATTTTTTTAATTTTTTTTTTTTTTAAGGAAAAGTCATACTTTTATTCAGCACCTTTCTAAAAGCTCTGTGGATGTATTTTATTTATTTATTTTTTAAATATTTGTCTACATAAAAATGTTATCAATAAGACCTTAAGTAAATAAGTACATTAAGTAAAATACGTACGGAAACAGGGTAAAAAAAACAAGTCACAAATTTCACTAAACAACACGCCACAAATGTCACTAACGTAACTTACAAAACAACAGTCTTGAACACTGGTCTCTCGGTTGAAAGTCCTGTGTTTGTTGGCCCCATCCACCTCCCCTCCCTCCCACCATAAAAGGTCTTTCTCACTTTTTATTCTACGTCACTAGCTCTGAGCGTAGCATATTTACACAGATGTGTTTACATTGGACTCCGTACAGACTACATGGCGTACAAATGACACTTCAAAAGCAAGAAAGGAGTTTGATTTGCACTCTAAATGCCTTGCGTATTATTGTGGCATTCATACGCATTTTCGCGTGAACGGGCTGCTCATATCGTTGTTGTCTTCTATGCATTGAATTTACCTCCAGACTTAAGATATTAGCAGCAGCCACTAGGGGTGGGAATCCAGAGGCCCCACAATACGATATTATTATGATAATTCAGTCACGATACGATCTTATTGCGATTTTAAACATTTTGCGATATGCTTAGTATTGCGATATATTGTGATTTATTACCTTTTTTCAACTGCAAATTATGCAGTTTGTCAAAATCTGTTTAATCTAATATGATATAGTTTTCACTCTGTTCGTCTCAAAGTGAAAACTCTATCTTCACATATCTTGAGGTCAGAGGTCAAGGGACCCCTTTGAAATTAGCCATGCCAGTTTTTCCTCACCAAAATTTTGCATAATTTTGGAGCATTTTAGCATTCTTCCCGACAAGCTCACATGACATTGTTGGCACCATATTGATTCCTTATGTTCTCTAGTTTCATATGATACCAGTATCTCCACTCTAGCTTCAAGACTAAGCCCACTACAACCTCTGAAAGACAGAACAGCAGCTGGGTCGGATTGTTAAGAGGATAATAGTTTATATAATAAAAGATACTTGACGTCCGTGAATCGATACAATATTGCCACGCAAAATATCACGATACTATGCTGTATTAATTTTTCCCCCCCCCACCCCTCGCAGCCACTCTCCACTCGTCATCAAGCCTTATGAGACTGATTTTTTTTTTTCTTCGTCCATATAAATCATATAATCAATGGTTTTCATTAGCCAAGCTATACGAGGTTTTAAAGGACCCGCTTGGAAATTGTATTTATTTTCTTGCGTAAAGCTCCTTTCCCTTTTAGAGGCCCCTGTGTGATCATTGGTGTTGGGCTGAAGATTTGTGAGGAGCCCCCGGCCAGAGCAGCGTTCAAGAGTAGATCACATAAAGTACGCCGGGGTTCTCCCGTCATAGTTTATGCCACTGAAACCATAAACTGTGTCTTCCTACACCTTCACAGGATACACTGTAGCCACTTGTGAATAACCTAGTCACGGTTTTGTTTTTATGAGTTTAGAAATATTTTGTATCGTTTAAAACTCGGTCACACTTCTTGTAACATTTTTTTTTTTGTCTTTTTTCTGCTTTTAGTCTTCCCTAAAAGGTTAGTCTGTGGAATATAGAACCATTTTGCACATATCTACATTTACTGTATGTTTCATGAGAGCGTAGATCCTGCTGGTGTTGTTTTCACTTTTCACACGGCCCTGCAGAATTAAAGAGATTTACAGTATTAGTAGTAGTAGTAGTAGTAGAAGTAAAATGACTATTTGACTCGAGTCAGACAGTCAGGATTTAGTCTCACTGAAGACCCAAGTGCATGTTGTTTTCCCTCCCCACCGGAGTTGTTAATCATTAACACATTAGCTGTTTTTAGATTAAAAAAAAGGGATTTTCTTGCCACCTAAATGACACACAAACATCTTTGTTTTATGCTAAAAAGTGCTTCTAATTAAAAACGCTTTAAACTGGAAAAGAAACAATGACTTAAGTAATGAGAAAAAATATTTTCATACGCTTTGCTGTGCCTCCGAGCCGTGGATAATGAATATTTTCGATTATGTTTGAATGAAATCACTTTCAAAAACAGAAGTGATGTTCCATTATAGACACAGTGTACATGCACAATGCTATGTGTGGCAGTGACTCCTCATTAAAAGTTAACACTTTCTTTTCCTTGAGAGCAGAATGATTTAGTGACCGGGCCTGGGTAAAGGGAGATGTAAATTTGAAAGAGAAATGGGTGCTGTAGACATTGATTAATATTGGTAATGCTATCCACCCCCTCCTCTGTGTTTGTAATGGCCTTCTCCTTATCCTGCTAGCCACGAGTCCTGACAAGAGGCGTCCTGCTGGGCTTGAAATGAGCCCAGAATGGAGGCATGCGCCACAGAAGTGTGTGGAAAATGATCATTTGCTCATTCCACTGTGATAGTGCTCAAAGAGAGAGGAGGAGGAGGAGGAGGAAAAAGAAATAAAAGGGAGCACCTTATCCTCTTGAGATGGAGATACTGTCACTGTCGAGCACAATGATTTGGGGTGTAAACTTATGTCCAAGTGAATGTTTTTAAAGAGTGATTCTGAGGGTTAAAAAAAACAAAACACCAAACACAATGCTGGCTTTATGCATGCTTGCTCGGACCGAGCGCTAATGCTGGGCTGCTATACCATGCTGGCTGGTAATTGCTAACACATGTGCTACCTCTGTCTCACTGCAGCCGGCCGAGGGAGTTCTGGCGCCTGGACTACTGGGAGGACGATTTAAGGCGGCGACGTCGCTTCATCAGGAACCCCTCCGGATCCACTCACTCAGAGGCTACGCTCAAAGCCGCGGCCGAACACGGTCAGTCCCGTCCGCCGAGTCCCTTCCTGTCATTTGCACTCCCTTTTCTCACTCACTCGGTGGTAGCATCAGGTACAAGGTAATAAAAATTAGTCTTCCCGCTGCAATAAAAGATTTATTGTACCACAAGACACAGTAAAGTAGCACCCTCATTTGAATTTCACAAAGGTAATTTCATACTCTGCCTCCCATTAGGCAAAGCCGGACTTATAATCAACCTGAGTGTTAGCATGCTTTGAGCTGAGTGGCTTTGAATGAGGTGAAATGTGAAATTCTGTTCCTTCTTTTTTCTTCGCTGCATAACAGTGGCTGATATCAGCGGTAAGTTATTCGTGCTCCCTCCACTATTTTGTTCCCCTTGTTGAGATTTTTTGTGTTTGAACAAGGGGTTATTTTGGGATTCATGCCTTTTGATGCATTCCTTTTGATGCATTCCTTTGCAGGATAGTTTGTTAGATCACAGATAAACATGATAAAATATACGGCTGTCCTCGACCGAAGAAATTCTTAGTTGACTAATCGATTAGTTGATTTAATCGACAAATCTGTAAAACCACTTTAGCCACTTTACTGGCATAACATATTTTTAAATAGTCACATTCATCGCGCCACAAACCAAGCAGCTACTTGCAGCAGTCTTTCATCTGGAATAATACTCTGATTGTTTACTTGGCCATACCGAATTCGAATGGAACACAAAATGCCTTTTAATTTTGCTTGTTGACACACAGTCTTTGGCATCACAACATGTAGTGTATGGGCAAAGTGCATAGTATATTTCTGTACAAACAACTGAAGCCCACTTTTGGTGAATGTTTTCAGCTTCTACGGCACAAACTAAAACTTTTTGCAATTGAAAGCAATCCTTCTAATGCACATAGTAGGTACGTTATTGTTTGAAATTTTCAGTGCCAATATGATACCTGGGTTATGGTATGCATACCAAAAACAACAGTTTTCTCAAAACCTCCCTTTGAGGAATAAAAATCATTTTTTTCTTTTAGCAAAATTTGCTTCCAAAAAACTTTGAAAGGCATCAAGTGTTTAATGTTATCTTAATATAAGCAGCCGCACAACAACTTGGCCCAAATAAAATACTGTCTAAACTTTGCCATGTTTCCTGATTTCACAATATCGATCAGAAAGTATCTGATTAAAGAATTAGAAAGAAATTACTGAGAATCTGACAAATATTTGATTCCAGCTTTCGATGAGTGTTGCAGTAGGGCTGTCCTCGACCAAAGAAATTCTTAGTCGACTAACACTCATACGATTTAGTCGACTAATCGATTAGTTGGTTTAATCGATTAGTTGATTTAATCGACAGATCTGTAAAACTGAGTTTTTCCACAAAGAATCACACAAATGCTTCACTTTAAATCTTGTGTTCACCAGAGATGTGCTCATAAGTTTCTTGGAAATAAGTCATTCAGCATGAAAAAAGCATACAAAATGACTGATTTACTAATACTATCTTAGTGGACTAAGACCAAAACGACGATTAGTCAACTAATCGACTTAGAGGGGGCAGCCCTAATAAAATATGTACCTTTTTATAGTCAAAATTAAATGTGTTTAGAGGTGTATAATTCTGATGAATTTATTGATTTGATTCAATAAATTGTATTTATCCTTCAGCTTAAATATTATAGTGAAACGCAAATCTACCAGTCTACCAAACATCGTTGAAGAAAGAGTCCAAATCGTATTGTGAGCCTCTTAAGATTAGGGGAAATTTTATGTGGTTTGGAAAACTTTTGTCAATAATCTATTACCCAAAGTAAAGAGTTCTCATTAAAACAGCATGGATTACTTTTTCCTTTAGTATTTAAATAGATCCGATCAATTTTTCATCGTGTCTGTGCACTTCTCTGCAAAGACAGGTGCCGATTTTCAGCAAACCTCGTCTGAGAACAACTCAACATTCCCAGCAGTCAGTCGTAACCACAATATCTAAATGTCACATGTCACTGCATTAACACCAGGAGTCGCATTTCTCTCCTAGAGTGCATGTAATCCCTAATTTCTGCAAAAAAAAATCCAGCACACACCAGGGTTTGCAATCATCGTCATGCTGGGCCTACATTTACCAGCTCAGTCAATTACTCTCTCCAATAAATGGACCCGAAATGTCCTCAATGTGTCACCTGCAAAAGTCCCTGAAAACGTGACATCATTCCCAAACACGAACGGCAGGTGTGACAGGAGTCAATATGAGTGTGATCTCGAAGCAATAAGCGTTGGGGATCCCAGGATCCTGGGAGACTTTTTGGTCTGCAGTAATGGCTGCAGCGTGGAGGCCAGCTGCTCGCTGTTCTTATGCAGCAAAGCCTCTGAATTTTACCTGGTTTCCATCTTAATTCCTCCTCGTTTTCCCTTCGGCTAGTTCGTGACAGAGAACAGACACATCACTTCTGCTCTGTCATTGACTTCTTTTAGCTGATGAAAATGTGTTGAAGGCGCTCTGTGAGTTCAGGTATTTGATCTGGTATTCAGTTTTATTCAAAACTATTATGTGCTGCAAATTCCTGCAAACAACATTTGGTTTCAAAGTCAAGTCTGTGTAAAAATAGCCAGCAGCCAGTTGTGGCAAGGGTACGCTACCTCCAGAGAGCACACTGCCCGGTCTGAAGTACGGGAATATATCATTAAAATAACTCTTTGACATTGAAGCCTGCCGGCATCCATTTTCTGATGTAACCTTTCGTCTTGTTTTAGTCGACCCGACATTTGTTACGGAAGTGCGGCTCAAGATGAGAACGCAGGGCTGAGTTTTCAAACAGAGCACAAAGGTCATATCTGGCTGTAATTATATTCATCAGATGCAGAGGGGGAGAATGCAGCCTCACCCCCCTAAGAAAATATTTAGCACGAGATCAGGCCTGAATTTACCCTAATTTTCTAGCTACTTGTGGCTGCACTTTTCGAAATCTCACGCTTGATCATAAAATTAGAAGCAAATGGAAAATATTTAGCATTTTTCACTGAGCGATCTATTGTAACAAAGTGTTATTTTTTAAGAGGAGGGGAATGTCTTTTCATTTAAACGTGGAGAAAAATGTGCATTTCTGCGTTAAGGGTATGAACTGTTATCATTCATACTGCGCCAAGATGATTTCCACAGGAGAGCGTGTGGCTGCCAGTAGGCTTGAGTAGGCTCTTATGTATTTATGCCTGGAAAGAACCATCTTTTCTGGGGATTGATTCGGTCTGGTCCAGGGCCCGTGCACCAGAGGTGGCAGAGTAAATACCTGAAGACTAATGTCTCTGTTCTGGTAATCAATACTCGCCTCATGACCACACTCCTGGCTACGCTGCCGTTAAAAACAAATTTGTTAATTTTGACAATATAATTGCTGTGACCATGCATGCCTTGAGTTGTATAAGCAGGTAGTTGAACCTCTCGGTCGGGAAATGGGGTCTCGGAAAAAAGTGTAACCTGTTGGGATTTATGCACGTTTTCTGCTCCCCGTGTGATGAGTGATGAGGTTGAAGTGCCATGCTGGATTTTTATTTTTTTTGTCAATGTGGCACGCCTGCTCTTTGCAGAATATTTATCGTTGTAATCTTTTTAAATTATGCTTTAATTTAAATGACATTTTAAAAAGTTAATGATTGTTATGAGTTTGCTCTAAATGTTTTATTATTTTTAATTTAATTTATTATTTATAACACTTTAATTTGAGTTAATACCATATTTTACACACACATTTTGATGGTTTAAATCCAACTGATAAAAGCTTGTATTTCCCACACGCACACACACACACACACACACACACACACACACACACACACACACACACACACACACACACACACGCACACACGCACAGAAACGCACACACGCACAACACCACCAAAACCTCAGACTTGTCAAATTAAAAGAAGAAAAAAATAAACAGTATTCGCTGTAGGAAGAGAAAGAGTGAGAAGTTAGCACGTAGCCTGTCACTTATGTGCTCATTTCATTACTCTGGTCAAAATAGCTTTTCTTGCTGTTCTGATGCTGATGGTCAGTAGTCTTGTTGCACTCACTTCAGTGTATATTATACTGAGGAGTAACTATTAATAACTAGTGCTTGATGGTAATAGAAGGAGCGTGAGGTTTAGTTACATCAGACTGTGTGTTTGTAAGGCTTGACACTGTATGTTAGTAGTCCAATGAATTAGGTTGCTGAGCATGTTTACACTGAAATGCAAAGAAGCAGAAATGAATCTCTGTATTTTAAGCTCGTGATAAGTCCCCTGTCCACTTGCCCGGTGTGAATAGGATGGCATGTGGTACGTATTAGAGGAGCTGGTAGTAATTTCACTGCTGCTAACTAAAGAATCCTCCAGGGAGGCTTAATTACAGGAAGACCATTCTAAATATCAGTGAGCTGCATATTTTCCATGACAAGAGATTTTTTATCCTCTAGCAGTTTCAAAGTATAGGGCCACATGACGCGGCCGTGCGTTTTCAGGAAGTGCAATTGATCTCCCCTCAGGTGATGGTGAAAAAAAAAATAAAAAAATCCACTAAGTACGTGTTCAGCGTCTCGCTGGATTAAAACTGTGTTGCTTTTACCAGAACGCTGGATTTAGAAAACATGCACAGAAGCAGCGAAAGCTCTCGCTATATACTGCCAGCTCTGTTTACAGAGAGGGAGGACTCGCCAGCTGCTCTTTGTGCTGTGGACTTGTGTCTGTGGATCCTCACCATGCACCACTGGGCTCTCTAAATGTTTGCAGATTACCATTTTTCTTAAATAATCCATTTGGAACCTCAAGTCATGTTGAGTTGAAATCAAAATGGGCAGTGTGTGACCCTCATTTTGTGTTTCAAATGTGTTTGAATGATCTTTGTGTGGAATGGTGTTTGTTTGGATGCATTTAGGGTCAGCATTATGTCAGTCTTTTGTCTGCCTCGTTTTGCTCGTTGTTTTCAGTTTGTCTGGCTGCACGAAGTCAGCATCGCTCCTAACTGGTGAATGTAGGTTAAACGGCAGCTTTGTAAATGGTTTTATTAGAGGATAAACCCACAATACTTTACAAAAGATGGCCTTTTTTTCTGTTGGCAAAACAAAGTTTATATATTTGGAAACTGACAAAAACGAGATAAAGATAATGTTTTATAAAATGTATAAGTTACTTTACTTTAAGTAGTTTCAAATCGATGTGTGTTTTATAAAGAGTGCTAAATGAATGCAATTCTGAAAATAAAGACTCAACTTTAGATTTTATGCGAGGTTGTTACGATAATGACTGATTAGCGTGGAGAGCCTTCTTTATATTTACCACTACGCCACTAGTAGCTGTAGCTTTAAACAGTGGAAATATTAGAGCTACTTTTTATTAGTCAGTCTAAAAATAAAGTTTCCACTGTCATTATGTAATGGTTGCTTATAATTGCTGTTTTTATCCTCAGAGAAAAGATATCTGAGTCAGTTGGTTTCAGTTAAATAAATAAAATCTGCTCAAACATGTGATCAATGAAACTTTAAAAGCCACCGATCTCTGCACTGAAATACAGTTGATCCTATTTATTGTGCTAACCTACAATACAATATGAAATAAATTGAACTCCATACATAACACTGTATATGACCTGTATTTAAGGCAAAAAATAAAAAGCCCTCTCCCCCCCCCCCTCCAGCGTCTGAGGAGGATATTCTCAAAGGCAAGCAGTCCATCAGGAGTCAGGCTCTGGGAAATCAAAACTCTGAGAGTGAGACGTTACTCGACGGAGACGACGACACCCTGTCATCCTTAGAGGAGAAGGACCTGGAGAACCTAACAGGTAAAGAAAATCCTCTTCACCTCTCAGTCATCCGCACCCCTCCCAGCCCACTCCCCTGTTTGTCCTGCAGGCCCAGACAAAATAAAGCAACATGCTCGTTGTCATTCTCACATAGCTTAATATCCCACATATGCAGCTCCACTGTTTTGCAGCACTGAATCGTGAGTCTTCTGCACGACATCTCCCATAGGATCTCATTGATTTTTCCCATATGATGTTGCTGTTTTGCTTTGATATCACAGCATGGTGTTTTTCAGATATCTTGTAGAATTGCTAGACTCCTTATGTACAAAGAAAAAACAGGCGTTTAATGGAAGCCTTACCCAGCATTAGACAACTCTTTCATTATGGCACAGTGTGAAAACACAGTATTTTCACTTGCCACTGGAGGTCTGCTTCACAAACATACACACAGCAGCAGCTCTCTAAACATTTTTTTTTTAATCCAGCAGTAGCTGAGTTTATCCCAGGATACTGCTTCACCCTGTTATCTGATCATAGAAAACGCATAAATAAAAACTCCCCTCGTGAGCCTATTAGCCTGATCAAACCACCTCCAACACAACCTTATATCACATTTGATGCTGTCAGCCCCCTTTGTTGCTTTGATATTTAAAGAATCCTAATTAAATATAATATAGTCCGCTAATCGGATTGCAGTGTAATCCGCATTTTTTTATGCGCATCAGTGACAGCGCTCAACACACTGAGATGCATTAACGGGGGCTCAGAGTGCTATTAAAATAACGCAACCAGGAGGACAATAGGATTAAACGTCGAGTCCTGTCTAATAAAGTGATGTGTATAGTGTGAGAATATAGAGGAGAGATCTCCTCTTTAAGCAGCTGTCTGCTTCAGGTGTATAATTGAATGTCTTTGACTGAATGGAACAAATAAAAAAACCTGTTATTTCAACCCACGGATAACATGTCAATACGCAGAGGGATGAATATATATATATAAATATATACAGTATATCTGTTTATTCCATCCGTGTGCACAGTGTGCGGGGTGCTCAGGGAAATCAAGCCGGGCTCCGAGCCTCTTTTCTCCGCATGCAGCGCACATCTGCAAACACAATGGCTCATGTTCTGCGCAGAGCCCGGGCAGAGCTCACAGCTCCCCTGAGCCGGCTCTCATTGTCATACTGGCATAAATTAAGATTGATGAGAGATTAAACAGAGCTTTCGCCCAAACCGCCCCGCAATCAATGCCTTCTGACTGACAGTTGACAATTATGGCTCGAAGTTTGACACTTTTTATTATTTATTTTAGGGCGAGTTTTTTTGGATATAGGCTACTTGGGCCTGTAATGTTTTTATTTGGGGAACTATACACTGGGCAGCCATGTTTCTTATAGTTTATCTTGAACGCATCAATTAATTGTAGATTATAAACTCCAAGATGAAAACTATAGACAGTGTTTGAAGTAGCCGTATAGCCTCGCAATTTAAATATACTGCAACTCGAATGCAAAAATAGTTTTACATAAACATAAGAAAAGAGAAATAGTCCTAACTTTGAAAATAGGCAGAAATTATCACTATCTTTGGCGTGTTGATCTTCAACTTTCCTTATTCAAAGTTGAAGGCCCACATTGACAAACAACCATCAGCTCCTCGTTGACTTTTCTATGTTTACCTTTACTGCGTAAAACCCGCGTATTTCCCCCCCCCGTGGAGAGGAGGACATGCACCCTGCTTGTTTTCTCTGACCGACCCCGGCCTGTGTCTTGTCTGCATGTCCTCCAGGCCCAGTAAACCTGAGCACCAGCGCTCATCTGGTGGCTCCGGCCGTGGTGGTGAAAGGCACCCTGTCCATCACCGCCTCCGAGCTCTTCTTCGAGGTGGACGAAGACGAGCCGAGCTTCAAGGCCATCGATCCAAAGGTAAGAGACTCGAGCCTCCATTGATCACGTCTCAGATTGTCAACTCATCGAAGCCCATGCTCGAATTTTTAAAAGCCTTTATAGTGCTGCTATACATGCAGGCTGACGAATATCACCTCAATATCTACAAGTGTGTTATTTTTAAAATGAGCATAAAAAGGCGACTATTAGTGTGTTTCCAGTTGATCTAAACACCTGGTAATGTCGTGTCAAAGAAGAGATTAATATGTTGTCTGTCTGTCTATGAAGTAACAATGTGACAATATTTGAATTGAAATGGGGGAAAAATAATTTAGCTACAGCACGTTTTTTTAATTTCTTTACAATATTTTGGTTGTGAAAATAAAAGTCTTTTTCTTCATGAATAATTTTTTAAGTATAAATTTAACACCACGACAACATTTTATATTTTTTTTAGTGGTGATAAGAAATTCGGTGTTTTTTATAATAAATAAATAAATAAATAATCAAACTATATTTAGGGGAAAACATAACGACAAATGGATCAGGCCTTCCCGTTAGTAATGATCATCCAGCATATTTTGTTTTTTCAACAAAAAATAAATAAATAAATTTCACGTAAATATTATGCTTTGATTCAAAAATAATGCACAGTAAAATTTGGACTAATATTAGTAATTCTAGTGGTTAGTTTGCTACCAGCAGTGACTCCATGCTAACTAGCTGACCCACAGGTGGTTGTGATGCTGCAGTTTAACACTGCGTGAAATTGTCGTATTTGTTTTTTTAAATATGCTATTGTGCATTTAAATATGCTCATTTTTAATAACATCCACATTTATTTGAATGCGATTTTTATATCAGAATTCTATAAATTAAAACTTGATAATAAAGGTGTGTTATCTAAAATCAGCCACATTAACTAGATTAAGGCTTCAGTTTAGCTGTATAGGCCCTCACTGTGCTAGTGCTGCTGTTAAAACACAGATATATTTATATATATATATATTAACATGAGTCCGTTGATTTACGTTCACTAGAAAATCCTTTAGAGCCTGTTTGTCATTGTAAAAATAACTTATGGCTTAAAGTGGGCTGTGCACATTCCTTCTTTTAAATTTAGCCAAAGCGTTTTTATTTTTCCTTTTTCTTTCCCCAGTGTTGATCACAGGTCAAAATGAATCATTTAACGATTCTCTTCATCAGACAATAGCAAAAAATAAAATGCAACAGATGTGCCTGTCACATCAGCTGTCAAAACACGTCAAGACACGAGGCCAAGTTTGTAATTTAATTTGCAACATTTTTATTAACATTTCTTTTTTTTAAGTCACATAATGAAAAAAATTGAACTTGGCACGCTACATTATTATTCTTTCACTTAACGATTTTGTGCATATATTTAAATAAAAGTTTCTTCACTTTGTGAAAACATTTAAAGAAGACAACTAAAAGTTCTTACATTTATCTGAAAATGTACCTTCACTTTCTCTCTGGCAGTGGCCCAATTGCTCCATTTAAAAAGGGGTTTTGTTGTGGTTTGCTCGCTGCGTTATTTTGTTACTGATTTTTTTTTTTCTTTCACATTGCTTGGAGAATCAGCTGCAGGATCATCTTTTGTCCTTCTCTGAAGTTTTATCCCAAAAATGTCTCTCTCTCGAGCTCCGTCTCGATCGCTTTATAGTTTGTCCAAGCTTTTAGCATTGGTGAGGATTTCCCTCGCTAGTCTCCACGTCTGCTTAGCAGCAGCCTCCAGGGCCGAGTGAGGCTTTCCCTGAAACAAGTCCAAGTTTGGCAAGAAGTAGTGGGGACATCTGCGGCACTGCAGGCAGGATATGAGCTGCAGCAGGATGCCGTTCAGTCGGTCTCCGAGACAAGACTCGTCCCAGTCGGTCTCCCTCGGGTGCTTCTCGCACTCGTACAGCAGCAGGGTCTTCATGTGGTAGTTCTGGAGCGGCTGTCCCGGCAGCTCCAGGTGCCGGTCCCTCAGCGTCTTCAGCACGGACAGACACTTCTTCCTGCAGCCGGCCATCAGCAGCCGGTTCTCGGCCTCGCTGAACTGCAGCACCCAGGCGTCGCTCTCCGCGGAGCTCTGCTTCCCCGTCAACGAGTAGCACTCTTTGGAGAGCAGGTTGAACCCCTCGGCTTTGACCTCCGCCACCCGGTTCGGACCGGGCCAGGGGATGTGGGGCATGGGCCACTGAGCCGCGCTCCGAGGCCAAATCCCGGTGCACTTGAACGCCGGGGTGATCTGCACCACGTACCTCTCCCTGATCCTCAGCCTGACCTCGCTGGTGTCCGCCACCATCTTCACCACGTCGCGGTAGCTGCACTTATCCACGGCCTGCGCCACCAGAGTCTGGAACCTGGAGCGGATCTTCCTGGCCGAGAGGTAGCCCGACGCGGTGATGAACTCGACCCACAGCGACATGCTCCTCTTGCGGCCGTCGCTCAGCTTCAGCACCGCGCAGCCGGGCAGGGAGCCGTCGTCCACGAAGTTGAACACCCCCATCTGGTTGAGGTACAGCACCACCTCGAACTCGTTGGGGGAGATGACCTCCATCCCCTCGAAGCGCGCGTCGATCTCGCTGAGGGAGCTGATGAACCGGGGCTCCTGCACCTCCACCTCCTTCAGGACATCCGACACCACTTTGCAAACCTCCCTGATGGTCTTCGCAATGGCCGCTTTGCGCGCTTGGCACCTCTCGTTGTGGTATTTGTTGAGCTGGTAAACCAGCTTCGCCTGCGTCGCTATCATGTTCGGGCAGAGCTCCGGGCTGTACACCGGGGAGTCGCAGTAAGTTGACGGATCCAACGCTTACCGGTAAAGCCAGAGGCAAAACGCTTCAACCCGCGCAGGAAAAGTGAGTAATCAAAAAAAAAAGTTGTTTTGCTTTTTTTTTTAGCAGCGGATGGACGTCAGTATGAGGAGGAGGAAACGGATAGGGATGCAACGGATTAGCCCTGCTAAAATATATGAGTCCAACTCATGAGCACTTCCAGCAGCGCTATAGGGTAGATTCAGGTTGCGGCGGGTCACCATCCGTGTCCTGACGTTAAAAGGCTAAAACATCGCCTGTGACCGCTCATCATCTCCTCTGCTCTCATCTGTGCCCACCCTCGCTCACTTTTTCAGTCCACACTCAGCTGTGAGCTGGACTTGTGTAGTTTATGAATGGTTCCTTTAGCAAGAGTGAAAGGGGGTCGGGCTTCTCCTCCTGCAATCATGTGCGGAGCTGTCAGTGAGCGCAGCCAATCAGAGCGCGGAGGAGCCTCCAGTCCGCCTCGGCAGCATCTCTCCGCTGCTCCCCAACTCCACACAGGAAAAACACACCAACCTATAGAGAGGTTCATACGGCCCTGATTCCTCTGTATGTATACTCTCTAAGACACGCAGCAGTAAAACGTTTTATCAGTGTTGCTCTTTGCGCGTAATTTGGCCCCGGTGCGTTCAGAGGATTAGGAGTGTATAGGCAAAAGTGTGAGTGACAGCCCTTTAACTTTAGACTATTATTCTGCAGATAAAGTCTCTCCTTTTTTCTCTCCGGTTTTAATTGAATGTGTTTTTTCGTGTTTTTTCCTCGCCTTTTTTTGTGTCACCTGAAAGGCTTTGTTATTGCAGCTTTTTTTTTCTCTCCCATTAACAGCAAGTATTATTTATTCTGATCCATTTTTACGCAGCATGTCCTACTTTTATTACTGAAAATCTGTTTTAAGTGTGATTTTTCCCTTTTTTCAAATTGGACATGTAACACGAGACACGGTTTAGCTGGTCACATTATTTATAAATTAAATGAAAACTCGGAAAATAAAACAATATTTATGTCATTCTTTTTTTTTACTTAGCCTATACCGGTCTTCATTTAAGATAATTGTATTGATTTATTCTGGGATATGTCCTTTAGCGATTGTGTTTTTTATCACATTCATGCGAAATCATATCTTTTTTATTATTATTATTATAAACAATGAATATTCGTGCTGTTGAATATTGTTTATTATTTTGTTAACGTGCATTTAAAATAGTCAATGTGTCGAGTGCACCTGCAGCTTATATAGGCTCAGGGAAGCTTGAGTTAGTGGAGCCGAAACTGAAATGATCAGACAAATTAACGTTACTAACCACCTGATAGGCTTTTTAAACTAATCAATTGATTTACATTTTATTGAATATTTAGGGT
Organism: Sebastolobus alascanus; assembly: GCA_916701645.2. Classification (NCBI taxonomy): domain Eukaryota; kingdom Metazoa; phylum Chordata; class Actinopteri; order Perciformes; family Sebastidae; genus Sebastolobus; species Sebastolobus alascanus. Next base: position 4,413,445 of record CAKAOJ020000032.1, read on the forward strand.
AATTTCATGGTCGATATTTTGGATTGAGTCAAATAACTGGAAGTGTGTCCGCGGCTTCCCACACACACATACACACACACTCAGACACACACACACTCGTTAATTTGCCCGTGGGTTTATCGCCGTGATCCTTGTCCATACTGAATAATTTAAGCAGGGGTCTCTCCGAGCTTGTAATTGAAGTCCCCTTGTCACCCAGACTTCATGTTGGAGGACTAAAGAAGCCATTACTTTCTCCCACAGACACGCGGCTGCGGTGTGAGGAGACATATTTAGACATGGAAGCATGCGGGAAATATAAAAAAAAAAAAAAAACAGCAGAGAAAACCGTATGAAATGTTAAGGTTAAGTATTGTTGTTGCAGCCTGGTATACCTTTACATGCAGTCCTTTAACGCGCTATTCCAGTTAACGAGGTCGCGCGTCATTATGGTCTGGCGTCAAATTATATGGATCTAATTGGACATTTTCTCCTGCTTTTAAGTCTCCATTCATTCAAGGATTCAGTTAAATACGTGTTTTTAAATTTCAAGTGATTATCTTTTGACAAAACATCCACTTCCTCAGTATCTTTGCGACATTAGGCCATGACTTTTCCATATAGTTAAATCAGTCAGAAAATAATCAGGCCGACGGTAATAAACAGAGAGTCTATGCTGCCTGTAATAGCGTGAAGGGTGTTGATCACAGACAATAAGGTCGACTGTAGTCGCCTGCATAGCAACATTATGGAAAAAATGTCATATATTTTCTCTGAGGCCATAAAAAGCAAACACTGGCCTATTTTTGTGCAAATAAAAAGGCTAAATAAAATATGCATGAGAGCCATGACACTTGTTACAGAAATATTTTTTTTTACATAATGCAGAATATTTATTCAGCAATGATTTCCAGAAACCCATTTACTGATATGAAGTAGCCAACTATGCAATAAGGGAAGTGAAGTAAGCCACAAACATTTCCGAAAAGGCAAAGATTAATGAGCCCCTCCTTCATAGTTACACATCTTCTGGACTTTATCATGAAGCCTTTTTGCAAGCGATGATGAGGCTTTAGGGAGTGTAAAGGAACTCATGATACAAATAGTACAATTTATTATTTAGTTCAGTTTGAAAGACCTGCTCATGTCAGCAAATTACCTCTCAAGTTGAATCACATTAAATTAGAATTACGTGGGATCACGTTGTGTTTGTATTTTAATTACACAATTTGTGGATGAATATTCTGCACCGTTTTCATTAGTTTTGACTTGTTTTACTTAGGTTAGGTAGAATAGTTAAATTGACCTTGGTCTCAGTGGAGAGGTTTAGTGTCGTCCCCACCAACATTGAAGGTGAAACATTACTGAGTAGCATTTACTTTTGTGTCATGACATTTGAATTTGATGCCCAAGCGACTAAATGAACACACAAAATCTATTTGGATATTCTTAGAGTATCCACAGAAACCGTGGCAAGATAAGCAACAGTTGATTTATTGTGAAATTGAAAAGAAACTGAGATTTGACATTCCTTCCCTCAAGTAAAATGATAGTCATCCCAATGTTTGAAAATTAGGAAAAAGACAGAAACAGAGAGAATAAATGAAAAAAATGTTTGATTTCTGAATGACTATTTATCATCAGGCTCACAGCTCCAGAGAGATTAATCGACACTACTTGGAGAGCAAGTTTCCAAATATTATGAAGGACATGATAACTGTAGTTTAATGAAATATACGGCTTTTATAAAGACATGAATCTGTTTTGGCCCACCTATCAAACACATGTTTCTGAGCAACTGAGGCCATTTTTTTTGACAATGTAGAATGAACTGGATATAGTGGATTTTATTAGATCGGTCTATTTTGCCAGTTGAACTGGAAAGGTCGGCCAAATCTCAGAAAACCGTATGTGTTTACGTTTCCTGTGCCGAACTGCACGTTGCAGTCATCGGGTGGAAAACAGAAGTAGGGTCAACGCACTGTTGGGACAGCTGGGAGCAACTTTGGGGTTGTTTTATTTCTTTTTTTTTTCTCCTATTTCGCCCCTTTTTCCTTTTATAGTACAAATATATATAAATATATATCTAATGACAAAGGCCACCTCACTCATTCATCCATTCTTGCTACTTCTTTGTGCCCTTTATCTCCTGAAAACGTTGAGAATTATCTGTGGCTCCTAAAGAGTTCCCCCCTGGTTTATATTGACTGGAGAAAAGATCAGGGGCCTGTCAGAGAGCTCTTTGATCTGAGTCTGTGTGACGACTCCACAGTGATCCCCTCACGAGCACAAAACAGTGTCCATGCCTGTGCAAATCTCTGCCAGCTGATGAGTATCCTCGCTGCCTCTCATCTTTTTTTTTCTGTCCTTGCTCTCTCTGCCTTTCCTACGCTCTCAGCTTTATTCTTCTTTTCCCTCTCCTCTCCTACCAGATTACGCTGAGTACCCCCAGGTGGCTCATTACTGTGTGTACTACACTGTTTTCATAACATAGTTTACAATTAGTAAAACAACCTCAAAGACATAATTTGTCTTTGGAACATATTTGGTCCCTTTATATGAAGAGGATCCTGTTTCATGAATGTTATAAAATGTTTGTTGTAAAACTGAATTTCAGTGATAGTTTGGTCAGTCTGGTTCATCTACTTGCTGAATCCTCAATCTGAATTGCCAGCATGTAGGGGAGAGCGGGGACACAGGGATAGTTAGGACACAGGGATAGTTAGGACATAGGGATAGTTGGGACAGGGCCTTTTTAGCAAGTTATAAAGCAACTATATGCCTATATGCCATTCACCATGCTCATACTCCGTGACACCCTCTTCACTTCCAACCTCAAAGTGGAGACCTTCTGACTACTCCTCACATTTTATTCACTGTTTGAAATATAAAGCGTGTAGGTACATTTTTTGGCTCTTTAGTTTTCCTCCTCTACCATATTGTTTTTAGTAGAGCTGTCAATCGCTTAAAATATTTAATTGCAAATTAACCACACATTTTTTTATCTGTTCAAAATGTACCTTAAAGGGAGATTTGTGAAATATTTAATACTCTTATCAACATGGAAGTGGGCAAATATGCTTGCTTTATACAAATATATGTATATATTTATTATTGGAACTCGATTAACAACACAAAACAATGACAAATAATGTCCAGAAACCCTCACAGGTACATTTAGCATAAAAAATATGCTCAAATCATAACATTTGCCAACAGGCAACAACAGCTGTCAGTGTGCTGACTTGACTATGACTTGCCCCAAAACTGCATGTGATTATCATAAAGTGGGCATGTCTGTAAAGGGGAGACTTGTTGTCTATCTTGAGGTCAGAGGTCAAGGGACCCCTTTGAAAATGGCCATGCCAGTTTTTCCTCGCCAAAATATAGCGTAAGTTTGGAGTGTTATTTAGCCTCCTTCACGACAAGCTAGTATGACATGTGGTACCAATGAATTCTTTAGGTTTTCTGGTTTCATATGATGCCAGTAACTTCACTCTAGCTTGAAAACTGAGCCCGCTACAACCTCCGAAAGATAGATTGCGTTAATGTGTTAAAGAAATTAGTGGCGTTAAAACAAAATTGCGATAACTCTTTATTATCGCGTTATTATCGCGTTAACTTTGACAGCCCTATTGTAAATATAAGGTGTTCAAATTTAGATTGCAATCGTTTCAATTTAAGTGATATTTTCTTTAGCCAAGAACTAGTTGTCCCAACCGCCCCGGGGACGCAGAATTTTGGGAAAATGCACTCCTTGTTCATTTAACAAATTTGTGCCTTTCACGTCTGGGTTGGGCTCTAAAAATTATGATAAATTGTTAGCAGACACCTGTATCTGTTCAGGGATCAAATTATTTTCATTACAGTTCAAGTAGTCAGTGAGTAATGGAAGGTTATTTGGTGTCGACACAAAAGTGTCCCAACCGACCCCGCTCTCCCCTACTGTACATGCGACAAATACAAAGCAAACATCTCCTAAAGTAATTTACGGCAGACAGTCATATTAATAATGGTCCCTGGTCCTTGCAGTACATCTTTAAATGCTATGGCTACATTTTATGTTACGGCATGACATCGGAGATATATGACGAATGCTATAGAAAGAACGGGTTAGTTTTGCCACTGAATGTGCAACAGTTTCCTCCCTGTATCTGTTTGAGTTAGTGTGCTTTGTAATTCTAAGTGAGTGATAAGGGAGGTAGTGCTCTTTTTCCCTTTTTCCTTTCTCTGGAAACATGATCGGTGCGGGGAAAGTGGCTCACTACCTAACAACACATGTGCACATAGACCAACATCGGCACACATGTGAACTGAGCGAGTCAATTTTTGATGCCCTTGTTCGCACATTTTGTTGCTGTTTCCCAAACCCGGATGGACCCAGCTGCTCCCTCCATAGAGGGCTCAAAGAAAATCATCGCAGGCAACTAATTGCCTGGCAGGCCCCGGCATCTGCTCGGCAGATAGCAGAACTGATGAAGTCACGGAGCAGATGTGTGTGTGTGTGTGTGTGTGTGTGTGTGTGTGTGTGTGTGTGTGTGTTTAGCAGCTCCCACTCTGTGTTTAGACACAAGCCATCAATATTGCATGTGGAGTTATTGTTGCAGAGCCACTCCTGGAGACTACTAATATTGCATGAATGAGGAAGTGGAATTCACTCTACTTCCAGCTGATTGGTCAAAGGAAACACCAGCAGAAACCTGATTGGAGGAACCGTCCCTTAGATCCCCACTGCACTCCGAATGTACTATTTACTCATTCTCAACTGTGGTGTGAGTTTGTAGTACATTCACAGTGGCAAAATGAATAATGTATACTTAAAAATGCTGGAATGCACATTAAAGTCAGTTTGTTTTTGATTGTGATTTTGATGGACAATGTTGTCCCACAATCCATCACACACCGGAAATGAAAAAAGCTGCTCGCAGCAGAAAAAAAAGTGAAAATATTGAGGATGGTGTGACAGCTCCAGCAACAGATTAAAAAATACAGAAAGTACAGTTTTGCTTTTTATTTATGAATTATTAAAATTTTAAAGCCTCGGATTGAAGTTAGCTGACGACTTGTATACTCATGTCAGTATAAAATATTGAAGTACATGTAATTGCATGTACAAGAGCACATTTAAATAACTGTAAAAAAAAAAATCATGCCATGCAGCTAATTGTACGTTACAATTATATGAAGTATAAATTAACCAAATATCACACTATGTTAGAAATCAGAGTACCTCACTTGAAACAGGCTGTTCTCGTTCCCTGTTCATAGTTATACCTACAAAAAGTAATGCATTGTAATTAATTTATATATCCCACAAAATCAATTTGTATGTAATCCACATAATCGTGAACCAGGATTCGTAGGAAAACACAAATAATGAGGACTAACTTTTTGTAAGATATCATACGAACTGTTGTATGAGGATACGTTGCTTTAAATAATATGTCATTTTTGCCTCATACTGTATGACCTCCTCAGTTTGTTCCTCAGTTTTTTTTTGTTTTAAGTTTTAACTACAGAACTTCACAAAAACTAAACATAGCTGATATAAGTATAACTGTGCTGTTTTCTATGAATCCTGTGGACATCCCCACTGTGTTTCCAAAAAGTTTTAGCCAAAGGCCACATAGAAAAGTATTTTGGAAAGAATACCAGTACATTTTTCCTAAAGGTCAGTGTCCAACCTTGGACTATGCAATGATAAAACCCCCATTGAGAAGACATTGGTAACTCTAATTAGTGGGGTGGTGACGGCTCCTCGGGGTTAGCTGGAGTGGCTGAATGGATGGTCACTCAGTCAAAGAAAACCACCCCGGTGTTATGTAGCGACCAGTCCCATATCGTTAAGCTCTCCCTAAAGTGTCAAACTGCTGGGACTGGACCCCTCCCCCCTCCTCCTGCTCGCTCCGCCAAACTCTCATGGTCACCAGGGACGACCTTCGGCTGCAGCTGCCAATCACAAAGAGCCATGGCAGCGAGAGGTCTCTGAGAGAGGAGAATATTGATTTTCCAGTTAGAGCCTAAGTAGTGTGTGCTATAGGACTAACGGACAGCCCAAGCAGGTATGTCATTATCAATGAGCCCAAGGAAACGGATCCCCTCACTCTCACTCATTCATATTGGCCTCCCTCGTTCCCTCCCTCCGTCTCTCCTTTGTGCCGTTCCACCATCCATTCCCGCCGCTCTCCTCGCCCGCTCTGACAGAGTGCATCCTGAGATGGTCAATAAATCGCTCAGCCACACCACGACAACAACCGGCGGAGTGATGGGTTGGGATGACCTTCTTTTTCTTTCTTTCCCCTCTTTTCCTTCACTCTTTCCAGGTACAGTAATTATAGCACCTGAGAGACATGAAACATTTCCTTACCGGAGACAGACTCGTTAGCATCTTGTTGAGTTTTCCCTTTCCTCGAATCCCAAACATCCAGGGTCAGTTTAGTCTCAAACATCATTCCCCGCAGCCCACTTTGGCTCATCCAGTCATCAGGAAACCCAATTATTATCATACTGCTCCTCTCAATTTGCCTCACTGCTTATGTCAAGTCCCGGTCCGAGCTTTGGGAGCTGCTCAACATTAAGACATGTGCAAACAATTACGAATGATTTAAGCCAATTAGAGGAGATAAGGCCAAATAAAGGTTTAAAGCTTCCTGAAGTGAGTTTCTGTTCCCCAGTAGAGCAGTAAAGTCTTGTTACCTTCTTTACTGTCTCTTTATCTCTCTGCATATGCTCACCACCTCCTCTCCCTTTTGAGTCTCAAACCACATCGATGGTTGTGATACGGCCTCTCGTATTACACTCCAGTTGTTTGAGGGAGGTTATATCAGCGATGATTAACTCATTCTGCAGGGATGAGGTCAGCGGTCCCCTGGCCAGATGTTGGGTGTTTAAGAGTGATGGAGGAAGACTTGTTAATGATGGGCCTCAAAGCTTTGGAGAACCCAAGATACTGGCTCATCCTTTTGCTTACGGCCCGTATCTGTTGTACACTTATTTGTCAGATATCCTCTGGAAGTTGGCCGTTGTCGGACTATGAGCTCAACGGAAATATATGGGCAGAATTCAAGATGGTTCTTTCTCTGTTATCGTGTGTTTTAAGCCATGCCAGCAGCGTGACTCTAGGGAGGACAATGTTGGTCAGTCCGTCTTTCGGTGATTCAGTTTGATCGGTCCGCCACTTTGGTTTAGAGTGAAATATCTCAACTATTGGATCGATGGTATTTGTGGTCCCCAGAGGATGAATCCCATTTACATTCGCGACGGTCTGACTTTTTCTCCACAATGAGGTTGACACTTTTGTTTTTTAGTGAAATATCTCAACAACTATGGGATGAATAACCATTGAATTTCATACAGACATTCATGGTCCCCAGAGGATGAGTCCTACTGACTTTGATGATCCCCTGAATATTCCTTTAGGGCCACCAGGTCAGGTCAAAGTTTTCACTTATACAGTAAAATAAATCAACATTTACCACATGGATTGGCACAAAATGTTGTAGAGACATCCATAGTTTCCAGATGATGAATCCTAATTAACGTTAGTAATACCATGACTTTCCCCTAGAGTCACCACATGGTTGACGTTTGGGGTTTTAAGTGAAACACCTCGACAACTATTGGATGCATCATGAAATGTAGTACAGACAATCATGTTCTCTGCGGGATGAATTGTAATAACACTTGTGATCCCTTAACTTTTTATATAGCGCCATCATCAGCTCAAAATTTTGAATGTATTCAATACGTTGGTTCCTCAAAACTAATGACATTCCCTTCAGCCTCAGCTGTACTTTGTGTTTAGTTCTAATTAGCAAATGTTAGCATGCTAACATGCTAAACATCTAAATGTATGAGGTGTAAATCAACACGTTCTCATCCCAACTCGTCACATACCACCGCTTTGTCACGCTTTTGGCATCAAAACCACTATAGTTAGGTTATGGAAAGAACTACAGGGTTGGGCTTTAAACTACTACGTGTGTAAAGTGAAAATGACACTGAACTTTGTGAACACGGCCTTGTGTTTGTTTGACCCAGCCACCTCCCTTCCCGCCTGCCCGGTGTGTGTCTTTTCGCTCTTTAAACTACCTCACCACACTCCCGGTGCACTTTCTTGGAGCGTTACCGTGGATCGGTTTACGTTATAGTTAATTTAACGCCCAGTGTGTTTCATATTGGCACAAGAGGGTGCCTTGTGCGGCGGTACCGAACGCCAACGGTCGTGACAAAGCCTTGATATTTGACGCCCTGGGAATGAGAAGTATAAACCGTGACTCTTGTGCAAAGCAGGCCAATGAATCTGTGCAGCGAGTGGTAACCAGGTAGGACAGTTCGAGGAAAGACGATTACCACATTGGCAATCGCATAAAGAACCATTAGACACTGTGTCATCTCGCCACCTAATGATGACTAATGTCTCTTTTCCAATTGCTCTTCCCTCACACCCACAAACAACTACCCCATCTCTTTTCACCAATAAACATGCTCGGCCTCTCTCTATCCCTCTGTTTGTGACCTGACTTTGGACCTTAACACAACCACAGACCACTGTGGCCGAGACCTGGCTCACACTTAACCAAGCACCTCCAGACAAAGAGCTGCCACCCCCTCTTTGCACCTGAGCCTAGCCCCTCCATCATGCTCCATCTCTGGGCTTGACTGGGCCAGTCAGGGGGCAGGTGCCTCCCCTCCCTTCCTTTGATTGATCCCCTCTCTCCATCATTTATTCCCTTCGTCCGCCTCTGACACGCGTGTCAAAGGCAACACACCAGCCTGATGGATAGGCCTGTTTATGGATGCCAGTCTGCCTGGTAGGCTACTGATATTACAATCAGCACCTGTGTACCTGCTGTTCACACAAGCCTCTGTTATTCAGCTGAGGTCAGAGAGACACCCGGCTCCAATTGAAAAATCGATGTCCAGCGCGGCATATTAGAAATTGGAATTGTAAATGTGGTCTTGTTTTGTCAGAAAGGTCTGTGCTGCATTTCAGATGATAAAACTAGACCCATATGTCGAAGAATTTGAGTAAATATGTGCGCTGTTGGGCTTCCTTTTATCTGTATTTCTAATCGTAGAATGCCTCATAAATACAAAGGCAAAATGACAGGGCTAGGACATAATATTCATTATAGCTGCTAATTCCAGAAGAAATCAAGAGTAATTCTAGCCAGATGTATTTGTTTTCATAAGGTAAGCTGATAGCATTGATGTGTAAAGACATCTCATGTGCCGGAGAGCAGAATGTTACATAGCTGGATTCTGGTGCCTCCATTGCCATTATGGTTAATGACCCATCCAGTCTGGTTGAAATGGCACATCCATAGGGACATTCTGCAGATTACTTACTCATCCAAGACTCCTTTCTAGCAGACATCAGCACAACAGAGCTTTGCTTCTGCTCTGTAGAAGCAAGACTGTGGAATAAATGAAAAAGCAAATCTAATACACAGATTATCTTTAATACTATAAAGTCAAATCAAAGGATGAATAAGTTTTTCTTGTAGATACTTCTCTGCACCACTCCACCATCATTTTTTTAACCTAACGTGTCAATAACAAAAGATGATGCACTTCAAATTTTTTCCACACCAGCAATCACCATCATAGTCAATATACTGGAGTAAAATCAAATGCTGAGGACAAGTTCAATGAAAGTAAAATGACCGAACCTCTATCAGTAATTATTACACTTTAAAGATGTACATATGTTTGTAATGTGAAGGGGGCAATTGTTTACCTTGCACGGCAGCTGGATTCTCGCGATGTCACAAGATCAAGCAAAAATCCATCTTGTCAGGCTACAAGTAATGCGTTTGTGTCCGGCAAGCCAGATCACAGGCCAATCAGCATCCTGTGAGGAGCTACTGGCAGCCATGGGCGTGGCGTAGGTGTGTGAGACCGTAGTGTGAGACGACACAGAGTGGTGACGACAGGGAGTGGTGACTGTTGGTTCTAAACAACAATGGCGGCTCTTGAAGAGGTTAGCGTAGATGCTGCAATAGCGTCAGTTATATCAGAACTGGAGGGTATTCCTTCATTGAAAAAAAACAAAGTACAACAAAGCAGTGCTTTTGCTCTTCTCCTGACTGGCTTCGGCAAGAGTTTGATTGACAGATGGTTCATCCAATCACCTGCCAAGTGTTTTTTGAAAGAGCCTGCCCTTTTCCAAACAGTTTCCAATGACGGCCTCTCAGATGGTTCTGTGTAACAAACCAACCGGCGGTTCTGGTTAGACAATTGTAGTGACCAAGATAATTATCACCAACTCTGCAGTTCTCCTCAGCTCTACGGAGCATTTTAGCTTCTTTCAGCTAGTTGTTTTGCTTTTAAAGTTTGAAACTTTTGGTTCGCTCTCACCGCTCTCATCAGCATCCTTTCCAAATGCAGCAGGCAGGTATTTTCAGCAAATAACTCTCTTATAAATGCACTTTACACTATCTGCCCAGTCACAGTTAGAGACTAGCTGGTGAACTTTTGACATTTGGCAGCTTGAGAGCCAGATATTTCCCTTAGGATTTCAGAAGACCAAAAATGCACTACAGTACAAGGAGCGCGAATATTGAACTTGCATTCATCAGGTGGCCAAAGCACTACTGTAAATGAATGCCAATATTGCTCCATGTTTGCTGGAAATGCAAATAACTTTCCCCAACATGTTTTTACAGCTTGTTCTGTCCAAAATAAATTATTTTGGCCTTAAAAGACCAGTGTGTAATATTTAGTGGGATCTATTGGCATAACTGGAATATAATATTAATAAGTATGTTTTCCTTAGTGTTTAATCACCTGATAGTAACAATCTTTGTGTTTTCGTTAGCTTAGAATGAGTCGTTTATATCTACATAGGGAGCAGGTTCTCTTCACTGAGTCCGCCATGTTGCACCGCCATGTTTCTACAGTAGCCCAGAATGGACAAACTAAACTCTGTTAACTTTTTCTGCTTGGGCCGGCGTTGATAACACACTCATTCCTGTCACCACCGCTCTCTCTCTTTTGCTTCACCACTCGCTTCCCACATCTACACACTGGCTCTGCTCTAAATGACCTACGCTACTCTTACAACACATGGCTCTAGAGAGGGCCATTCGCGTTTTCGCGTCGGTCACCATAGTTCTCCAACACGCTTGGCTCACGGGAGAGGCTTCAGTTGGTTGTAATCTCCTCACCTCATCGCTAGATACCGCCAGATCCTACACACTGGACCTTTAAGTCATATAAAGTCAGTTTTATTTATATATAGCTGAAAAGCACAAATTACAGTCTGTACAGCATACAACACCCTGTATCTTTAGACCTCTGATTGGATAAACTCCACCTCCTAAAAAACTCTCCAACAGGAAAGAAAGAAAATCAACTCTACAACCACAAAAGGTGTAGATTATAGACAGTCATCTACTACTGTATAAGCACATCTAAGTGAATCTTGTTGTACTTCGTCATCGTATCCTCATACAACGCTTCATATGATATCTTACGAAAAGTTATTCCCAATTTTTCCTGCGTCTTCCAATGAATGTCCAGCAACATGTGACGCACATGTCAACTTCCGCTATGCATACAGTTTTTTCAAAATAAACTTAAGTCTTCACAGGAAAGAACTTTGTTATGTTTAGGCAACAAAATTAATGGTAACCTGTGTTTTTTGACCTATCCATCCACCCTGGCCATCTCCCTTGCTCTACTACGCCATACTTCCTGCGTCACAATTACGTGGATTACATAGAAATTGATTTTTTGGGGTATATGAACTACAGTGAATTACTTTTCAAAGGTATAGCTACGCACGGTGTATGAGAACAGCCTGATTTTATTCGTATTTTAATTACTTCATAATTTTCCTGCCTCCAGAGTATTGGAGATACTCACTAATTTAATTCACTGTATTACAGCTGTAACTCAAAATACTTGTCACTGATAAACCTGTAGCTCCAATTGAGTCACCTTCAAATTCTCAAAAGTCTCCACAGCCGTTCCCTTTATACAAGTCCCATTCTCTCCCTCTTCTTTTGCTTCGTACAACCAACCCCGAATTCCCCAAGAGGGGTGTACTTTTCACCCCACACCCACTTAAGCTGGTGACAATAGCCGGATTAGAAAAGAATTTACTTCAGCGAAGCCTCGCACTAACCCCAAAAAAAGCCTATCCCTCACTAAACGGCAAAATGAGAGATTGAAGGAAAGCGGGGAGAATGCGATAGGAGCCGGTCAGCGATCTTAACCTGTCTGATGTTTGCCATGGCGGCTTATAGGGGAGTGGAGGGCCAATAGCATTGAGTCTAAAACACCTCCTGCGCTCGGCTGTCTCCTTGATTTTCTGAATATCGGTGAAAAGCATGTACATTCTTTTAGTCCTTTTCCTGATGTGCAAGTGTTTGCTGATGAGCATGACAAATCAAGGAACGTATTCAATCCCCTTTCTTGCGATCTCAACAGGTGCAGCAATACTATGAAGGTCTTATACTGTATGTAGCTGCTGGTGTGTAGGAGTGCATTTTATATGCAGTATATCCTAGTACAAAGCTGAGCTTGGTTTTTATGGTGCTGATTTTGTTGCTGTGCTATCGTTGTCCAACTAAAGAGTATGTATGAATTTAGCTCTAGTTCTATGTGCACTATGACATTTCTTTATTGCACTGTTCAAAATTAAGTGTTTTTTCATGTAGAATGTTTATGATAAAGGTTTTAAACGTGCAACGAGCTAATGCAAAGACAGCAGAGAGGATCTTCTCAATTTGTGTATGTCTGCTGCATTTCACACCCCTCTTCCCTTCACTTATGTGGCCTTATCCATCCTTTGTTCCCCATCACCTTTGAGCCACTAACTCTGCCCTTTGTGGCCCCAGTCTAAGCTGTGATGGGGTAAAAAAAAAAAAAAAAAGGAAGCACTGATTTTGAATATAAAAAACCCCAAGCAGAGCCATTTTAAACTTTTGCATCCATGATGCTATCTTGCCAAAATACATAGCACTTTGGTGTTGAAAAGGCTCATATTGTCTTATTTACTGAGCTTATGACTTGTTAATTTCATTTATGAATTCCATGTTTATGTATATCCCTACTACTGACACCATTAGTGTTTAGTATTGCCGCCTTAGTATCTTATTATGTGTCAGGGCCCTTTTGAGGCTTTCTTCCTCATAGCTTATGCCCAAAGGCTGAATATTTAATGAGTTAATGCACTGAAATCTTCACTTCTCCACCAATTAACCCCGAGACCACTGCAGCATTTCCCTAAATCCACACAAGACCTTTTTTTGTTCCCACTTCAAAAAGGCTAAGCAGCCAAGGAAAGGAAAGGAGAAAAGGCTAACCTGTTAGCAAACAGTGAAAAGGGCCAAAAAAGGGTTTAATCCTTATTAGGCTAAATTCAGACTAAGTGGCCCCACAGATCCTTTCAAAGGGGACTTTCTTCAAACTCTTACTGGGTGACGTTTGGGACTCAATGCTTTGAGCCTTTAGGCTTCATAACCTACACTCGCTGCAAGCTGGGCTTGTTTATTTTGCTTTAATTCTCTCACACTCCGGCGCAGCTTCTTAGTTGTGTTTATTTTTTTTTTTACCTTGTAGTTTGTTTTACTTCCGTCGAGGCAAATAGGCCTTTATGTGTGACCAGAGATTACATCTTGAATTAGTTACATGATGGTAGAACAATTGTGCCTATCAGTCATTGGTGGACACAAATGGTCTTAACTTCTTATGTTGAAGCCGATCAGTCTGTTTAATATGAAGCTGCAGACAGTTAGCTTAGCTTAGCATAAAGACTGGAAACAGGGGGAAACTGCTAGCCTGGCTCTGTTCGAATGTAACAAAATAAGCTTACTAATACCTCTAAAACTCACTTAGTAACACGCTATATCTTTTTAATCCTTACAAAAACCAAGGTGTAAAAACAACAATTTATGGTTTTACCAGGCGGCAACCTCCGGGTCTGAAAAGTGAAACGAATGAGGAAGTGCCTTAAACTTGCATTCTTTCAAACAGCCAGCAGGGGGTGACTCCTCTGGTTGCAAAAAGAAGTCTGATTGTATAGAAGTCTATGAGAAAATGACCCTACTTCTCACTTGATTTATTACCTCAGTAAACATTGTAAACATGAGTTTATGGTCTCAATCACTAGTTTCAAGTCTTCTTCAATACAGCATGATGTTCATTTAGTAAATTATGGTCCCATTTAGAGTCAAATAGACCATAAAGCAGGGTATGCTTTAGGGCGTGGCTACCTTGTGATTGACAGGTCGCTACCACGTCGTTTTCCGGTCTGGGAGTTGTCCGTGTTTTCGTCTTAGAACTTTAACCCTTTCACAGTGTGTTTTTAGTTCATGAAAGTTAGCTGTAACATTTTGTAACCTAAAAATGTCTTATTCAGCGTTCGGTTGTACTTAGCTCCACCCTCTCGGGTCAATTCTGGTTGCAAAAAATTATGGCCAAGATGGCGACGGCCAAAAACCGAGATGGCAACTCAAGGCTTCGAAGCGGCAGTCCACAAACCAATGGGTGACGTCCACTTCTTTTATACGGTCTATGGGTTTTACTGGGGGGTTGTGTGTAGGACTATTTCTAGGCACAGTGACTTACTGGATTTTTGTTGTCACCACAAGGTTACCTGGAAACCCCAGGAATAGATACGAGAGTGGTATCAATCTTCTCTAACTCTGGGCAAAAAAAGCGAATATGCGTATTTCCCACAATTTTGAACTAATTTTGGACTAAAGTTGCTCTGGGTTTGGTAACCTGACTGTTGATTGGTTCTACAGTCACTATGTCACTTTATTTATTTCACTGCTTGATCAGCTACATTACTCCCATAGTTCAACAGTCACGGAGCACATGACCAGACAGAGATGGTGTCGAGGCCAGCTGGTTAAATCATACTCTTGCTGAGGCACAAAGTCTACAGGATAACTGCTGGAGTGTGAAAGTAGAGTCATGTGGCTGCACTGTCTTAAAAAGTCACATGATTCCAGGTTGTTACGGTGAGGGAGCTTTGATTTCCTCTTGAATGACTTGTCTGTTTTACCTCGAGCAACAACTACTTACCAACCATACGCCTTCTACCTGTAATTTGATTGAAACGCATACCTCTTTCAAAAAATCTTTACAATGAAAATACGTTGATGCATCTCTCTGTCCCTGTACAGTACTCTCAGTCCTTCCTACTCCCTCCTCCTATATTCTTTTCTGGCTATCACTCAATCTCAAAAGCAAAATCTGTCTTAATTGGCTCCAGAGGGCTCTTGGAGGCTTTGTGTCAACGGTGATGAGGGTCCTGATTGGTCCAGAGGCACCGGCAGCCAACAGACCCTTGTTAGTGTGTCGGGGCCCTTTGCTTGCTCGTTAGTCCGATGAACTCATTTACTGATGGGGAGTGACAAGGCCTCGTTTACCAGTGTGGAACAGAGGATGGTGGGGGGTTGAGGCGAGAGGGGGGGGAGGAGGAGGCGAACAAGAATATGGGTAGAGTAGGATTATAAGAGTTGTAATCTGTAGTATGTTTGTGGATGCACCAGGTGAGAGTGTCAAAAAGCCCTTAAATGTCAGCTTGTGTTTGTCTGTGATTTCTTTCTCATTTGCCCACTGCAGTAAAAAGCGCCACCGGCGTCTCGGTCCACTGAAACTCTGCTTATTGTAGATGGCTTGATCCTGTGGTCAGTCAAGTGAGGAGAAGTCACAAACCGCATAGCTCTGATGTTACTGTATGCAGTGGTTTACTTTGTATTTGTGACTTTTGAATAAGAAAAGGGGAGTCTCATTTAAATAATGTCGAATCTGCAACCTCAGTCCATTGTTTGCACGTAAAAGTCATTTTGTGACGTGTGGGGTAGTGGGTGTCGAGGGGTGTTGACGTAGACAGCTTTTGGGAATTGAAAAGCAACCCTACATGCTGATAAGTCCATAGGTTTTTTATTTTTTTATTTTGTATGAATCCTATCAAGTTCTCCCAAAACCGCTTGTCCCTCGTCTCCGTTTTTGATGTTGATGGATCACCTCTCTTCCTCCCGCTCATTAATTTCATCACCTTATCTCCCACACCACTTCATTTGACCAAAAGGTAATAATAAATCCCTCATCCATTATCCTTTAACTGAGGCAGCCATGCGGAAATACTTAATAACAGGCAACAAATTGAACTTCAATCACCTCATTTTCCTTCAAGGATGCGCAGCACATTAAACCGAACGAGAAAATATGCATATATTTATGTGCAATTTTAAGCATTTCTTTTACAAAAACAACACTATTGGTGTTCAAATTAAATCTTTTTTTATGAGAAATAAGGATTTACTTTATTGGTATTTGGGCAGTGGCTTCTTCAACACCAGTGTCTTATCAGCCCAAAAACACACACACGCTCAGCCTGGCGACAGCGAAGGTAGTTGAGAGCCTCATCTATCTTGAACCGCGCTGCTGATAGTTGGTCTGTTGCTCCTCCAACTCAACACTAATTCAGTGCCGTTTCAATTAAATTTCATCTGTAGTGTCACCACGTTCCTCCACTTGACTTTACCCGTGTTCCTGAAGAGGCTGGTAAAGGAGACTGAGTTTGCGAAGGAAAAGGTTGATGGAGAGGGTTCACTGGCGAGGACCGTCTGCGAGATTCAGCAGTGACAGTTTCTGTGTGTGTGTGGTTACACACCGCAGCCACAGTCACCCGGCCCCTCTTCATGTGTCCCTCTTCATTCCGCAGTCTTTTGGGCTTCTGACAGAGACAAACGACAGTGCTTCAGAAATGAGCAGCAGCCCGGCGCACAAACAGGTTGAAAGAGGAGGAGGAGGGAGAGACGGGAGAGAGAAAGCATCGCAATCAAGACTAGTTCCTTTGTTTTCTGTTTGGCTGTGTCCTCTCGCGTGACGCTTTGAAATTGATCTCGGGGACACACCAGACCGGAATCCATGGATAATGTTCCACTTGAGATGAAACATCAATAAAACTGTGCTTTATTCTCAACCGATTGTGTTGACGTATAAGCTCCTGATCCTTTTTATGGAATCTGTCATCCTCATCTCAACCTCTCAACCTCAATCATTTTATTTTTATCGTTTTTTAACCGAACAGCCCTTTTTTTTGTACAGATAGTAAAATGTAAATGTGATGCAAAACCTAGCACAGTCTGGTTTCCTCTTCTGCTTCTGTAGCATTCTCATCTCTCTGAGCCTGACTGATGCACTTTCCACCATTACTATCTGTCACAGAGGAAGCTGGTGCAGCCATAACTCCAGCTCGGACAATAACCTCCACGCCGTTGTAATTTGTCCAGACGTGGTCAGAACGGCGAGAGCATTACAGCGCGGATAGTTTGTCACGCTCCTTGTCACCCACTCAGCTTTTTCATCTGCAAGGGAAAGGGCGCTGCCGATAGGGACAATGATCTCGGGATCATAGAGTGCTATTTACAGCGTTCCAGGAGATTCATCGGCCCGGGGACAAATATGATATCTGGCTGCCTCCGCTACTGTCATATCTATCTGTGGAATCAGAGACTGCAACTTCATCACCTCAGCATCTTTTTGACATCCATCGCCAGGTCTATGAGTGTTGCACTCCTGGGGATGAAATGAGTCAACCACTCCCTTTTGGAGGTGAAAGGTTACTCACCAAGCATTCACTCATCATACACCTGAAAACAGGAATTTCATTTTTTATCAGATAGAAGCTGAAAAAAAATTCAAGTTAACAATGTTGCAATTTCTGTGGGGTTCTTGACATGGTATTCTGATCGTGTCTATCAGTAGAGAAAACAAATCAGGTGTCTTGGCCTGTTTATCATCAAAATTCAATCATCTAAACCTGCAACAAGACTGTAAGAGGGAAATGAAAAGCTGTGATTAGTTATGTCCCTAACAGTCTGTTTATACAGACTATTCAGGCTGTTTTCATGCGCCGTTCGTAGCTATACCTACAAAAAGTAATGCACTGCAATTCGTATACATATATATATATATATATATATATCCTCGTAACCATGAACCAGGAAGTATAAAGAGCGAAAAACACCAGACTTTTGCCCAGGAGACCGGTGTTTGTGTGCAAACATGCATGTAACGAGCGGAAATTGACACGTGCGTCACGTGTTGCTGGACATTCGTAGGAGAGCGTTTAAAAAAAGAGGAATAACTTTTCGTAAGATATCAGAAACCTTTTATTATGAGGATACATTGGACTATTACACAGTTAAAACTGCAGTCTTCCAATATTACAATCATATAATATGTGGAAAATGTTATTGTAGACATCTAAAGCTCAATTTTTGTGTATCAAATAAAGCTTAAATTAAGTTAAAAATACAAATGTTATGATAGGACCATACCTCAAAAGACACATCTATACGATGCATGTTGTCAAATATTAGAGGATGTTTAATTCGGTTCCTAATTCAACTAATATTTATCTCTCTGTAACTTTCGAAGTTAAGAAACAACCAACTGTTATGATGATTGTCCCATATTTATAAAATCTTTATGAAATTAGCCTTTTCTCTGCCTTGAATCAAGTCTTATTGAAAGAGGCTGAGACACGGTCTTGAGCTCTGAGGTATGACACATGCGCAGTGTAACTGGCGATTGCAAACCATATTTTACTGCGCATGTGTTGTACCTGCCGATAATATGACGCGTGACATTTCCTCTTTTCACCTTCCTTGCCTTCAACTTACCTTGTCTCCATTTTTAAAATAATGATTTCTTCCTTTAGTTTGCTTTGTTGAGCCTATGCCTCCTAAGATCACTAGGTTTAACACTTTTTGTTTAATCTGAACAAAAACAGAAGTATAAAAACAATGGATGGTGTTAGCTATATGGTGTTAGCTATATGAAGTTAGCAAAGCTAACTTCATATTTGCTTCATATTTACTGTACAGACATGAGAGTCACTTGCTTTGTGCTTTTTTACCTACAGTGGAAATTCAATGCAAGTGGATGAAAAGAAAAGTTTTTTTTTTCACTTTTTGCAAAGTAGTTTGCCTTATGAAAGACATTTTCCTTGATGATGAATATTTGTGCTGTTTACTCTTGTGCGTGCTGCACGGTCTCTGTTGGCTACAGGCTGACGGTGACTGCTATAGTCATCTTGAGTCCCCGTTAAGGAAGATAGGGGGCTGGTGGACGGCCGCAGCCCCAGCCAGCTTCTCCAAGCCACTAATCCACATTTAATTGAACTCCAGAGACTTTGAAGTGAGTCTGTGATGCAGGCAGATCTTATTCCTCATAGAGACGGTGAGGGAGAGGCCATCCTCAGCTGGCTGCCAAAGGCCTCAGCTGGTCCCCTCTGCTGTCCCCTGCCTTTAATGAGCTCCTTTAACTTAACACTAGTCCTAGCTTGCTAGCTCACATTTGAATATTTTTGATTAATAAAACAGCCTCTGAACCACGCTGTGACAACGCAAAGTGTCCCTTTTACCTTTCTACCACGTCCCTGTACGCCCGCTGTCAGCAGACACCTTTGAAACTAAAAGCAGAGGGTGAAACAAAAGCCTAGTTAACAAAGCAGTGCTAAGTAGGTTAGTAGCAAATCTAAACGCTGGATTAGTAGGAGTGTGAATCGCAGGGGCAGGGCCAAGCATCTGGGTCTGTCAGGCGCTGTGGCGGCCATCAGGACAAGTCACTCTGACAGACAGCTACCGCCAATCTCCACTGGGACATATTAAGCTCAGCTCATCGAAGCATTTTTAAATCTGGAGCTTGCTAACATAATATAGTTTGACCCCTGTGTCAGTTACCTCCTTAGAAATTCAGAAAAGAGCATAAAACAGGCCCTTAACCTCATCCTTGTCACATCAAACCCTTACAATATATCAAAACAATATATATTTGTATCTTATATGCATATATTGTAATTTCCTTTTCACCACTGTGCTGTAATATGGATTATCTTTTAGTGAACTAAACATTTCCTCCACTCCTGCCAGCTGAATAGCGCCCATTCTCTTGCTGAACGGATCGCTTTTTCATTGAGGCTGATCAATATAAGACATTAATCGTGCTGTTCAGGCCGTCGTGCCATCACTGTATGAAAAATGAACTAACCTAGCTTGCTGTCTGCTCTTCTTCCCTTCCTCCCTTCCTTTCCTCTGATCTCTTATGTCCTTCTTTGGTCTCTTTCTTGATAAAATATCCGTTCCTTATTCCATTTTCATTGACCCCTTCCTTTCCTTTTTCCTGTCCTGCCGCTCAGATTCTAGCCTATACAGAAGGTCTTCATGGAAAATGGCTGTTCACAGAGATCCGCGCCATCTTTTCCAGACGCTACCTGCTGCAGAATACTGCTCTGGAAATCTTCATGGCCAACAGAAGTAAGACAGCGCCTGATAATTACCTTTATGTTACCATTTCACCTTTTTATTGCCACCCTGATGGATATGCATACACATTTCTTGGTGTAATGATGGATGAGGAGACAATCTTGTCAAGAGTTGAGTGGAGATTTTATGCCATATAAGGAAGATGAAGATGATCCTTGATATAATTAATAGATGTTTCTCTGTGCTTTTCTACAGCGGCAGTCATGTTCAACTTCCCAGACGCAGCCACGGTCAAAAAGGTGGTGCACAGTCTTCCTCGAGTTGGGGTGGGCACGAACTTTGGCCTCCCACAGACCAGGTGAGACGCTCCGCTAAACACAGAAATACACAGTGAAGCCTTGATCAGACAGAGCGCCTTTTGCAGGTGGAAAACGCTACGTACACCGCACTGCCTTTTTGTTGCCCGGCCAGACAGAGCGTTTTTTGCAGTTTGCTGCGTCTTTTTATTTTATATGTTGCTAGGCAACCACTAAATGAGTGCTAACGTTATCTTTATACAAACCATGAACTGTACGCGACCCAAATAGTTAATAGTACAGTTTAAATGATGATGATAAAGAAAACACAATGAAAACATCCTACACAGAATCTCAAGTACCGCACTAATTTACCTCCTGCTGTTTTTTCCTGCTGTTCAGATCATGGTATCTACGGCAAAAGTGACCACAATTAGATAAAACGCTAATGACGTTGGGCGCTTTTCTGCTCTGAGTTGAGGTGTTCAGGGCGCTCCTGTAAAAATGCGCATAGAGCGTAAAAACGTGAGGTGCTCAGCAGCACAAAAGCAACGCCGCAAAGCGATTCAATCATTGAAAACAATTACAAAAAGCCACTCCAGGCTGCTAAAACGCAGTCTGTCTGATCGGGCCCTTACTCTTTTTTTGTGGCATTCATACAGCACCACATCTGAACAGATCAGAATATTAAAGACAATGGTGATAAAAGGGAGTGAAATGGGATTAGAAAACCTTCACATTGATGTTACTTATACACCACAGACCTCCAAACAGAATTTTCTCCCTCCCTTTCTTGCTGTCACATGCACACAGGGGTTTGGTCACTGATTTGTCCGTCCCTCCCACTCTCTCTCCTCACCCCCCAAACGTAATTGGCTTCACACAAACACAGTCCAGTTCATTTATTTATTTCCATCAGTGTGAAGCAAATAGTTGCTTGTAAGCCTGCAGGGCACACACCCTCCTCCCTCCTCCCTCGCCCTCACTCACATCATGTCTGCTCTGTGTCCGGGAAGTGCTGAAGCCGCGCCCAACCCAGCCGCTGGCACGTGTGTTCCCAGTATACGGTCCGGTGGAAATCAAGAGAAATGAAGTAGTGCCCAGGACGTCTTACTGTATGGTGCCTTTCATGGCATATTTTAATTATGTGATGCAACCAGCTAAAGTTTTTAGTTTGTTACATTAAATGGTAAAGGTGTAATTGTCAGGTCAGTGTTATTTATATAACCCCAAATCATAAATTTGTCTCAAAAGAATTTACAATATTTACAACATATGCCTAGGGCTGGGCGATATGGCCAAAATCTTCTATCCCGATATACTGTAGGTAATTTCATATCTCGATAACGATATATATTATGATATAGCGTGTTTTATGGTAATTTAATAAATAAATAGTCTATATGAAATAACCACATGGTTTCAGTTACTCCTGTGTGAATTAAATACTTGACAAATAAAAAAGTAAGTGTATCCCCAGTGTTTTGGGTAAAAGTTTGCATAAAAGTACACATACTGTAGTAACTGCAAGTTTCTGTATGTTAGATTTCGAATCTTTTTTTTTAGAGTACAAATACAGTTTAAGCAAAAAATGGTTAAAAACACTGAAGAATACAAACCAAAGACACAGTAAAATATAAATCTTTCCACATAGTTTCATACTGTATATTGTGAAGTGTTTGTTCTTATTAATTTGAGCTGTGACAGTTGTTGTCTGGTGGGAAACGTGAATATTCGGGGAGGTAACGTGTGTGAGACGGAAAGATTTAGGTACTATGGGAAATGTTTTCTCAATATTAGGAAACAAAAAATGCTCCATGTAGCAGTGAACACTGAAGTCTATGTAATCAGTTTGAGTAGGGAAGTGCATGTTGGTGTGTATATAACACACACTCACACACACACACACACACACACACACACACACACACACACACACACACACACACACACACACACACACACACACACACACACACACACACACACACACACACACACACACACACACACACACAGAGTTAGGGTGAGAGAACTTGTGTGTTTGTGGTTTATGTTGGGCTCATTAATCAAGCTGGTTTGCAGGCCAGGTTACACCTTGCCTCTTTGACCTGAGGACAGCTGCACAGGGCAGCTCAGTGCATGCACACACACACACACACACACACACACACACACACACACACACACACACACACACCAGCTAATACAGCCAGCTCAGCACAAATTATTTAATGTCTTTTCTCCTCTATGTGTTTACACCTAATTGTCATCTGATCTACAGGAGATAAAAAGGAAATATAGAAACCTACATAGAAAGTATATTAATTGACGTTATTGCTTGGTGACAGCACAGAATATAAAGAATAGTGTTTCTTGTAGTACACTCACATTTAGAGAGTGGTATTTTCACCTTTGAGAGGCCTAATGACTATAATCTCACACCCTGACAGTGATTAATTCCATCATTTTCCTTTGTTTTAATTGGATCTGGGGTCATTTGTTTTTGTCCTACAGCATACATCATGCCCTGGGCTCTGTGTGTGTGTGTGTGTGTGCGCACATGCACGCAAATATGCGTATTCAAACCAATTTATTGCATATTTGTCTTCTTAATTAGCAAGACTGTTAGTTCAAAAGATTTTTCATATAATGACATTTGTATTGCAAAAGTCTAATAAGCCCGAGGCAGTCTGCTAATTGCTGTTCTTGTGATGTAGTGATTGACTTTGTCTCTGTGCTACTTCACTCTATGTGTTACTTACCGGGGCAAGAAACACTTGAATGGCTACAAGTGTTTTGATATCTGTTTTTCTCTCTTTTTCTCTTTGTAGACGTATCTCTCTGGCCACACCAAAGCAGCTGTTCAAGGCAGCCAACATGACCCAGCGCTGGCAACGCCGCGAGATATCCAACTTTGATTACCTCATCTTTCTCAACACCGTCGCTGGTGAGGACGCCACCCAACACCTGCAGATTGTAGCATTATGACTGATTTAGGACTCGAAACTCAAAGTTTAGGACTTGGGACTTGACCCTGGACTTGCCTGTCTTAACTTGGGACTTGAGTACAAAGACTTGAGACGTGTTACTTGCATAACAATGACTTAGTCCCACCTGTGGTTGTTAGTCCTCCTTGATACCATGATGTGTAAAATCTTTTTCACTGTCTCTTTTCTTCCTTTCTTTCCTTCCATCAGGTCGGACCTATAACGACCTAAACCAGTACCCGGTCTTCCCCTGGGTCATCACCAACTACGACTCAGAGGAACTTGACCTCACTCTGCCCAGCAACTTCAGAGATCTGTCCAAGGTGAAACAACTTAAGAGAGGGGAAATATTTGGGATATATACTGTATGTATGTGTGTAGTTGTTAAAGTCCATTTAGTCGCTGTGTAATTGCCATTGATCATAGTTTAGTGAACCAGCTATTTAATCACTGGTGGCTGATTGCTACCTTTACACAGGTGTAGCTCCGTCATTCTCATTCAATTAGGACTGCAACTAATGATTATTTTCATTGTCGATTAATCTGTCGATTATTTTCTCGATTAATTGATTAGTTGTTTGGTCTATAAAATGTCGATCAGTGTTTCCCGAAGCCCAAGATGACGTCCGCAAATGTCTTGTTTTGTCCATAACTCAAAGATATTCAGTTTACTGTCATAGAGGAGTTAACAAAACAGAAAATATTCACATTTAAGAAGCTGGAATCAGAGAAATTTTGACTCTTTTTCGTAAAAAGAATTACTCAAACCAATTTTATCGATTATCAAAATAGTTGGCAATTAATTTAATAGCTAAAAAATATTCGATTAATCGGTGCAGCTCTACATGTAATTACTCAAATATTTGGTTGTTTGGGTTTTAGAAGACTGAAAGTTATTGCAAAGTTTAACACACTTTTGAAATTAATGTTGTGTATCTTTGGCATTACTCATCATCTGTCGTTGGCAAACTTACATTAATCCAGTGGTTTCCGTTTCATGCATTTGCAAATACTGTATATGAAATTGGGTTAAAGGTGCAGTGTGTAGGATTTGGCGGCATCTAGCGTTGAGGTTGCAGATTGCAACCAACTGAAACTCCTCCCGTCTGCAAAGCGTGTACGAGAACAGAGGTGGACTATCTTGGAGCCAGTGTTTGGTTTGTCCGTTCTGGGCTACTGTAGAAACATGGTGGTCGGCTCCATGGAGAAGACCCGCTCCGTATGTAGATATAAACGGCTCATTCTGAGGTGATGAAACCAAAACGATTCTTATGATCAGGTGATTATACACTAAAGAAAACGTACTTATTAATATTATATTCCATTTCTGCCAATGGATCCCCCTAAATGTTACACCTTTAATATTGTGACATATTTCCCAAAATTGCAGCTGATACATTACAGATAATCTGTATGATTAGTTGTTGACTTGTGTTAGTTGAAGCAGCGATGCCTCGCTGCAGTCAAAGCAGATTTTAACTGCACTTCCTCTCTCTTTGCAACTCCCATTTTCAGGTTTAGCTATCATTTTCTGTCCATAATTCAAACTTCATAATTGAATTCTTTCAAGTTTGACCTTCTGCAACACCCCAGGAAGTGAAGTAATACTCCCTGGTAGCTCCAGGCATCAAGTGATTGGGCTTAAAACAATGGAAGGTGCCCTGAGATGCTCCCTAGCACATAAATACACACACTCACACCGCTGAAACTGCTTAAAAGATTCTCCCCCATGTTGAAAGTAGACATGCAATTATTTACTTGCATGAACTCCCTGTGTTTTACACACGTACACACACACAGAACAAAAAGCTAAAAAACCTACTCCTATTACTCACCAGCTCCCCTCGTCGGACCGAACATCAGTCGTGGGTAATGTTGTCCAGTGGTGGGAGGACAGGGGATTAGATTCAGAGTGAGATGATTGAGTGACTGTCTAGCTGCTGGAACTAAAATGACTGAATAAATCAGCCATAGAAACAAAATGGCATGCGTTAATGGACATCGGAGGAAATGCATTTCAGAGTTACACTTTGTTCGGGTCCTGGGAGCATCCCATGTTCATGCAGGGTGAGGGAAAGGGGGAGGTGCTCATCAAGTGAGACAGAAGGAAACATATTACAGTAAGGCATGTTGAAACCAAAAATAGCATTTAAAAGAATCACAAGGGGCTGTGTTGGTTTAGGTTTTTGGGAGACAATGAAATATCCAGGAAGACCATTTTGTGGAATACATCTTTGACGGTTTATTGAATGCCAATATGCTGCGCAGCGGTTTACAATACCACGAGACCGGATTTTACAACTCTTTGTCTTCACGAATGTAAGATGAACAGTAGCATTATAATGTCCATGTTACAAAGTAACCCAATAGGAACGTATGCTTGCATGTATTTTATTGGCTAACAATAAAATACAGTTCATTGCCTTGATGTTGCACAGTGTTCAGGCAAGTTTATAGCACATTTCAGCAACAAGGCAATTCAAAGCACTTTAAACAAAACATAAAACATAGAGGTGGGCGATATGGAGAAAATCAAATATCACAATATTTTTTTAGCAAATATCTCGATATCGATATTGCAACGATATTGTAGGGATGACCATTGGTGCTTTTACAAAATATTTACACAATGGGATTTTTGATAAATAATCATCAGTAATGTGGTAAATAGAACAGCTAGAACTGCCTGGTAAGTTCAGAAAATGACATCACTTTACTGTAATACAGTCTTTAAAACCAGGGAAAGACACTTGTGCGATATTACGATATCCAAAATCTAAGATGATATCTAGTCGCATATCACGGTATCAATATAGTGCCCAGCCCTAATAAAACATTAAAAGCATCGAGCATCGTTTAGGCAAAAGTTGAGCCAACTTTTTTGACAGAAAACCCAGCGTTATTTCTGCCAGCGCCCTCTGTGTGATCATCCCTGTTGGCTGTTTTTTTTTTCGATTTTATTTTTTGATGCAGTGCTTTTGTCAGTTTTGTAGCGTTATAACCACTCTACATGTAATTATTGATTTGCACTCGTTAAATAAAGAAATACTCAATTCGGGGCACCACCACTTTTTATAGGAAAAGCAGAAACTATTGTGATAGAAGTATTGATCATTAATCAATCTCAAGTCTGAAGTATAAGTTCTGAATTCATTGATCTACAGTTCTGCTTTGAAATACACACACAGACATGACGTAGTGATAAAGTGAAACATTTATTTACCATAAATCGTGATAATTGAATAAATGAAGTGATGAATATACAAATGAAATATTAACACTGGTAATTAATTAATTAATGAATGAATGAATGAAATGAAAATTCAATGAAGCAATTCTGATTGGAACTTTAGTAGTGAGGGAAAGTCTGATTATTCTCTCTAAGCTATAAAAGTTGCAGTTAATAATTTGGAAGATTAGGAAATTTAGAAGATATGTCTGACAAACAACTATTGATCATAAAGCCACGGAACATTCACTTATCGCTGCAGTTGGTTCTGTGGGTCCAGAGGCCGTTTCCTCACACGTTGTCTGGATAGACAAGCCCCTTGGATGGGTTGGATGAGATCGGTTCAGCTGGCCCGGGATACCAAACAGCAAAGCGTGGAGAACATTCAACTTTCTCGTCAGAACATTGAATGTGGGAGTTGAAGTCCGTTGGCTGATTACTCGTTGAAAGAGATCAAAAAGCTGAAGTCGGATTATCTTCTGAAGCTTTAGAATTTATCTATTTCACGGAAAAACTGGAAATGCTGGCGGAGCACTTAGCATTTAAATCACGCGAGATAAACAAAAGATCTTTAAAAATGCTGTCCTTTAGAAGTCACTTGACTCAGAAAAATGAACATGAGGTAGAAAATAAACACACAAATGAAATGTATGTATATAAGTTCTGGAGAGCTGCTGGAGTCATCTCCCTGCGGACAACTTTCTCAACTTCTTCCTGACAACAGCACTTCTGATTCTGTGTCATCTCTTCTTTAACCCCCTCTGGGAGGGAGGGGTCGAAACCCTCTCCTTCTCTGATCGATTCATTATTGAAAAACCTTTACACGCGCAAAATCAGAATTCCCTCTTTACTAATTTTTCCTTTCTTTTGCACGAGACAGATACATATCAAAAACTATAAAACCACTAATGTTTTAATCAAACATTAGTATCAAGATTGTAAAAATGTAATTCTAAGTTCAAGTTATAACTCCTTTTTAACAACTTTAAACTTAAGGTATTACATCTATTGAACATCACTGATAAAACATTAAAACGTATTACAATACCATTAATGATTATACACAA
This sequence comes from Sebastolobus alascanus, assembly GCA_916701645.2. NCBI lineage: Eukaryota > Metazoa > Chordata > Actinopteri > Perciformes > Sebastidae > Sebastolobus > Sebastolobus alascanus. The sequence continues at coordinate 4,441,246 of CAKAOJ020000032.1, forward strand.
AGAAGTCAATAATCTAACTCATGATGACTTCTAAACACTTTAATTATTGGTCACATTACCACAGATGAAAACTAGGTGGGGTTGACGATTCACCGCTGGAGTGAATCTCTGGGTCACCGAAAGGTTAAGAAACCTAGGCTGTGGAATGTGAGATGGACAGGGGAGTGTGTGTGTGTGTGTGTTTTTGACCAAACGGATCACTTTGAAGTCAGGAAAAGTTATCAGTTCTTGTTGGTTTAAGTGGGGAGAAAACCCTTCCCACAGTTTTAAAAGTTATTATCCTCCTGGACAGTGTCAAAACTGACACTCGATGGTCGATAGAAGAGTTTATGGCCCTTTATCCAAACAAATTGTTCTTTCTTTGGAGAACTTCCATCTGTAAATGACCAAATCTTGTTGGACACAAGAATGTGTTTTTCTCATCCCAGTAGATGCAGGATGAGATAAGATGCTTCTCAAAGTAGCAGGCACCATTCACGCTACATATCCCCCACTCGGAACGATACTCGCTGTCCAGGGAGTATCGTTACGTTGTTGAAACGAGGATGGTGCGTAAAGGGAACCTCATTGTCGAGACGATGATGGTGATAGACAGGGATGGCAGGTGGCAGAATAGCTTTATGATCAGAGTTGTTGTCTTAAACAAAAACAAAAAAATGATAGATAACTTCTAAATGGTTAGAAAAAATATATGATGTATCTAATTTCTAAATACATATATGGTTTAAAACAAAAGATTCTGAATACTATTCAGTTGATTAAACTTCTAACCTACTTAGAATTAAACTAACTTATGAGGTCTACCTTTTAATTGGACACTAGTTCTAAAATGGCGGGCTTGGAATACTTTGTCGGTGGTGGAAGAGGTCCTGAACTAACGTTCCTGGGACAACATATGGGAAAATCCTACCCGTGGCTAGGCTGTCGACTGAGGATCCGATGTCACTAATAATGTCGTACATTAGCCTGATTACTAGTTGTGTGTGCAGAATCAACCGACAAGACCAAGAGTAGGGTGTCTATCGCACTTATGGTTTTGAATGATAAACCCCTGTAAGGTTTCTAACTGGTTTGGCTGTTTTCCCATCTGATCGTGTATTTTGGGAATTTCAGCCTGTAGTTCACCTAGGAGACGCTTGCATTGACAGAAGATAGACCTAAACTGAAAAGAGAACCGACGACGGAGGCTGCAGCTAGCAAGCCTCCAATGCACTGTTTTTCTCTCGTCTGGGTACCACTCACTTCCGATCGAGTGATGGTGAACTTTTGGTATTTGTCATTTACTGGATAACCCCCACTTGTAACCAAATGGGTGTTTGTAATTTATAGGATAACCCCCACTTGTACCCAAGTGGTTTGAGTGAGTGATTATTGCAGAGCAAGTTTAAAATGGTGGTGAGTTTTATACACAGTGGACTTGACTGGAGACAAGGCACCTGACTTTGAAATGACTTTCATCCAATACAGCTTTCGCTGCACAACTTGTACTAGAGTTTATGATTTTCCTCTTGTGTTTTAACCCTAGTACCTGGCACCTCAGGGTGCTCTAAATTTTCTGCAGTCTGTGATCTGTCTGGGACGCATACGTCCGGTAAGCTTTCCCTGTTAATTTTATGTGGTTTGATGGTTGGCATTGGCAACGGACTAAAAAGCCTTTGATGTAATCCGCCACGTCTTCCTGCTTTTGTAGCCAACAAGCGACTTGTTTCAGTGCGAGTGTTGCTTTAACAGTTGTGCGGCCTGCACCAGGTGAATCATGGGCGTGCCTCAGCATCACCCCCCTGTGGTTCCGAGGCACCACGAGCGCAGGAGAAGTGAGTGCGTCGGAAACATGGATCAAAAGGCCCGTATTCACCTGCAGGGAAGAGCGCCATTTGAACAGGTGTCGCAAGTTTAGCATAGACTCAAATTCAGCATCGAAGATGACACGTGCCAAGGGATCAAAGAGATAAAGGTCCATGGCTTGGACCGCCGGGTTCAAAGTCTGAAGTGAGACCCGGTTAGAGCCAGAGAACTCGGGCGTCACAGAGACAGCATCCGGAGTGACAGGGTCTGCCGGTGGTTCGGCCGTCGACTGAGACTGAGTGACTGCACAGACCGTAGGGGTGGGAGGGCTGGGAAAAGAGGTGGGGTTTGGCAGAGATTCCGGGTTGAATGTCCAAAGTGGGGCCTTGAGGGCGCCCTGTGTCTTTACGACGTATGGTTCAGGGATTTCACCAACTTCAGTTGCTTCTGGTTGGTCGGGTGGAACATTCTGAACCCGGGTTTTGGTCTCTGCGGTCCCCAGGGCGTAGCATTGAGCTCCAGCGCTTGGGGGAAAAGAGATCGGCAGAGGTTGGCGAACCTGTGACCAGATCTTTGAGCGTTTGAAGTCGATTAACGGCTCGAAACGGTTAAGCAGGTCTTTGCCGATGAGAAAAGGAATGGCATTAAGAGGAGAGATGTACACGGGGTGAACACAACGCATTGGCCCGATGGTTATGTGCACCATCAACACTGCTGTCAAGGTGGTGCCTAACGGGGCATACGGCTGAACATCCAGGGAACATTTCTGGAGTTTCAAGTGTTTGTTTGATCGGAGTGCAATTGTTTGCAACCTGCTGAAAAGCTCTGATGACATCAGGGTGATGTCTGCAGCCGTGTCAAGCAGTGCGTCGTGAACAAGCATGTTTTCAAGAGTCGTGGACAGGTAGAATTTACGAGCAACTCCTTTTTCCTCGAGGTCGCACAAGAATTGAGGGGGTGTTTCACCCTGAATGGCTGATTCGTCATCGCTAGGGGACTTGTTCTCGGAGTTTAGATGCATCAACAAGATTGAGCTGGGGGGAACAGGTTTTTCACCCCCCTGTTTTGACTCATGACATTCATTCCCTCTGGGAGCATGGTTCTGGTTCTGCAGGGGAACAGGCTCTTGATCATAGGAAGTCAGTCGAAGCTTCCCAACCACCTCCTCAGGTAGGTTGGAGGGCTTGTTTTGTGGAGTAGCCCTAGTGGCTGTTGGATTCACGGAGAAAAGATCAGCTTTCTTGCTGTTCTCCTCGCAAATGTCATGGAGAAGACTCTTTAGGGATTCCAGGTCTTCTCTGGCAAGCTTAGGTTTGTTAAACTTACCTTTGGAGTTGTTTTTCATCCGCTGGAAAGCTGGTTTGTTACCATCTCTCATTTTATCCTCCTCAGGGAAGTCATGGTGGGATGGTTTCTGATGTCGTTTGTACTGTGGGTAATTATCTGGTGAATTATAACGCCCCTTTCCTTGGTCGTCATAAGTCCTGCGATTTTCCCACTGGTTTGGTTGGTATCTATACTGGCGATTCTGATCGAACTTGGAGTGGCCCTGGAGTCTGTTAGGCCAAGGTCGTTTTGAGTACCCGTGGTTCTGATCGTTTCGCTGTGGTGCAGACGGTCTCTGCTCCTCAACACGCCGGTAGGTGTGTGGAGGACGCTTGGGTGAACCATGTAGTTCACCGCCAGGGACTCCTTCTAGCTCCATGGACAAGTGTCTAGTGTTAAGACTCAGGATGGTGTTGGGCTCTGCCGGCTTGATTAGGGATTGCTTTTGCTTTTCAAATCCCAGAGAGGCTAGGTCACGCAAGTGTTGGATGGTTGAGGTGAGTGGGTTTGCCAGTACACCAAGTTGACCACTCGTGGTGGGATGGAGGTTCTGGACAAAGAGGGTTTTGAAGTTCAAGTCTTCCTCCATCCCAGGTTCATTTCGAAAACCAAAGTAAGCTTTGAGAAGGCGATGGTAAAATTCTTTAGGTGATTCGTTTCTCCCTTGTCTTACCGTCATAGCCGCTGTTAAGCCGGTCAGCGATAAGCTGTCGGAGAATTCTTTTTCCAATGCCTGGCAGAGCAGGTCATAGTCAGCTCTGACTGAATCTGGCTGGCGTTCGATAAAACTGCTAACGTCGCGATTGGAGGTACCTTTGATCAGGTATATCTTTTCATCGACGGTGACATTTTGAAATTTACGCAGGTAGAAGTCGATGTCTTTCAAGTACGCTCTGGTGTCCTGAGAGACACCAGGTTTGGGTTCGAAGCGGGATAAGTTGCGAGCAATCTTATCCAAATCTCGGTCTGAGGGGCCCAGAAAAATCTGGGGACCCTGAGGTGGGGAAGGACGTGAAGGAGAAGCCAGCTTAGCTGGGGTGGCTGGAGTTTTGTTGGTTCCAAAGAGATCTGGAGTGTACGGTGAACAAAACTGCGCATCCGCGTCTCGTTGAGCTTCTCGGGCGTGGCTCTTTTTCCTTTCTTCAAGGAAAGCATCATCGAAAAGTGATTGTCGAGTTCTATTTATATCCAATGAATATTGGAGATTTCTTTTAGCAGATGCTACTTCTTCGTCTTTCGCTTCCCGTCGCTGGCGGGCATCAGCCAGTTCCTCCTTGGCTTCTGTTAGTTGGTGTTGCATCTGTCGTAACTGCCTTTGATCTGCATCCCTGTGTTGTGCATCGATTCTGCTGCGGGATTTTAGCTCATCTACTTGTGCCAATGTTTTATCAAGTAGTTCTCGGGATTTAACATTAACATGACTTACCTCATCAAATCGATCTTGTATGGCAACCTGTTGTTGCTCTCGCATTTGAAGCGACTGCTTCAAATCTCGATTCCGTTTTTCCAAGTCTGCCTTTTCCTCATCTGGGGTGTTAAGTTGAGTTGTCAGCTCATTAATGCGTGTGTCCGCTTGAGCCAAAGATTGTTTGGAAGTTTCAAGTTTTTGATGAAGGGATTTGTTTCCTTCCTGTAGCTGTGCGACCTGTTGCGCGCGCAATTTCAACTTACCTGCTGCACGGTAAAGAAGTCTCCGAGTGTGTTTAAGCTGCGCTGCTAACACGGCAGTCATGCTGCCTAGCATCTTAGCTAGTGCTTTACCTTTTAGTGGATTAGACTGGGCTTCATGGATGAGGTCTGACATTATGTTTGTTTGCTCTGAGGAATCTTTACCTTGGATGTGTGCTACATACCCAGGCAATAAATCTTCAGTCAAGTCCACAAGCGCAATCTCTAAATTGTCCGCAATATCGCCACCATATGAGCCATCAGATGAGGCTGGACTGGTTCGACCGGGTTGATCAGGACTGGACATTTTGACAGGTGGTTTGGTTAAAGAACTTGGTTAATAAAGTAATAAAATGAAAAGTTAATTGAAATTAGTTAATTAATCATATTCTTTGTCATACCACAACAAGTATGTTAATCTTGCATGCAGTTATTTACGGGTTGTTTACAACTCTCAAGTTGTTCTGTGAATGAATCATCAAATCCTATGTGTTTTATTGTTGTTCAATCGTTATAAATGATCAATTAATAAAATCTGTGAGCAAGCAAACTCAAATGGTTATTAAATTATGTTGATCATTCATTTAGTAAATGAGTGGTTGTTTTGTATAAGAACACAGGTGATTATTAGGGAGCAATCACACTGAACAGGAATCAAACAGAAGCTGCATTATCAATCACACTTATGCAAACACATAGACCACTAATTAAATCTCAGATGTAAATAGCGTTGACATTCCAAAGTGGTAGCATGCAGGAGGGTGAATTAGTATGGATTTAACTCACTACTTAAGAGTAGTTAGTAGGAAGAGATGTTATTGTCGTTTTTAATTACAATTGTTCGTGGTAAGTTTGCATTTACAAAGTATGTTAGGTACACAGAGAAAAGTTGAATAGTCAATCCCCTAGTTTCGTTAACCAAATCGTCCACCAGATGGAGACAACAGGCTCGCCCTCGCAGACAAGGGAGGAGCTCTGGATGACGTCTCTAAGCAACGCCCACTAAGAGCTTGTGCGCTCGCGCAAACGCAGTCTATATTTTGACCACAGAAGAGGGAAGTTGTCTCCGCAAACAATAACAAACTTTGAGACAGGCACGCCGGCCCAAAAATTCACTCCACGGCTGGAGCAAGATTTCTTTCACAACAAAAGTCCTCTTCGGGACTTGCAAAGTACCTCAAAGCACTTAATCTCTCTGCATCAAACCACAAGGGTACTCTTACTGTTCGCGACAGATAAACAAGCAGAGTTTTAAACCACACGGGCGGCGTTTAGCGGCAAGTTAGCTAAGCTTGTCCGGCTAAACAGGCATCTGGGTCAGATAGGAACCATGCACGGGCTATTCCACATCACAGGAACAGAAGACAGAATTGGTTTCTGTCAAGGCCTTATCAATAAGCGTATCAATACACTTTTGCATGCAATTACACCCATAGCTCCAGGCTAATTAGTAACGCTTTCTTCTGTCAATGCAACTATACGCCTTGAAACACGGCGCGTTTACAACCGGGCCTCCGCCGCTGTGAATTCAACTTTACAATTTAAACGCTGAGCTCAAATCATAACTTCGCAGACAAATGTAACAATCAATAAGAAATGTGAATGCTCACACACATCCAGTAATCAGCAGAAAGTCAAAAGCAGCATTAAAGATCGTCAAGCAGACAGCAAGATAAGAATTAACTTTCTAAAGTTAAGTGAAGTTTGATAAAACCTATTTCTTTCAACGGGGATAAATTCACTATTTCACAGTATCAGCGGAAAATATCTGTGTATTCATTTCAGCAGACTTGTTGATTTGATTTCGCCTCACACGGACGGCACCAATTATACTGTAGCGTTATAACCACTCTACATGTAATTATTGATTTGCACTCGTTAAATAAAGAAATACTCAATTCGGGGCACCACCACTTTTTATAGGAAAAGCAGAAACTATTGTGATAGAAGTATTGATCATTAATCAATCTCAAGTCTGAAGTATAAGTTCTGAATTCATTGATCTACAGTTCTGCTTTGAAATACACACACAGACATGACGTAGTGATAAAGTGAAACATTTATTTACCATAAATCGTGATAATTGAATAAATGAAGTGATGAATATACAAATGAAATATTAACACTGGTAATTAATTAATTAATGAATGAATGAATGAAATGAAAATTCAATGAAGCAATTCTGATTGGAACTTTAGTAGTGAGGGAAAGTCTGATTATTCTCTCTAAGCTATAAAAGTTGCAGTTAATAATTTGGAAGATTAGGAAATTTAGAAGATATGTCTGACAAACAACTATTGATCATAAAGCCACGGAACATTCACTTATCGCTGCAGTTGGTTCTGTGGGTCCAGAGGCCGTTTCCTCACACGTTGTCTGGATAGACAAGCCCCTTGGATGGGTTGGATGAGATCGGTTCAGCTGGCCCGGGATACCAAACAGCAAAGCGTGGAGAACATTCAACTTTCTCGTCAGAACATTGAATGTGGGAGTTGAAGTCCGTTGGCTGATTACTCGTTGAAAGAGATCAAAAAGCTGAAGTCGGATTATCTTCTGAAGCTTTAGAATTTATCTATTTCACGGAAAAACTGGAAATGCTGGCGGAGCACTTAGCATTTAAATCACGCGAGATAAACAAAAGATCTTTAAAAATGCTGTCCTTTAGAAGTCACTTGACTCAGAAAAATGAACATGAGGTAGAAAATAAACACACAAATGAAATGTATGTATATAAGTTCTGGAGAGCTGCTGGAGTCATCTCCCTGCGGACAACTTTCTCAACTTCTTCCTGACAACAGCACTTCTGATTCTGTGTCATCTCTTCTTTAACCCCCTCTGGGAGGGAGGGGTCGAAACCCTCTCCTTCTCTGATCGATTCATTATTGAAAAACCTTTACACGCGCAAAATCAGAATTCCCTCTTTACTAATTTTTCCTTTCTTTTGCACGAGACAGATACATATCAAAAACTATAAAACCACTAATGTTTTAATCAAACATTAGTATCAAGATTGTAAAAATGTAATTCTAAGTTCAAGTTATAACTCCTTTTTAACAACTTTAAACTTAAGGTATTACATCTATTGAACATCACTGATAAAACATTAAAACGTATTACAATACCATTAATGATTATACACAAAGAAGTCAATAATCTAACTCATGATGACTTCTAAACACTTTAATTATTGGTCACATTACCACAGATGAAAACTAGGTGGGGTTGACGATTCACCGCTGGAGTGAATCTCTGGGTCACCGAAAGGTTAAGAAACCTAGGCTGTGGAATGTGAGATGGACAGGGGAGTGTGTGTGTGTGTGTGTTTTTGACCAAACGGATCACTTTGAAGTCAGGAAAAGTTATCAGTTCTTGTTGGTTTAAGTGGGGAGAAAACCCTTCCCACAGTTTTAAAAGTTATTATCCTCCTGGACAGTGTCAAAACTGACACTCGATGGTCGATAGAAGAGTTTATGGCCCTTTATCCAAACAAATTGTTCTTTCTTTGGAGAACTTCCATCTGTAAATGACCAAATCTTGTTGGACACAAGAATGTGTTTTTCTCATCCCAGTAGATGCAGGATGAGATAAGATGCTTCTCAAAGTAGCAGGCACCATTCACGCTACAGTTTGAACATGGCCATAGCCCCTTGTCACAGTGCTAATACTGTATAATAGCTACCTCCATTTTGGACTCTCCGGCTCTGTTTACTGTTGGTCAATGGTGAGAATTTGGACGTCACGTCAAGTTGAACTCTCCACAAAAGCGCAATGCAAATTTACTTTAACTCTCTGGTTTGACTGATCCAAGCATTAAACACACATGATGCATGCAAAATGCATTAAACCTCGGAAAAAAATCTGCACAGTATAATCCAATGCAATACAGTAGCCGACGTGCATATGAACCATCCACTCACACCTCCATTCTTTCACACCGCCCTGTCATACAAACTCAAACACCCCAACAGTCAACACCTCGTCCCTGAGATTCTCCCCGGTCCTGCTTTCACTTCCGATCTGCTCCTCTGCGTCTCCATCCTCTGGTTTTAGCCCTCCCAGTGTAGCTTTCCCCCGCTGTATGAAGCTGCATAATTCCTCTGTTTATCTGGCTTCATGTTGCCCAGTAGGCTGAAATGTGACAGTTGTACTTGCCCCACAAACACACAGACTCACACAAGCAACCCTCCTACAGTTTCCGAGCTCGTTTCTGCCTCCCGCTCCTCTCCTTTGCACTGCCTTGGAGTTTGGACAGCTCAGCGTCTGTGCACGGTGAAGCCTCGACGCCCCGGGGACTTTAAGTGAATGAAGGGGAGATGGGTGAGAGGAGGAGAAACAGAGAGACAATATGAGAGCAAAAGAAGGAGGAGAGAGTGTAAGAGAAGGAGAACAACATCATTTGCCATCTTTCTTTTCTCCTCAGAGAGCAGCAGAGAGAGACGGAGGGGAGGGAGCGGGGCCAATCTTTATTACATCTGTTTTATTCATGTTGTTGACACACACGTGTGATATCAGTGTATGACCACTGGACCGTGGCAGACTGCAGTGTCTGGAAAAGGGCAAGCAGCACTGCACAGCCCCCCCCAAATCAAACCCCCACCCACCCAATTCTGCATCCGCAATCATCTTGCTCTCTTTCTTTTCTCTGCGTCCTAATGATTTCTGACCTTCACTGTTAGTTTTTTTGCTGTATGTTTGTATCATTCACCCCCTTTGCTCCTGCTTTGTTTCCTCTTTATTGTTCCAGTTTTCTCACTCTGTCTCTCTTTCACACCATCCACATCTCTGTTATCCGCCCAACCGCCCCGCCCCCGCCCCCCCTTTATGTCACGTCGGTCGGTTGTCTCATATAGAAACAGGTCATCTGAGAAGCCTCCAGTGACATTGAGAAGCCAAATTGCCATGAACGTGTGTGTGTGTGTGTGTGTGTGTCACACACTGTCATCATCCCCAGCACAACAGAGGCCACACAGAATTTATGTTCCCTGCTGCCAGAGCCACTCTGACCCCAGGGACTTTCTTATCATAAACTCTAACCTCAACCTGACATCAAACGTCGACCCCCGAGATAACATTGTAGTCACGATAAGCCCACACTAGGACTGACTGCAAGTGTTGTAACTCTCCTCTACCCTTTCGTACACCCCAGTTTTGCACACAAAAATGCACTTGTCCTACATATAGATGGCCGTAGGATGATTGTAATTGGTCAATGGGGCCGTACAAGTACACTGAAGGCAAAAGCATTCTTGTTGCTGGACCGCTTTTAATGAAGCACAACAAACAATTAAAAGAGTTGTTCCTAACCAAAGAGTCTACATTTACATAGCAACAGAAATAGTGAGGATTTATTGAGCATTCCCTGTACCTTTTGTGCTATAACCTACAACTCACAGCCACATCAGCTAATGGTGTATTGATTTCACCATACGCGCCCCATATGTTTATCCCCCAGGCCCTCCACACCATTTTCACTGTTTAAATAGGACATTATACATAAACACTGCTTTCAAAAGGCTCTTTTGATTTATGACTCAAAGCCCAAGTGATGCTCAAATCGCCGGTAAGCCATTATACTTCATCACCGGTGACCCATTATTGTTTTAAAAGCAAAGTAGCGCTGGGTAATGTTCTTATAATAGTTCTCAGGAAGATCCTTGTTGTTGTTGTCGCGAGGCAGTGTTTTCCCTCTGAGTACACATTTTATTTGTTTTCTCAACCTGAGGATAATTTGGGAGGCTAAGTTTACTTATTAAAGAAATTCACTGTAGAGGGCATTTCAGGGAGCATTATGTGTAGTCTCAATTATCAGTTTAAAGGGGACATATCATGAAAAACTCACTTTTTCAGTGCTTGTGCACATACATCTATACCAGCCCACAAGCTGAGAAATAACACAACCCAGTCAGTTTTTTTGTGGGCTGTCTAAATCAGAAAGTGATTCAACAAGCCTTTCAGACTTGGCTCCACTTCCTATGTTACATGCAGGGTCATTAAGAATCAGTGGGCATCTCCGGGGTCTGAAAAGTGAAGCCAATGCGAAAGTGCCTTAAAATTGCATTCTTTCTAATAGCCAGGAGGGGGCGACTCCTCTGGTTGCAAAAAAAGTCTGATTGCATAGAAGTCTTGTCTCCTGGTTGCAAAAAAAACAATGTGGCGACGGCCAAAATGCCGAACTTGAGGCTTCAAAGCGGCAATTCACAAACCAATGGGTGATGTTACGGTGACTACGTCCATTTCTTATATATAGTCTATGAGTAGAATATATCGCCCACAGGTTGAGAACTACCTTTGCAAAGGTGCACCATATTTTTTTTCTCAAGCCAATCAGAGCAGACTGGGCTTTTTCGGGAGGGGTTTTTAAAGAGACAGGCGCTAAAACGCAGCGTTTCAGACAGTATGAGAAAAATAATGTGTTTTTTAAACATTAAAGCATGTAAACGTGTTCTAGTAGAAAGCCCAAATACAATTATGAATATGAAAATGAGCATGATATGTCCCCTTTAATGTTTCTGTGACACAGTTTCTGATGCAGACTAGCAGTAATGTGACTTCTCTTTACTCATATCTCTACAGGGAGTAGGTGTTTTGCTGTTTGAACAGTTTTAAACATGAATCTGATCATAAATGGTGTACAAAACATGTTGATTAGTTTTGCGTTACCTGCCCTTTAGTTAACTGTAATTATTTCTTTTGAACTTTTTTTCTCACAGTAGCTTTAAATGGCTCTGTAACACAATCTCCATCTCCACTGTTGATGAAGAAGTGATTAGGACTAATCCAAGATTAATTCTCTGATGTTTTCCCCTTCAAAGCGCCAGCACATCTTCTATTCTGTAGCTTTCTCTCTAGTCTAATTAAAACTACGAGATTGGTTCATTTATCTTGAGTCCTCATCAGAGCGCTATTCTTTGCCACGACGTATTAGGCCAATCTGTGGCAGGGCGGCAGCAGGCGTTCCATCAGCAGACTGCCGGCTGGGCGCTCTGCTCTGATGTACGGCGCCGTCACCGCCGCTCTGTTGCAGCTACTGTAAGCTGAGAGCGCTAGCCCCACAGTAATTTACAGCAGTAAACAATGTCGGGCTCGCGCAAACCAACAGCCCCCCCCCCACATGCACTCTCACACAATTCTCCCTCTCGCTCTGTCACTGTGGCACTTTCAGTCTTTTTTTTATTTTATATGCCTCCTCTCCCTTTTCTTTTTTTAATGAGCCGACTGTTATTAGGGCTATAAATCAGACCAATGGGCCTGATGTATAATTCACTGTGTGTACTCACCCACCCCCCAGTGGCCCCGAGGAAGCCCACAGTGTATCACTGTCAACACACAGCTACACAGCGTGGTGGCACGAGGCGTTTTGCCGTGTAAATCCGCACACGCTCAGGAACAAAATTACAAAATATATGCACACACAAAAACAGCAACAAATTCTGCACAAATCCTGCGTGCATCACTCCCACTACACACAAATACATGAACACAAGCATGCCCCATTACACCAACACAGAACAGTAGCCATAGCACAGATCAATATCAATGCCTCGCCCTGGATGAGTCTTGCTGTGACAGGCACCCTATGATATGAAAGAGATCCAATTGATCCACGCCCTGCTAGGCCCTCATCCTCAAAAGGCCATCATTCCATTACCATTGATCCGCTCTGTGTGTGTGTGTGTGTGTGTGTGTGTGTGTGAGGGAGAGGGATGAAGGGGGGTTTGAGGGAATGAGGCACAGCCAGCAGAAGACTAATAAAAATTGAACCAGCCTGAAAGTGATTTCTATAAATGAGTATTTAAATAATAGCCGAGCAGCACGGGGTTATTGGTTTTGTAGAGCGATGGAAAATTAATGCAACTTAACCATTTTTCTATACTACAAATAGGGCTGGTGACCAGTGTATTACTTACAGATTAATAAAAGTAGAAATTAAAGGAACCTGCAGCCTTGCTATTGATATTCCTAGTAGGCACTCTTTCATTGGAGCGCATTAGTTTTCTCTGACAGACTACAGCTGCGGGGGCTCTGTTTCACAGCCTCTAAAAAGCACTCTGTGGGAAAGGATTGATCTCTGTCTGAAGGGAAACATCATCTAATATTCATTTGAAATTGCACAAAGGTTACCAGCTTCATTTGCCTTGCAACTGTTATGCTGCAAAGAGTGAATGTATTCACAGTAAAATTCAGTAATCCTTTCCTGCTTTCCCTTTGCTAGCATGCCCATGTCTCGTCTTTATCTCTGTTTTCATGTCAAGCAGCAGTTAAACGAAGTTGCAGGTTATTTTTTTCACTATTTAACATATCTGAAAATGTGTTTTATGTTTGAATTCCTCCACAGCCCATTGGTGCTCTGAACCCCAAGAGGGCAGCGTTCTTTTCAGACCGATATGAGTCCTGGGAGGATGAACAGGTGCCGAAGTTCCACTATGGCACCCACTACTCCACCTCCAGCTTCACCATGATGTGGCTGCTGCGTATGGTAAGTGCAATGCATATAAAATAATAAAATATTTTTGCAGCATTCTTAGTTGTTGCTTTTATTACAGTGGCATAAAAATCATAAAAATTAATGATATGCTGCCCTTAGGAAATCAATATTTGCAGGTTTAAATGCCGCCAAGAAGACCTCGATAGACTCCATCGATAAAAGAATGATTGAATCATTTTAGGTATTTTGCTCTCAGAGAAAGATCCTTGGGTGTAATTATGCTGGCATCCACTGTAGACGCGTATCCTCATTGGTTCGCTTTCAAATCCGCATTGTCCTGCACAGATATATAATGTTTCATTTTGATATAATATAAGAAGATCCACACACACATTATCTAGTTCTGCAAGGCGATAGTGATATGTACTGTATATAGTTTGTGTTAAATGCTGTTTATGTGTGTCTATGGTACCTCGTGTACAACAATCTTCATGTGACAAATTCAATATAATAATAATAATGATATGCATCCAAAAGATTATATGTATACATATATGTAGTCCAAGATTTTCCTCTTCAACGTATAGAACAGTATTTCCCAAAACATTTTCTACTCCTTCGTCCACTTATAAAAATGACAAACCATCGAAACCCAATTCACAACAGGCCTTATCTATAAATCATGAGAAGAGCGAATTTGTGCGTAAATGAACGTTCCTGACCATTTTTACTGCCATTTCTGCAGCACCTCGTATTATCTTGAATATACATTTATTATGCATGTGTTACTGAAAACATATTCACATGTTAATACTTTATAAATGAGACCAAATAAATACATTTAGGTGCAGTTAACAGGCTCTCGTTTTTTTCCTCTTATTAGTGAAACAAACAGAATGTACGCTAGCCTTTCATATTAGATTCAGTGTTATTAGTAGGCTAAAATTATCGGAACAATATGAACATTCAGGCTCCCTCATGTGGCACAAGGGTGTTCTGCAAATATAAGTGTTAAATAAAAGACTGGAAGAAATTCTGCTAATTTATTTGGCGACCCAAATATAATCTCCTGCGACCCACCTGTGGGTCCCGACCCAGTGTTTGGTAATGACTGGTAAAGATAATGCAGCTCATACACTGGCTGTAAAAAGACCCCACTTCCTCTGAGTTTTAAAATTATAGTTATGCACAGCAATATCCAACTTATTTGTCAAACTATTTTAATGGATTTTTAAAATGTATATTCATCGTTTCTCTTTGGAGTTTCATATTATCATTTATTCATTCCTAATTAGGCACCTACTTCCTTGAAACAAATTTATTTATGTCAAATTGAGATTATATATATGCCAAGTATTGCAACACATGCATATTGTTCCTCATTTATTGCTGCATATAATTTATTATATCTTTATGTTGTTGCCATTTAATAATAAAACAACAACAGAAACAGTGCAAGTAAATGTCTGCCATGAAAAAAAAATTTCCCCTCAAGCAAAATATTAAAATATTTGAGGAACCACCAGATATAATATGTGATTTGTTTTTGAAGAGTATATGCCGTGTACATACATTGTGCACTTTCTCTTTCGATACCTTTTGTTGAATGGATGCCATCAATCTTTCCATACTGCACTCGAGGGAGAGGGAGGTTACTAAGTTTCTCCAACGTGCAGTTTTCTCCTGTTATTGTCCCAGTAGCTCACTGTCTCAGTGACTCCCAGTAGAGTTGCCTCATTGATCCCTGCACATCATTAGCAGGCTTACTCTAAAGCCACTTTACCAGAAACCCTCACTTAAAGATCAAACTTAACATCAGAGAGTAACGGAAAACTGTTGGTGCAATAAATGTGAACTGTTTTTATGTATTTTGTGCTTATTTTTGAGATTTTTCAGTGTGCTTAATCCTGTTCTGTTGTTTTTAACTACACAATGAGATACAATGTGGTTAACCTCTTACACTTTTTAAACAAATGAGGCGTACGACGTCATTTCAGGCTGAACTTAATTAGCTATTCTACAGTATTAGTTTGCAGCATATTGTGTCCATGTCACTTGGGGGCTGTTGGGTTCAGAGCGACAGCTATTGATCTGTCCTAACAAGATTATACATGATTAGAAATGCATCAGTAACACAAGTGTATTGGCTTTAGTAGCTCACTGGGATTGTTGTTATTTCACTTGTTCATTTTGGGATTCCTGATTGTTAGAGGGAGTGTAAAAAGAGTAGATTTTGGTGATTTAGTGCTGTATTGAACCTCAAGCAACACAGACTTTTACTGCTTGTTTTTAATGCACAACAAGAGATTCTATTTTAGCTAATTACAGCAGCAGATTTAATGCATTTTTTTCCTAATCAACAGGAACCCTTCACCACGTTTTTCCTCAACTTCCAAGGAGGGAAGTTTGACCACGCTGACCGCACCTTCTCCTCAGTGTCCCGAGCCTGGAGGAACTGCCAGAGGGACACATCTGATGTTAAGGTACTGTACACACACCGATGCATGCGCGCACATGATGTGAAATTCCTGGTTGGCTTGTAAGAAGTTATAAGAGATAAAGGACTGAGCCACTCCAGGAGAATAAATCCCCATCCAGCATCCTTACAGACAAAGAAGAAAAGGTTTCAAAAGAGTAATGTCCAGTCACTACCAATCATTGTCCCCATGCAATGAAAGCTTCCTGGTCTTCTGATCAAAGCGTCGGACTAATCCTCATCTGTCCCAGCCGTCTGTCTCGGATTCAGCCAGCTATAACGTGGACTTGAATCCCTGCCCATTGGGCCCCCAAACTCTGCTGAGCTGTTGGATCTGCCCTGCAACAGCACAGGTCATTCTAATACTGAAGGCCTTCGAACCCCCAGTGCACACTTTAACTGCACTCCTAAAACATTTACAACTACAGTCAGACGTTCTGTGTCAAAGCCGGGTTTTGCTTGGTCTCCTGGCACTGGGTCACTGGATGGGGGAACAGGCAGCGCTGGTGTTGGGGGGTTTTGACGATTGATTGCGTTTACCACCTCCCCCTTCACATCCCGCCGATAAAACATATGGATTGTGTTACTACGTAGCTGGCCAGTGCTTGATTGCGAAAGCCCAACAAGAGCCCTCGTTTGCTCTCTCGGTCTAGACCTGTCAATGTGGATCACACTGCGAGAGCTCAACCTCAGATCAAAATAAAGGAGAAAATCTGGACCACATCACTTTGTTTCCATGTTCAGCTTGAATATTTAGCATATTTTGAATGAGCATCCGTCAACTTTATCCACTCGGACGCACACATTCATGTTCCAGGCAAAAGAGGAATTTAGGGACGAGATGTATCAATTTAGTATGCTAAGTACTCCGTTTAGCTTTAGCATTGGAGCCATTGATAGCGAGCCCCTGTCCCTGCCTGAGGGCAAAAAGCCCCAGTGTTTTCATACCCCACTGGTAAAGAAGGGGTGATAATAGGTTACAACACCCAGATTCAATGTGTCTCTAGCCTGGGTGACGCTAGCGTGACCTCCAGTTCCCAATCCCTTGACCCCTAGCCTCAGCCCAGAGGCATCAGAGGGGGAGAGAGAAGAGCGGAGGGGTTAGAGGTAGCAACAGTGGAAGTGTAGCGGAGGAGCCCAGAGGCCAGAGCCCCCTCCAGTGACCCATGACAGGACAGGATTGGGGATCAGAGGGGCTGGCCTCTGACCAGGCCGGAGCAAAGGGGCCACTGCACATAATGGCCCATGCAAGGCAGGCTTGAGTGTTGGGGAGCAAAGCCCTCAAGGTTTTTGTTGGTGTTAGTGTTGGTGTGTGTGTGTGTGTGTGTGTGTGTGTTTGTGTGTGTGTGCGCGTGTTTGTGTGTGTGTGCGCGCGTGCGTCCTGCCACCTCCAGCTCAAATTTACAGCAGGCTGCAGCCAGCGAACCTGGGTGAGCTGGAGGCCTCGTTAAGAGGCTGACCTTTGGTTTGCGGTCGGGTTTTGTGGAGTGAAGAGATTTCAGAAGTGAGGAAGTGCTGTGTTGTTTTAAACCTGTGTGTTTGCTTGCTCATTTGATTGGATGTTTTCACCCCCATTGATGAGAGGTGGATGTATTGTGCAGCTAATCTAAAAAAAAAAAAGGGTCATGTTACTGTTTGAGTATTTTTTGTATTTTTTAGAGATCATGTTGCATGTGACCAGGCTCTTAAAAAAAACCGCTTAAACCTGCTACTCTGGCTCAAGTTTTAAAATGGAGTATTTATATGCTGCCATCATTGCTGTTCGCCTGACAGACTGTCAGCTTGATGTTGGCTGTTCATCTCTGATGTCAGACTGTCAACATGTTTGTATCTTTCTCTCCTTCTCGAGAGCACCAGTCAGCACTTGTAGTCACACGAGCTTTGTTAACAGACAGCGGGGATACCATCAAATCCCCAAATCAAATGCTGTCAGTTAGTCTATGTTTTGAAACTACAGCGATCGACTAATCATACCATGAAATACGGTGAGATATTAGAGTTTTATTAGACTGAAAATTACTACTATTGTACTTTGTCTATGCACAAATGTCCCCACATACAGTGAGGAATGAAACCCTGCTTTGTGCTATAAAGTACATTTTAAAGGTGCTCTTGATAACATTCAGCCACTAGATGTCTCATTGTCCCTCCCCCGTTCCATTGCATTCACTTCACAACAAGTTTTTGCCAGGCACTTACTGTCAATCTCAGCCATTTATCTGTTTTCCACACTAACTGACGACCCAGAGATACCACTAGATACCAATGTCATCATACTATTGGCTCACAAGCCTTGTTAGAAGCGGGAACCAAACGTCAGAGACAAAACATTCATTTTGGACCCGCCAAAATTTTTAAAATGATAAATTCATAATAATAATATTTTTTTTCAAGAAAAGACATACTATTATTTGTTACCTTTCTAAGAGCTCTGTGGATGTATTATTTAAAAAAAATATATTTTTCTACATTAAAATGTTATCAATAAGACCTTTAAGACGATAGGAAAACACTGTATATTATCAATTTTAATATCAACAGTTTACAACACAATATACATTTCACGCTCACTACTCTATTTTATTATTTACATGAAGCAGCCAAGAGTTGAGACATCCTGGTAGGGAGGGGACGATGTAGGATTTTATACATATCACGATGAAAAACCCAATAAGTTGATTGTGGTGAATGTTCATTATTGCGATAATCGTGAGTGTCCTCATATGAGTGACTTGAAAAAGCTGTCTAGCTCGCTATCGTGGTAGAGAAGTGAAAAATAGAGCCTCACTCAGAAAATACAGGAATTATCACGTAAGAAAGAACAGATTCACACAATATTGCTATATTGTTTTTATTTATTTATCTTTTATTTATGCAGGGGGACTTTAGGAGTAATGATGACCTTATTTAAGATTATTTGATTGTTTGTTTTTCACTAAAAAAAGATGATGCAATAAAAACATTTGTTTCTTAACAAAATTTAAGGTATGTTTTAGTGCAATTTTAAGATTTTAAGCATATTTTGTGTGATTATCAGGATAATATCGCAAATCACAATTATTTTGGCCAGAATAATCATGACAAGAAATTGCCTACATCCTGGTCCATCTTTGTGTTTCTTTCTCAGTGAGACATACCCACAACAATAACATTACAGCTTAGGCCTAGAGGGCAGTATGGATTTATCTACATGTTTTTAAGCTCAGAAAGTCTTAATGTTTACACTCGTTGTTCTGCTTTGTTAAGAATGACGAATGGCTAAACATATGAGGTTACCTCTCATGTCATAACTGCATTTCTCTTCAGTCTGAAAATACTTTGTGTTGTTTGGGACAGCCAAATAAAATCATCATAGTTAGGAAAGAATTTGGCTGACTACGTCTTTTTCTGTTGTTGTGGAAGGAAGCAGGAAAAAGGCTGCTGCTTAGATGCAAACAAATCAAACGAGTACTGAGTAGTGAAAAACCACAACCGAGTGCACGCTCAGACGTTTTTGACATCTTCTATAGCGGCCAAAGCACAAATGCGGGCAGCAGACAAGCAGTCAGAAATGTAATTACCATGAATAATTGTACAATTTGGAAAACTCCACTATGTAACTGTTTTAACAGACATACACAAAACAATCTCTAAATCATTTCTGAACTGGATTTATACAGGGATTGCCCTTCTGTTTTTCTTTTACTTATACTTTTTTCTTCTTCTTCAGCTCCCCTTAATACTCTCAGACATATTCAGATCACACCTTTCCAAATCTGCCCCCTTTATGAGGGCTGGTTGTCGATGTCTCTGAGCCTTCTGGAGTTTCAGAAGCATCCTTTAGTCAGCGTTATTTTAAATGTGTCTCTGTGCTGTTTCCATGCAGGAGCTGATCCCAGAGTTCTACTACCTTCCCGAGATGTTTGTCAACGCCAACACTTACAGCCTGGGCGTGATGGAGGACAGAACTGTAGTCTCCGATGTGGAGCTGCCACCCTGGGCCAAGAGCCCGGAGGAGTTTGTACGCATCAATCGCCTGGTAAGAAACACGTACAGACGCGCACAATCTACAGGCGTCGATACAAAGTGTTAAATTATTGTCATAGTCAAGATGGACTAGGGCTGTCAAAATTGACTTAAAAAAGACTTTTGAATATTCGTTAATATTACTATTAGAAAATCTATTTTCGCTCACTTTGAAAGCTTGCACCGGATGAGGAATGGCTGATTCGTGAAGTTGAAATGAGGAGTTATTGATATGATACCTTCTCATTTTACTACAAAAACCTAAATAAAGTGGCAGATGGCTGGAGGGAGATCGTCTAAATGATTCCTACTTGCCGTTGGCTATATTGTAAGTCATTTCCAGCAAATATCACAATATAAAACATGTGTTTTCTGTTTAAAAAGTACAAACGTAGGAAGATAGCAAGTACTACTCACCCGTCTTTTAAACGGTTACGTCTCCAGTCTGATCTCGAGCGCACAGCTGATAGGTACGTGGTTTGTTTACATGAAGTAACGTAACGCTTGCTGTTAGAACACAGTGTCGCTCTCTCTGCTGCCGAGTTCTCTCCATCAATATGGTTGTTGTTGAATTATTCCTCGTTCAGCTTGACCTAGCATTGCATTTCATTTTCAATAATGAAAGTGACGTTGTGTGACTCCTATCATGTGGTGCATTCAGTGCGCGCGAGGCAGACAGCCGCGGTAGTGCTTTTTCTTTTTTTTTCCGCAATTGAATATTCATTTTCATATTTGAATATCTGTTTTTTCATACTATTCGAATATGTATTCAAATTTAGAATACTTGTTGACAGCCCTAATGGACATTATTTTTCATTTGTAATATCTGCAAGTCGCTGGTACACATTGTAAACGCACACTGCCTCATATGTCTCATAACCCAGACCAACTGAAGTCTCGCCAGAGGTTACTGCCCCTCCTATTTTAGCTGGAAATGCTAATTCAAAGAGACAGTGTTATTTCCTGATCGTCTCACAGCTCTTCCTGTTACCTGAGCCTCCCGCTCCTCCGACATGCCCAGCTCTCAGATTGCCGTGTTCGCAAAATGATCCAACATCACCTCACCCTTCCTATCCCTATCCACCTCGTCATCTCTCTTCCTGCCCTCGCTCTGGCCATGCACATCTGGTGCACGTTTGTGTGTGTGTTTGTGTGATTGCAACTGTGTTTGTGTGCAGAGAGATGTTGCAGTATCGTGTTTCTGATCTCTCCTTCCCGCCTGCTCAGCCCAAAGCAGAAATATTCAGTGTATATGCATCTCGGATGTTGTCGGACTTGCTGTCATATTTTTATTGTAGATGGTCTCTCCTCTTCCACACACACACACACACATACACACATTAGACTGTAAAACTAAGGTAACTCTTTGGATCAGATTACCTTGCTCTGCTATAGAAGGTCAAAAGCACCAGATAGGTTTATTATTTCTCTTGTGTATTGAGTAGCTTATCATTGGTCCTTTTAGTCTTTCAACTTCAAAAACTTGTTGACTTTATACAAAGTTTTACTGATACTCAAAGGCCACAATGTCCTTGTAAATGAAAATGTGTTTTTGTGGGTACATAGGCTCGAGTCAAGGAATAAAATAAAATAATATACATTACATATACATACGTTATAATGCAAATAATTATGCCTGTGTTGTTCCATTTTGAATTCTCTCTCAGGCCGTATTCCCTCCCAGTAAAATGTTTGGGGTAAAAACAGATGCAGCTTCCTGTGCGATGTGTGCCCACAGTAGTAATGGGTGCTGATGAGGCTGGGTGTGCTCTGTGACCTGTGTAGACTTGTGGTGGGGTCTGTTAACCAGCCTGCTGATATGACCAGACCCCTATCATTAATCACACACTTCTCCCTCTTCGGCTGTCAGCATGGTCTAGGCCAAGGTGGATATATCGGGGGAAGCTGGTAGTGGCGGCGGCGTTCTGTTTTCCAGTGTTGAACTTAATTTGTGCTAAAGAAAGAACATACTTGATGAATTTTTGATCGTCATCAAGCAAAGACACTTGGAGACATTACTGCTGTCGTTTCAACTGTTTTTATAGTGAAGCATCATCTTCCAAGATCGCAAAACATAGTATTGCCATGTTTCTTTTCCATATAAACAAACAAACATAATGTCAAGAACAGTCTTCAAAAAGTAATTAAATAAATGCATAATTAAAAAAAGAAGAAAATATATAAATAATGAATATAATAAAATGTAAATATATATTAAAAATAAATAAGTAATAAAAACATCAATATAATAATAATAATAAAAAATTAAAAACAGTCATAATAATCATGACAACAATAATGATAAAAGCCATAACCCATCTTGAGACCGTTGTCATGTAGTGCTGAAACAATTACATTGTAAACACCTTCTAAAATATGAGGATTTCTTTTTTCTGTTTTATATCATTGTAAGCTGAATACCTCTGTGTTTTGGACTATTGGACAAAAGTAATCAGAAAATATTGTCTTTGGATCTCAGAATTTATGATGGCCATTCTCTGCAATTTCCAGACATTTAATAGACTAAATTAATCAGTTAATTAGAAAAATAATTAACAGACAATAATCGTTAGTTGCACCTCTGTCCTGTTTTTATTGAAGTACTTGCTATGTTTTCCCCATGATTTTTACCGTCTTACTTTGCAGTAGGTGTAATTTTCCATCTTTAATACTGCTCTCCTGAGTAAATCTTGTTTAATATACTGAAGTAGAACATACTCACCTTTAGAATATCCGTAATTTGGATAATATTATTGTATACACTAAAAATCTGTCAAAACAGGAACACTGGAGAAACCAACTTGAAAGCATCTGTGTGTTAATGTGCTTTGTGCTCCTGCAGGCACAAAGCGGCTTTTCATTGCCAGTTAAAGTGCGGCAGCCTCATCTACCTCTGCTCCCTCAATTTCCTCTGGTCCTTTCCTTTGTGCCCAATTTAGCACTGCAGAGGCAATTTAGACTTCTCCAAATGGTCTACACCCACGCACAGCTACCTGCTAGTTACTGCTTTCAGGCTGATACAATTTCAGTCTGCGGTTTTCTTTCTCTACTGTGTGCAAATTGGAATATTGATCCAGCGTGCAGCCAAGCCCAGCAGGCAGGTGTAGGTGCACAGAAACAAAACAAGCTCAGTTAAAAGGGAGCTTTCATAAGGGGACTGTGAATGTCTGCTTCAGAACAGCATAAACACACATGGTAAGTTTGTAACATCGCTGATCAATAAACCTCAGGCAGTATTGGGCAGTCAAATTATTGTCACGTCAGATTGATCCATTCCTGCAAGATGTGAATGGCTTCACATTAGGGCTGTCGATATGATACGTATCATGATACAGGGGTAACGATTAAATATGTTGTGATGTATTGCAATATTGTTAGCAAGGCGATATATTGATATATTTTTTTCAAATATAATTTTAGGAAAACTGACCGACATCATTACACATGAATACAATTGGACTCATTGGATCCACAAGAGTCTCAGCTTTACAGTGATACCCAATTTATGTCATTCTAAGACTGTTCAGGGACCTCAGTATGCAGAAATAATAAAATACACCATTTTAGAATAGATGAAAATAACACATTTGTACTGCATGCAAAAAAGCTGTGTGTTTTTTCCCCAAAACTGCATGTGATTATCATAAAGTGGGCATGTCTGTAAAGGGGAGACTCCTGGGTACCCAGAGAACCCATTTTCATTCACATATCTTGAGGTCAGAGGTCAAGGGAACCGTTTTGAAAATGGCCATGCCAGTTTTTCCTCGCCAAAATTTAGCGTAACGTTGGAGCGTTATTTGGCCTTCTTCGCGACATGCAGGTATTATATGGTTGGTACCAATGGATTCCTTGTACCTTCACTCAAGCTTTAAAACTGACCTCCGAAATACAGAATAGCGGGTCGTCGGATTTTTAAGAGGTTAATTAAATATCGATACAGCGTTTTGGAGAATCGATACAGTATCGCAAAACACAATATCGCGATACTCGTGTATCGATATTTTCTTACACCCCTACTTCACTTGTGTTAATTTGTCATGCAAAAAACAGCATTTGGATTATGTCTTATCAATGATTTGATCAGTTAACTGTATATTAGGATACAGGATATATTTTGTCTTTAACAGACATACAGTCATACAGTACTACAAAACATATACAGACAGTACAGGAGGATGGACAGGAAGAATAAAGGGAAAAATGGGCCGAGGACGAGGCAGAGGGAGGGATGTGTGGGTGGACAGGTCTCTGGTCATGACAGATAGCTGGCATTAGAGGGTGTCAGCTGGCAACTGTGGTACTGTTGGGAGAGAGATGAGCATGGTGGAGAAGAGAGAGCAAGACTGAAGGAGTTAATGGGCTGTTTGGCTCTCTTTAGCTTGTCTGCTGCTAATGGCCTCGCAACACACGGATAGACAGCAGGAGAGAACACGCAAACACACGCAAATGCACGCACGCTTTACAAACACACACATGCCTGCTGTCTCCACTCTGGTTATGAGCCCTAGATGATTAACAGCTAATTAGGGCCCAATCTGCAAAGGCCATTAAAAGCCTCTCACAGTAAAGGATTGTGCTGCTGTGCAAAACGGCAGCTTGTTTTTGTTGTTGTGAGTGAGAGTTGCACGGTTGGTTAAAAAAAAGAAAAAAATCCAGCAGAATATATAAACATTACATCAAACTGTAGCCTGGTTTATATTGCTCTGGTGTTGGAAGTGTCATAGTTCATCACTAATGTTTAGTAAAACGTGTGTTGCATGGCAACAGATTAGCTGCCTACACAGATTGTTGTTTAACCTCTGGCTTGAAGGCTCCAGTTCAGCTGAAAACTGTGGGTTTGACGTGTTTAGGAATGGTTGGATTTTAGACAGACTTACTGGAGACAGAGCGCCTCAAGCATGCACCTTCACAACACTGAAGTGCCTACAGTATACTTAAAGGCTTGCTTGTAAAGGCACACTCCCTTTTTCTTGACCCATCACAAACCCACGCACACATACACGCAGAGACAGCGGGTCTTGAGGCGGCATGCCGCAGAGATCAGGGGCTGCTTGTTGTTTTTACCAGGAGGTCGAAGGAGAGGTTAAGAACTTGATCCCTCCTCCGGCAGATAACTACATGTCTCTGGGCACTGTCAGCCTCTCTGACATTCCACTATATATGACCACATCTCACTTCTCAGGTCTGCTAACCATTAGTAAGATAGCAGGTGATCGTGTGTATATACGCTTGTGTGTGTGTTTGTGTGCACATCCATGTTTACCTGTGCTGTCATGTGTCCTGTCTTCCCTGGAGCTACTGATATGGAGCAGCCGAAACCACAGTCTGTTATAATGGCCATCTCCTACTGTGAATAGTCTAATGGTAGAATAGTTAAGATTCACATTAAAGCAGCCAGAATCTCAAAAATTATATTGTTTGAGCTGTAAAGCACTGTGTTGGTTATCTACTAGGAGTGGGGGAAAAAATCGGTACAGCATAGCATCGCGATATTTTGCGTGGCAATATTGTATCGATATGCGGACGTCAAGTATCCGCTTTTATTATATAAATATTAACCTCTTAACAATCCGATGGTCCGCCGGTGAGCCCGGCTGCTATTCTGTCTTTTAGAGGTTATAGCGGGCTCAGTCTTAAAGCTAGAGTGAAGATATTGAACCTCAGGAATTGATTGGTGTCATGTTAGCTTGTCGGGAAGAACGCTAAATAAAGCTCCAAAGTTACGCTAAATTTTGGCGAGGAAAAACTGGCATGGCCATTTTCGAAGCAGACCCTTGACCTCTGACCTCAAAATATGTGAATGAAAACTCTGAGATGAACAGAGTGAAAACTGTATCTGATTAGATAAAACAGATGTTGACAAATTGCATAATATTCAATTGAAAAAAAATAAATCGCAAACAACATCTAACTTTAATTTATTTGAAATATAAGACCAAGAATTAAATATTCGTAATCAAACAAATATAGTTCTGGATCATTGGGTGACCAATATGGGTGCTTATGTCGTGTTAGTTCCACAGATTTTATGCATCTTTTTTCCAGGGCAGCAGGTATCTTTTTTATTCCTAACACTGATTTGTCCAATCATAACTGACAACAAAGACCATGTCCATTTCTCTTCTGTGAAAGGTGGGGGTGTAATAACCCATTTGAACTCTACGGGGACAATTTGCTGCTCCATAGTTCACATGTTTGGTTCCCTTCAGTCATCTGCGCTCTTGTAGTGCTGCTGACAGACCTGCAAACCACACACATGGGAGAGACGGGCAGCACATTACTTTCGGCCTTTTTCCCCTTATAAAGCATCTGCTCACTCAAAGCAGTGACAGAGCCATCAGTTAAACTGCCCTCACAGAGACTTTCCTCTTGTTGAATGGGCAAAGCCAATTGAGTGATGGGTCAGAAGTTGATACTGAGAGGGTTGACCACAGTTCACCACCACATGTGGTAAACCGTCACTGTAAGTACCCAACACAGCTCTATGGATGTTAGACACTAAAGTTACTTGTGTGATTCTCTCAAAGTAATCCTATTAACCATTATGCTATTAAGTGAATCACAGAGAGAAGTCATTGTGCTGCTTTGGGTGCTTAGTGTGTGTCAAAATCATAGACTGTATAAAATATAGACATAGTCTCCGTGACGTCACCCATAGGTTTCTGAAGAGCGGTTATGAAGCTCAAAGTGGGTGGCTCCGGCTGTCGCCATCTTGGCAATGACGACCAGGCGTCAACCTCCGGGTCTGAAAAGTGAAGCCAATGCTGAATTGCCTTAAACTTGCATTCTTTCTAATAGCCAGCAGGGGGCGACTCCTCTGGTTGCAAAAAGAAGTCTGATTGTATAGAAGTCTATGAGAAAATGACCCTACTTCTCACTTGATTTATTACCTCAGTAAACATTGTAAACATGAGTTTATGGTCTCAATCGCTAGTTTCAAGTCTTCTTCAATACAGCATGATGTTCATTTAGTAAATTATGGTCCCATTTAGGGTCAAGTAGACCATATAGCAGGGTAGTGCGTGGCTACTTTGTGATTAACAGGTTGCTACCACGGCGTTGTCCGGTCTGGGAGTTCTCCTATTCAGCATTCGGTTGTACTTAGCTCCACCCTCTGATGACGACACAGCCTAACTCACAGCTGATCCAAAAATGGGCAAAGAGGTGGATCGTAGGTGGAGCTGAGGCGGCCTGGCTGACGCAGCAGAGCAGACGGCTAGCAGCTAACGACCTGGTACGGCACCCACCTGTCACAAAAAAAGTGTCCACACCCTTAATTATGCCGAACTTTAAGCCTTAATAAAATTTAAACGGGTGAGCTATATAAAAATTCACCCCCTGAACAGTTGTCATGAATGGGGAAATTAGCTATAAAGACCAAAACACATGTTTATTTCTGCTGTAAAGTTGGCCATTTTAACATCTATGGCATCATATGGCGTCTATGGGGATTGACTCCCTTTTGGAGCCAGCCTCAAGTGGCCATTTGAGGAACTGCAGTTTTTGGCACTTCTGCGTTGGCTTTATTTTTCAGCACCGGATGTTGCCGCTTGGTAAAATCCCTTGGATGCTGAACAATAAAAGATGTGTCTTTAATACCTGATTGGATATCTGTGCTGTGCCTTAAGCAATTGTGATTAGAGCCTGTGATGCAGGCATGGTGTGTGTGAATTTCCATATGACTGGAATAACAGAGGTGTTACATGTTGCTTTCCTTGATGACACATATAACAGTACTCCAGCATGACAATATCCCTGTAATGTGAAACAGTTATCAATACCTCTCCCACTGAGAATCAACACCCAACTTTATCAGTCTAAGCAGACTTTCTGCCCCATTATTTTGCTTCACAAGTATATTTTTATAATCCCAGTAGTGGTCACACCCCACCCCCACCCCTAAAATGTAAAATAATGGAATCGTGGTCGGCCATTTTTATAGCAATCACAGTAACACAAGCTGCTGTATTCTGGTTGAACATCTAAAAAGCCAGACAGACCCAGGTACATTTCTCAGGAGTTGGCGGATCACACTGGGATATATAGCAAGTGAATATTGGACTTACATTTGACAGGTAACCAAACAAGGAAATGCATCTTGAAGCCCATGTTGTTCTGTGTTTTTTTTTTATGTGTCAGGAGGCAATTATTTGTTAGTCTTTAGTATATCAGGGCTGCGGTTTGTTTTGTGGTGTAGCTGCAGTTTTAAAATTCAATAGAAATTCTCTCTGAATACACTCACATCATTTTCACTTTGAACTATGATGGCGAGCCTCACACTTCATCTTACAGCTGTTAATGTGGTCACCCCACAGTAATCTTGCCTGCAGAGGTAAACATCTCCCGCTCAGCGCTAACAGACAAATGTCATATTAATATGAGCCAAATCACCTTTACCCCCCCAAATCCCCATATACTCACACTATCAGCGTCTTTGAAAGTCCTTTTCTGAAGTCTGTCAGTTTTATATGCTGACAGCCTTTCACACTTACAGAAACTATGTCATCATGGCAGACAAGTCCATTATCCTACCAGTTTATGATCAAGGAAGGAGAAACGGGGTGTTATTTGCCATCTGATGAGATAATTTACAAGACTGAATATTGTGACCATTGTGTCATTATGCAGAATTGTCCAGTGTCTGTACGAAATCTGAGGGAGAGCTGCGTACAGGACACAAAGGACCACCAGCTACACCGAGTCAAAGATCACGGCTGTTTACATTCACCTCTCATCCGCAGCGCGCTCTCTGATCAGACAGCCGCTGGGATGCACATAATGCCGTTCCCACCAGCCTCCACATCTTATCCTCACAGGAACCCCATGGGAATCCATGTGTGAGCTGAGGTAAACCACTGCGAGGACCAGTCACTAACCACTGAGATATACTTACGCGCTTGTGAATGACTGAGTGAGTGAAAATCTTAACGTCGTCTAGCCCGCTACGGCCTCATGTAACAGAACACAGTTTACCATGTTAGCCTAGCGCTAATCTATTCCCCCGGTGTCTCCTCCGAGAGCCTTGTTGTTGGATGGGAATGAGCACGTGGGGTAGAGGGGGGGTTATCTGGCTAATGTCAGACAGCGCTCACTGTAGGGGTATTGTCATGCATAAGGGCAGACATGTTTACTGTGTGCTCGGTGTTTTACGAGCTGTCCCCCCTTCTCCTGTGCCTCCCCCTCTCCCCTGTCCTCTCCCCCCCCCTCCTCCTCCTCTTCTTCGTCCTCCTCTTCAATGACGTAATGGAGGAGGCCGACGAGAGCCTGAGAAATGGGATGATCTACTGCTGCTGACATACTCACTCACTAATGTTGTCCTTCTCCCTTTTCCTGCACTCCTCCACTCTCTCAGTTTACTTCTGCCAAAGTCTACCGAGATGCTTTTTTTTGCTTGCTTGCAGTATTAATCTGTTTTCATACTTCATAACACTCCAGCACTGGACATCTTGTGTCGTCATCTTTGCTATATTTAAAAGTTGTCTTTGCTCTCTGCCCCGTCCCAAGCTAATGTGCTCAGTCGAGCATTAACAGCAACAATTTCTTTTTTTAAATTTTGGCATGTATAACTCTCTATCAAAAGGTGTATAATTGCAAGAAGATAAGAGCCTGGCGACATAGTAGAAGTTTTCTGATTTCGATATATATACGAATATTACAATGTATGCAAAATTTAAAAAAATAATCAGATGGGAAAAAAATAAAGCAGGTTCCCACTGTGCATCAAACTCTTATAAAACTTTACAAAATATTTTTTCAGCTTTTAGTTATAACTGGTTTATAATGTAAATTTAGACAACAGAAAGTTGATAAATGATGATACTGAGTTATCACCCAGCGGCCCTACAAGAGATCACATTAACTTAATAAGAACAGTATTCTGTTGTGTATAAACTTAAGTCTATATTTGTTTTTAAATTCATGTAAAACTATAATTTGTGATATTAGTGACATCACTAGGGCTGCAATTGAGGATTATTTTCCTTTTTTTTATAATAAAAACAAGTTTACTTAAAAAAATGTTTTATTTGATTAATCATTTGTGGTATATAAAACATCTGTGAAAAATTCCCATCATAATATCAAAGAGCACAAGGTGACGTCATCAAATGTCTTGTTTTTGATGATCTGTCCAAAACCCAAAAATATAAAATTTGCTGTAATGTAAGACCAAGAAGATCTGCAACTAGAGCTGCAACGATTAATCGATTTGTTGTCAACTATTAAATTGATCATCAACTATTTTGCTAATCGATTGATTGGTTTGAGAATTTCTTTAAGAAAAAAAAGTCAAAATTCTCTTATTTTAGCTTCTTAAATGTGAATATTTTCTGGTTTCTTTTCCTCTATGACCGTAAACTGAATATCTTTGAGTTGTGGACAAAACAAAACATTTAAGATGTATTCTTGGGCTTTGGGAAACACTGATCGACATTTTTCACCATTTTCTGACATTTTATAAATCAAACAACTAATCTATTAATCAAGAAAATAATCAAGAGATTAATCGACAATGAAATTAATCGTTAGTTGCAGCCCTATCTGCAATCATCAAATCTTTGGCAATTCTGCTTGTTGCTCGTTGTCGTTGTATTATTGCACTTATTTAGGGATGCATTTAAGGGTCAGGCATACTTCCTTTTGTTCCATACATGCACACAGAGAAATACTCACTAACAAGCTGCAGCTCCACATAAGCCAACACCCTACTAACCTCTCCTTGAAGGGTAGCTACACTCAAGCTGATCAGTTGAGTCATTCATCCTAATCATCTCCACTCTGTGTTGAGAGGCCTCCGCACCTTCAGACAGACGGAGAGACCGTCCAGTCCTCCCGCCGACTCTATAATCATCTGAGACAACAATGCTCCTCTCAACAGCTATCCAAATATCCCCACATTCAGCACGCTTCCTCAGTGGCCCTCTGTTTAATCAGCTCTGACTGTTGACTTAGCGCTTGCTCACTTCGTCCTATTGTGGATGTGTCTTATGGCGCCGGTGATGTATTTGCTAGCTTGTAAGCCTCTCTGTATGGAGGCGGACAGATGGTTGGACTCTCTGCAGGTGCTTATTAGCTGTTGATGAGATTATAGTAGACGGTTATGAAATAGCCGTTTTCTCCTCCTTCTTGCCAATCAAAAGATTTTTAAAAAATATTTAATTTGATGTCCCGGTAACCAGGCTTTAATTCCACTTTAACAGATTATTATAATTTGTTGTGCTGCATCATATTGTTTGTCATTATCAAGCATTAACTAAAGACTAAAAAGATAAGACAACCACAGCAGCATTACTGCCTTCTGAGTTTGAGTCGGCACCATTCGCTTCATCCATTTACTCCTCAATCAGTATTGTTTACTCCATTGTCTGTGCTGTAAATTGGACCACTTTTGCAGTCTACACTACGCCATTTGTCTGACTAAGACCAAATCCACCATGACATGTTTGTTTTGGGGAGATACTTTCCCAATCACTGCTCATTCTGCTTCTTTTCACCCCCATAACATGATATTCTTGCTTTTCAAGTGGCTGAGGGATAATAAGAGGGACGGGAGAGAGAGTTGGGGTTAGAGTTTCAGGTTCCACTTGCCAGCGAGTGCCTCCGTTGACCCGTAGCCAGAACTCTCACAGTTGTGACCTACCTAATTAGTAGAGCAGGAAGGAGGGGGAACTGAAGTAATGCACACAACCCATCTGGGCTTTTCTTGGTGTGTGAATATGGGAATAAAGGAAATGGTTTGTTAGCTGTGCGGCTGCTCTGAGGCTCTCATTCCTTACGTCACCCGTTGCTTTTTTTTTTTCTTTCCTCTTCCATGTTGGGGGGCCCCCTCTCCCCTGGCCGGCAACAGGCTTCCTCTGCCTGCTTCAAAATGACAATCGGCTTCTCATTTACAGCGAGCTAATAAGCCCTTTAATCAGAGTGCTTGTCAACCTCAGGGCAAGGCAACTCCAGAGGAGTTGATCCAAAGGATCAGATGACTGGAAGAAAGAAAAAAAAGGGAGCAGCGCTTCTAGTGAGAGAATAAGTAGAAGGGAAAATAAAAGGGGGTTGTTGAACTTGGAGGAAGAAAAGAGAATTGAAACAAGAGATATTAGACTTGTATTAAGGTAAGAAGAATAGACTGGTTTCCGCTGAGGATGATGATGTTTGTTGTCCTTGGAAACACACATTTGATTGAATAGAACGCACAATAAGAGAACTACTGATTCTGTGGTTTAGCAGCATAATTCTTTTCACGTGAAAAAGCATGATGTTTCACTGTCACACACACTGAATCTGGTTTTCAGGATGTTTTGATCAGCTCGTTCTTAAACAGTCGTTTCAGTATATACAGACCTGACAACTGTTTGCTTTATTCATCCGTAATCGATACAAAAGAAAACAGTCTGCCGCTGACAACACTCTGCATACAACATGTGCATTCGATTACACACCCACACCATCAGTGACACACGCACGGGGACATGCGCGCACGCTCGTATCGCCGTTGTTGGCATGCAAATGAGTGGATTGATTTGTTAAGTGACATTTTAACATCCTTACAGACAGCTCTCCATAAGTCCTTAAAAGGGTTTTTAAGGGCCAATGAGGGAAGGAGGAGAGCATTCAGTGTCACCTCATTAAAGCTGAAGTGAAATCCTGCTCAATCCAGACCATAAAGCTAACCGCAAAACCACAGCGAGGCATAGAAACTTCACTGATAGGCCTGGTGCAGACCTGTAGCATGCACAGACACTTTTACTTTTGAGCAAAGAAATCGCTAAAAGAAGTCCAAAGCGAGGTAAAAAGAAAAGGGGATAAAAATAAATCACTTGCAAGCAGAAAAAGCATTCCAACATGAGGCTGTAGACGAGATCAGACGCTCTCGGCTTTTGCTCCTCAGGACTCCTGAGTAATCCTGGTTTAATGTCCACCAGCTGGTTAATTGCAATCATTTGGTGTCTCGGGTCTGATGTCTCAAATAAGGAGAGCATGACTTTTAAGTCCTCAGTCTAGAGTATATCTCCCTCTATAGCATATTGACGGACACATAGTCAAACTGTCATTCTTTCAGTGTTTTTGTGTTTTTTTTAGGCTTTAAATTCACACTCCAGCTACAGACGTTTCAGAAAGGAAAGAATTAAAGTAATCTGAGACTCGCACACAGGAAAAGGCACGTTAATTATCATACCCCTGAAACTGGCAGGCAAGCAAAATACGCATTAAATTCAAGAAGAGAAATTAGAGATAATTTGAATACTTGGGTGCTTTGAAGGGCAAAAAACTGATTAAGGTAAATGATTACATTTTCTTACATAGGAGAATATTCCAAATTATTGTTGCCGTTGGAAACAAGTCACAGCACACAACAAAGGGGACCCCCTTATGCTTCAAAGGTGTGCTTTGTCAAATCCTTAACAATAGAAATGTGGGATTCTAGTGACTTCTACCCCCAATCAGCATTTACATAAAGGCATGCTAAATTATTCATTAATTATCAGAGAGTCCCCTGTGGATGGGGATGACACACACACTGGCTGCTAATTGGCCCATCAATAATCCTGCCTGCTTCTCCTGAAGTGGCACCAGATCCCACCTCAGGAATCCGCTATCTGCCCCAACCTTCTGCCACACTATTTCCACAGTGTGGCTCTACAGAAGGAGACGTTTCCACACCTGCTCACCTGGAGCATTGTTAATGGGTTGTCGGTACATGCCTGATTTCTGTACTTTACTCCCCGCTTGTCCATCAAGTAGCATAAATTCCTCACACGCAGGCTTCTAGATATAAGTGGAACATTTGATGTCCCTGTTGATTTTTTCACAATACACATGTGTATAATTGAAATTGCATTAGTATGATATTGTCTGTATTCGCAAACAAAGGATGGTATTGTATTATGAGCTAAAAAAAAAAGGGATAAGGCTGGGGATTTTCTATATTTTTGTTGCCACGAAAATATGAAAACCAACAATGTTCTAGTCCGTCACAACACTGTCGGTGGCACTCAGCCCAAATCTCATTCATTCCTTCTGAAGATGTTAATCTTGGAAAATGGGTCAGAAATATATATAAAAAAAAAATATATATATATATTTTATTTATTTTAAACAAAAAATTGCAGAATTTAGAACAAAACATTAATTAAGAAATAATAATAATTATTAATAAAAATTATATTAATAAAAAATAAACAAAAAATGTAATAAATAACAAGCCCCCCCCCCCCAAAAAAGAGAAAAAAACAGGACTAATGTTGACACCCACCCCCCAAATAGGTCTCCATATAATACATAATATAATATAATATAATACAATACAATAAAGTTACATAAATTGTTGGATTTAGTTACTTACAAATATATAATTTCATTAAAAAGGGGGAAATAATTTCCTGAAGCAGCTGGGCACTGTAGTTTAGCAATTGGTACTCAAACAGAGTAATAGTGTATTTGCTGGGGACTATTTTCAGAGTTTGGTAGGGCTGTGTGTTGGTACTCGATACCTTTAAAGGTATCACCGAAATAACTCAATACCAAGTAGTATGGAAACTTCTCCAGTCAAACTATACCTTCATTTTATCCCAGATCTAGAAAAAATTGACTATTTGTATGGTTTTGCTTGCGGCCAATCACCACAAGCATTGTTTGATTTAATGTGACGTGTGATTGGCCCACTACCGCAGAAGCTACAACCCATACAGTCTGGTGTGGTCAAGTTGAGCGTGGCGTATTTGACGAGTTGTGTTGGCAGTTCAGCGTGCCGAAGTGCCACTAAAACTTCCATTCACATGATGGGTATCGAATGAAGTAGAGAAAAAAAAAAGGTATCAAATGAAGTACTTCATGGTATCGGTATCACTTTGAGGGTACTGGTATCGCAATTTTTGAAACGATGCATTGGTGTGGCTCACTGATGTTTTTTTATTGGACAAATATGGAGGTCTATGGCACAGGGTGTTGGTTTTGGTGTTTTCATGGGATTTGTTGACCGTACGAAAAATGTGGAATATAACCAGATTTATTCTTTAATATTATGCGAGCAGCAAACTTGAAATGTTTACTGTCTGAATGTATCGCTGTAAATAAATGTGAAATCCCACGTCTAGTCAGAGGGTCAGAATATAGCTCTCGATTTACTTCCCTCCCAACCTCATTGTTGTCTGAGTGCCGAGATAACACTGTGCACTTTTTGAAAGAGCTTTGAAGAACCGTGATCAAGGCAGTTTACTGTATCCCCTCAGGCGGAGGCAGATATTCTTTGAATCTCTGAGATCCGCTGAGGTTAAATTCCTACACCTAGACTTCAGTCACAGAGTGCTGCTGAGCCTTTTGTTAGACAGACCAAACAAACACAATAATACACACTTACAATGACATCACAGCACACACACACACACACACACACACACACACACACACACTCATCTGCACACTCTCACTTATTCTGTCTCTCCCCAAATGGTACATGCAAGTGATTTCCATAAAGGCGGGCCTCTTGAGAGGGAGCTGCAATAACATGGCTGCTCTTTGTTTCCCCGTGCTGATTGACAGTAGATTGCAGTGCACATTAAATGCCCATCAGGCCCAGCTTTAGTTTTAGATACAGGGGAGCAGGGCCCGTCAAAGGTCAATCGTAGCATATAATGAACTGATCTCTCTCTCTCGCTCACACACACACACAATTGAACCCCACTCTGCCTGCTATTAAAGAGAGTTTGAATAAAGAGGGATTCCCTGGCTTATAATGTAACATTAATAAAAAAGGATTGCCTTATGACACAAGCCTTTAAACACACTTCACACTCTGAACATGCTGATGCCTGAGGGACAGATAGACACGGAGTCTAGACTCTCTTAGACTCCAGGGGTGTTCTGTTTTATCTTAATACTAAATGTGAGCTTAGTTTTGTTTCAGCAAAATTTACCGCATAGTGTCAAGTTGTCACACAAAGGGGAAAAGAATAGACCGATCTCTCTCCATCTGCTAATTCTGTCAACTCTCCAGCTCTCAGAGCAGTGATTGCATCCAAGTGAGGCATTGTCCAAAATACCAATGTGTGTAATAACCATAAACTTACAGTATACAGTACACCGATTAGTTCTACATAGGGCTGTCAATTAATTAAAATAGTTAATCGCGATTAATCACACATTTTTTATCTGTTCAAAATGTAACTTAAAGAGAGATTTTGTCAAGTTTTAATACTCAAATATGCTTGCTTTATGCAAATGTATGTATATATTTATTATTGGAAATCAATTAACAACACAAAACAATGACACATATTGTCCAGAAACCTTCACAGGTACTGCATTTAGCATAAAACATATGCTCAAATCACAACATGGCAAACTCAAGCCCAACAGGCAACAACAGCTGTCAGTGTGCTGACTTGACTATGACTTGCCCCAAACTGCATGTGATGATCATAAAGTGGGCATGTCTGTAAAGGGAAGACTCATGGATACCCATAGAACCCATTGTCATTCACATATCTTGAGGTCAGAGGTCAAGGGACCCCTTTGAAAATGGCCATGACAGTTTTTCCTCGCCAAAATGTAGTGCAAGTTTGGAGCGTTATTTAACCTCCTTCCCAACAAGCCAGCACAACATGGTACCGATGGAATCCTTAGGGTTTCATATTAATATATGAATATGTATTTGTGTTAACGTTGACAGCCCTAGTTCTACACCTATGACAAAAAAGCTATGAACCAGTCTTCCAAGTTACAGTAAGAGTAAACTCTTGCTTGAAATTTTTCGATCGTCTGTATCGATACAAAAACAATACTTTCTATAATATCTTACTTTGAGAGGAATTAACATATTTTTTTTTCTCTCAAAACTCTCTCTAATGTTAAATGTTGTTTTAGCTTTTTTAATTTGAGTATTTTTGATACACAGTGCTACAGAGTAACGCCTGGCCACTGACTCTGAACCACAGATTTACTTGGATGAACAACATTTTCATCCCAGTTGGATCTTAAAGGTTTTATAATTAAAGGTGTGGTTAACCACCCAACCTACCTAGGGTGATAAACATCTCAAAACAATTAACAGTTCTAGAAGTACGCAATTAAAACTCAATCAAAAGTACATCGATGGGTGCCCCGCTAGCTCAGTTGGTAGTGCGGGCGCCCATAAGGCTGAGTCCTGACCGCGGTAGGCCCGGGTTCGAATCCGACCTGTGGCCGTTTCCGCATGTCGCCCCCTCTCTCTCCCCCTTTCTAGACTATCCACTGTCCTATCAATAAAGCTTGAAAATGCCAAAAAAATAACATTTAAAAAAAAAAAAAAAAAAAAAGAGTACATCGATAACAAGAAGTGGAAGTGCAGAGAAGGTAATACTTCAAATATATAAAACAAATATCTCCCATATAAATAAAAATGGTTACATGAGAGGAAACATTAAAGGAACAGTGTGTAGCATTTAGGGGGATCTATTGGCAGAAATGGAATATAACATTAATAATTAAGTAAGTATGTTTTCTTTAGTGTATGACCACCTGAAAATAAGAATCATTGTGTTTTCGTTACCTTAGAATGAGCCGTTTATATCTACATACCGAGCAGGTCCTCTCTTCACGGAGCCGGCCGCCATGTTTCTACAGTAGGCCAGAACAGACAAACCAAACACTGGCACTAGAGAGGGACATTCAAGTTTTCCAGCGGCCACCGTAGTTCTCCTACACACTTGGCACATGGGAGAAGTTTCAGTTGGTTGCAATCTGCAACCTCACCGCTAGATGCGCCAAATCCTACACACTGCATCCTTAAAATATTATGCATTGCAAACGCGTTAAAAACACATTTTAACAGAAAAATGCCACACATAGAGTATGCATCGTATTTTATCTTAACGTACATTTATATTATCGGCGAGACTATGGACAGCTATCGACACGAATCAATAATGTTTTCAAATAGCTTTCCACCCACATGTGCGAGTAATTACGCTCACAGACACATTTCGATTGATAACAAAAATGTATTGACGTGAAATACACAGCCTTTGTTAGTGTGTTTGTTTCCACACATTGAATCTGAAAACCTTTTATCTCTTTGTCTGCTGAGGTTTCTTTTCTAGGAACCAATGCTATGATTCGTATTCTTGTATTACCCTCCCAATGATTGTATTGTTAAGCTTCTCATCAGTTCAGATTATGGAATTTGTGACGGCATCGAAAATTCAGTCCGTACTCAAGTTGCAGTAAAAACATCATCATACCTCCACCGCACACGGCCTCCTTTTTATGCCCGCGCTTTCCTCTCTGATTGAAAGTTGTAATTAAGAGAGTCAGGAAGAATTAGATGCAGAATGAGCTGTCAGAAAGTCACATTTAAGTGAGGGATGCGTTGGTCTCTGCAGTAAAAATTTAAATGATATAAATTGCCATTTAAGTGTAGCACAGGCTAATGTTTTGTCACAAATTAATGTGACACAAGGCAGCAATGACAATCAAGGGCTGCCTCATTCTAATTTGGTCGTGTTTAGAGGGCTTTTGTGAGGCGACAGCTTTACACAAATTAACACAATTGCCTGTTTTTATGAGGAAACCATAAATGTTTTTTCCCTCCTTTGCCGGCTAATGAGGAGAGAAAACGGCTTGTATCTCAGCGTTATGGGAATGCAGAGACGTCTGCAGAGGAGCAACACGGTGCTCTTATCCGCCCACAAGCAGCAGAGAAGAGAACAAAGACGGAGGCTGAAATGGCTCCCTAATGAACTACAAGAGTCCTCTAATGTTTTGATGTTCCCGTATGATCAGATATGGATTTACTCTGCTTTTTGCTCATTATAGAAATCATTGGCAGATTCTGTCACAGGAACAATTAGAAGGATATTCTGCTTTCTCTGAGGAGTTCATCTGTGAGGGGCATTAGTGATAGCTGCTGCTCAGTAATGGGATGAGGAACATGTAGCATTTGGTTACAGTATGGTGTGTTAATGTTCTGCATCATCTCTTCCTCTCCTTCATTTACAGGCTCTGGAGAGCGAGTTTGTGTCCTGCCAGCTCCACCAGTGGATCGATCTGATCTTTGGCTACAAGCAGCAGGGACCTGAAGCCACCAGAGCCCTCAATGTTTTCTATTATCTGACCTATGAAGGTGCAGTCAACCTCAGCTCCATCAGCGACCCCATTCTCAGAGAGGTGAGCTGATACACGATACAGTAATAATAATAATACACTTCATTTATGTAGCACCTTTCCAAAACAAAGTTTACAAGCTGCTTTACATGGTAAAAACCAGTGGGCAACCTCCGGGTCTGAAAAGTGAAGCCAATGCTGAAGTGCCTTAAACTTGCATTCTTTCTAACAGCCAGCAGGGGGCGACTCCTCTGGTTGCAAAAAGAAGTCTGATTGTATAAAAGTCTGTGAGAAAATGACTCTACTTCTCACTTGATTTATTACCTCAGTAAACATTGTAAACATGACTTTATGGTCTCAATCGCTAGTTTCAAGTCTTCTTCAATACAGCATGATTTTCATTTAGTAAATTATGGTCCCATTTAGAGTCAAATAGACCCTAAAGCAAGGTAAGCTTTAGGGCGTGGCTACCTTGTGATTGACAGGTCACTACCACGGCGTTGTACGGTCTGGGAGTTATCTGTATCTTTGTCTTACAACTTTAACCCTTTCACAGTGTGTTTTCAGTTCATGAGAGTTAATTGTAACATTTTGGTCGCCTGAATATATCTTATTCAACGGTCGGTTGTGCTTAGCTCCACCCTCTTGTGTCACTTCTGGTTACACATAACCAAGATGGCGACGGCCAAAATGCCGAACTCGAGGCTTCACAACGGCAGTCCACAAACCAATGGGTGACGTCACGGCGACTACGTCCACTTATTATATACAGTCTATGGTAAAAACAACAGAATCATGAAAGTGTTAATCATAAAAACAATAAGACCAATATCACTATCCATAAAACAATAATTAAAATCAAGCAGTGCGACATAAAACATAGTAAAAATATAATTAAAACAATAAACCAAAATGGTTAGGGAAGGTAAGATAGAAGGATCACAGGAGGGTTAGACTATTAAAGTGTGTTTTAAGTAGAGTCTTAAATGAAGAGACAAACATGTACATGCATATATGCACATGCACATTTTAATACACATTACTGTATATACTACTCTGCTGATTTAACTCACTTGGCAGATCATGCTGAGTAAGGGCAAAAACGGCATATTACAGTAAGTACACTTGAGCGTTAGCACTCTCAAATGGATGCTTAATCTGACTATATTATAAAAGCATCTGTCCATTCAGTGCATCTGTATTTCAGGGATATTTTTGATGCCATTAGCCATGTTAAATTGGTTGCAGATTGGCATGGGAGAGCTAAGCTAACAATCTACTGGCAGATATTGCTGAGCAAAGCCTTTCCCCCTCTGTGTGATACCTCTGAAAGCACTCCACCAAGTGTTCCACTTTAACGCCTTAAAGCCTCCTCCTTGGCTTTCATTCATTATTCATCCGCCCCACTTTGAACTGCTGCGCACACACACACACACAAGCTACGCCGGCCTGCCGGAAAACAACCACACAAAACACTGTGCCGAAAAGAAAAACACAGCTAGCTTGCCCACAGCCAAACACCGGCATGACAACTTCACCAATCTGCTGCAAAAGGCAGCTAGCCAGCAGCAGACCAATTGACCCTGCTCCCATCAGCCTTTCTGACGTCTAATTTGTATTTGTAAAAGTGCCACAAATCCTATTTTTATTCTCGTCAGGGAATAGTCACAAGGCTTTAAATAGGATTTCTTCTAAAGGATAATTCCAGTTTATTACAACATATTTATTTTTGGCCATCACTTTGATTGGCTATGAAAACAGTTCACATACCAATGTAATTGCTGAGTTCTGGAAACACAGTGACAATGTGCTATGTTAACCACTTTATTTTAAAAAGAGAAACTGAAAGTGGCTAACCTGGGGGTTAGTTTGATTGTCCAGCCCGTTCTCATTCCCAGAGCGTAAATTACCAACGCTTTGTGACGGCCGTCGGCGTGTGATACTGCCGCACAATGCACCCTTTAGTGGCGGTATGAAACGCAGCTGGCTTTCCATTAACTACAATGTAAACCCATCCGCAGCAACAGTAAATGCTCAGAGAAAGTGTGCCGGGAGTGTGGTGACGCAGTTTAAAGAGCAAAAGGGCCCAACAACACAAGGCACAGACCACGGTTCCGTGTCCCGTGCGTTAAGTTTCACTTTCACGTTACAATCAGCTGTTCGTTCTTGTCTCGTGTTCAGAACGTCAAGTCACATTTTCACTTTACTAACGTAGTAATTTAAAGCCCAACCACGTTGTTTTTACTTAAAGCTAAGCCAGTGATTTTGTTTAATTCACAACGTTGAGCTTGTGTTTACTGCGACCGAAAGTGATGCCCAGG
Organism: Sebastolobus alascanus; assembly: GCA_916701645.2. NCBI lineage: Eukaryota > Metazoa > Chordata > Actinopteri > Perciformes > Sebastidae > Sebastolobus > Sebastolobus alascanus. The sequence goes on from CAKAOJ020000032.1 coordinate 4,482,323, forward strand.
GGTCTAAACAAAGCCTCAGTATGATGAGAACGTGTTGAATTGTCTGACTGCTTGTGTTTCTTGCCCCTACCAATAGGACGGATGGACAAAACAATAAAACCAAGTTGTAATAAACCAGATTTATCCTTTTAAGCAAAGGTCCCCATAGCATTGAGGTCTAAATGGAGATGAGCTCAAGCGGCTGAGCAGCCTTTTGCCTCCACTGTTCTGCTGCCCTTCATGCTCAGTGACTGCAGCATCACGGACACCAGCGGTAGATCATTGATTTATCACCTCATTCACCCTAATTCCCATCCAGATGTGCTTTGGCCTTTAGCTACACACACACACACACACATGCAGATTCATTACCAGGGTGCACCGGTCATTTCCACACTCAGCCATTCTTCCGGTTAACACACAACCACAAAATTGGATCACCGGTAGACCACTATTTCTGTCCGGAGACAATGGCATGGATAAATCTACGCACATACATACAGGACCCCATCAGAGGCAGGTGAATGTGATTTGAGTGGTATTAGAATAGAACCTCCTGCGTATAACTGTAGGAATGCAGATCTTTGATATGCATACCTCTGAATATATGGTCTTTAGTTTTGTTTAGCATTTTATTATCCATACATAATTAAAAAATAGTTTTTTGACATTAATTAATCAATTTCTTAATATTAGACCAACTATTAGATTAATTGCCAACTATTTTAATAATGGATTAATTGATTTGAGTAATTTAAAAAAAAAAAAAAAGTGGAATTTCTCTGATTCTAGCTTCTTAAATGTGAATGTTTTCTGATTTCTTTACTCCTCTATGACAGTAAACTAAATATCTTTGAGTTGTGGACAAAACAAGACATTTGAGGACGCCATCTTGGGCTTTGGGAAACACTGATCGATATTTTTCACCATTTTCTGACATTTTATAGACCTAACAACTAATTGATTAATCTAGAAAATAATCGTCTTGTTGCAGCCCTATTAGTATAACTATAGTAAATACAGTAGAAGAGCGCAAATAAGATTGGTGCCCTCCATTACTAGTGTTTAAAGTGTTTATATCGTGTGTACTGGGTTAGATTTTATAGGAAATCTGCTGTATTGCTTTACAGCACAAATCAAAGAAAATGCTATTGTTTTTCCCTTTGAATTAAGGTGTTAGTAACTTATTTTGTGGCAGGAGGCATCAATTTTAAGGGGGAAACATAGGTTTTTTTTATTTACATTAATTGTCACAGCAACATATCACAGTTGTTTGATTAAATTAATATTATATATATATTAACATATTTAATCATTTCAGCATACGTATGTGTAAAATATGAATAAAGCAGCAAAGTTTCTTCCACTCCCTAGAGATGAAAAAAGAGAGTTTGTTGTTTTCTCCTGCCACTCCCCCTCTGATGCTGCGAGTCCAATCTGCCGACTTTCACCTTTCGAGAACACCCTCCTTCTGAGCGCTTTAATTAGTTAAATAAACCAAAGCAGTGTTATCCCTGTGAGCTAAGCCAAGGCTCTCCTTCAACTGTGTTTGTACGGAAGGAAGCGTGCCCTGTCTGTGCAAAAGGTGGAAACAGAGCTCCAGGCCTGGGCCTCGTCACGGCCGGGCGCTGGGGGTGGCTGAGGGCTGCAGGAGCTTTGAGACTGAGGGCTTTGGGTCTGGAAATGTCCCCAGAGTGTGCCATGACTGAGTGACAACTGTATCAGCCTGAGCTGTGGTCTGGGCCGGGCTGGGCTGCACTGGGACAGGCTCCGGGGCTGTTCATTGTCAGGGGGATGGGTCACAGACGCTTGTGTGTTTGGGTCGGAGAAGGTAGATTGGGGCAGAGAGTTCTGTATTCCTGCAACGCTGTTTGGCAGCCGCTAACTCCCACCCGCCTCGAACCCAACCTCACAAACACACTTTGTATAGATCATACCTTGATATGTTTGTACATACGCGTGTGTATGTATACACACATCCATTGGCATGTGTATACCTTTGTATATTTACGTGTGCTCATCAGCATAAATGCGCACGGTTGTGTGTACATTTCAGTTCTGGGAGAGAGTTTGGAATATCTCAGCACAGATTAGGGAATGTTGTGGAGACCACTGCTGTGTTTTTCAAAACCATGATTACTTCCTGTCCTGCCTCCGCCGCGAGTCAAAACTTCCCCCCTCCTCTTTCTCTCTAAGAGAACTGCTGTGTGTCTGCAGATGCATTCATGTGTACGTAAGTGCAACCGTGTGCATGGCATGCATGCACATCTGTGTTGCCTCTCAGTGTATAAAGAGAAACACACCCTGTGTTGCCTTCTCATCGTTGTACAGGGCTTCCCCTCTTTCACATGTGATTACGGAAAATCCCACAGCCTCTCACACCAGCGACAAAACACAGAGCCCCGTCTGAATTGTACAGCGTTTGCGTAATTCGGCAGAAGACGGGAAATGTACCCACGCGAGTGAACCTGCTTTGACACTCACCAAACACAAGGCCCACTGGTTTATTTTCTTTGGAGAATATGCCCTTTACTGTTTTTAATATAATTTATTTCACATTGTTTAAGAGAATGACCATCTAAAGCCAGAGATACGTGGCTTGCTGACAAAGCCACGCTGCTTGTCAGCAACACAAGGCCATTTTAGTTATTCTTTATATTCTATTCATAGAGTAATTGCATAAAAGCAGCGTGTTTTACATGGAGATCCATCTTGTCAAGTGGCTTAGTAAATCAAAGGGCAGGTTGGGACATCTGAGCCGAGGGCGTCTCAGCCATTTAAATGTATAGAATATAGAAAACCTTCATCAGACACGGGCCAGCGCCCCCAAAAGAGATTGGCCTTGTGGATGGCCCCTCATATAATCACCTGAGCATCGCATTGGCATATAGGGAGAGGACATGCTGACCTAGACTCGGCCACTTTCCAACGTTCCGCAGCCTCATAAATGTCAGAGCTGAACTTAATGAAGATGGGTTGAGTGGCTTTACGGAGTTTCGTCCTCACATTAGCTTAAGCAAAATGCTCCGCTCTATAGGCAGAGGAGAGGGGAGGCACTTTGACCTTGAATGATGCACTGATGTCCTCTCACTAACAGACTAACTGTGGATGAGATGGAAAATGTTAAGACTCTCTGTCATGACCAGTAATGAGGTCATGTGCAAAAGTGATCTTTGATATCACTGAATGAACAGAATGGCCTTCATTTAAAATCATTTTAATTTGTGTAACACACTCACAATACTGGATCATGGAAGCATCTCTGTCAGAACTAGTATGCTTGCACACATGCATGTATTTAGTAAATGCAGTTTTGGCTTGAACACAAAACCACAGACACTCTTGTTAACAAGGAGACAGATTTAAGATCTTCTAAAAGTTTCTAATCTGTTGAGCCACTACCAAACCACACAGCTGACTTAATCAGTGCTCCTCTTGTGTTTTACAACATATCACACTGTGAAACATGGACGTTGAATTCACTTTATTATTTTGGATTTTTTTTACCCATACATTATCGACATGAATAGATAGACAGATGTTTTATCTAGCCTCTCATAGAGAGTACTTGTATCATGAAATACTATCATGAAAGCCAGCGGTAAATTTCAGGCTGGTCTCATACACCGTTCGCAGCTATAAAGTACTAAAAAGTAATGCACTGTAATTTGTGCATATCCCACAAAATCAATTCACATGTGGAGGAGGTCGGGGTGGATGGGTGTGTCAAAAAACACCAGACTTTCACCCAGGAGACCGGTTTTCGTACCCCGTGTGAAACCAGAAATCAATGTTGATTTCTTTGTCACGTAACTTCCTTACTTGAGTTACGCCACTTCCTGTGTTATTTTAACCCAAACCACAATCTTTCCTAAACCTAACTAAGTAGTTTTGTTGCCTAAACCTAACCAAGTCGATCTTTTCCTAAATGTAAGTAGGTAGTTTTATTTTTAAAAGACTGGAGCAGAAAGTGACACGTGCATCACATGTTGCTGGACATTCGTAGGAAAGTGCACGAAAAATGAGGAATAACTTTTTGTTAGAAATTATACGAACCGTTGTGTGAGGTTATGTTGCAAATTTATACTATTTTATACAGAGGATGATTTGAGCGTGTTATTCTGCTGAAAAAGACAAGAAGATTATGAAGGTAAAGGAGGGGAAAGCAAAAGGAAAAGTGCAGAACTACCAGAGTGAAGGAAGTGTACATAAAGTTGAGTAAAATTAGAGTATTGACTGTAAAATATTGGTGTCTGTACTGCATGTAGAATTACTTTTCGGTGCGTGATTCTTAGCAGTAATAGACAGTTGAGGTCGCTCCCTCTCGCCGCCTCTCTCTGGTCTCTGGTTAGTTTCAGACAATGGCTTCGAGCAGACTAACTTCCCAACGTTTTTCTCATGGAAATACCATATGCAGGCCTCAACCATGAGCTCATTCTCACAGGCCTCGCCAAGTCAGGCTCAAACGTCTCAGCCTACACACACACAAACACACACACACACACACACACACACACACACACACACACACACACACACACACACATACACACACATGCATACACACACATACACAAGCTGTCACTCCCACACAGCCAGTCAGAGTGCACACCAACATACTGACGGGTCTGTCATAATTTTGTGTTGTGTTGGCCGTTTTCTCTCTGGCTGTCCCTTTTTATAAACCGTCTATCGGACTGTATGGTAATGTTGTTATACAAATTCCCACGGACTCTTATCTTGAATTCTTTTGTTTTCAGTATTTTGTATTTTTCAGATGTTTGTTTGATTTTCATTTTGTTTTGCACATGCAACAATTTTTCTTGTGTGAATGTTTAATAATGTTATTTTTTTATTACAAACATTTTCTGGTTTCAGCTTCTCAAATGTGAGAACTTGCTAATTTTCTGAGTTTTATTTATGTCATTGTAAACTTATTACCATTTGGTTTTGGACTGTTGGTCGGACATAACAAGTATTTTGGTCTGTGAAAATGTGATGGTTATTTTTCACCATTTTACAAACCTATAAACCACTTGAAAAACTAATTAACAGATTAAGCGATAATGAAAATTATTAGTCAGTTGCAATCCTAGATGATAATAGTATGATAGAGTATTGGGATATGTTGGTGTTGGCCTGTGTGTCTATACTCTGCTGTTCCATCCCGTGCTAGTTGGCCTGACAGTGAGCTGTGTGATGATGTCCAGAAGCTGCTCGGCCGGCGTCGGCTCTGACATTTATGGTCCTATACCTCTTCATTAACACCACCTAACCAGCCTACAAGCCCGCCTGTCCCGGCCCTCCTCTGATTCTGTGTGTGGTTGTGGAAGATAAATTGGTCTGTGACTGTGTGTGTAAATGTGTGTCAGACAGTGAGAAAGTCTGTTTATATGTGTGCATGAACATAAGTGGATGCATTTTCCCCTTTACGCTGCATTTTGTATTCAGCCCTTTGTTTTCTTTTTGTTAAGACACAGTAATCTCAGATTGTTGATTACTAAACATATAGGATATGATATGGGGTAGGGCGATATGACTTTATATGAAGTGTGAGATATCTATCCCTTTACCATCTGTCTATGTACAGTGTTTTTACGTCAATGTGATGTAGTTGGTTTTTCAGGCATTTACTTTTCTTGATTAGCCAAAACAACACACATCACCATGTGGTCATTTTATCTATTACTGTAAATGGATTCTCAAATTTACTATGTCACAATAGCTATCCATTTTGAAGTATAGAATTATAAATAATACTAGGGCTGCCCCCGTCATTTTGGTCTTAGTCAACTAAGATTTCTTTAGTCGATTAGTAATTTTTTATGCTTTTTTCATGCTGAATGACTTAAGAAAGTTGTGAGCACACAAAGCGGCGCTTTTGTGTGATTCTTTGTGGAGAAACTCAGTTTTACAGATCTGTCGATTAAATCAACTAATCGATTAGTCGAGAAAATCGTATGAGCGTTAGTCGACTAAGAATTTATTTGGTCGAGGACAGCCCTAATAAATACAGATTTATAATATTCTTTTTTCACAATATGATATGTGATATGATCTTTTTACACCTCTTTACGAAGGCCTTATTGACACATTATGTAACTTGTATTTGCCTTTTAAATTCTGATGCATAACAATACAATAATAACTTCCTTTTCTGTTTTCTTCCTCTCTCTTTCGCCCCCCCTCCTCAGGCTGTGGAGTCTCAAATTAGGAGTTTTGGACAGACCCCCTGCCAGTTGCTCATCGAGCCACACCCACCCCGAAGCTCAGCCATGCAAGTGGTGAGTGATGCGCATACAGTACATGCAAACCGACACATACAAGCCACTATACCTGTAATCCTTCAGTCTAAAAATACTACGATATAATGTATGGGTCAGTAGCCAACTGAGCTACAGTATCAACCATTGTGCTGCCCCCCTTTAATGCCGTCTCCGACTTGTGGTGTGCCCTGATGTTCTGTAAGCACCCTGCTTTGCTTCATATAACTCTTCTTTTTAATTCCTCGCTCACTCTTTTCATCCTCCATTTTCCTCCTCCGTTCTCTTTATCCATGTGCAACTGTGGGAAAATAAAGTCCTGGGTTTGAAAGCATCTCCTCTCTCATCATTAGAGAGGTGTGTGTGAAAGGGAAAGATCACAAGCATTTGTGTGCATGTGTGTTTAGTGAGAGGTATGCGGGGGGAAAAGGCACAGCTCTGCTCTGGAAACCTGGGTCTGGGCCAGGTTTTCTACCTGAGCTGGAAGCACAGGAGATCGGCGACGGAGAGCAATGAACAGCAGCAGTGAAGTGACGGCTTTTTAAGGGCCAAGGAGTGCAGTCAGTGTGCCTGCCTGTGATGGGCCACGGCCCCATGAGTCCCTATTAGTGTGGTGTCCCTGTGGCGCTGACAGCTGGCTGTAGACCACCACCCAGCGCACACACGCATTCATAGACACAAACTCAGGCTCTGGCTTTGAACCCGTGAATTCCTGTGAAATGTTTTTATTTTCACTCCACCACATGTAGTTTTCAAACATAATATTCAGACGCCATTATTCAAACACATTTCTAACCCTCCCCGTCCCTCCGTATTCCTTCAGAGCGGCCTGTTCTCTTTGCTTTTACATGTTCTCGCTCTCTACTTTCTCTCCATCCTCTCTCATGCGAGTGTGTTGTCAGAGTGTCGGCATGTGCCCGTGCTGGTGGTAATGATACTGTCAGTGCGTCTGGTTAGCTGTCAGACGCACCGGATTTACTCAGGTCTGTTCCCGATGTTAACACTGATGTTCCTCTTCTTTACACGCAAGGAGGAAAATGGCTCCGTGTTAGAGCTGCTTATACAAACACTTTGTAAATGGTTCTACATGAGCTCCCGTCCAAGCAGTCTGATGGGTCAATGAAAGGACTTTTTGTTATGACTGCATTGTAGTTGGTTTCTCCTACTGTATATGTATAAGTAACAAGTTTAATCTAATGTAACTTGAATTCATATGTAGTTTATAATACTTTTCATTTTAGATTTAGATTTATTCTAGATGTCAGTTGACAGAAAAGGGAATCAACAAAAAGTTTGAGACGTGATTCATCGTTTAAGTCATTTATCAATAATCTGCTCCTTTTCTCTGTTTCATATATTTGTGAATTAAATATTTCTAGGGGGCTTGGACTGTTGGTCAGACAAAACAGTCAATTTTGAAGACATCACCTGAGGCGATATGTTATAGAATAAAAAATCGATTAATCGTAAAGATAATCATGAGATGAATATAAATATAAATATAATGGTTAGTTGCAGTTCTACTCGGAAGAATATCATGGATTTCAAGAAATGTAAAATATTTCACATGCTGTGTATATATGTATATACAGATATAGATATGTAGATATATCTGGATATAGATATGTAGATATATAGATATAGATATACACACAATGTACATATCTGAAGCGAGTTTTAATTCCAAACTGTTTACTGCACAGAGTGAAACATTAAGTTCTGTGTACTTAAAGATCCCCTTCAGACATGTTTTAAAACATATACTAATATAATAATTTGTGTCTGATATGTTTTTTCCACAAAAAAGTTAAATTACCTTGTAAAAATGATTACTCCTTATTATTACTATATACTCCTTCTCCCTCATCGAAAAAAATGGGATCTATAAATATGCAATTTTTTTTGATTTCCAAATTTTTAACTGCTGGACACAAGATGTCTTGTATTGCACAGAGAAGTCCATTCTCAGTGTTTGTGCCCTGGAGGCTTATCACACTTTATTAAGTTGAATATTGGCCCAAACTAGTTTTGATGTCACAAAGTTGTGCTTGTAGGGGACATATATCATGTAAAACTCACTTTTTCAGTGCTTGTGCTCATACATTTAGGTATCTGGAGTCCCTACCAACCCACAAACTGTGAAATAAGACAAACCAGTCAGTTTTTTGTGGAACTACCTTTGCAAAGGGTCACCATATTTTTCTCACCAGCCAATCAGAGTTCTAGTAGAAACCCTAGATACAAGTATACACCTGAAAATGAGCATGATATGTCCCCTTTAAACTCAGATTTGAGGTGAGCAAAGAGAAACTTTTCTCTTTAGCAAATAAATGTGAAAACAGACTTTGAGTGTAAAACTCTGCACATACATCATTCTGCACAGTGATCACACATTTCTGAATGAAAGGAGATTTTAACCGAATGCCTTGTCTTTTGTAACACTTTTCATTTATTGATATTTCAGCTGAAAAATATTGATAATGCTCTTCCTCTTAGAGATTCTTCCCATTCCTAATTTTCCTGCATCACTGTTTCAAAAGTGATCTCTAACTCTTTTTCTAACCTGTACTACTTAATTGCTGCTTGCTGCTATCCTGCTCGAGCTTCCTAACTTTCTCTCTGTCCTTCTTTTTTCCTCCCTCTCCCTCTTGTTTTTTCCTCGCTAACACCGGCTGCGACTGCTTCTCTCGTCTTTCTGTTTCGCTCTTTGTCCGCCGCTCCATATCTCGTCTCTTTTCCCCCTCTCTTCCCTGCGTCCCGTTGTCCGTCCTGGGGGCCTGAACAGTATCTTCTCCTGCAGACCCCGCTGATGTTTACGGAGCAGATGCAGCAGGATGTTATCATGGTGCTGAAGTTCCCGTCCAACTCTCCTGTGACCCACGTAGCGGCCAACACCCAGCCAGGTCTGACGTCGCCTGCCATCATCACCGTCACCGCCAACCGCATCTTTTCCGTCAACAAGTGGCACGGCTTGACAGGTGAGAGATTTGTGTCAATGCACTCATATATTTGCTTCTAAAAGCTGCATTTAGTTGAATGGATTCGCGATTTTACTCCACTGTGATTCTGAATCGAATTAACCTCAAGGGTATCTTAGGCAGTAAAATAAAAAAATCATTTTCACATTTCCTCGGTTCATCTCTCTCCTCCACACTCTGGTGTCTAATTTACCCGAGTCAAGAATTGACCTGTCTCGTCTCTATGGGATGGACGTTGATTTGGGAGACAGTTGACTGTGTCTGCTGGATAGCCGTATCAAATGTGACACATGCAGCAGCCAGCGTTAGGTCTCACGTCCACCTCCATACATCAGCCTCTCACTTCACAAAACCTTATTTACTCAACGTCCATCCAGCCCCTGGAAGAAACATTAAATTTGATATCTGTGAATTTATGAGGATGAAGACTGATCGGTTTTCAGTAGAATTCAACCTCATCCATGCGCACCACAGGCCAGACTGATTAACCTAATTGGTTTAGTGAGCTGGTGTAATATACAAGATGTGTGCTGTTCACAAGTAGTTCATTAATTGTGTGGATTTACTGGAGTCTTCGTGTGGCTGTTAGAGCAGATAAAAGATAAAAATGTAAAGATGGGCACATTGTAAATTCTTCTCTACAGGATGCATGCCAGCAATAAACTTAAATAATTTGTTCATGAGTGAACGTGAACATGAGTGTTGCAGACATTTTATTTTTTGCCTTTAGAGAATCAACACTTTTGGTAAGATGAATAGTTTAATTCAGCTTCCCGAATGTTAGATTTAACTCCTCTCTGTTTTTAGATTTTTGTAAATTGAATATTATTGGAATGTTGACCTGACAAAATGAGCAATGAGGAGCATTTTTCAGTATTTTCTGACATTTTATAGACTAAAAAGTTAATCAGTTGGTCACAAAAATAATCGTCAGATATCATATAATTAGTAGTTGTAGTCCTACTCAGAGGAGTCACATAGATTAAAAGGATTTTTACTGTTTTCAGACATTTTATAGTTTGAACAATTATTTGCTTAATCCAAAAAATGAAGCTGTTGATCGATAATGAATATAATCATGAGTCATCCCTACATCAAACTGTGTGAGCAGCATTCATGCCAAAAGGCTGAAAGAAAGCTATTTTAATTCCTGCCTTTACACTTGAATACACAGAAGTCTGTTCGTACCATATTTTGAATCATTTTACTAAAATATTACAGCTGCTTACAGCTAAAGTGACTTGGTTGAGCATTATCTCGGAACCCATCAGCTATCAGTCTGACAATGATTTAGCTTCTCGGGGCAACAGCCAGTATTTCGGGGCTTCTGGTGTAGCCAGAGGATATCCGGGCCAAGACTTCCTCTTCCGCGTGTCGATCATTGTTTACAGTCCGATTAGCAACTTGAGACGCGAGAATGAGTTGGAGTTGAGAGACGACGTCTACAGCTAATCTCTATAAACAGATATCTGCATATAAATGCAGATAAATAAAAAATAGAAAAACAAATAAAAAGCTAAATCATCGTCAGACGATAGCCGGTGGGTTCCCAGATTGCATTTCAGCCAATGCGTTCCGCCTCTTTTGCTCTCCACACGGACTGTTTACCTGCATTCAACCAGAATGCAGGTAAACAGACTGTGAAGCCCGTTGAAATGTGATTGGTCAATACTATTCAGACTACAAATGGAAACCAGAACGCTTCCGATACCAAAATCCTGTCCCGTTGCCTGCAGATTCTGATGCAGATATCTGTTTATAGAGATTAGGTTGAGCAAAGAAATGCATTTTGTAGCTTGTAGTTGGCATAAAGAGTCCTATTCTCTGTGGCCTTGATAGCTCTTTGACATAATTGATGTCTAATTTGCGGGAGAACTCTTGGGCCAGCAGGTGACACTGTGACTTTATGGTTATAATTTTCAGTGTGGTTATAATGAACTGAAAGCCGGCAGCATCTACTTCACAAGGCCACATGATTACAATATTAATCCAATCTGTCTTCTTCTCTGTCAGGTCATCAGAGCTCAACGGTGCAGGACCAGCAGTACCAACTTCCTGTGGAAATTGACCCTCTGATAGGTATGCTGTCATTTATGACTGTAACAGAGTCCACACTCGTGCGTATTCTTTAGTGTGAGCTTATATATGCATGAAATTATTTTTTTTTTGTGCGGATTTGTGTATGAATCCTGCTGGCATCTTGGTGACTCATGGCAGTCTGCGGCGCCGCGTCCCTGGACAGTAGATTAGAGTTGTTTCTCAGCCTCTGCCCCAGTTCACTCCTCATGATATAGGCCCTGCTCTCACACTAAACCATTTGCATGCAAATTGGAATGCAATGAGCTGTGGCCTAGGCCGGCATTTCATCATCAACTCCCCCTCTTCCTCCCTCCCCCTCCCTCCCTTTCTGCATCCTCTTTGGTTTAATTTGAGCGGAGGGAAAGGACGCGTGTCAATGGAAATGAATATGAATGTGGTAATAATGTGTGATTGAGAATGCACGGCGGACGGCTGTCAGGACAATATGGGCGCCTCTCATCCTTCACGACTTGTTGATGAGCAGGAGAGGAGGGCCGAGCAGCGGTGATGTATGGGATGCACTGGTGGAGCGGGGAGAGAGACGAGCCACTTCTATCTGCTCCCGCCGCCTTCGTTGCTTCGCTGCAGCTTCTCGCAATCTCACGCACATCTGGGGGCTGTACTTTTCTCTGTGAACGTTGTGGTTATTCTTAGTCTCGACAAACCATTTCTCCAAACACTTGGCCACTGAAAATAACCAGGGTTTAATCTCACATATTCATCTTTATCTGCACATACAGTATGTCTCTCCTTCGCTGCCCCTCTGTACAGGAACAATAGAAGAAATATTTGTCTGTGTATCAGTATTTATTTTATATTGCATGTTTTTATGAGAGCTCTATAGTGGGAGTGTGTTATCTGTCATTGAAAGCACACATTTCTGGCTAATTTCATCCTATAAATCTTTAATATTTTTGTTGGCGTTGTTGTTTTCTCCCACATTCTGTCGTCATTTCTAACACTAAAGCATAAATAATGCGTGCGTGTGTGTGTTTCGGGGGAGGTAGAGGGGATTTCTGTGCTTGTCAGTAATATATTTACACTGTTTGCATTCCAGGAGGCGTCTGAGCTAAACACAGTAAATTGAGGATGAGTGTTGAGCCGACTGCGGCTTTGGGAAAATGTAAAAAATGGGTTGAAATATTGGTTGTAGCGGGTATGCTGGACTTTCTCAGTTTCAGTGCTCGACAATCTTCTCAGACACCTGTTCCCCACCAAATAAGAAATACTTCACTGTGGACATATCTCTCTAGAAAAGAAAAAAGTTACCACTTACGGAAGAGAGAGTGTCAATAAATTTGCTTTCTAACCAACCATTGACTAAATTACACAACCAAGATGAGTTTGCAGTGTGTGCTGTGCTCGCTCTGTCATTACTCTTCGACTCTCACGGAAAATGTGAAGTCCCGCTAACATCCAAGATGTTTTATGTATTCTCTCACAAATCTTCTTTGCACTGTGCGCTGAAACTTAAGTGGCAGTGCATTTGGAGTGTGAGCTCTTTAAAAAATAGCTGATGTATATAAACAGAATTGTAGATTTAATATTTCTTTGTACTTCTGTACATTTCCAGCGTGTAACTTTTTGATATGCTCATTATATTTTTATTCCTCTCCAGCCAGTAACGTGGGCAGCCATCGCCGTCAGATCTCAGACCTGCTGGATCAAAGCATTCAGATCAGCTCGCAGTGTTTCGTCATCACAGCCGACAACCGCTTCATCCTTCTGTGCGGCTTTTGGGACAAGAGCTTCCGGGTTTACTCCACTGACTCGGGTACAGTACTGTATAATCATGGTGCACTTCTCCCCTCGGCCCTCACGTCATCAGGATCACAAAACGCTGCTCTGTTTCTTTGGGAACACTGTATTTAAGATATGCCACATCGTATCCTAACAATTTTGTCCCATGCATGCATTAGCCTAGAGCGAGATTTACATGCTGTAGATTTGTTACTTCATATTTAGCTTTGTCGAAATAGGGAAACCATTTTGTTAACCGTATATCACCGTATAATTTGGGTAAACCATATTTGGAGTCTTAACATGCACATTTTCTCTGCCACTAAACTCTTGGCATGAAATCTTTGCTTCAGTGTTTTTATGTCTCACTCTCAGCAGACAAAATCCTAAATGCAATCCTTGGATACTTTACGACTTTTTCTGCTCGTAAAGTGCAAATGCGCTTCACATTTTGGTTGGAACAGAATAAATTTACCCATAAGATTCGCTGCTTGGCACATAATGGCATGAACCGCATCAGGGTGTATTTTTGTAAATGATTGCACTAATATCACAATCTAATGGGCACATTGTCATGAAATTAACTGAGCACATTCATACTACCCAGAGGATGAACTCTTTCTGAGCTTTTCTCTTTTTACCCTCAAGCTAAAATGTCAACTCTGAACATAAGACGTCTCCTGAGCAAATGCTGCCATGAAATTTGATGAACACATTCATAAACCTCTTAATGTGATTAAACCCCTTGGCCTCTCCTCTAGCACCATCCTCAGGACAAACTTTTCAGGTTTGGCTCCACTACTAGTAAGGCTCTAAGAAAGACAAAATAGAAATGATGTTTTTATTTTGTCCAACACTCTATTATTAATATTGTGGAGTGCAATGAACATTGCAGCCTCTAGCAGCTGCTAGTAGACTTTAGATTCTCAATACTCTAAACAATACAGTATCTGCCGTTAGTTGTGCCACAGATGGTGTGCTCTGCTTTACTGTATTGTGCTGCTATATTGTAGCTGTACAAGTGGAATTTATATAAGTTCACTCAATTACTTGCTGCAGTAGGGCTCTCTTTATTTTTCTCTTCTTATTTCTGCCAGTTCAGGGCACGTTTGCTGTCAATAGTTAATTGTAGCCTAATATTGCTAAAGTAAGTTGTGACAGTTGAACTGCATCATTTCTTTAGAATAGAATATAAAATACTTCATTGTGTACTTTTTGCGTACAAAAGGCAGATATTTGTCTTTGGTTTGCATGTGCAAAATCTGCTATTAAAAATGGTACATTAAAACACAACATATCATATTTAGATAGGACACATTAAAACACATTTACATACAAACACAATAGAAGCTACATTAAAAGGAGCACCAGGTACTGGACGGTGAGGACTGAAGCAAGGTTAAATGAATAGATGTAAAAATGCTGTGTGCTGAGGTAGCAAGCTGGCTTCAAAAAGTAGCTGTCTTTAAGATACTTTCATTTGTAGAACAAAACTCTTTTTTTTAGTAGACTTCTTCTAGTACAGTAACTGTAAATGATGGGAAAATCTATTGCATAAATAATGTCAACCTCAGTATCGTGATATTCACCTAACTTGAATATACTGTACAGTCTTTCACAGTGGCATTGTACATGTATATGCACTGACTTTTTACATATACACACATGCAATGCAGACATTTTTACGCTCACACACACACACACACACACTCACACACAGACGCCATCAGGTCAGGGGTCCTAAATGAAACTGTCTGAAGCTTCATTTCTGCACCCCGCTCCTCAACTCCTCTCCTGATACCCCATTCAGAATCCTACACGCATCTATACAACACACTCCGATTCAATTTCTATAGGCCAGGGGCTCCCTGTCTTCAATAGAGGAGGGAGGGAAGGAGGGACGGGAGCACAGAGATAGCTCTATTGTGCGACTGCCACCGAGGTGTGCGACTGGAACGTGAACACGGTTTAATCGCACACGCTCAACAGCTGCCGCCGAGGTCCCTAAAGCCCCCAGGTTAAAGAACGGAGGGATTTTATCAATTACAAGACTTGATTGGTACACGTGCACCAAAACGCACAGCCTCATACGCCTGTGTGCACACACATTCAATTTAATCTGTGTGTGTGTGTGTGTGTGTGTGTGTGTGTGTGTGTGTGTGTGTGTGTGTGTGTGTGTGTGTGTGTGTGTGTGTGTGTGTGTGTGTGTGTGTGTGTGTGTGTGTGTGTGAGAGAGAGCAGCATGTTCAATATGAGCTGCATGGTAGCCATTATTGCTGCAGCCATCATTACTTATTCCCAGTGTTTATAAAGATGTCAAACATTTTACATCTTTGATGTCTCTGTTCTTCTTTGGAAGTTCAGTCAGTGACCCGCCCAGTTTCATAACAGCCTTCGTCTTTGCGGTGAGATACAGCTTAATTATCCGACGGACAACGATTTTGACACCCGGGCAGAAATGTCATGTGTTGCAAACTATCCACTGTTTGACTGCAGAGGTCACACTATGAGGAGCGTAATGAGTATTAGACAGCTAGACAGTGGAGCTGTGGTCTGGAAATCTGACAGCAATTAGCCTCTTTATATATACACATGGAGCGCGCACTGCATGTGCACGGACACACACACTCACACACACACACACACACACACACACACACACACACACACACACACACACACACACACACACACAGAGCTGGAACAAATATTTATTCTTGTCTGGGAATTAGTAGATGTCTGATCTTGTGTGGATCTTGTAGAACTACTAGCCAAGCAGACAGATTATCAGCAAACACGTGGCGGGGAGCTCAAAAGAACTAGCAATAAATTCAGTTTTTGTTAGGGCTGTCAATCGATTAAAATACTTAAAAGTGATTAATTGCAAGATTGTCCATATTTAATTGTAATTAATTGCAAATGAATCGCACATTTGTTCAAAATGTACCTTAGATAGAGATTTTTTTCAAGTATTTAATACTCTCATTAACATAGGACTGGGCAAATATGCTGCTTTATGCAAATGTATGAATATATTTATCACTGGAAATCAATTAACAACACAAAACAATGACAAATATTGTCCAGAAACCCTCCCAGGTACTGCATTTAGCATAACAAATATGCTCAAATCATAACATGGCAAACTCAAGCTCAACAGGCAACAACAGCTGTCAGTGTGTCAGTGTGCCGACTTGACTATGACTTGCCCCAAACTGCAGGTGATTATCATAAAGTGGGCATGTCTGTAAAGGGGAGACTCGTGGGTACCCATAGAACCCATTTTCATTCACATATCTTGAGGTCAGAGGTCAAGGGAATTTAACGTAACTTTGGAGCGTTGTTTATCCTCCTTCCCGACAAGCTAGTATGGTTGGCACCAAAGGATTCATTAGGTTTTCTAGTTTCATATCATACCAGTATCTTCACTCTAGCTTTAAAAGCTCACTACAACCTAAAAATCGCAAGTTGCGTTAATGTGTTAAAAAAATGAATGGCGTTAAAAGGAATTTGCGATAACGCGTTATTATCGTGTTAACTTTGACAGCCCTGGTTACAACCATATATTTTATTCTATTTAAAAGTGCATCATTCATTTCTTGTTTACAGATGAATGAATACTGATTCTCGTGCGTATATTTGTGTGCTTTTGCAGGCAAACTGACTCAGATAGTGTTTGGGCACCGTGACGTGGTGACGTGTCTGGCTCGCTCCGAGTCGTACATCGGAGGAGACTGCTACGTCCTGTCAGGCTCCAGAGATGCCACCCTGCTGCTGTGGTACTGGAACGGGAAGCACAACAGCATTGGAGAGAGCCCAGGCAGTAAGTACACAGGCAAACCAGCCCAATATGTGAGCACCCACACACACACACACACGGGTATTCTCTGAGTGCTCTCTCTCCCAGACAGTTGTGACTGTGTGATTTACGGCCTCCCTCTGTAAAGTAACAACTAGTTTCGTCTGACCAAGCCAGGCCTCCTGCATACAGATTGGATTTCGCGGCGCTGTTTGCAGCAGGAACAGCTTTTCGATAATGTGTTTGAGATTGTGTGTGAGTTTCTGTGAGACCAGATATTGTGTGTGTGTGTGTGTGTGTGTGTGTGTGTGTGAGAGTGTGTGTGAGAGAGAGAGAGAATCTGTCTTTAATGTGAGTGAAAGTGAGGGCCACTTAGAGACGTTAAATGTGATGTTGGGGGTCGTCGGCCGGCACATGAAAGTTCACCACCATCCGAGGGCCACGGGGTCACGCCAGTCGATAAAAGTGAAAAATGTCATGGGCCTCTCTCAACGTTACCATAACATATGGCATTAGCCATGATCAAAGCATCGCACACACATTGCTCAGCCCTCAGCCTGCTCGGTGCTAATTTGGCCGGCTTAGATTGGCGTACATGTTGTTAAGTGATCCATTACAAATGGGCTGAAATTTATGACAAATTGTGATTTGGTTAATAAGCCACATTGGTTTCTGATTTGGGAGACAGCATAGATGATTGTTTGTCACTTACCTCATACACACTGATGTGGGATGTTGGAATCAAGAAGAATATTTTGTTATTCCCACAAGTTAAATCACAGGGATTTCCAAATGTTTTATAAAGAAAGGATAAAATACTTTTATGAGATGAAAAACATGGGTGAACATAAACCACAAATTTTCATTCTCCGCTCTCATTTTATATTGTTTTTCTCTTTTTAGTCGCTTTATTTCACTCAACAGAGAACATAACAAGTATAACAACATGACAAAAAGTAGGATCACTTTAAATAAAGGATATCGATTTTATTCTATTAGCTGACATTTCAGCAACACTGTGCCTTATTGTAATCATCCTAAAAAGCAGAGAATTTGCAATTTCCTTATAGGAGAACAATGCATGTTACAAGATTACATGAGGATTTAGATTAACTGACACAAATCCTGATTTCTGTACAGTACGTCATCACAATTTAACTGCATATTTTCTAAGAATCAACTAACTGTATTTTGTTTGATTTATGGAATTATTACAAGCCTAAAGGGGTTCTGTATGTGCGTACCAATGAATGTGCTGTACATGTTCGCATAAGCTTGTGTGTGAGAGTATAACCTCAGTCGGCTCAGTGCAGTTACCACGCTGTAGCTCGAGGAGCAGACAAAGCAGTCGTCATCCCAACCCCTCACCACCACAATGTGATGCTCCATTGCCCCAGACCGCAGGAGGCTCTCCCAGACATGAAGCTCTGCCACACACACACACACACACACACACACACACACACACACACACACACACACACACACACACACACACAATACCTAGAGACAGACAACACACTTTTTCTTTATTCCTCTTCCAGAAACGAAACACTTTCAAGCTAAAGTCCGAGAGCACATGCATACACACACATTCCTTCTCATGCATAATGCCCTGTGAACGTCCCACACACTTCATAAGCTTGACACAAATGCCTCTGAATGGCTGATAGGCACATGTACACATTGACCTATGCACACTTGGTTCCTGCTGCGTTGCCGTAGTCGTGCACAACAGCAGCAGAGAGATTCTACAGACACCAGCGCCATCTGCTGGTCACAGAGGGGAAACCAGTTCAATGAGACCTCTATTTAATAATAGTATAGTAGTAATAAGTTATACTGTATTTCTGTTGTTTTTAAATGACAACTGAAGATTAAGATATGTTTTAGCCGTAAAATCAGCACCGATGTTTGAGAATAACTGTAAATGAGTTATCTTGTGATTGGTGTAAATAATTCTCAGGTGCACAAAATTGTAATATTCACACACCAACGTGTATACATTTCTCTTTATCTATATTTATTATAAATAGAATAGAATAGATCTTTATTGTCATTGTGCCAAGAACAATCAAAATCCTTTTATCAGTTCTTCAGCTATGTGCAACATAAAAGTACAAGTAAATAAGTAGAAACAACAAATAACAATGGAAGCAGAATATATATCAAGAAAAGCGATAAAAACGAGATAAAGTAACCAGTGCAATGTTAGCTAAGTAGCAGCATATATGGTGGTATAGCTGCAATATGTGCAAACATAGACGCACACATACACATATAGGTTTGTGGTTTAATAACATTTAATTGAATCTGGATCAAATCTGAAATCCTCATAAATTCTTTATCAAATTTATTGAGATTTAGCTTTTCAGTTACAAATGTCCAAAATGAGTGAACATTTAATGACTAAAACTCAGTTACTAACATTCAAATACTTAAACAGTGTAATACTGAAATTTTTTGCAGCAGCTATATTACACATTAGCTTCTTAGCTCAATGGATACCTGAATGTTTTGTACGTTACTCTTTGCCAATAAAAAAACAAAAGGGATGGAGGTGAGAAACCTGACTATTTTACCAATTTTGAACAGGATCCAAAATGGAGCTGGCTTTTGGATAAAGTCTCTACACACACACACACACACACCTTGTCCACACATGTGTAGATAGCTGATACCCTCCTCAGTGTCCCAGCTTCAGTCATATACAGGTATCAGATTGTAATCAGATGTGGCGCTAATTCAAACCAAATGGCAGGTAGAGGCTGAAAAGGTTAACTGATACACCAATATATCAGCTTTATTGATCTTCTCTGAGCAAAATCCAACATCATGCTTTAATCCGCCGGCTTGTAGGTCATAAGTTTTGCTTTTAGTGATGTTGAGGATGTTAGCCGGTTAACTACATGAAATGTAGATGTTTAGGCTGCCGACCTGGTGCGACCAGAGTTTAGGCGTCTGGTGCGCATTTGCAAAGTGGACATGTAGGGAGTAAAAATAATCGACGGGCTTTCAAAAAATGAGAAGTCAGTTATTAGTACTAAGTTTTTTGTTGTTTTTTGTTTTTGTTATACATTATACAGTTTCTGTAGTTTTGAGATTCCAATTCAGTATTTGAATGATTTTAAATGATCATACATGCATACAGAATGTTTATATTTCCATCAGAATGCATTTATTTATTTAAGTATCCTTTAATAATCTGTAATATTGTATTGTAATTGATATTCTATGTATTAGATAGTTTTATTGACATGAGACATTTTGCTGACCTCGTCTTTATACGTGACTAGAGTTTAGCTTGACCTCTAGGTTGCTTTTTACAAGAGCAGTATGGCCTGTTTAGAGTCTTTCTGCTAAATCTAATTAAGGTTTAACAGTAGCTGTGGCTTTTGGGAGAAAACCAATCTGTCTTATTAGTGAACCTGTATTGAGTTTTATGTCATATAATTGAATTAAAGAGAGAAACTGCTCTAACAAACTCTGAACAGTTTGGCCAAGTCAGCAAGAAATTACACTTCTTTTTCAAAGCCACTCAGAAAGCATTGTATATCACTGGCATTTACTGAAATGAACTATAATGGAAACTATTTTACTTAAATTACATTGGCCTGGAGCCGTCTGGGGTTGACGCAAATATTTTTGGAAAAACAAAGCGTTTAAACATGAATCCTATTGAGCGTCACTGTGCTGTGTTCCTCGTTTTGAGCTGAACTTGACCTGTGACAGCAAAGAAGATGGGGTCACTAAAGTCAAGACCCCCTCCCAGAGACATGAAACCCTAATGAACTCCACACTCCAGTTCAGGGACGCTGCCCCACTACTGTTACTGGTCACTACATGATCACACACACACGGCTCGGCTGTTTTATGCCACAGCTACATTTATTTACTGTACATGCTGTCATCCAGATCAACAAAATGACCATATGTTTGGGTACAGTGTCTGCCTGCAATTAATCCATCTACATTTGTTAGAAAATAATTAAATATACTCTAATAGGGCTGCAACTAACGATTATTTTCATTTCGATTAATCTGCCGATTATTTTCTCAATTAATCAGTTAGTTGTTTGGTCTATAAAATGTCAGAAAATTGTGAAAAATGTCAATCAAAGCCCAAGATGACGTCCTCAAATGTCTTGTTTTGTCCACAACTCAAAAATATTCAGTTTACTGTCATAGAGGAGTAAAGAAACCAGAAAATATTCACATTTAAGAAGCTGGAATCAGAGAATTTTGACTTTTTTTCTTAAAAAAATTACTCAAACCAATTAATCAGTTATCAAAATAGTTGGTGATTAAATTGATAGTCGACAACTAATCGATTGATTTAATAGTTGACAGCTAATTGATTATTAGTAGCAGATCTAAAATATCATGATTCAACAAACTCCACAGAGAGAGAGAAGACAGACGGAGAAGTAAAAGTCGATTTTGTTTTGTCGCTCGCCCGACAGCTCAAACCAAAACAAAATCACACAAACTTCATGACTTGGACCAAAACTTGCTCTCATTCCCCCTCCTCCTCTCTCTCTCTCTCTGTCTCTCTGTAGTGCAGAAACATCTGGATCCAGTGAAGGCAGTCAGGGGGAGAAGGTTTTAAAGATAGGGAGAGAGGCGGAGGGTGACAAGTGCTAGAAAGGGAGAGTGAATGAGGGGAGAAGTGTGTGTGCAGGATAACAGGCTCAAAGCCTGTGAAACAAGCTACAGTACATACAGTATACATCCACATAGAAAAATATGAGCTGAAATGATTAACAACCTTTTGACATTGTTTTTAATTTCATACATTCCTTTTTGTCTGTGTTGTTATTTGGTTGTTCATAACTCTTGTTTACTGGATTGATTGCCTTCATCTTCTAATGCCAAAGTTATCCTATTACTCAGCATTGACTTGTGCTTTAATAATTATAAGGAATGAGTCTATTAGAGTCTTTTGCATGTCGCTCCCTCTAGTGACCAAAAGTGGTAACACATGTTTTTGTGATGCTGTTTTCTGTAATAAACAAACCTATTTTGTTGTGTGTTATCCTAGCAGAGTTCACCACACCACGGGCCATCTTAACGGGCCACGACTGTGAAGTGACGTGTGCAAGTGTGTGCGCGGAGCTCGGTCTCGTCATCAGTGGCTGCAAAGGTGAGATCGTATCTATCTTTATTAAAATATGTCCAAAAATATCTACTTTTATTACACGGCTTGGTTGAATACTCAATTCTTATTGGTCCATCACGACTTTCTACGGTCTGTTATTTCTTTATAGCAGACCGTTGCTATGTATAACAAACCGTTGCTATGGACGCAGTTCTGATAGCAACGGACCATTTTTGTGTCAAATTATATTTTTCTCAAGTAATTAGCCTTGTAAAAAGCGGAATAATGTACAGCGAGCCGGTCATTGTTGTGAAATAAACCCCTTGCATCGCCCTCATTGCATATTTAACAACAAAAATTCACAAACTAAAGTGAAAGAATCACCCTGCTTTTCTAACTTCCATCTTGTCTTATGTTTGTTCAGAGGGTCCTTGTCTGATCCATTCCATGAATGGGGACCTGCTGCGGACCCTGGAGGGCCCAGAGCTCTGCCTGAGGCCTCGTCTCATCCAGTCCTCCACTGAGGGACACTGCATGATCTACTACGACAAGGGACAGTTCTGTCACTTCAGCGTCAACGGCAAACTGCTCGGACACATGGAGGTGGAAGACAGCATCAAGGTGAGGGAACTTAATATCTGCACGAGCATGCGTGTGAAAGTGCACTTTGCACATGTATGTATGTCTGCACCACATCAAGTGTAGAAAGTCCTCTTACTGATTAAAGGCTTTCTTACGGCTTGAGATCTGAGAAAGGTAAGGGTCTGCCGGCCTCGGGGCAAATTGCGGCTTCTTTTATTCCCTTTCACACACATACACCAGAGGAAATGGTCCTTTTTGATCCGCAGCCCTGTTGTCAGGTCAGATTGCGTCGGGCGGCAGTGGTAGAGAACATTCCAGAGGAGTGGTCAGCTCTGGACACCAACACCATTAACTACCCTCGAGCGCAAGATGACACATTCCCCATTTCCCACATTTCCTCCCTCGTGGTTAGAGTGACACAAGATAGCGGCTACCGCCTTTGGTTTCCCGACCCTTTGTTTCCGGTTTGGCCTGGGAAATGTAAGCTAGCTCTGACAGACAGCCGCACGCCTGTTTCCTATTAAGAAACCTCTCGTGTGCAGGCTCCTGGCCTGCCAACCAGCCCGCTCCTACACAGAGCCACAAATATAACTTGTAGAAGACGTGATTAATGAGCACACGCAGACAAATGCTGATTGATCGTATTAACATCACGGGGAAAGTTACAAGTGTTCAGTTTGCAGGTTGCAGAATACTTTATTGTGTATTTAAGGGAAACTAATGATGGTTTTAGATGCTTGTGGAGTTTCCCAGAATTCCTTCTAAAGCTGTGACTTGGGAACAGTACGGGCCGGCCTTGTCAGCTCTCCTCTGCTGTTGTAAATTCCAGCCATGTCAGATGGTATTAGAAAAATCCTAACATCTTGGAGTGAGGCTGTGAGAGTCTCAACCCCCCTGGTCTGAGACTCCAACTGTATTTAGTGCTCTCATGTACATACCAGAATCAATCTTCCCAGCCCTCCGAGCCGCAGCACGGTATGACTCCAGGATAAATAAGTGTTTGTCCTGGCCTGCAGTATCCACTTAGAACTGGAGAGTAAGGCTGAGAAAGAGAGAATGTTTGCACTGTAAATTTATAAGGGTCTGGAGTCAGAGGTTAGATGACAGGCTAACAGTCGTCATCCTAGTCTAATAGCAGAATCGAGTGACAGAAGCCATACTGAATGGATTACAGTCTTTTAAGTACTAGTATAACTCAGGCAGTGTAACCATTCCAGCAGTTTTTTCACTGCCGTCGTCCGTGTAACGGGGGGGATTAACAGCACCATAAATTCAACTTTTTACCTTCCCCAGCCTCAAAATCCACCCACCGTTCCCCCGAAAGAAGTAGGAAATATGGGCATTAAAAGTGCATGTGTTTCTGCTGGAGTCATTTTTTAGTCATATGAGCCTGGGTAGCCATCTTAGCTCCCGCAGAGCCATCGGCCATCTTGGTTGGCCGCCCAGTGGCAACGGACTGATTTATAATGTCTGTCTGCAGCCTCCTACCTGGCCTGGCTGACATGTCTGCCAACTCTCCTCCCTCCTGCTGGGCGTCAGTAAGGTCATGGACTCCATTAGTAGATACACAGGTACATTAATACAACACAGTAACTGGTAAACAGCTCTCATATTCTTTTCTTTTTTATGATTATTGTGTAGTATGTCATCTGTTGATGCAGAACATTGCGAAGAAACAATGAGCTGTGACTGCTTATTGAATTAATTTATCAAATTTAAAGCTGCACTCGTGAATATTTTTTATATTAACAGAGGATTAAATGACTGCATTTAACGTAAAAGGGGTTGATGGTTGATGGGTTCTGCAGTTCCCCTCAGCTCTTCAGAGCGATTTTGTGCCTTTCGGCTCATTGTTTGGTTTTACGGCCCACTACTCTACTGTTTGTTTTCACTCTAAGCTCTTATCAACCTTGTTTCCAGCCGCATCAGGCAGTTTTTTCAGCAAAAAAAGCTTTGATAAACCCACTGCTACTTTTCTAGCATCAAACAGCAGACAAAGTTAGAAACTAGCTAAAGAGACAGATGTTTTCCCCAGGAGTTGGTTGACAGCAATGGCCAACCTCCGGGTCTGAAAAGTGAAACCAATGCTGAAGTGCCTTAAACTAGCATTCTTTCTAATAGCCAGCAGGGGGCGACTCCTCTGGTTGTAAAAAGAAGTCTGATTGTATAGAAGTCTATGAGAAAATGACCCTACTTCTCACTTGATTTATTACCTCAGTAAACATTGTAAACATGAGTTTATGGTCTCAATCTCTAGTTTCAAGTCTTCTTCAATACAGCATGATGTTCATTTAGTAAATTATGGTTCCATTTAGAGTCAAATAGACAATAAAGCAGGGTATGCTTTAGGGTGTGGCTGCCTTGTGATTGACAGGTCGCTTACACAGAGTTGTTCAGTCTGGGAGTTGTCCGTGTTTTTCCTCTTAAAACTTAACCCTTTCACAGTGTGTTTTCATTTCATGAAATTTAATTGTAACAGGTCGGTCGCTTAAAAATGTCTTATTCAGCATTCGGTTGTATTTCGCTCGATGGCCAAAATGCCGAACTCGAGGCTTCACAACGGCAGTCCACAAACTAATGGGTGACGTCACGGTGACTACGTCCACTTCTTATACTTATACAGTCTATGGTTGAGAGCAAAGCAGAGCTAAAAGGAGAGTGAATATTGGACTTTCATTCACCAGCTGGACCCAAATACGACTCACAATGAATGTTACGTCTGCTGGTTATGTGAATACCGTAGTTTACTTCGTTAACATGTTCACTATAACAACTATAAAGGTAATAATATGTAATTGTGATTTCATCTTCTTCTGCTGCCCCCAAGTGGCCAAAAATCCACTCAATGCTGCTTTAAATTGACAGTTTTCAATAAAAGGTAGCCATTTTTATGGCAGGTATAATGCATCACAATTTCTCCCCATGTACTCGTTTGCACCGTACTCCACTCTAAGTGCATTGATCATGATTGGCTGAATTGAGCATTATCTTTATCGTTGTTGTCAGATTAGCTCTGAATGTTGATACACAAGACAATTACTGTACACACAAAACAGACCCGCACCACACAAATCAAACCAGCGCCGCACTCAGTCACGCTCCGTTCCCAGCCATCTTGGATGATGATCTAACGTGGCAATTAGGCTGGACTGATGGACTCGAGGCGTCCCGCCAGCGGGCGGCATGCGAGTGCATCATTGTGTGCCCGTCTGTGTGAGCGCCTTCACATGCAAGTCATGTGCCTATCTTAAGTGTGCGTGCGTGATGAGAATGAGAAACAGAGCTCATGTAATTCAGTGTGGTAGGAAATTCCTCAAAGGCTTTTTATACAAAACGTTTGCCTAATTTAGGCTGCGTCGATCCACTGTGTACTGCTCTTGAGGGGTTATTTACGTTTTGCTTACCAAGTCAAGTTCCTGAAAATGACTTCAGAACTGAAGTTTAAGTTTCATTTTTCCATTTAATGCGAGCCTGATTCAACACACATGCTGCCGATGATTGAAGTGTCTCCTGCTGAATCACTGCAGCTGAGAGACGGCCGAATTCGGTGTCCTAAAAAACCACAAACGAGAAAAGCTCTAAATTAGTGTCATTTGCTGCTTTTCGAATTCACATTCTGCCTCGTCATTTCATCGGCTACGCTTGCTTGCTGATTGATGCTCCTGACTGTTTCAGTTTCAGCTTCCAGTATGCACTGTGCCCGTAATAGACTCCAACACGAGACTTGATTTGTGTACGTCTGATTCCCGGGGGAGCCGTTCAGCTGTTACAGTTTGCAGGAAAAGCAGATGAGACGAGTAAATCTCCGAGCCTCGCTGTGGGGAGCCATCTTTGTTGCCAGTCAGGGTCTGTGTACAGAAAGCCCCTAAGGACGGCGGCGCTGACCTGGGATCTTTCGTCGGATCACATGACCTCGCAGTATGAGCTTTACTCTGACATAAGAGATAAACTGGTCCCAGATCACCAGTCCTATTCGGAGACTATTTATGCATGTGGTTCCAGGTTTTTTTTTAACATTGAAGGACAGATGATCAAACAAGACAGGCAATGAAGTCACTGACTTACCTCACATTGTAGAGTGTGTTTTATATATATACTGTACATACAGTATATACCAAATCAGACCCATTACTGTAAAAACTGTAATGATTGGAACATCCCAAAACCAAAGAGTCAACAGGCAATTCTCAAGCTCATTAAAATGTTAATAATAAACTCGTTCTCTTTTCCAGGCCATATATCTCAGTCGGGATGGCCAGTATCTGCTGACAGGTGGAGATGGAGGTGTAGTATCTGTCTGGCAGGTCCACGACCTCAAACAGCTGTTCACCTACCCGGGCTGTGACGCAGGAATCCGCTCTATGACCATGTCGCATGACCAAAGGTAACAAAATACATACACCCAAAGAATGTACAGGCCGGCCAATAGTGTGTTTTTAAGGCCGATACGATATCTATGTTTGAGAGTGTAAGAAGTCTGGCAGTAATTTAATGGCTTTGATAACCTTTTGATAAGGATCCATTTTTTTTAAAAGAATTGTGACTGCAACATGTAAAGAGTGGGACATTTTACTATTGAAAAATTATTTTTTCAGTCCTTTCTGTACTGCAGTTTCTTAATACTTCTCGGCCGACATACACTGGTACTCCTGTATCTACAAAAATGTAATATCAGCCTGGCTGATTTATTGGTCTGGCTTTAATAAAAAAGGAGTAATGCCTACAACCTTTGTCAGAAGAAATACTCCCTTACAATAAAAAATTTAAAATTTCACTTCAATGTAGCACTTAGGGGGATCTGTTGGCAGAAATGGAATATAATATTAATTAGTATGTTGTATATAGCCACCTGAAAATAAGAGTCGTCGTGTTTTCGTTACCTTAGAATGAACCGTTTATATCTACATACGGAGCGGGTCCTCTTCTCTGTCTTGATTCTCTGTTTTATATCACTGTATATTTAATATTTTTCGGGATTTGGACTGTTGGTTGAGCCAAACAAGTTATTGGTGGGGCATGATGGGCATTTTTCCCTAATTTCTTAACATTTTTAGACTGAACAATAAATCAATTAAATGTAAAAACATTCAACAATTACTGGATAATGAAAGTAATTGTTAGTTGCACTCGTATGTATATGTTATTATGGGATTATTATTATTATGGTGCATTAATATGTAAGTAGTATTTTAATGTTGTACTGTAGGTGAATGGACAAGAAAAGAAGAAAGGAAAAAAAATCAAAACAAGAAACAAAATAAAACAAGAATAAATCAGTTAATTAATTAAAACAAATTATAAAACACATTAATTAGAAAAAATAATTACAAGAGATAGACATACTAACAAGATGATGCATGCAGTATATCATCGTCTCAAAAAAAAAGGTTGCCGTGCACTCAGTCTTTTGGAGAGGTTTACTTTTGAATAGTTATAGAACCATAAGCCATCAGGCACCGACCAGGGCCAGTGAACGTCCCAGACCACCTGAGTCGATACACCCAGACCCAGTGCATCGTACTTTAAAAGCTGATCATGTGTTCTATATGTAAAATCCTAACCTTTAAAGTAACTTTAGATGTCAAATAAATATAGTGCAGTAAAATGTGAATTTGTTCCTTCTGAAATGCAGGTGAGTAGAAATATACAGTACACTTCAAATAGTCAAGTACAAGCACCTCAAAGTTGTACTTATGTACAGTGCTTGAGTTGGTTGAACAAAATGTTGCATTAGAGATGCCTCAAATTAAATTAAATTTCACAGCAAATAAAATATAAAACCAAAACCTCATGATGCTCCCTCCTTCCTCCTCTAAGGTGCATCATAACCGGCATGGCCTCCGGAAGCATCGTGCTCTTCTACAACGACTTCAACAGATGGCACCACGAGTACCAGACCAGGTACTGAGCTGACAACAACAGCAGCAGCCTGACTGACAACGTTAGACGAACCTGACGAAGATCCAAACAGTTGCAAGTGTGAACTCTTATCAAAGGCACTATTCTGTCTATATTCTGATATCCTGAATGTATCTCAATGAAAGAAGAAATCAAACAAACTGTCCTGTTATAGTAAAAGAGTCAAAACTATTTTTAAAAAGGGCATTGCTATATTTTGTAGATCCGATAGAAATCTTTCATATAAATCATAGGGTGGGGGTTATGTTACTGTACGGTTAAAAACAAATCTATTTTTAGCTGTAAGAGTCTATTTTCATCTCCTCCGGAAAAACAAAAGCGGGATTTGTGGGGAGCTAGTGAGAACCTTTTCTCTTGACTTAAAAATCCAAATATTTGTGTACTTTAGGGTGAGTGATTTTTTTTTTTTTCCTGTAGGTGTGTATGTGGGGAATAATTATTCACTTTTAACATGCTTTTTGGCTACACAGCCGGTAGATATGAAACGTCTGAATTAATATTAAATGTATTGGACAGAAGGATAAACGAAGAGGGAATATACATACATATAAATATCTATATATTCTGTTTAAATGTAGTCCTCCATATTTAAAATTTCCATTCCCTCTGTACCTCTGTGCTTGCTGAGAGATTGCGTTTCTGTGCATGGCTCACTACTCATATGAAACATATCAGTGCAGACCTACGCAGATCTTCCCACTCCCACCCAGTGATGTTAAAGATGAGCTTCATGTAGAGGAGGATGTCCTGAAAACCGTGTCAAGGATTTTGCATTTATATTTCTTTCTCAAATGACTGAATAAGCAAACAGTGAATCATTTTTTGATTAATGTCTATGATGGAAAGACTGAGTGTCACTAATCAAATCACGTCACGTCATCATACCCAGTGCCCGATTCAGCTTAGCACCTTAAAGTCCTCTTTGAGTCCTGTCTCTCGACCAGCAAAGTGAGATGTGCAATGACAGGAGGGACTTTCTCTATTTCAGTCTGAGGTTTCTTTCTCTTTTTTTCATCACGGGATGAGTGATTATATTAAGATGTGATTAAGCACTAAAATGGCAACGAGACATATTCCTTAGGTCCTCACTAAAATGAACGTCCACTTGTATCTTTTGATTTTGGGGGAAAAACATTCCTTTAAAGTTTGTGCTTGATGTGGTTTGAATCTCCAGTTATATGAGAACTGCTGTTATCTACCAACCAATATTTTTTTTTTGCAATCATTTGAGTGTTTTGTGTGCTGAGTTCTGACAATAAAATGGAATTTTATAACTTGAATTGTCCTTCGTAGAAGTGTATTTCTCATAGGAATCACTATAACTGCATAGCACCCTCTGGTGGCCAACTTCTGGTCTCACACACAAATAATCACAAACAAATATTCATTTGAAGTCTTGAAGAATGTTTGCTATTCTTCTGATTCAACACAACAGCAGGACATATAACAGATAATATTCCTGTTTTGAAACTGTCTTTCCTTTACAGTCTACTTTTAACTACATATACATAAGACCAAGCTAAATAACATTATGTACAGAGTTCCTATGCAGTAAGGAAAAGTATGGAATTTGGTTTTTCCAGGTCTGGATAAGTATGGAAAAAAGAAAAGAGTATGGAAAAATATTTGTTTCCAGACTGTTGCCCGTATTCTGTTTTTAAAATATAAAATCCTGAATTTCTAAAAAGAATTTATCATACAAGCAGAGTGTTTTTCATGGTGTTTGGAGCAGCCAGTGCAGCCAAAATATTTATCACTGTGTGAGAAAGCGCGGGCCAGAGCGAGCTTGATGTCGTCAAAAGCGAGGCAAGAAGTATGGCGTGCAGCACAAAGTCAAAGGACCTTAGCTTTCTTTTCTAGTTCCCTGGTGAATTGTACATCCCTTCTGTTACTGTAGGGGTTGAAGCTATACAGTTATTTAAAATTGCATGACAAAAACTGATTTGCACTGTTTTAGCATTGCAGCTAGAATAAGATGCTGCGCAATGAACTTGTGTTTAATTGATTTGTATGAGCTACAGTACCCAGCTACGGTCTTCCTGCTAGTATTTGGTAACATAATACCAAAGGCTACATAGTCAGTTAGTTGGATTTTAAAACCATTTATTTACATAATAAACATCTAGCTATTTGTAGTCATACTGTATGTCAAATATGATCTGAAAAATCTACCAAGTCTTGAAATTTGAGTCTGGAGAAGTATGGAATTTTGAAATTGAAAATGTGTACGTACCAACTTGACTTTGTATGTGTGAGGGTTTTGTCTTACAGGGAGGCAGGAAGTGGGAATGGAGAATGATGCAGCTGGAAGACAGTCCTGAAGAGGTAAAGAGGCGTGGTGGGTTAGCCCTACTAACACCAGCCGGATAAATGCTGTGGAGTTTAAAACGGGTACAAAACAAAAACAAATCGCCATAACTTATTTTAAGGATTGACAACTTGGAACCCCATTTTCCAGCCAAGCTGGTTTTGATAAAGCCTAGTGGTTATACACAAACCTATCGCCTTGACAACACATTCATTTATATAAAATCCAACACATCAAAAACTATTGCTTGAGTATTTTTTAAAGGAACACCGTTGACTAGGTTCATGCAACCCACAGTGTAGCGTTGTCATTGATAAACAAGTTTTTAACAAACCTGCAATTTGGTTTCATGTTTGTTGGTTCTATTTTCTTTATTTTTGATTTATGACTTTTAGGGCCAAATTATGAGACTAATAGCCTACAATCTAGTGTTAAATATTACAATTACACAGAAAGTTAGGACTTTCTACAACACCTGGAGTTTGTTGTCAAAACTAAGAGCCAATCAGCTCTTTGATCAGGTGTCAGCGGCCGTTTCCAATCATGCCCTGGGGCTTGCAGGAGGTTATCGTTGCTCAGGTGCGCATGATGTCGGAGCAAGTTGAGATCAAGTCAGACACAAGGGCTGCATGGCTCACGATTACTTGGAATAATATTATAAAATCAGCTGTCTCGGTTAGTAATTGCACCTGGAGGCTTTACAAATGATGATAGAGTCACCAACAACTAAAATATCATGTCTCTCCTTGGGCCAATCGTTAACGAGCTGTGCAGGACAGGTGCGCTGAGTGACTGATTACCTGAGCTGGTGCTCGGTGAGGAGCAGGTGGTGAAGAAGCTACTGGAGCTGATACCGAGTTGAACAGGTTGTCTTCAGGCTCCAACTGCAGGAGGGACAAAAAAGGGGCAAGTTTGCAGCCGGGAGGACCCGTCGGAGTAGAGACAGTGAGCCCGGGAGGAGGTGAACATGACGGGTGGGGGAGCGCTCACAGTCCGCTCCGCCTGCGGGAGGCGGAACAGGGAGAGGACAAGCTGTGGAGGAGCTCAGCCAGCGGAGAGACAACATTGGACCGGGTCGTAAAGTGGAAGAGACAGCCTAACATACGCCCAGGACGGAGGACAGGGTGAAGAACCATGTGAAGACCCGGACCAGGAACGTCAGGAGCAGCCAAAGCACCCGGATGTATCAGCTCTGGTAGGTTTTGGCCAGAGATGGCTTCCTCTGGGTAGCATAGATCCACAAATCCCATAATTGAATTTTGTGCCTGGTGGTGGCCTCACAGTTATTCTCTCCTGGGATAGTGGCGCTCAATTAAAAGTAAAAAAATGTCATAGTAGGCTACAGTATGTGTTAAAAAAAAGTCAGGGAAAATGTCAAAGTAGGCTCAAGCTATGTCATAATACAAAGTAATAAAAAGTTTGGGGTGGGATTTTTATTTTATGTAATTTTTTTGTGATAGATTTGAGACCTGTCCAGGGTGTACCCCGCCTTCGCCCAATGTCAGCTGGGATTGGCTCCAGCCCCTCTGCGACCCCTAACAGGATAAGCGGTTGCAGATGATGATGGTAATTTTATTTTAGTTCTGTCTGTCCGTTTTTTTTTTCTTTCTGTTGTTTATTATGTCTTTAAAATATGAAAATCAATAAAAAAAAGTAATATACAGGTACAGTAGGACTGCCCCCTCTTAGTCGACTTATCGGTTGTTTTGGTTAGGGATGCACCAATACCAGATCGGATATCTGGCCAATACTGCCTCGAATAGCTGAATCTTCAAATTTGGAACAAAAAAGTCAAAATGTCACTGTGACCTCAAAAAACAAATTTTATGCCATAACTCAAGAATTGATCTGCTAATTATGGATGTAAACTGCAACTTGACTGGTTGGCGGAGGCGCTATATATGCTAGTAGTCTCTCCTGGATGCATTGTTGAAGATTACATAGACATACCATAGGCTACCTGGTAACGGACAGAAAGGCACCTTCAAACAAGCTGAGTCACTGGCAAGCAGTTTTATCCACACACACGTTTGTGTATACTTTATAAACCTCATAAAAATAACAATTGTACTCACAATCGTAATTTCTCCTGCATGTTTCCTTCCTGTTTTTTTTCCACATGGTAAACGGTGTCTCAAGCAGTCAGATCTCAACTCCAAAATCCACCAAGTCCTCCACTCCGTCTCCCACCAGCCCCCGAACCATCCCCAGTTTTAAGGTAAGACGATATATCACATCGATGTGTTTCCGCCCATAACTTGCAGCTGCATTCAAACACATTATCTATTCAGTACAGTATATGTTTTTTAAAGCATATACTAGCGCTACTAATGGTGAAAAAACTCCACAGGTTACGTTTTTGGGTTTTATGGTTCGTCCTCAGTCAGCGTCTGTCCTTCTAAAAATTCTCGTGAACGCGATATCTCAGGAACAGCTTCAGGGAATTTCTTCAAATTTGGCACAAAAGTCCACTTATACTCAAGGATGAACTGTTTAGATTTGGTGGTCAAAGGTCAAGTTTACTGTGACCTTACGCCCGTCCCATTCTTGTGACCTCACAAAACACCTTTTTGGTCATAACTAAAGAATTCATGTGCTAATTATGACAATTTCACACAAATGTCTAATGGGATGAAATAACATTTTGAACAGACATGGATGTAAACTGCAACTTGAGTGGTTGAGGCATACAACCGGGTGGCGGTAATTCTAGTTATGACATACTATACTGTGACTTTTTATTTTATATATTTATATCTATTATTATTTTATGACAATGCCTTACCATGAATTTTTACGATATACTGTACTATGACTTTTTCTGACATTTTTCGACATACTATACTAACTTTTTATGACATACCATACTGACTTTTTATGACTTTTCAACAAGCTATACTATGACTTTTTTCCACATACTATACTATGACTTTTTAAAAAAAAAATTCGACATTCTATACTATGACTTTTTATATTTTGACATACTGTACTATACTATGAATTTTTTTATTTTTTTGACATACTTTACTATGACTTTTTTTCGACATACAATACGATGACTTTTTTTTATTTTTTCCGTCAAACTATACTATGACTTTTTTGATTTTTTCGACATACTTTACTATGACTTTTTTTCGGCATTCTATACTATGACCTTTTTTCGACATACCATACTAACTTTTTATGACAACCTATGCTATGACTTTTTTATGACTTTTCAACATGCTATAATATTACTTTTTAAAAAAATTTCGACATACTATACTATGACCTTTTTTCGACAGAATATACTATGACCTTTTTTCGACATACTATCCTAAGTTTTTATGACATACTATACTATGACCTTTTTCAACATACTCTACAATTACTTTTTTTTTTTTTTCTGCATATGATACTGTGACGTTTTTTTTTTTTTTCGAAACACTGTACTATGACTTTTTAAAAATATTTTTTGACATACTATGACCTTTTTTTGACATACTATACTATGACTTTTTTAAATTTTCTTTCCACATACTATACTATGACTTTTTTTCAACATACTATACCATAACTTTTTTTATTTTTTCGACATACTATACTATAATTTTTTTTCGACTTACAATACTATGACTTTTTAAAAGTGTTTTTGACATACTATACTATGACTTTTTTTCGACATACTATACTATGACTTTTTTTTTCAAATAATTCAACATACTATATACTATGACTTTTTTAAATTTTCTTTCTACGTACTATACTATTACTTTTCTTCGACATACTATACTATGACTTTTTAAAAAAATAATTCAACATACTATCTTATGACTTTTTAAATTTTTTTTTACATACTTTACTATGACTTTTTTTTTAACATATTATACCATGACTTTTAAATTTGAGATGCTATACTATAATGTTGTTTCGACATACAATACTATGACTTTTTCATTTTTTTTACATACTGTACTATGACTTTTTTCATTTTTTCAACATTCTATTTTAATATTTTTTTTTTTAGCATACTATACCATGACTTTTTAAAAATAATTTCGAAATACTATACAATTACTTTTTTAAAAAAAATGTTTTGACATACTATACTATGACTTTTTTTTCGACATACTATACTATAACTTTTTCATTTTTTCGAAATACTATACTATCACTTTTTTTCGACATACTATACTATGACTTTTTCCTTTTTGCGACATACTATACCATAACTTTTTTTCGACATACTCTATTATACTATGACTTTTTTTTGACATGCTATACTATGACTTTTTTTCGACATACTATAAGAAGACTTTTTATTTTACATACTATACTATTACTTTTTTCGGCATACTATACTATGACTTTTTAATATTTTTATTATATTATACCATTGCTTTTTTCGACATACTATACTATGACTTTCGTCGACATACTATTCTATGACTTTTTTATATTTTCAACATACTATACTATGACCTTTTTTAGACATATTATACTATGACTTTTTTTCTGCATTCTATAATATAACTTTTTTTTATTTTTTCAACTTAATATGCTATGACTTTTTTTTTCCATTCTATATACTATGACTTTAAAAAAAAAATTTAACGTACTCTACTATGACTTTTATTTAACGTACTCTACTATGACTTTTTAATTTTTTTTACATACTATACTATGACTTTTTCGACATACTATTCTATGAGTTTTATTTTTTAACACACTATGCTATAACTTTTTTTCGCCATACTATACTATGACTTTTCTTAAAACAATTCGCATACTATACTATGACTTTTTTTACATTTTTTTCGACATATTATACTACTACATTTCTACATACTATACCATGACTTTTTTTCGGCATACTATACTTTGACCTTTTTTAAAAACAATTCGACATACTATACTATGATTTAAAAAAAAAAAAAAAATTGACATACTATACTTTGACTATTTTTCGACATAATATACCATGACTTTTTAATTTTTTTTTCGACATACTATACTATGACTTTTTTTTGACATACTACACTGACTTTTTAATTTTCAACATACTATATTATGACTGCTTTTTGAAATATTATACTATGGCTTTTATTTTTTAGACTTACTAGACTATGGCTTCGTTTCGACATACTGTGCTATGACTTTTTTTTCGACATACTATAGTATAAGGTTTTTATTTTTTTCAAAATACTATACTATGACATTTTTCGACATACTATACTATGAATTTTTTATTTTTTTGACATACTATAGTATAACTTTTTTTCAACATACTGTACCATGACTTTTTTTTTAATATTTTTCGACATACTATACTATGACTTTTTCATTTTTGTGACATACTATACCAAGACTTTTTTTTTTTTTACATATTATACTATTACTTTTTTCGGCATACTATACTATGACTTTTTAATTTTTTTATCATATTATACCATTGCTTTTTTCGACATACTATACTATGACTTTCGTCGACATACTATTCTATGACTTTTTTATATTTTCAACATACTATACTATGACCTTTTTTAGACATATTATACTATGACTTTTTTTCTGCATTCTATACTATAACTTTTTTTTATTTTTTCAACATAATAAGCTAAGACTTTTTTTCTCCATACTATATACTATGACTTTTAAAAAAAAAAAAAATTTGACATAGTACAGTATACTATTTTTTTTTGGCATAATATACAATGACTTTTTTCGGAATTCTATACTATAAATTTTTTCGATATACTATACTATGACTCTTCTTTAATGTACTATACTATGTTTTTTATTTACTGACTATACTATGACTTTTATTTAACATACTCTACTATGACTTTTTTATTTTTTTTACATACTATACTATGACTTTTTAGACATACTGTTCTATCCGTTTTATTTATTCAAGATAATATGCAATAACTTTTTTTCTGCATACTATACTATGACTTTTTTAAAAAATTTGACAAACTATACTATGACTTTTTTATTTGACATACTATGACTTATTTTCTACATACTATACTATGACTTTTTTTTAAAAAAACAATTCGACATACTATACTATGACTTTTATAAATTTTTTTCCACTAAATTAATGGACATACAATACTATGACTATTTTCATGAACATTTTCGACATACTATACTATGACATTTTTTCATGAAACTTTTCGACATACTATACTATGAGTTTTTTTTCCACAAAATCAATCTACATACTATATTATGACTTTTTTCATAACATTTTTCGTCATTTTATATTATGGCTTTTTTTTCCACTAAATTTATGGACATACTATACTATGACTTTTTTAATGAAAATTTTCAACATACTTTACTATGCCATTTTTCATGAAAATTTGACATACTATACTATGACTTTTTAAAAAAAAATAGACAAACTATACTATGATTTTTTTTTTATTTTTTGACATACTATGCTATGACTTTTTTTCTACATACTATACTATGACTTTTTTTCGGCATACTATGCTATGACTTTTTTTTAAAAACAATTCGACATACTATACTATGACTTTTAGAATTTTTTTTCAACTAAATTAATGGACATACAATACCTTAACTTTTTTTTTATGAAAATTTTCGACATACTATACTATGAGTTTTTTTTTCCATAAAATTAATCGACATCCTATGCTATGACTTTTTTCATGAAAATTTTCGACATACTATACTATGACTTTTTTTTATTGAAAATTTTCGACATACTATACTATGACTTTTTTCATGAAAATATTCGACATACTATACTATGACTTTTTTTCGACATACCATACTCTGACTTTCGTCAACATACTATTCTATGACTTTTTTATATTTTCAACATACTATACTATGACTTTTTTTCTGCATTCTATACTATGACTTTTTTATATTTTCAACATACTATACTATGACTTTTTAGACATACTATTCTATGCGTTTTATTTATTCAAGATAATATGCAATAACTGTTTTTCTGCATACTATACTATGATTTTTTTTTAAAAATTTAACAAACTATACTATGACTTTTTTATTTTTTGCCATACTATGCTATGACTTTTTTTCTACATACTATACTATGACTTTTTTTTAAAAAACAATTCGACAAACTATACTATGACTTTTTTTTTAAAAACAATTCGACATACTATACTATGACTTTTATAAAAAAATGTCCACTAAATTAATGGACATACAATACTATGACTATTTTCATGAAAATTTTCGACATACTCAACTATGACTTTTTTTAATGAAAATTTTCGACATACTATACTATGACTTTTTTTTCCATATAATTAATCGACATACTAGACTATAACTTTTTTCATTAAAATTTTCGACATACTATACTATGACATTTTTTCATGAAAATTTTCGACATACTATACTATGAGTTTTTTTTTCCACAAAATCAATCTACATACTATATTATGACTTTTTTCATGAAATTTTTCGACATACTATACTATGAGTTTTTTTTATGAACATTGTCGACATACTATACTATGCCTTTTTTTTCATAAAAATTTTCGACATACTATACTATGATATTTTTTTATGAAAATTTTCAACATACTATACTATGATATTTTTCATGAACATTTTCGACATACTATACTACGAGTTTTATTTCCACATAATTTATCTACATACTATACTATGACTTTTTTCATGAAACTTTTCGACATACTATACCATGATATTTTTTTTCATGAAAATTTTCGACATGCTATACTATGATATTTTTCATGAACATTTTCGACATACTATACTACGAGTTTTATTTCCACAAAATTAATCTACGTACTATACTATGACTTTTTTCATGAAAATTTTCGACATACTATACTGAGTTTTTTTTTCAACAAAATTAATCGACATACTATACTATGACTTTTTTCATGAAAAGTTTCGATATACTATACTACGACTTTTTTCATGAAAATTTTCGACATACTATACTACGAGTTTTTTTTCCACATAATTTATCTACATACTATGCTATGACTTTTTTCATGAAAAGTTTCGACATACTATACTATGACTTTTTTTATGAAAATTTTCGACATACTATACTATGACTTTTTTTCATGAAAATTTTCGGCATTCTATACTATGAGTTTTTTCTTCCACAAAATTAATCCACATACTATACTATGACTTTTTTCATGAAAAATTTCGACATACTATACTATGACTTTGTTTTATGAACATTGTCGACATACTATACTATGACTTCTTTTCATAAAAATTTTCGACATACTATACTATGATATTTTTTCATGAAAAATTTTTGACATACATACTATGATATTTTTTCATGAAAATTTTCGACATACTATACTACGAGTTTTTTTTCCACATAATTTATCTACATACTATACTATGACTTTTTTCTTGAAACTTTTCGACATAATATACTATGACTTTGTTTTATGAACATTGTCGACATACTATACTATGACTTTTTTTGGCTGGACCGCAGAGGGCCAGCCCTACAGACGCAAAAGTCTGTCGCTGAGTGAGTGAGTGAGTGAGTGAGTGACTGACTGACTGACTGACTGAGTGATAGAGTTACAGGATTGGTCGGCTGGGGTTGCAGGAGCTTCCTCATTGGTCGTTGCTCTTTCAAAATGAAAAGGCGGAGAACAGTTCTGTGTTTACATTTTCTGGGGAGCGTGTCAGCGGTTTAATGTATCATTACATAGCGCTGTTGTTGTGCATGTGCTATTGTTTATGTTCGTTTAAGTTACGTTATGTTGTGCTTCGTATTGTGTTACCGTACAAATTTTCGCCTCGCTTTCCTCCATTTCCGCCATGAACTGACTATCTAGCAGCCACACGTCACTACTGCGGTATGAACCCAAAATAAACAGACTGTGCTGTGATTTAAATGCAATAAACGGATCAAAATAATGCCGAAATAACAACATAAATATATCGATTTGTAAAAAGACATAATCCATTCTTTGTCAAGTCTGTCCGCAACACAACAAGCAAACAACTTTTAAAATGCTTGTTTTCTGAACGGAGGCTATGATAACACCAGCTACTCAATCAACACTCAACATAACGTCATCTAGGCATAAATACGGCAGCGACGTTGTTGTAAACGGATCAAAGTGTGCCGAAATAACTACATAATGATGCTGATTAGTAAAAAGTCTGAATTCATACTTTGTCGGGTCTGTTACCATGACGACCAGCAAACAACTTTTAAAATGCTTGTTTTCTGAATGGAGTTCGGATCGATCAGTGGCAGGCTGCGTTAACATCGCAGCTGCTCCATTAACACTCCATCTAGGAATAAATACGGCAGCAGCAACGTCAGTGATGACAGCTGGAATATCTCAACACTGATAATCTTTAGTGAAGTATGTATATATTGTTACACACTACTTATATGATGAATGCTTTTGATACAAATGCTTTAATAAAAAAAATGAAATACTTTTAACCTTTCATACTGTATGTCATACTAATACCTTTTCACCTTGTATAAAATGTATAATATACTGAGTAGTAAATGTTACCATTTACTATTACTGAATGTAATTTGCTTCATTATAAGTTGGCTTTCAATCAAACATTAAGATATAAGTGAAAAAAACTGTTCACAAAACATTATAGACATTACCAATGACTATTTGTGTAACAATTTAGCCACAAATTCACATACTGACCAAATACGGTCCAGCCATATACTCGGTTTTGACCGAGTCTTGTTCATAAAAATTTTCGACATACTATACTATGATATTTTTTCATGAAAATTTTCGACATACTATACTATGATATTTGTTCAAGAACATTTTTGACATGCTATAGTATGACTTTTTTCATGAAAATTTTCAAAATTTTAAACTGAGTTTTTTTCCACCAAATTAATCGACAGACTATACTATGCCTTTTTTCATGAAAATTTTCGACATTCTATACTATGACTTTTTTTTACGAATATTTTCGACATTTTTTCACAAAACTCTTCGACATGCTATAGTATGACTTTTTTCATGAAAATTTTCGAAATTTTAAACTGAGTTTTTTTTCGACCAAATTAATCGACAGACTATACTGCTTTTTTTCATGAAAATTTTCGACATTCTTAACTATGAAATTTTTTTACGAATATTTTTGACATTTTTTCACGGAAATTTTCGACATGCTATAGTATGACTTTTTTCATGAAAATTTTCGAAATTTTAAACTGAGTTTTTTTTCGACCAAATTAATCGACAGACTATACTATGCTTTTTTTCATGAACATTTTCGACATTCTATACTATAACATTTTTTTACGAATATTTTCGACATTTTTTCACGAAAATTTTCGACATGCTATAGTATGACTTTTTTCATGAACATTTTCGAAATTTTAAACTGAGTTTTTTTTCCATGAAATTAATCGACAGACTATACTATGCCTTTTTTCATGAAAATGTTCTACATTCTATACTATGACTTTTTTTACGAATATTTTCAACATTTTTTCACGGAAATTTTCGACATGAAATAGTATGACTTTTTTCATGAAAATTTTCGAAATTTTAAACTATGTTTTTTTTCGACCAAATTAATCGACAGACTATACTATGCTTTTTTTCATGAAAATTTTCGACATTCTATACATTGACATTTTTTTACGAATATTTTCGACATTTTTTCACGAAAATTTTCGACATGCTATTGTATGACTTTTTTCATGAAAATTCACGAAATTTTAAACTGAGTTTTTTTTCCACGAAATTAATCGACAGACTATACTATGCCTTTTTTCATGAAAATGTTCTACATTCTATACTATGACTTTTTTTTACAAATATTTTCGACATTTTTTCACGAATATTTTCGACATGCTATAGTATGACTTTTTTCATGAAAATTTTCGAAATTTTATACTGAGTTTTTTTCCACCAAATTAAGACAGACTATCCTATGCCTTTTTTCATGAACATTTTCGACATTCTATACTATGACATTTTTTTAAGAATATTTTCGACATACTATAGTATGACTTTTTTCATGAAAATTTTCGAAATTTTAAACTGAGTTCTTTTTCGACCAAATTAATCGACAGACTATACTATGCTTTTTTTCATGAAAATTTTCGACATTCTATACTATGACATTTTTTTACAAATATTTTCGACATTTTTTCACGAAAATTTTCGACATGCTATAGTATGACTTTTTTCATGAAAATTTTCGAAACTTTAAACTGAGTTTTTTTTCCACGAAATTAATCGACAGACTATACTATGCCTTTTTTCATGAAAATTTTCGACATTCTATACTATGACTTTTTTTTACGAATATTTTCGACATTTTTTCACAAAACTCTTCGACATGCTATAGTATGACTTTTTTCATGAAAATTTTCGAAATTTTAAACTGAGTTTTTTTTCGACCAAATTAATCGACAGACTATACTGCTTTTTTTCATGAAAATTTTCGACATTCTTAACTATGAAATTTTTTTACGAATATTTTTGACATTTTTTCACGGAAATTTTCGACATGCTATAGTATGACTTTTTTCATGAAAATTTTCGAAATTTTAAACTGAGTTTTTTTTCGACTAAATTAATCGACAGACTATACTATGCTTTTTTTCATGAACATTTTCGACATTCTATACTATAACATTTTTTTACGAATATTTTCGACATTTTTTCACGAAAATTTTCGACATGCTATAGTATGACTTTTTTCATGAAAATTTTCGAAATTTTAAACTGAGTTTTTTTTCCACCAAATTAATCGACAGACTATACTATGCCTTTTTTCATGAAAATTTTCTACATTCTATACTATGACATTTTTTTACGAATATTTTCGACATTTTTTCACAGAAATTTTCGACATACTATAGTATGACTTTTTTCATGAAAATTCACGAAATTTTAAACTGAGTTTTTTTTCCACAAATTAATCGACAGACTATACTATGCCTTTTTTCATGAAAATGTTCTACATTCTATACTATGACTTTTTTTACAAATATTTTCGACATTTTTTCACGAATATTTCGACATGCTATAGTATGACTTTTTTCATGAAAATTTTCGAAATTTTATACTGAGTTTTTTTCCACCAAATTAAGACAGACTATCCTATGCCTTTTTTCATGAACATTTTCGACATTCTATACTATGACATTTTTTTACGAATATTTTCGACATGCTATAGTATGACTTTTTTCATGAAAATTTTCGAAATTTTAAACTGAGTTTTTTTTCGACCAAATTAATCGACAGACTATACTATGCCTTTTTTTCATGAAAATTTTCGACATTCTATACTATGGCATTTTTTTACGAACATTTTCGACATATTATAGTATGACTTTTTTCATGAAAATTTTCGAAATTTTAAACTGAGTTTTTTTTCGACCAAATTAATCGACAGACTATACTATGCTTTTTTTCATGAAAATTTTCGACATTCTATACTATGACATTTTTTTACGAATATTTTCGACATTTTTTCACGAAAATTTTCGACATGCTATAGTATGACTTTTTTCATGAAAATTTTCGAAATTTTAAACTGAGTTTTTTTTCCACGAAATTAATCGACAGACTATACTATGCCTTTTTTCATGAAAATGTTCTACATTCTATACTATGACTTTTTTTACGAATATTTTCGACATTTTTTCACGGAAATTTTCGACATGAAATAGTATGACTTTTTTCATGAAAATTTTCGAAATTTTAAACTATGTTTTTTTTCGACCAAATTAATCGACAGACTATACTATGCTTTTTTTCATGAAAATTTTCGACATTCTATACATTGACATTTTTTTACGAATATTTTCGACATTTTTTCACGAAAATTTTCGACATGCTATAGTATGACTTTTTTCATGAAAATTCTCGAAATTTTAAACTGAGTTTTTTTTCCACGAAATTAATCGACAGACTATACTATGCCTTTTTTCATGAAAAAGTTCTACATTCTATACTATGACTTTTTTTTACGAATATTTTCGACATTTTTTCACGAAAATTTTCAACATGCTATAGTATGCCTTTTTTCATGATAATTTTCGACATTCTATACTAGGACATTTTTTTACGAATATTTTCGACATACTATAGTATGACTTTTTTCATGAAAATTTTCGAAATTTTAAACTGAGTTTTTTTTCCACCAAATTAATCGTCAGACTATACTCTGCCTTTTTTCATGAAAATGTTCTACATTCTATACTATGACTTTTTTTTACGAATATTTTCGACATTTTTTCACGGAAATTTTCGACATGCTATAGTATGACTTTTTTCATGAAAATTTTCGAAATTTTAAACTGAGTTTTTTTTCGAACAAATTAATCGACAGACTATACTATGCTTTTTTTCATGAACATTTTCGACATTCTATACTATAACATTTTTTTACGAATATTTTCGACATACTATAGTATGACTTTTTTCATGAAAATTTTCGAAATTTTAAACTGAGTTTTTTTTCCACGAAATTAATCGACAGACTATACTATGCCTTTTTTCATGAAAATGTTCTACATTCTATACTATGACTTTTTTTTACGAATATTTTCGACATTTTTTCACGGAAATTTTCGACATGCTATAGTATGACTTTTTTCATGAAAATTTTCGAAATTTTAAACTGAGTTTTTTTTCGACCAAATTAATCGACAGACTATACTATGACTTTTTTCATGAAAATTTTCGACATTCTATACTATGACATTTTTTTACGAATATTTTCGACATTTTTTCACGAAAAATTTTCGACATGCTATAGTTATGACTTTTTCATGAAAATGTCGAAATTTTAAACTGAGTTTTTTTTCCATGAAATTAATCGACAGACTATACTATGCCTTTTTTCATTAAAATTTTCTACATTCTATACTATGACATTTTTTAACGAATATTTTCGACATTTTTTCACGGAAATTTTCGACATGAAATAGTATGACTTTTTTCATGAAATTTTCGAAATTTTAAACTATGTTTTTTTTCGACCAAATTAATCGACAGACTATACTATGCTTTTTTCATGAAAATTTTCGACATTCTATACATTGACATTTTTTTACGAATATTTTCGACATTTTTTCACGAAAAATTTTCGACATGCTATAGTA
Organism: Sebastolobus alascanus; assembly: GCA_916701645.2. Taxonomy (NCBI): domain Eukaryota; kingdom Metazoa; phylum Chordata; class Actinopteri; order Perciformes; family Sebastidae; genus Sebastolobus; species Sebastolobus alascanus. The sequence continues at coordinate 4,527,190 of CAKAOJ020000032.1, forward strand.
TGACTTTTTCATGAACATTTTCGAAATTTTAAACTGAGTTTTTTTTCCATGAAATTAATCGACAGACTATACTATGCCTTTTTTCATTAAAATTTTCGACATTCTATACTATGACATTTTTTTACGAATATTTTTGACATTTTTTCACGGAAATTTTCGACATGAAATAGTATGACTTTTTTCATGAAAATTTTCGAAATTTTAAACTATGTTTTTTTTCGACCAAATTAATCGACAGACTATACTATGCTTTTTTTCATGAAAATTTTCGACATTCTATACATTGACATTTTTTTACGAATATTTTCGACATTTTTTCACGAAAATTTTCGACATGCTATAGTATGACTTTTTTCATGAAAATTTTCGAAATTTTATACTGAGTTTTTTTTCCACCAAATTAATCGACAGACTATACTATGCCTTTTTTCATGAACATTTTCGACATTCTATACTATGACATTTTTTTAAGAATATTTTCGACATACTATAGTATGACTTTTTTCATGAAAATTTTCGAAATTTTAAACTGAGTTTTTTTTCCACCAAATTAATCGACAGACTATACTATGCTTTTTTTCATGAAAATTTTCGACATTCTATACTATGACATTTTTTTACAAATATTTTCGACATTTTTTCACGAAAATTTTCGACATGCTATAGTATGACTTTTTTCATGAAAATTTTCGAAACTTTAAACTGAGTTTTTTTTCCACCAAATTAATCGACAGACTATACTATGCCTTTTTTCATGAAAATTTTCGAAATTTTAAACTGAGTTTTTTTTCCACCAAATTAATCGACAGACTATACTATGCTTTTTTTCATGAAAATTTTCGAAATTTTAAACTGAGTTTTTTTTCACGAAATTAATCGACAGACTATACTATGCCTTTTTTCATGAAAATGTTCTACATTCTATACTATGACCTTTTTTTTACGAATATTTTCGACATTTTTTCACGGAAATTTTCGACATGCTATAGTATGACTTTTTTCATGAAAATTGACGAAATTTTAAACTGAGTTTTTTTTCGACCAAATTAATCGACAGACTATACTGCTTGTTTTCATGAAAATTTTCGACATTCTTTACTATGACATTTTTTTACGAATATTTTCGACATTTTTTCACGGAAATTTTCGACATGCTATAGTATGACTTTTTTCATGAAAATTTTCGAAATTTTAAACTGAGTTTTTTTTCTACCAAATTAATCGACAGACTATACTATGCCTTTTTTCATGAAAATTTTCGACATTCTATACTATGACATTTTTTTACGAATATTTTCGACATTTTTTCACGAAAATTTTCGACATGCTATAGTATGACTTTTTCATGAACATTTTCGAAATTTTAAACTGAGTTTTTTTTCCATGAAATTAATCGACAGACTATACTATGCCTTTTTTCATGAAAATGTTCTACATTCTATACTATGACTTTTTTTACGAATATTTTCGACATTTTTTCACGGAAATTTTCGACATGAAATAGTATGACTTTTTTCATGAAAATTTTCGAAATTTTAAACTATGTTTTTTTTCGACCAAATTAATCGACAGACTATACTATGCTTTTTTTCATGAAAATTTTCGACATTCTATACATTGACATTTTTTTACGAATATTTTCGACATTTTTTCACGAATATTTTCGACATGCTATAGTATGACTTTTTTCATGAAAATTTTCGAAATTTTATACTGAGTTTTTTTCCACCAAATTAAGACAGACTATCCTATGCCTTTTTTCATGAACATTTTCGACATTCTATACTATGACATTTTTTTAAGAATATTTTCGACATACTATAGTATGACTTTTTTCATGAAAATTTTCGAAATTTTAAACTGAGTTTTTTTTCGACCAAATTAATCGACAGACTATACTATGCTTTTTTTCATGAAAATTTTCGACATTCTATACTATGACATTTTTTTACAAATATTTTCGACATTTTTTCACGAAAATTTTCGACATGCTATAGTATGACTTTTTTCATGAAAATTTTCGAAACTTTAAACTGAGTTTTTTTTCCACCAAATTAATCGACAGACTATACTATGCTTTTTTTCATGAAAATTTTCGAAATTTTAAACTGAGTTTTTTTTCCACCAAATTAATCGACAGACTATACTATGCTTTTTTTCATGAAAATTTTCGAAATTTTAAACTGAGTTTTTTTTCACGAAATTAATCGACAGACTATACTATGCCTTTTTTCATGAAAATGTTCTACATTCTATACTATGACCTTTTTTTTACGAATATTTTCGACATTTTTTCACGGAAATTTTCGACATGCTATAGTATGACTTTTTTCATGAAAATTTTCGAAATTTTAAACTGAGTTTTTTTTCGACCAAATTAATCGACAGACTATACTGCTTGTTTTCATGAAAATTTTCGACATTCTTTACTATGACATTTTTTTACGAATATTTTCGACATTTTTTCACGGAAATTTTCGACATGCTATAGTATGACTTTTTTCATGAAAATTTTCGAAATTTTAAACTGAGTTTTTTTTCTACCAAATTAATCGACAGACTATACTATGCTTTTTTTCATGAACATTTTCGACATTCTATACTATAACATTTTTTTACGAATATTTTCGACATTTTTTCACGAAAATTTTCGACATGCTATAGTATGACTTTTTCATGAACATTTTCGAAATTTTAAACTGAGTTTTTTTTCCATGAAATTAATCGACAGACTATACTATGCCTTTTTTCATGAAAATGTTCTACATTCTATACTATGACTTTTTTTACGAATATTTTCGACATTTTTTCACGGAAATTTTCGACATGAAATAGTATGACTTTTTTCATGAAAATTTTCGAAATTTTAAACTATGTTTTTTTTCGACCAAATTAATCGACAGACTATACTATGCTTTTTTTCATGAAAATTTTCGACATTCTATACATTGACATTTTTTTACGAATATTTTCGACATTTTTTCACGAATATTTTCGACATGCTATAGTATGACTTTTTTCATGAAAATTTTCGAAATTTTATACTGAGTTTTTTTTCCACCAAATTAACGACAGACTATCCTATGCCTTTTTTCATGAACATTTTCGACATTCTATACTATGACATTTTTTTACGAATATTTTCGACATTTATATGATTTTTCAATTTTAATTTTAAAGTTTTTTTCAAATTTAATCGCTATACTATTTTTTTCATGAAAATTATTCCCTTTTAAAATTTTTTTCAATATTTTCGACATTTTTTCAGAAAATTTTCGACATCTATATACGACTTTTTTCAGAAATTTACTTATATGAGTTTTTTCACAAATTTTCGACATCTATACTATGCTTTTTTCAGAAATTTTCGAAATTTTAAACTGAGTTTTTTTCACCAAATTATCGACAGACTATACTATGCTTTTTTTCATGAAAATTTTCGAAATTTTAAACTAGTTTTTTTTCACGAAATTATCGACACTATACTATGCCTTTTTTCATGAAAATTTTCGACATTCTATACTATGACCTTTTTTTTACGAATATTTTCGACATTTTTTCATGAAAATTTTCGACATGCTATATATGACTTTTTTTGAAAATTTTCGAAATTTTAAACTGATTTTTTTTCGACCAAATTTATCGACAGCTATACTGCTTGTTTTCATGAAAATTTTCGACATTCTTTACTATGACATTTTTCTACGAATAATTTTCGACATTTTTTTCACGGAAATTTTCGACATGCTATAGTATGGACTTTTTTCATGAAAATTTTCGAAATTTTAAACTGAGTTTTTTTTCTACCAACTTAATCGACAGACTATACTATGCCTTTTTTCATGAAAATTTTCGACATTCTATACTATGACATTTTTTTACGAATATTTTCGACATTTTTTCACGAAATTTTCGACATGCTATTTTATGAAAATTTTCGAATTTTAAACTGAGTTTTTTTTCGACCGAAATTAATCGGACAGACTATACTGCCTTTTTTCATGAAAATTTTCTACATTCTTTACTATGACATTTTTTTTACGAATATTTTCGACATTTTTTCACGGAAATTTTCGACATGCTATAGTATGACTTTTTTTCATGAAAATTTTCGAAATTTTAAACTGAGTTTTTTTCTCGACCCAAATGAATCGACAGACTATACTATGCTTGTTTTCATGAACATTTTCGACATTCTATACTATGACATTTTTTTCTACGAATATTTTCGACATTTTTTCGAAATTTTAGCTATTATATGCTTTTTTCATGAAAATTTTCGAATTTTAAACTATCTTTTTTTTCACCAAATTAATCGACAGACTATACTATGCTATTAGATTTTTTCATGAAAATTTTCAATTTTAATGAATTTTTTTTCGAAAATTTTCGACTTTTTAGAAATTTTCACGAATTTTGACTTTTTTCATGAAAATTTTCGAAATTTAGTATTTTTCGAAATTGACATATATATGCTTTTTTCTAAAATTTTCGAATTTTCTGATTTTTTTACGATTTTTTTTTTAACATATTGCTTATACGAATATTTGACTTTTTCATGAAAATTTTCGTACTTAATAATTGAGTTTTTTTTCACAAATTAATCGACATACTATACTATGACTTTTTTCATTTAAAATTTTCGACATTCTATACTATGCTTTTTTTTTTAAAATAGATACTACTATGCTTTTTTCATGAAAAATTTTTGACATCTATTATGACTTTTTTAATGAAAATTTTCGACATACTTTTAAATGATTTTTTTTCTTAAATTAATCGACAGACTATACTATGACTTTTTTCATGAAATTTTATACAAATTAACGACTTTTTTTCATGAAATTATACAAATTACATGACTTTTTTTTCATGAAAATTTTCGATTTTAACTGAGTTTTTTTCACAAAATTAATCGACATACTATACTATGACTTTTTTCATGAAAAGTTTCGACATTCTATACTATGACTTTTTTTTACGATAACATTTTTCGACATTCTATACTATGACTTTTTTTTTCAAAAATTAATCGAATATACACTGACTTTTTTTCATGAAAATTTACGACATACTATACTATGCTTTTTTTATGAAAATTTTCGACATGAGTATTTTTTCACAAAATTAATCTACATACTATACTATGACTTTTTACATGAAAGTTTTCGAATGATATACTATGACTTTTCTTTAATGAAACTTTTCGACATTCGAATTCGACATGCTAAGTATGACTTTTTCATGAACATTTTCGAAATTTTAAACTGAGTTTTTTTTCCATGAAATTAATCGACAGACTATACTATGCCTTTTTTCATGAAAATGTTCTACATTCTATACTATGACTTTTTTTACGAATATTTTCGACATTTTTTCACGGAAATTTTCGACATGAAATAGTATGACTTTTTTCATGAAAATTTTCGAAATTTTAAACTATGTTTTTTTTCGACCAAATTAATCGACAGACTATACTATGCTTTTTTTCATGAAAATTTTCGACATTCTATACATTGACATTTTTTTACGAATATTTTCGACATTTTTTCACGAATATTTTCGACATGCTATAGTATGACTTTTTTCATGAAAATTTTCGAAATTTTATACTGAGTTTTTTTCCACCAAATTAAGACAGACTATCCTATGCCTTTTTTCATGAACATTTTCGACATTCTATACTATGACATTTTTTTAAGAATATTTTCGACATACTATAGTATGACTTTTTTCATGAAAATTTTCGAAATTTTAAACTGAGTTTTTTTTCGACCAAATTAATCGACAGACTATACTATGCTTTTTTTCATGAAAATTTTCGACATTCTATACTATGACATTTTTTTACAAATATTTTCGACATTTTTTCACGAAAATTTTCGACATGCTATAGTATGACTTTTTTCATGAAAATTTTCGAAATTTTAAACTGAGTTTTTTTTCCACCAAATTAATCGACAGACTATACTATGCTTTTTTTCATGAAAATTTTCGAAATTTTAAACTGAGTTTTTTTTCCACCAAATTAATCGACAGACTATACTATGCTTTTTTTCATGAAAATTTTCGAAATTTTAAACTGAGTTTTTTTTCCACCAAATTAATCGACATACTATACTATGCCTTTTTTCATGAAAATGTTCTACATTCTATACTATGACCTTTTTTTTACGAATATTTTCGACATTTTTTCACGGAAATTTTCGACATGCTATAGTATGACTTTTTTCATGAAAATTTTCGAAATTTTAAACTGAGTTTTTTTTCGACCAAATTAATCGACAGACTATACTGCTTGTTTTCATGAAAATTTTCGACATTCTTTACTATGACATTTTTTTACAAATATTTTCGACATTTTTTCACGGAAATTTTCGACATGCTATAGTATGACTTTTTTCATGAAAATTTTCGAAATTTTAAACTGAGTTTTTTTTCGACCAAATTAATCGACAGACTATACTATGCTTTTTTTCATGAACATTTTCGACATTCTATACTATAACATTTTTTTACGAATATTTTCGACATTTTTTCACGAAAATTTTCGACATGCTATAGTATGACTTTTTCATGAACATTTTCGAAATTTTAAACTGAGTTTTTTTTCCATGAAATTAATCGACAGACTATACTATGCCTTTTTTCATGAAAATGTTCTACATTCTATACTATGACTTTTTTTTAAGAATATTTTCGACATTTTTTCACGGAAATTTTCGACATGCTATAGTATGACTTTTTTCATGAAAATTTTCGAAATTTTAAACTATGTTTTTTTTCGACCAAATTAATCGACAGACTATACTATGCTTTTTTTCATGAAAATTTTCGACATTCTATACATTGACATTTTTTTACGAATATTTTCGACATTTTTTCACGAAAATTTTCGACATGCTATAGTATGACTTTTTTCATGAAAATTCTCGAAATTTTAAACTGAGTTTTTTTTCCACGAAATTAATCGACAGACTATACTATGCCTTTTTTCATGAAAAAGTTCTACATTCTATACTATGACTTTTTTTTACGAATATTTTCGACATTTTTCACGAAAATTTTCAACATGCTATAGTATGCCTTTTTTCATGATAATTTTCGACATTCTATACTAGGACATTTTTTTACGAATATTTTCGACATACTATAGTATGACTTTTTTCATGAAAATTTTCGAAATTTTAAACTGAGTTTTTTTTCCACCAAATTAATCGTCAGACTATACTCTGCCTTTTTTCATGAAAATGTTCTACATTCTATACTATGACTTTTTTTTACGAATATTTTCGACATTTTTTCACGGAAATTTTCGACATGCTATAGTATGACTTTTTTCATGAAAATTTTCGAAATTTTAAACTGAGTTTTTTTTCGAACAAATTAATCGACAGACTATACTATGCTTTTTTTCATGAACATTTTCGACATTCTATACTATAACATTTTTTTACGAATATTTTCGACATACTATAGTATGACTTTTTTCATGAAAATTTTCGAAATTTTAAACTGAGTTTTTTTTCCACCAAATTAATCGACAGACTATACTATGCCTTTTTTCATGAAAATGTTCTACATTCTAGACTATGACTTTTTTTAACGAATATTTTCGACTTTTTTTCACGGAAATTTTCGACATGCTATAGTATGACTTTTTTCATGAAAATTTTCGAAATTTTAAACTGAGTTTTTTTTCGACAAAATTAATCGACAGACTATACTATGCTTTTTTTCATGAAAATTTTCGAAATTTTAAACTGAGTTTTTTTTCCACCAAATTAATCGACAGACTATACTATGCTTTTTTTCATGAAAATTTTCGAAATTTTAAACTGAGTTTTTTTTCCACCAAATTAATCGACAGACTATACTATGCTTTTTTTCATGAAAATTTTCGAAATTTTAAACTGAGTTTTTTTTCACGAAATTAATCGACAGACTATACTATGCCTTTTTTCATGAAAATGTTCTACATTCTATACTATGACCTTTTTTTTACGAATATTTTCGACATTTTTTCACGGAAATTTTCGACATGCTATAGTATGACTTTTTTCATGAAAATTTTCGAAATTTTAAACTGAGTTTTTTTTCTACCAAATTAATCGACAGACTATACTATGCTTTTTTTCATGAACATTTTCGACATTCTATACTATAACATTTTTTTACGAATATTTTCGACATTTTTTCACGAAAATTTTCGACATGCTATAGTATGACTTTTTCATGAACATTTTCGAAATTTTAAACTGAGTTTTTTTTCCATGAAATTAATCGACAGACTATACTATGCCTTTTTTCATGAAAATGTTCTACATTCTATACTATGACTTTTTTTACGAATATTTTCGACATTTTTTCACGGAAATTTTCGACATGAAATAGTATGACTTTTTTCATGAAAATTTTCGAAATTTTAAACTATGTTTTTTTTCGACCAAATTAATCGACAGACTATACTATGCTTTTTTTCATGAAAATTTTCGACATTCTATACATTGACATTTTTTTACGAATATTTTCGACATTTTTTCACGAAAATTTTCGACATGCTATAGTATGACTTTTTTCATGAAAATTTTCGAAATTTTAAACTGAGTTTTTTTTCCACGAAATTAATCGACAGACTATACTATGCCTTTTTTCATGAAAATTTTCGACATTCTATACTATCACATTTGTTTACGAAAATTTTCGACATGCTATAGTATGACTTTTTTCATGAAAATTTTCGAAATTTTAAACTGAGTTTTTTTTCCCCCAAATTTATAGACAGACTATATTATGCCTTTTTTCATGAAAATGTTCGACATTTTATACTATCACATATTTTACGAATATTTTCGACATTTGTTTAAGAAAATTTTCGACATGCTATAGTATGACTTTTTTCATGAAAATTTTCGAAATTTCAAACTGAGTTCTTTTTCGACCAAATTAATCGACAGACTATACTATGCCTTTTTTCATGAAAATGTTCTACATTCTATACTATGACTTTTTTTTACGAATATTTTCGACATTTGTTCACGAAAATTTTCGACATGCTATAGTATGCCTTTTTTCATGATAATTTTCGACATTCTATACTAGGACATTTTTTTTCGAATATTTTCGACATACTATAGTATGACTTTTTCATGAAAATTTTCGAAATTTTAAACTGAATTTACTTTCCACCAAATTAATCGACACACTATACTATGCCTTTTTTCATGAAAATGTTCTACATTCTATACTAGGACTTTTTTTAACGAATATTTTCGACATTTTTTCACGGAAATGTTCATCATGCTATAGTATGACTTTTTTAATGAAAATTTTCGAAATTTTAAACTGAGTTTTTTTTCGACCAAATTAATCGACAGACTATACTATGCTTTTTTTCATGAACATTTTCGACATTCTATACTATAACATTTTTTTACGAATATTTTAGACATTTTTTCACGAAAATTTTCGACATGCTATAGTATGACTTTTTCATGAACATTTTCGAAATTTTAAACTGAGTTTTTTTTCCATGAAATTAATCGACAGACTATACTATGCCTTTTTTCATGAAAATGTTCTACATTCTATACTATGACTTTTTTTACGAATATTTTCGACATTTTTTCACGGAAATTTTCGACATGAAATAGTATGACTTTTTTCATGAAAATTTTCGAAATTTTAAACTATGTTTTTTTTCGACCAAATTAATCGACAGACTATACTATGCTTTTTTTCATGAAAATTTTCGACATTCTATACATTGACATTTTTTTACGAATATTTTCGACATTTTTTCACGAAAATTTTCGACATGCTATAGTATGACTTTTTTCATGAAAATTCTCGAAATTTTAAACTGAGTTTTTTTTCCACGAAATTAATCGACAGACTATACTATGCCTTTTTTCATGAAAAAGTTCTACATTCTATACTATGACTTTTTTTTACGAATATTTTCGACATTTTTTCACGAAAATTTTCAACATGCTATAGTATGCCTTTTTTTATGATAATTTTCGACATTCTATACTAGGACATTTTTTTACGAATATTTTCGACATACTATAGTATGACTTTTTTCATGAAAATTTTCGAAATTTTAAACTGAGTTTTTTTTCCACCAAATTAATCGTCAGACTATACTCTGCCTTTTTTCATGAAAATGTTCTACATTCTATACTATGACTTTTTTTTACGAATATTTTCGACATTTGTTTAAGAAAATTTTCGACATGCTATAGTATGACTTTTTTCATGAAAATTTTCGAAATTTCAAACTGAGTTCTTTTTCGACCAAATTAATCGACAGACTATACTATGCCTTTTTTCATGAAAATGTTCTACATTCTATACTATGACTTTTTTTTACGAATATTTTCGACATTTGTTCACGAAAATTTTCGACATGCTATAGTATGCCTTTTTTCATGATAATTTTCGACATTCTATACTAGGACATTTTTTTTCGAATATTTTCGACATACTATAGTATGACTTTTTCATGAAAATTTTCGAAATTTTAAACTGAGTTTTTTTTCCACCAAATTAATCGACAGACTATACTATGCCTTTTTTCATGAAAATGTTCTACATTCTATACTATGACTTTTTTTAACGAATATTTTCGACATTTTTTCACGGAAATTTTCATCATGCTATAGTATGACTTTTTTAATGAAAATTTTCGAAATTTTGAACTTAGTTTTTTTTCGACCAAATTAATCGACAGACTATACTATGCTTTTTTTCATGAAAATTTTCGACATTCTATACTATGACATTTTTTTACGAATATTTTCGACATTTTTTCACGAAAATTTTCGACATGCTATAGTATGACTTTTTTCATGAAAATTTTCGAAATTTTAAACTGATTTTTTTTTCCACGAAATTAATCGACAGACTATACTATGCTTTTTTTCATGAAAATGTTCTACATTCTATACTATGACTTTTTTTTACGAATATTTTCGACATTTTTTCACGAAAATTTTCGACATGCTATAGTATGACTTTTTTCATGAAAATTTTCGAAATTTTAAACTGATTTTTTTTTCCACGAAATTAATCGACAGACTATACTATGCCTTTTTTCATGAAAATTTTCGACATTCTATACTATCACATTTGTTTACGAAAATTTTCGACATGCTATAGTATGACTTTTTTCATGAAAATTTTCGAAATTTTAAACTGAGTTTTTTTTCCCCCAAATTTATAGACAGACTATACTATGCCTTTTTTCATGAAAATGTTCGACATTTTATACTATCACATTTTTTACGAATATTTTCGACATTTGTTTAAGAAAATTTTCGACATGCTATAGTATGACTTTTTTAATGAAAATTTTCGAAATTTAATACTGAGTTTTTTTTCCACGAAATTAATCGACAGATTATACTATGCCTTTTTTCATGAAAATGTTCTACATTCTATACTATGACTTTTTTTTAACGAATGTTTTCGACATTTTTTCACGGAAATTTTCATCATGCTATAGTATGACTTTTTTAATGAAAATTTTCGAAATTTTGAACTTAGTTTTTTTTCGACCAAATTAATCGACAGACTATACTATGCTTTTTTTCATGAAAATTTTCGACATTCTATACTATGACATTTTTTTACGAATATTTTCGACATTTTTTCACGAAAATTTTCGACATGCTATAGTATGACTTTTTTCATGAAAATTTTCGAAATTTTAAACTGAGTTTTTTTTCCACGAAATTAATCGACAGACTATACTATGCCTTTTTTCATGAAAATGTTCTACATTCTATACTATGACTTTTTTTTACGAATATTTTCGACATTTTTTCACGAAAATTTTCGACATGCTATAGAATGTATAGAATGTTCGACATTCTATACTATCACTTTTTTCATGAAAATTTTCGAAATTTTAAACTGAGTTTTTTTCCCCCCAAATTTATAGACAGACTATACTATGCCTTTTTTCATGAAAACTTTCGACATTCTATACTATGACATTTTTTTACAAATATTTTCGACATTTTTTCACGAAAATTTCGGACATGCTATAGTATGACTTTTTTCATGAAAATTTTCGAAATTTTAAACTGAGTTTTTTTTCCACCAAATTAATAGGCAGACTATACTATGCCTTTTTTCATGAAAATTTTCGACATTCTATACTATGACATTTTTTTACGAATATTTTCGACATACTATAGTATGACTTTTTTCATGAAAATTTTCGAAATTTTAAACTGGGTTTTTTTTCCACCAAATTAATCGACAGACTATACTATGCTTTTTTTCATGAAAATTTTCGACATTCTATACTATGACATTTTTTTACGAATATTTTCGACATTTGTTCAAGAAAATTTGACATGCTATAGTATGACTTTTTTCATGAAAATTTTTGAAATTTTAAACTGAGTTTTTTTCCCCACCAAATTAATCGACAGACTATACTATGCCTTTTTTCATGAACATTTTCGACATTCTATACTATGACATTTTTTTACGAATATTTTCGACATACTATAGTATGACTTTTTTCATGAAAATTTTCGAAATTTTAAACTGAGTTTTTTTTCCACCAAATTAATCGACAGACTATACAATGCTTTTTTTCATGAAAATTTTCGACATTCTATACTATGACATTTTTTTACGAATATTTTCGACATTTTTTCACGAAAATTTTCGACATGCTATAGTATGACTTTTTTCATGAAAATTTTCGAAATTTTAAACTGAGTTTTTTTCCCACCAAATTAATCGACAGACTATACTATGCCTGTTTTCATGAAAATGTTCTACATTCTATACTATGACATTTTTTCACGAAAATTTTCGACATTTGTTCAAGAAAATTTTCGACATGTATGACTTTTTTCATGAAAATTTTCGACATGCTATAGTATGACTTTTTTCATGAAAATTTTCGAAATTCTATACTGAGTTTTTTTTTTCTATACTGAGTTTTTTTTTTCCACCAAATTAATCGACAGACTATGCTATGCCTGTTTTCATGAAAATGTTCGACTTACTATACTATGAGTTTTTTTTCCACGAAATTAATCTACATACTATACTATGACTTTTTTCATTAAATTTTTCGACACACTATACTATGACTTTTTTTTCATAAAATTAATGGACATACTATACTATGACTTTTTTCATGAAAATTTTCGACATACTATTCTATGACTCTTCTTTAATGAAAAGTTTCGACATACTATACTATGACTTTTTTTTCTTAAAATTAATCGACAGACTATACTATGACTTTTTTCATGAAAATTTGACAAACTACAATATGACTTTTTTTCATGAAAATTTTACATAATATACCATGACTTTTTTTTCATGAAAATTTTCGACTTTCTATACTATGAGTTTTTTCATCCACAAAATTAATCTACATACTATACTATGACTTTTTTTCATGAAAGGTTTCGACATACTATACTATGACTTTTTTTTCATAACATTTTTCGACATTCTATACTATGACTTTTTTTTCCACAAAATTAATCGACATACTACACTATGACTTTTTTCATGAAAATTTACGACATACTATACTATGCCTTTTTTTTTTATGAAAATTTTCGACATACTATACTATGACTTTTTTTTCCACAAAATTAATCTACATACTATACTATGACTTTTTACATGAAAGTTTTCGACATGATATACTATGACTTTTCTTTAACGAAACTTTTCGACATACTATACTATGAATTTTTTTTTCTAATAAAATTAATCGACATACTACACTATGACTTTTTTCATGAAAATTTTCGACATACTATACTATGATATTTTTTCCACGAAATTAATCTACATACTATACTATGACTTTTTTCATGAAATTTTTCGACATACTATACTATGAGTTTTTTTTCCACGAAATTAATCTACATACTATACTATGACTTTTTCATGAAAATTTTCGAAATTTTAAACTGAGTTTTTTTTCCACCAAATTAATCGACAGACTATACTATGCCTTTTTTCATGAAAATGTTCTACATTCTATACTATGACTTTTTTTAACGAATATTTTCGACATTTTTTCACGGAAATTTTCATCATGCTATAGTATGACTTTTTTAATGAAAATTTTCGAAATTTTGAACTTAGTTTTTTTTCGACCAAATTAATCGACAGACTATACTATGCTTTTTTTCATGAAAATTTTCGACATTCTATACTATGACATTTTTTTACGAATATTTTCGACATTTTTTCACGAAAATTTTCGACATGCTATAGTATGACTTTTTTCATGAAAATTTTCGAAATTTTAAACTGAGTTTTTTTTCCACGAAATTAATCGACAGACTATACTATGCCTTTTTTCATGAAAATTTTCGACATTCTATACTATCACTTTTTTCATGAAAATTTTCGAAATTTTAAACTGAGTTTTTTTTCCCCCAAATTTATAGACAGACTATACTATGCCTTTTTTCATGAAAATGTTCGACATTCTATACTATGACATTTTTTTACAAATATTTTCGACATTTTTTCACTAAAATTTCGGACATGCTATAGTATGACTTTTTCATGAAAATTTTCGAAATTTTAAACTGAGTTTTTTTCGACCAAATTAATCGACAGACTATGCTATGCCTGTTTTCATGAAAATGTTCTACATTCTATACTATGACATTTTTTCACGAAAATTTTCGACATTTGTTCAAGAAAATTTTCGACATGTATGACTTTTTTCATGAAAATTTTCGACATGCTATAGTATGACTTTTTTCATGAAAATTTTCGAAATTTTAAACTGAGTTTTTTTTCCACCAAATTAATCGACAGACTATACTATGCTTTTTTTCATGAAAATTTTCGACATTCTATACTATGACTTTTTTTTACGAATATTTTCGACATTTTTTCACGAAAATTTTCGACATGCTATAGTATGACTTTTTTCATGAAAATTTTCGAAATTTTAAACTGAGTTTTTTTTCCACCAAATTAATAGGCAGACTATACTATGCCTTTTTTCATGAAAATTTTCGACATTCTATACTATGACATTTTTTTACGAATATTTTCGACATACTATAGTATGACTTTTTTCATGAAAATTTTCGAAATTTTAAACTGAGTTTTTTTTCCACCAAATTAATCGACAGACTATACTATGCTTTTTTTCATGAAAATTTTCGACATTCTATACTATGACATTTTTTTACGAATATTTTCGACATTTGTTCAAGAAAATTTGACATGCTATAGTATGACTTTTTTCATGAAAATTTTTGAAATTTTAAACTGAGTTTTTTTCCCCACCAAATTAATCGACAGACTATACTATGCCTTTTTTCATGAACATTTTCGACATTCTATACTATGACATTTTTTTACGAATATTTTCGACATACTATAGTATGACTTTTTTCATGAAAATTTTCGAAATTTTAAACTGAGTTTTTTTTCCACCAAATTAATCGACAGACTATACAATGCTTTTTTTCATGAAAATTTTCGACATTCTATACTATGACATTTTTTTACGAATATTTTCGACATTTGTTCAAGAAAATTTGACATGCTATAGTATGACTTTTTTCATGAAAATTTTCGAAATTTTAAACTGAGTTTTTTTTCCACCAAATTAATCGACAGACTATACTATGCTTTTTTTCATGAAAATTTTCGACATTCTATACTATGACTTTTTTTTACGAGTTTTTTCACGAAAATTTTCGACATGCTATAGTATGACTTTTTTCATGAAAATTTTCGAAATTTTAAACTGATTTTTTTTTCCACCAAATTAATCGACAGACTATACTATGCCTTTTTTCATGAACATTTTTGACATTCTATACTATGACATTTTTTTACGAATATTTTCGACATTTTTTTACGAATATTTTCGACATACTATAGTATGACTTTTTTCATGAAAATTTTCGACATTCTATACTATGACATTTTTTTACGAATATTTTCGACATTTGTTCAAGAAAATTTGACATAATATAGTATGACTTTTTTCATGAAAATTTTTGAAATTTTAAACTGAGTTTTTTTCCACCAAATTAATCGACATACTATAGTATGACTTTTTTCATGAAAATTTTCGACATTCTATACTATGACATTTTTTTACGAATATTTTCGACATTTGTTCAAGAAAATTTGACATGCTATAGTATGACTTTTTTCATGAAAATTTTCGAAATTTTAAACTGAGTTTTTTTTCCACCAAATTAATCGACAGACTATACTATGCTTTTTTTCATGAAAATTTTCGACATTCTATACTATGACAATTTTTTACGAATATTTTCGACATACTATAGTATGACTTTTTTCATGAAAATTTTTGAAATTTTAAACTGAGTTTTTTTTCCTCCAAATTAATCGACTGACTATACTATGCCTTTTTTCATGAACATTTTCGACATTCTATACTATGACTTTTTTTTACGAATATTTTCGACATTTTTTCACGAACATTTTCGACATGCTATAGTAAGACTTTTTTGATAAAAATTTTCGAAATTTTAAACTGAGTTTTTTTTCCACCAAATTAATCGACCGACTATACTATGCCTTTCTTCATGAACATTTTCGACATTATAT
Organism: Sebastolobus alascanus; assembly: GCA_916701645.2. NCBI lineage: Eukaryota > Metazoa > Chordata > Actinopteri > Perciformes > Sebastidae > Sebastolobus > Sebastolobus alascanus. Next base: position 4,543,798 of record CAKAOJ020000032.1, read on the forward strand.
ACTATCACATTTTTTTACGAATATTTTCGACATACTATAGTATGACTTTTTTCATGAAAATTTTCGAAATTTTAAACTGAGTTTTTTTTCCACCCAAATTAATCGACAGACTATACTATGCCTTTTTTCATGAACATTTTTGACATTCTATACTATGACATTTTTTTACGAATATTTTCGACATTTTTTCACGAAAATTTTCGACATGCTATAGTATGACTTTTTTCATGAAAATTTTCGAAATTTTAAACTGAGTTTTTTTTCCACCAAATTAATCGACAGACTATACTATGCCTTTTTTCATGAATATTTTCGACATTTTATACTATCACATTTTTTTATGAATATCTTCGCCATACTATAGTATGACATTTTTCATGAAAATTTTTGAAATTTTAAACTGAGTTTTTTTTCAACCAAATTAATCGACCGACTATACTATGCCTTTCTTCATGAACACTTTCGACATTATATACTATCACATTTTTTTACGAATATTTTCGACATACTATAGTATGACTTTTTTTATGAAAATTTTTTAAATTTTAAACTGAGTTTTTTTCCCACCAAATTAATCGACAGACTATACTATGCCTGTTTTCATGAAAATGTTCTACATTCTATACTATGACATTTTTTCACGAAAATTTTCGACATTTGTTCAAGAAAATTTTCGACATGTATGACTTTTTTCATGAAAATTTTCGACATGCTATAGTATGACTTTTTTAATGAAAATTTTCGAAATTCTATACTGAGTTTTTTTTTCCCACCAAATTAATCGACAGACTATGCTATGCCTTTTTTCATGAAAATGTTCGACTTACTATACTATGAGTTTTTTTTCCACGAAATTAATCTACATACTATACTATGACTTTTTTCATTAAATTTTTCGACATACTATACTATGACTTTTTTTTCATAAAATTAATGGACATACTATACTATGACTTTTTTCATGAAAATTTTCGACATACTATTCTATGACTCTTCTTTAATGAAAAGTTTCGACATACTATACTATGACTTTTTTTTCTTAAAATTAATCGACAGACTATACTATGACTTTTTTCATGAAAATTTGACAAACTACAATATGACTTTTTTTCATGAAAATTTTACATAATATACCATGACTTTTTTTTCATGAAAATTTTCGACTTTCTATACTATGAGTTTTTTCATCCACAAAATTAATCTACATACTATACTATGACTTTTTTTCATGAAAAGTTTCGACATACTATACTATGACTTTTTTTTCATAACATTTTTCGACATTCTATACTAGGACTTTTTTTTCCACAAAATTAATCGACATACTACACTATGACTTTTTTCATGAAAATTTACGACATACTATACTATGCCTTTTTTTAATGAAAATTTTCGACATACTATACTATGATTTTTTTTTCCACAAAATTAATCTACATACTATACTATGACTTTTTACATGAAAGTTTTCGACATGATATACTATGACTTTTCTTTAATGAAACTTTTCGACATACTATACTATGAATTTTTTTTTCTAATAAAATTAATCGACATACTACAATATGACTTTTTTCATGAAAATTTTCGACATACTATACTATGATATTTTTTCATGAAAATTTTCGACATACTATACTATGAGTTTTTTTTCCACTAAATTAATCTACATACTATACTATGACTTTTTTCATGAAATTTTTCGACATACTATACTATGACTCTTCTTTAATGAAGTTTCGACATACTATACTATGACTTTTTTTTCATAAAATTAATCGACATACTATACTATGACTTTTTTCATGAAAATTTGACAAACTACAATATGACTTTTTTTCATGAAAATTTGACATACTATACCATGACTTTTTTTTCATGAAAATTTTCGACTTTCTATACTATGAGTTTTTTCATCCACAAAATTAATGTACATACTATACTGTGACTTTTTTTCATGAAAAGTTTCGACATACTATACTATGACTTTTTTTTCATAACATTTTTCGACATTCTATATTATGGCTTTTTTTCCACTAAATTTATGGACATACTATACAATGACTTTTTTCAGGAAAATTTGACCTATTATACTAAGACTTTTTTTTTTTTAAATTTTTACGACATACTATACTTTTACTTTTTAAAAAAATGTCGACATACTTTTTTATGACATATTTTGACATTTTTTATGACGTCTTTATGACATACTTACTGTTATCTATCAATTATCAACCAATATTTTTTTGCAATCATTCAAATGTTTTGTGTGCGGAGTTCTGACAAAATGGTATTTTATAACTTGAACTGTATATGTGTATATCTCACTAGGAATAACTACGACTGTATAGCACCCTCTCATGGCCTACTTCTGGTCACACACAACCACACAATTAAACTTTTGTAGTCTTTATTGCATTTTTACTGTTCGTCTGTTTCAAAACAGTAGGACATTAAAGCAGCCACTCTATGCTTAATAAAAACCGTTGCTCCAGTTTGACACAGATGATAAACCTGCTTTAAAACCTGTCTTTTCATACAAATTTCCCTTTACAAACTGCATATGAAAGTCTACTTTTAACTACATATACATAAGAGGAAGCTAAATGACATCATGTACCAATTTGCCTTTGTGTATGTGTGAGGGTTTTGTCTTAAATGGAGAATGCATGCTGCTGAAAGTCCTGAAGAGGTAAAGAGGCATGGTGAGGTAGCCCTACTAACACCTGCCGGGATAAATGCTGTGGAGTTTAAAACGGGTACAAAACAAATAAATCACTTAAAACTTATTTTTAGGATGCACGACTTGGAACCCCATTTTTCAGCCAAGTTGGTTTTGATAAAGGCATCATTAAGTTATAAGCTGTTAGCTAGTGGTCAGGCACAAACACATTCATTCATATAAATCCAACAGATCAAAAAACATTGCTCGAGTATTTTAAAGGAACAGTGTTGACTAGTTTCATGCAATCCACAGTGTAGCGCTGCAGTGGGAATTATATCAACAGGTAAATGCGTTAATGTGTCTTCTCTGTGCAGTACTGAAGTAGTAGCAGAAAGCAATTTAGTTCTGCCAATTCCTGTTCATTAGAAACAAACCTGCAATTTGGTTTCATGTCTGTTGGATCTATTTTCTCTATTTTTATGTACAGCAGTTATTCATTTATGACTTTGAGGGCCATTAACTGCTCAGACGCTCATAGGCAAAAACAAATTTCAAGTTTCAGGTGGACAACTAAGGTTCTTCACACTATGTACAACTACAGTGTTGACATCAAATAATACAAACAGTACTGTATGTGGATGAATGTGTCAGCATGTCTGTCAGTTACAGTGGGCGCACAAAATAATTTATCAAATTGACTTAATTACAAGGGCAGATACATTGGAAATCATGTTAAAGGGTCAGTTTTTATATCTTTAGGCCCCTAAATGTATTTAAATAAAACAATTTGAATCTTTGGTCAAAATGGCCACAATGCAAAGACTTTCATAACAAGGGGTCTGAAGTAGACAACATATTGTTTAAAGGGTCTCAAGCCAAAAAGGCTGGGAACCACTGCACTACAGGTAACTGAGGAAATGCTTTTTTGTAATTTGGATGAACATTTTAAATCGAATGAACAGTCGTTTGTGTCGGCTTTAACTGGTCTGATTATTACCACTTTTACATGCATGATTTCAAGGTGCACAAATGCATAGAATCTCCAAGTAGACCTGAAGTTGTTTAACAAAGCATGGCCTCACTAGTTATTAGCTACTTGGTACTTTATTTTGTCAGCCCACTGTTCTGTATATAGTAACAATTAATAGAAAATCTTAACAGTAAACTTGCAGTTACCATTGGGATGACTGTGGTCCCAGAAAATACTTATAGTGGTTATAGTTGGATTACACTACAGGTAGCTAGGCTAGCAAGTTCAGATGTTTGATATGCTGAAATACTTTTATGTATTATGGACCTAGTGTCTCTGCTAAAACAATATGAGTTCACAATGGTGTCTGTGTGTCATGAATAACTATTTACAAAAGAGCCACAGGCAGTCAAAATGGGATAATAAATAAAAGAATTCACATTAACGTGATATAGTAATGCATGACTTCTAAAGACAAACCACTCGGAACAATGATGTATTCAGTTCATTTCCCTTTCTCCACATCCTCCATTAATAAATACAAACATATATACAATCGACAAACACTTAGAAAATGACTTGTATCCTCAGTCTCTGAAAATGAGTGGGATAAGAGTGAGAGAAACATATGGACACAGCAGTCACTGGCTCAGTTTACAGCTACTGGAAATGCTTGAGGTGGAGTTCTAGCTTCCTCAACCCATGTTTTCTGACACAGACATGTAAAGAGAAGGAGTGAGGGATGAAATTGGCTACAGAATTGCCATTTATATCTTCTCCAATAGCTCATCAGCAGGTTGAGGGCTCGGAGAAGGAGAGCCAACGGGAGAGGGCGGGGTTGTGGATCTGGGAGGTGTAGAGGGAGGAGAGGGAAACAGGGTGGGATGGATGGGAGATGGGGAGGGAGGTTCTTGTTTGGTTGGGGAAGAGAAAGGGAAGAATATGACAGGTTTGATGGGGGAGACTGGAGAGTGGGAAGCTTGTTTTGTGGGAGAGGAAGATGGGGATGTTGCCTCTTTGGTAGGAGAGGAAGAAGGGGCTAGTTTGGTGGGAGAAGAGGGAGAAAGAGATGCTGGTTTGGTTGGAGATGATGGGGAAGCGCAGGAGACGGGTGTAGAGGGAGTGTTGCAGGTGAAAAAAGCAGGAGGGCAAGAAGGTGAGGGAGTTTCGAGAGAAAAGCAGGGAGCGGCAGAGGGTGATGTTCCTATTTCAGGATCGGAGGAAACGGGGAAAGTTTCGGCAGAGGGTGAAGGGGAGAAATGAAGCAAATTTACAGGAGCAGAAGGAGGGAAATCAACACAGTCAGTTGGGGAATGTGAGCAGAGATTATTAGAGGTGGATGTAGCATCAGGCACTGCAGTCGCAGCGGTCTTGGTTGCCTTGAGACGAGTAGTCTTGGTGGGTGATGCCAGCGTGGCGGGCTTTGGTTCTTTGGCGCGTGATACCTGTTTGGTTGGAGAAGCTGGTCCTGACTTCGTTGGCAAGGCTGGTTTGACTGGAAGGGCAGATGGGACTTTCTTGCCAGTCGACGATGGTGGACATGGCACTGTTTGGGGCCGTGGACGACGACGGGTGGTGAGCTGGAGGGTCTTCTTATCTAGAGCTGTCCTCTGGCAAAACAGACAATCAGACCATAAGCTTGATACTTGCGTACCATTGAAGCTCTAATAACACCAATCAGAACAGAGAGAGGGAGAGAGATGTACTGTGGGTCAATCTAAATTTAATTCAGGAAATTTAGTAATTTGGCATAAAATAATCCTTCTGTGATGTCCTGTGAATATCTAGCTCTTGCAGTGAAAAATGGGAATCAACTAAATGTTTTCTTTTTATACCTACAATCATTAACTGCTGACCCAGTCTTGTATTGTTTTTAAATGATCTCTATGAATGAACAACACACATGATGAAACGAGCTAATGGAAATGGACACAAATAACTGAAATATGATTAAACAAAACATATTTTTAAAAGTATTTTCTTCACAGTCAGTAGACTGACCTCACAAGACGGAAAATCTGACCATCACTGCTATTCTATGTGCAGAAAAAGGGCAAATGAGAAAGTAAACTTATACTTTTTCATTCAACAGATTGTCAAGCCGATTTTATAGATAAATACATGGTGCTTTTGTCTTGAGGAAAGCCAATGATGTGTTCTTATGTGGGACAGAAAACTAGTAAATACCATGTTCCTCATTTGCCCTTGTGCTGAATCTCAGCAGCAGAATAGACGAAGCATAGCGTTAAGGGTTAGTACATACCATTGCCTTGGAGCTAATTCAGAGGGACGTAAAGCAGGGAGAGGGGAGAAGCAAAGAGGGACAGAGACTAGTCTTACTCACAGCTTCACAAAACAAAGTCAACACAAAAAGCATGACAGCCAGTGGACAGTTGTTCCAGCTCAGTGCCAATTCTGGTATTTCAGATCATTAAAACACAATTTGGTTTGGACCAATTGACCCTTTGCATTTGAGAAGACTGAATTGGAACAAACTGTAAGACTTTCTATTAGTGACTAATTCAGGCAGAAACGTGTCAGTTAGTGCTAAGCTATATTTTCTTACCACTCGACAGAATGCAGTGGTAAGGTATGATGTAAATGTGCTTTTTTTAATGTTGTAGTTTTAAAAGTAAGATTGGCATTATTCTAAAGCTTTCTTATTGTAAAGAAAAGACTAAAACCAACAATGAATTGAAGCCTGTTTAGCCTGATATAGCTTATTCTTCTGTGCCATAGTGCTCCATTGTTGTCAAAAACTATTAAAAACACATCCATGAGCCACACTGTTGCACTGGATAACATGTTCAGTAAACATGAGCACTGTATTAACTATTGACTCAATCCCACATAAACTATTCTGCTGCTGTAACTACTTGCTAGTGCACCAAATATGTATTATTTCCTGGTCAAAAAATGTCCTAACATGATTTTGACATTTGCTCCTGTTCGAGTAATGTTTGCTAAAAACGGGCTCCACTACTTGAAAATTGAGCCTTTTTAAACTAGAATTACCGGCTCGCGGATGTATGATTCCATCAACCAGTCAAGTTGAAGTTTACATCCATGTCTGTCGAAATTTCATCAATTCAGCATTTTATCCTATTAAACATTGGTGTGAAATTGTCATAATTAACTTGTGAATTATTGAGTTAAAAATGTGTTTTGTGAAGTCACAGTGAACTTTGACAGCCAAATTCGAATGCATTCACAAGAATGGGATGAACATGAGGTCACAATGACCTTGACCTTTGACCAACAAAATCGAATCAGTTCATCGTTGAGTCCAAGTGGACTTTTGTGCCAAATTTGAAGAAATTCCCTCAAGGCGTTCCTGAGATATCGTGTTCACGAGAACGGACGAACAACAAAAATATAGTCATAGTATAGTATGTCGAAAAAAAAAAAAATTCATAGTATATAGTATGTCGAAAAAAAAAAAAAAAAAAATCATAGTATAGTATGTCGAAAAAAAAAAAAGTCATAGTATAGAATGTTGAAAAAATAAAAAAAGTCATAGTATAGTATGTTGAAAAAAAGTCATAGTATAGTATGTCGAAAAAAGTAAAAAAAAGTCATAGTATAGTATGTAAAAAAAAAAATCATAGTATAGTATGTCGAAAAAATAAAAAAAAGTCATAGTATAGTATGTCAAAAAAAGTAAAAAAAAAAAGTCATAGCATAGTATGTCGAAAAAAAAAAAAAAAAATCAAAAAACAGTATGCCAAAATTTTTTAAAATACATAGTTTATAGTATGTCGAAAAAAAGTCATAGTATAGTATGTCGAAAAAAAGTTAAAAAAAAGTCATATAGTATGTCGAAAAAAAAGTCATAGTATAGTATGTCGAAAAAATAAAAAAAGTCATAGTATAGTATGTCGAAAAAATAAAAAAAAGTCATAGAATAGTATGTCGAAAAAATAAAAAAAAGTCATAGTATAGTATGTTGAAAAAAATGTCATAGCATAGTATGTCGAAAAAATAAAAAAAGTCATAGTATAGTATGTCGAAAAAAAAAAGTCATAGTATAGTATGTCGAAAAAAAGTAAAAAAAAAGTCATAGTATAGTATGTCGAAAAAAAAGTCATAGTATAGTATGTCGAAAAAATAGAAAAAGTCATGGTATAGTATGTCGAAAAAATAAAAAAAGTCATAGTATAGTATGTCGAAAAAATAAAAAAAGTCATAGTATAGTATGTTGAAAAAAAAGTCATAGTATAGTATGTCGATAAAAAGTCACTATATGTCAAAAATAGTTTAAAAAAAAGTCATAGCATAGTATTTAAAAAAAAAGTCAAAAAAAAGTCAGTATAGTATGTCGAAATAATAAAAAAATCATAGTATAGTATGTCAAAAAAATAAAAAAAGTCATAGTATAGTATGTCGAAAAAATAAAAAAAGGCATAGTATAGTATGTTGAAAAAAAAGTCATGTATAGTATGTCGATAAAAAGTCACTATAAGTCAAAAAAAGTTTAAAAAAAAGTCATAGCATAGTATGTCAAAAAAAAGGCATAGTATAGTATGTCGAAATAATAAAAAAATCATAGTATAGTATGTCGAAAAAAGTAAAAAAAAGTCAAGAGTATAGTATGTCAACAAGTCATAGTATAGTATGTTGAAAAAAATAAAAAGTCATAGTATAGTATGTCGAAAAAATAAAAATAGTCATAGTATAGTATGTCAAAAAAAGTAAAAAAAAAAAGTCATAGTATAGTATCTCGAAAAAAAAGTCATAGTATAGTATGTTGAAAAAAAAGTCATGTATAGTATGTCGATAAAAAGTCACTATATGTCAAAAAAAGTTTAAAAAAAATTCATAGCATAGTATGTCAAAAAAAAAGCCATAGTATAGTATGTCGAAATAATAAAAAAATCATAGTATAGTATGTCGAAAAAAGTAAAAAAAAGTCAAGGGTATAGTATGTCAACAAGTCATAGTATAGTATGTTGAAAAAAATAAAAAGTCATAGTATAGTATGTTGAAAAAATAAAAATAGTCATAGTATAGTATGTCGAAAAAAAAAAAAATTCATAGTATATAGTATGTCGGAAAAAAAAAAAAAAAAAATCATAGTATAGTATGTCGAAAAAAAAAAAAGTCATAGTATAGAATGTTGAAAAAATAAAAAAAGTCATAGTATAGTATGTCGAAAAAGTAAAAAAAAAGTCATAGTATAGTATGTAAAAAAAAAAATCATAGTATAGTATGTCGAAAAAATAAAAAAAAGTCATAGTATAGTATGTCAAAAAAAGTAAAAAAAAAAAGTCATAGCATAGTATGTCGAAATAATAAAAAAAAAAGTCATAGTATAGTATGACGAAAAAATAAAAAAAGTCATAGTATAGTATGTCGAAAAAAAAAAAAAAAAGTCAAAAAACAGTATGCCAAAATTTTTTAAAATACATAGTTTATAGTATGTCGAAAAAAAGTCATAGTATAGTATGTCGAAAAAAAGTTAAAAAAAAAGTCATATAGTATGTCGAAAAAAAAGTCATAGTATAGTATGTCGAAAAAATAAAAAAAGTCATAGTATAGTATGTCGAAAAAATAAAAAAAAGTCATAGAATAGTATGTCGAAAAAATAAAAAAAAGTCATAGCATAGTATGTCGAAAAAATAAAAAAAGTCATAGCATAGTATGTCGAAAAAAAGTAAAAAAAAAGTCATAGTATAGTATGTTGAAAAAAAAATCATAGTATAGTATGTCGATAAAAAGTCACTATATGTCAAAAATAGTTTAAAAAAAAGTCATAGCATAGTATTTAAAAAAAAAGTAAAAAAAAAGTCATAGTATAGTATGTCGAAATAATAAAAAAATCATAGTATAGTATGTCGAAAAAATAAAAAAAGTCATAGTATAGTATGTCGAAAAAATAAAAAAAGGCATAGTATAGTATGTTGAAAAAAAAGTCATGTATAGTATGTCGATAAAAAGTCACTATAAATCAAAAAAAGTTTAAAAAAAAGTCATAGCATAGTCTGTCAAAAAAAAAGGCATAGTATAGTATGTCGAAATAATAAAAAAATCATAGTATAGTATGTCGAAAAAAGTAAAAAAAAGTCAAGAGTATAGTATGTCAACAAGTCATAGTATAGTATGTTGAAAAAAATAAAAATAGTATAGTATGTCAAAAAAAGTAAAAAAAAAAAGTCATAGCATAGTATGTCGAAATAATAGAAAAAAAAAGTCATAGTATAGTATGACGAAAAAATAAAAAAAGTCATAGTATAGTATGTCGAAAAAAAAAAAAAAAAGTCAAAAAACAGTATGCCAAAATTTTTTAAAATACATAGTTTATAGTATGTCGAAAAAAAGTCATAGTATAGTATGTCGAAAAAAGTTAAAAAAAAGTCATAATATAGTATGTCGAAAAAAAAGTCATAGTATAGTATGTCGAAAAAATAAAAAAAGTCATAGTATAGTATGTCGAAAAAATAAAAAAAAGTCATAGAATAGTATGTCGAAAAAATAAAAAAAAGTCATAGTATAGTATGTTGAAAAAAATGTCATAGCATAGTATGTCGAAAAAAAGTAAAAAAAAAGTCATAGTATAGTATGTCGATAAAAAGTCACTATATGTCAAAAAAAGTCATAGTATAGTATGTCGAAATAATAAAAAAATCATAGTATAGTATGTCGAAAAAAGTAAAAAAAAGTCAAGCGTATAGTATGTCAACAAGTCATAGTATAGTATGTTGAAAAAAATAAAGTCATAGTATAGTATGTCGAAAAAATAAAAATAGTCAGAGTATAGTATGTCGAAAAAATAAAAAAAGTCATAGTAGTATGTCGAAAAAATAAAAAAGTCATAGTATAGTATGTCGAAAAAATAAAAATAGTCATAGTATAGTATCTCGAAAAAAAAGTCATAGTATAGTATGTCAAAAAAATAAAAATAGTCATAGTATAGTTTGTTGAAAAAAAAAAAAAGTCATAGTATAGTATTTCAAAAAAAGTAAAAAAAAAAAGTCATAGCATAGTATGTCGAAATAATAAAAAAAGTCATAGTATAGTATGTCGAAAAAAAAGTCATTGTATAGTATGTCGAAAAAAGTTAAAAATAGTCAGAGTATAGTATGTCGAAAAAAAAAAAAAATCATAGTATGTCGAATAAAAAAAAAAAAAAGTCAAAAAACAGTATGCCAAAATTTTTTAAAATACATAGTTTATAGTATGTCGAAAAAAAGTCATAGTATAGTATGTCGAAAAAAAGTTAAAAAAAAAGTCATATAGTATGTCGAAAAAAAAGTCATAGTATAGTATGTCGAAAAAATAAAAAAAGTCATAGTATAGTATGTCGAAAAAATAAAAAAAAGTCATAGAATAGTATGTCGAAAAAATAAAAAAAAGTCATAGTATAGTATGTTTAAAAAAATCATAGTATAGTATGTCGAAAAAATAAAAAAAGTCATAGTATAGTATGTCGAAAAAATAAAAAAAGGCATAGTATAGTATGTTGAAAAAAAAGTCATGTATAGTATGTCGATAAAAAGTCACTATAAGTCAAAAAAAGTTTAAAAAAAGTCATAGCATAGTATGTAAAAAAAAAAGGCATAGTATAGTATGTCGAAATAATAAAAAAATCATAGTATAGTATGTCGAAAAAAGTAAAAAAAAGTCAAGAGTATAGTATGTCAACAAGTCATAGTATAGTATGTTGAAAAAAATAAAAAGTCATAGTATAGTATGTCGAAAAAATAAAAAGTCATAGTATAGTATGTCAAAAAAAGTAAAAAAAAAAAGTCATAGCATAGTATGTCGAAATAATAGAAGAAAAAAGTCATAGTATAGTATGACGAAAAAATAAAAAAAGTCATAGTATAGTATGTCGAAAAAAAAAAAAAAAAGTCAAAAAACAGTATGCCAAAATTTTTTAAAATACATAGTTTATAGTATGTCGAAAAAAAGTCATAGTATAGTATGTCGAAAAAAGTTAAAAAAAAGTCATAATATAGTAAGTCGAAAAAAAAGTCATAGTATAGTATGTCGAAAAAATAAAAAAAGTCATAGTATAGTATGTTGAAAAAAAAGTCATAGCATAGTATGTCGAAATAATAAAAAAAGTCATTGTATAGTATGTCGAAAAAAGTAAAAAAAAAGTCAGAGTATAGTATGTCAAAAAGTCATAGTATAGTATGTTGAAAAAAAAGTAATAGTATAGTATGTCAAAAAAAGTAAAAAAAAAAAAGTCATAGTACAGTATGTCGAAAAAATAAGTCAAATAACAGTATGCCGAAAAAAATTTAAAAAGTCATAGTATCGTTTGTCGAAAAGTCATTGTATAGAATGCACTCTTTTTCGACCATAGCATTTCGAAAAAAATCATGACATATTATAGCATATCCCAAAAAATAAAAAGTCAAAGTAAAGTATGTTAATGTTATAGTATGAAGATAATTTTTAAAAAGTCAATGTATAGTATGTCGAAAAAAAAAGTCATAGTAGTATGTCGAAAAAAAAAAGTCATAGTAGTATGTCAAAAAATGGTTTAAAAACTCAGTGTAGCATGTCGAACAAATAAAAAAGTCATCGTATATTATGTCAAACTTTCATGGAAAAAGTCATAGTATAGTATGTTGAAATGTTTTTAAAAACAAGTCATAGCATAGTATGTCGAAAAAAATGTCATGGTATAGTATGTAGGTAAAAGTCATAGTATATATGTCGAAAAAATATAAAAAACTCATAGTATTAGTCATAGTATAGTATGTCGAAAAAAAAAAAAATTTGTTGACAAGAAAAATGTAGAATAATGTCAGCCATTTCCTTTAAAATGGTTAGGGGAATATTGTATTCAAGGCAATTAAAACCACATTGGTTTGCATCCATCTCTGCGAATTACTACAGAACGGTGCCAGCGCAGTTCTCAATTTTCTCCACAAGATGGCATTAGAGTACCATTAACATGGAACATTGCTGAGCAGCCAAATATAGATTTGTGGACCCACAGATTTTAAGGAGCTATTTTGAATGAGATCACTAACGAACAATGAATAATGGCAGAGAGGGAGGCACATGAAACTGCTCTTGCATTAGCTTGCACTGTAAACATGCTAAATAACTCACTGACAATGTGATTCAACAAACGCATCCTTCGAAACACAGACTATTATTTTCACATCCCATAAAAGTTTGTGATGGATACAAATGGAATGAAATGTGAGCGAAGGAAAAGAATGAGGACTATGAAAACAGTCAATAAGGACAGAGTGCATGTTGGGAGAGTGTTATTGAGAGCAGTTACTGCAGCTGGCGGTTGGAGAAGAGGAGCAGGAGGCCTGAGAAAGAGACAGGAAGGAAGGGAGAGCAAGGGGGGGTGGGAGTTGTTATAGATGGAGGGAAGTGGATGAAGGGAAGGGCGATGGCTGGAAAGGAAGAAGGGAGCAGGAGGCGGGGTATGAAGTGTGTACCCGGCTCTCAGCTCCAGGCGTCCCCTTTGGTCCTGGGTCGGGTGTGAGGGAGGGGTGAGAAGGAGGGAGGAGGAAGAGGATGGAGAGGAGGAGGAGGAGGGGCCAAGGCCAGGGCCCACGCTTACACCTCAAACTGTCAAATGAGATTTACAACAAGAAATGAGGCTCTTTGCAGCAAAGATCAAATCTAATTTCTAATTAGACACTTTCCCTTCCCCCCTTTCCTGCTTTCAGTTCAGAAGGATGAAGAGAGTGGGCTGATGGGATGAAGAGTGGAGGAAGTCAAACTGTACAACAGGAAATGATGCAAGTGAGGCTTGAAACAGACAGGAAGGAAGGACGTGACTGCTACAGGAATGACTTCGTCTGCCCTTTCCAAGTTTTTCCATCATTCCATCTCTAAAATCCTGTCTGACATGTTTACAGCAGAACAAGTTGTTTAGGAGTCGTCTTTAATGTCCTCTTGGACGATGATTGAGGTCAGATATTCTTAGCCCGGTGATTAAGTGGGCACAAGATTCATGTAAAGTGAATTAGAAGGAGCTCAATCTGTATTTGGGTCAGACATTCACCACCATGCAGTAAATGTTTGTTGGAAAAGGGCCCGACAGGTTCAAGCTGCTTCAAACACCTTGTCAATTACTATTAAATCCATGTCAAAACCTTAATACTGCAGATTAAAGAGGTCACTAAAAGTTAACAATCTCATCAAGGTCATAAGATTATTCTCTAAAAAGGACTGCAGTAAATCTCAGAAAAATTGGGCAAAACTATAACAGTGATTTTATTAAATTGTCATCATACGTTGGTTTGTGAATGTTTTTGGGTGCTTACCATGATGACGGACACCGCAGCTGTGGTGTTGTTGTGCTTTGGCGCAGTGTTAAAGTGCGTCTTCAGTTTACCTGTGACCTCCATCTTCATGTTGTTCTCCACAACTGCTTCGTCCTGCATACACACAAACATGCAATGAGGTGAAGTGGTACAATGTTTTTTTTTACGCAAGAAACAATCTTAATGTACAGATGCGCAAAATTTGTGGCCCACGTGAGCAGCTCAGGCACAGCCCGGATGCGTTTCTTTTACAGATTTGAGGTCTAGCCTGTTTTTTTTCGCGTGTGGTTCACGGCTAAATAGGCTGTGAAAGTGATTTTTTTACAGTATATTGATGATAAAAGATGAAAAAATATTTATTTTTAACTCGACACTTCCTGTTTGTTTCAAAATAAAAGCCCTCTAGCATTTTTTTTTTCTATGGACAGAATTTCTTCATTTGTGAACACAAGGCTTTTATTCTGAAATAAAAAAGTAAAAAATAATATAATAATTAATTAAATATAAAAGTAAAATGTATTTTTAACTCAACACTTCCTGTTTGTATTTCAAAATAAAAGCCCTTTAGCATTTTTCTTTTCCTGTGGACAGAATTTCTTCATTTGTTAACATAAGACTTTTATTTTGAAATATTTGCAGGACAGTGTTGTGGAAAAAGCAGCGACTTGCATGGTTCCATAAATTAATAGAGTATCTTTTAAGCATGGATTATTATTTTTTACAAATGAGCACACGCTTAAACTTTTTCTATCTAAAATAAATATAAATGACAGTTATAATGAAATGGCTATTATGAAAGGCAAACTGTAGAAAGAAAGAGCTGGCAGAAGCAGCACAGCAACACTGTTTGTGTGAACACCACACGCGTTAGAGTCGCAGCAGTTCAGCGACGTAGCCGTCATGTGCTGCTCATGCATCCAGTGTAGCCCGGGGCTTAGAATTTGTGTGCGCACATATACATGCAAATACAGAGACAAATAAGGCTTTGACATACTGTGACCCAAGGGTGGGAGAGGATGTCTTGTGCTGTGTATCGAGCCTCAGCATTGACCTGCAACATCTTTCCAATCAGCTCCTGCAACAAAACACACCACAGTTTAGGACGATATTAAAGCTAAACACTCTTTTCACTCTACATCAGGTCCCTCGATTGTGTCATTGTGACAGCACACACACAAGGAGGTAGGATTGGGCCATAATTCAATATTTTTGACTTTTTAGGGTTATTGTGTTGTGAATAAATGATCATATTGTGCAATATTGTGCTATTGCTTTACAAAATTCTGTTATCCAAATAAACAAATTTCAAAATGGGTAGTTGAGTGGAGTTTTGTCTGATGTAACGCAGCAGTGGAACACAGTTGTTAATAATTGTAATAAACATGAGTTTACAGCTGCAATAATCTCTTTTTTTTTGTACACTTGGGAGCAGAACTCCACAACAAGCTGAAAAAGGCACATACTAATTATGTTGATATGACTTATGTGTTAGCGAACAACTGTAGTAAGTATTAATTAAGTATTAATATTCATTCAGAGTCATGTTTCTGGCCACTTGGTGAATGTAAGTCAAATATTCTCTCTCTGTTTTGGTTTCCACCAACTCTTGAGGGAAATATCTGTCTTGTTAGCTGCTAAATGCTCCACTATGTTCACCAGCTAGTCGCTAACTGTGTCTGTCTGCTGTTTGGTGCTGGGGCAGGTAGCATACAGTAGCTTTTTTAGAACTTTCTGGCTGAGAACAGCTGCCTGCTAAATAACACCGATAAAAGCGGTTTGAGTGAACCAAAATTGTAAAATTACAGGCAATAAAACCAAAGCAATGAGCAGAAAGATGACTTGTAGGAGCTTTATAGCCACATGTAGTCACCTTTCACCTTCACGTAACATAATTAATTATTTTATAATTATTAGTGTAGCTTTAAGTATTCAATGTTTGATTTTACATACACTTTGACATTTTTTCTATTCTATTTTTTAGTACAACCATATGGCCCAGCTTTGCAGCATGTCAACACCCACTGTCAGCTTTGCGTGCACTCACAAAGTCAACCTTTCTTAAATTTACACCTGCACACAGCTACATAACAGCAAGTAGTTTCATGCGGTGGTGCCTATAACTGTGCACTTGTCTACAGTGAGAGGGCCACTGTAATAGCAGTGGGTTTAATTAGCAGTTTGGTCTTGCATGCTGAGCGTGGGCTTAATACATGACATTAATTTAGAGGGTTGGGGGGGTTTCTGTGTCCTTCACAGGCAGTAGTCATTAAAGGAGAATGAACCATGTGGGTTAACATGCTGTGTGTATGCGTATAAACTGTAAGAGTTGGAGATGGAGTTCATACTTTTTACTACCACTGCATTCAGTGAAAATTGATAAATACAGTATTGGCAGCATTTCTATTGCCTCTCAACGGCTTTCAACAAGGCGACGGCGAGCCGCGGCTCGCAGCTAATGGTGCCAACAGTGCAAACAATGGCAAAAGTGCTGACAGAGCTAACAGTGTTTACCTGAGGGAGAATCGGAGGGTGGGTACTACGCTTCCGCGATGACGCCGTTGGTCGGGATGGTGTTATTAGCTGTAACCACCGTATGAGAGCAGTGCAGATCGGCGGCTGTGAGCTAGCCAGTGGGGCACGCTCACATGCACGAACATGCACTAACATGTGGCACGCGGCTATGTCAACAAAACGAGGGGAAGCTTGGATTACAGCACACGGAGGGAGAGTGACTTCATTCTCAGCTCAGGTAGACATTACTCCTCTAAATCTTTACATAGCAAATAGTTGTTTGCTGCTATATTAATGCTCTGGATATCAAATTTAGCACCTTTAAAGGTAAAATAGATAATAAATAATGTCATGTCATGTCATCAAGAGTAATATAAATGAGCATGTATGTGTGTGTGTGTCTGGCTGTGGTCCCAACCTTGGCTGAGTCAGTGATGTTGTCCCAGTAAGGACTGGGAAAGTCCAGTCTCCCCAGAAGGATCTGGTCAAACAGGTCCTCTTGCAAGTTGCTCTCACTACAATAGAAAGACACACAAAAACACTCAGCGAACAGAGATTCATAATGTATAATTCAGCACACCTCTACAGTGTGAAAAAAAACTGCACTGCACTTTGCATAATAATAAATAGCCTAACCTGTAACCTACCCTTTAATTATGTGCTTATTATAATAACCGTGAAGAACTATAGATTAAACATGGATCACATTAAATCAAACTACAGTATGACAATCCTTAACATGACCACTAATCACAGCAACTTTCTGTCTATGTAGCAGAAGGTAATTGACAGGTATGATTATAAAAAATAATGTGACTGAACTCCCTTTTAATATTATCACATCATAATGTCAATATTATACACATGATGTTGAGTAAAATGTTGACACGGTTTGAGTCAGTTTAAAGGTCCAGTGTGTAAAATGTGGCGGCATCTAGTGGTGAGGTTGCAGATCGCAACAAACTAAAACTTCTCCCGTGTGTCAAGTGTGCAGGAGAGCTACGGTGACCGACGCGGAAATATGAATGGCCCTATCTAGAGGCAGTGTTTGGTTTGTCCGTTCTGGGCTACTGTAGAAACATGGCGGCCGGCTCCGTGAAGAGGACCCGCTCCCTATGTAGATATAAACGGCTCATTCTAAGGTAACGAAAACACAACGATTCTTATTTTCAGGTGATTACACACTAAAGAAAACATACTTATTAATATTATATTCCATTTCTGCCAATAGATTCCCCTAAATGCTACACACTGTTCCTTAAAACATGAGCTTTATCAGACGATATGAACTGAGGATGAGTACCTTCTAAATGGAGGGAAGCCACACAGAAGGATGTAGGTGATGACACCTGCAGCCCAGATATCCACCTTAAGACCATAACTGTGGAAAGAGAGAAGAGACAGAAAAGGTCAGTTAAGGATTAACTGCAGCTTACAGAAAACCAGATGGCTGACCGACTGGATATAAAACTACTAAATAACGTATTGACATTTTTAGACAGACAAGGTTTTCAATCTACTATAATGATGTGGAAGTAAACATACCACAACAACCAATTATGCAAAAATCTCCTTCTAATCTCCATACGGCTGATTACAACACAGCTGTATTGCAGACCCACATTTCTACTCTGCTATTGTGTGTAGAACAGATGTTTGCATTTAAACCAACTCACAGAGGAGTAAAAACATGCATGTTTCTCTGTAAAGAGCACTTTCCCTTGTGAAAACTTAAGATCTAGGTACTGAAAGCTCCATAAAGTATTCCCCCCCCCCAAAAAAAATGTAGCTTACCCAGACTCTGAGATGATTTCTGGAGCCACATATGTAGGAGTTCCACATACAGTATACAAAGGTCCCTCCACCACTGTAGCCAGGCCAAAGTCCCCCAGTTTCAATGACTTGGTGCCATCTGGATACTCAAACACCTGAAATCAAATACATGCTCAGTTAAAGCCCACCGAGCAGCTGGATAGGAAAGAAACTGGCTTGAGTGTGAATATATACCAGCAAGTTCTCTGGTTTAATGTCTCTGTGGACGATGTTCGTGCTGTGCAGGTACTTCAGAGCTCCGGCGAGATTGTACACCATGACACCGGCGTCTCTCTCTGTGTATTTGGCCGAGGAGGTGATGGCATCGAATAAATCCCCTCCCTGTGCCAACAAAGTGGTTGAAGATCAAACAGCACATAGATAAATGAGGATTGTGCATTGATATTGCCCCCCCTATTAGCCTCTATGGTACCTTGACAAGCTCCATAACCAAGTAGAGCTCAGAGGGAGTGTCCACCTCCTCTATCAACATGATGATGTTGGGGTGTTTCACCTTCCGCAGCACTGCAACCTCATTCTCTATGAGGTGCTCCTGGAAACACACCGAGACAAATAACCCAAGTTACTGTACGCTCCAGTACACAGGATTTACACTGAGCCATTTATGCTAATCAAAAGACACTGCATTGTTGATTGAATCTGAATTTGTGTCGAGGGTGTGTGATTCAGAGTGGGTCATTGTCTGTGTGTGAAAGTGTGAAGATAATTTGAGTTTGGTGATGAATAAAACATTACGGGCGTAATCTAACTGTGTGGGATAAGAGGATCATAGACACACAGGCGACACTGTGGTGTGTGTGTGTGGGTGTTAATAATGCACAGTGGAAAGTATAACCCTTTCTTACAAGTGTGTGTGTTGGTCTGAGAGCAAGACACACAAAGAAGAGAGAAGAAATGGGAGAAGGAGATTGTGAGAAAAAAAAAAAAAAGACCTTTCCGCTGCACTTGGCCTTGTCGATGATTTTCAGTGCAAACTCTTTTCCTGTGGACCTGGACAAAAACAGTGCAATTAGGGCCAACAATAAAAACAGCACTGACGCTGCAACAATGTCTGTAATTCAAATCAAGTGCTCACAAGAGAGCCTCGGTTACAGTGAGCGGGAGCAGCGCCACAGAGTTATTGGAAAGGAATGTTAGCTGCACTAGCCAAGTTTATACAATGAGCAGAGATACAGTGCAGATACAGGCAGGCTCAACAACACATACTAAAAAGGGATAGTTCTGGTGTTTATCCACAGTCAGTGTACGGTATTACCTACAGTAGATGACGGCACGCCCCCAGTTTGGAGAAACAGACAGGAGTTACTGCACAAAAGCAAAGTAATGTACTGCTGTGGACGGGGCCAGCAGCAAAGCGTATTTTAGCCACCTACAAGAAAGGCCCACATAAAAAAATCAATATCGGTTTAAGTGTACGCTATATTTAGAATATTTTCAACGCTTTACTTTTCCATCAGACAGCCCTTTCTGACGGGGAACTGAAGCCGTTGTATCCATCTATTCTCTCTTCAAAGCCACAAGACTCCATTAATAACCCGCAATTTTACGTTGCACAACATGGGGGTTGGGGGTTGGTTTTGGCGAGAGCTTAGATGGATACAATGGCTTCAGTTCCCCGTCCAAAAGGGCTGTCTCACGGCAAGGTAAACCAGTGAAAATATTCTAAATATAGCGTACACTTAAACTGATATAGATATTTTTTTTAGGTGGGCCTTTCTTTTAAGTGGCTAAAATACAGCAGTACATTACTTTGGTTCCGTGCAGTAACTCCTGTCTGCTTCTCCAAACTGGGGGCACACCGACTGTCATCAACCGTAGGTAATACACTGACTATGGATAAGTACCTAGTCCTTAAAACCCCACGTCAAAACACCCAAACTATCCCTTTAAAGAGTAACTAAACACCAGGATGATGAACACTACCATGTCAGGTTGTAGGTTTCAAGTTTGTTTCACCTCCCATCAGTGATGCTGGGTGTGGTCAGAAGTGAGCTGTGTTACACCTGTAACCACACCCAGCAGTGATGTCATGGTGTACTGACACGCTCTGGAGTACACTTCACTACACCACTGCAGCAAGGTGAGAAGTTGGGAGTTTTTAAGTTTTCTGTGGACTCTTTCTAATCTAGAGTTTTCTGTTTATTAAAATTGTTGCTTCTTGCAGAATATACATAAAGAAAGGGCTACAACTCAAAAGCACCCTGTAGAGTTTATGACCACTAGTGATGCTACGGAGCAGTGTTTTGATTAGCGGGTCCCGGTTTTGTTTGTATCTCCTGCCTACAAACGCACACATGAGAACGCACATGTGCATGCACGATACACATTCCTTCCACAGTTTAATTCTGTTCCACTGATAATTTTCTTTTTAGCAACGCACCAGCTAAAGACAGGGAAGAAGACTTGTAGCCGTTGTAATCGGACGTATGGGTGAACGTAACAAACGTAAACAATGCAGGTTAAAAAATAATCCACAAATCTGAGCATAGAGTTTCATTCTTAACTTTTTGAAACAGTAGAGCTTTCAACCACATCGCACGGTCTTCAGTTAAGACCATAAAATGCAACTGAAAGCTCAGAGAGCTAGTGAGTGGACCTCAGATTATTTTGGTCACATTCAAAGAATTGGCTTTGTAAATGTTAATGTTAAAAGGAAATTAATTCAACCTCTTTCTTAGGCCTCAGTGAAACACACAATGCATTTTGGTAAGAGATACTTTTTGTAAACATAACTGTGTTTGTTTATAAGATACTCTACAGGGAACCTCTAAGTACTTTCTAGGAAGGTGCATCAGATTATGAGAACACACACTTGACAGGCCTCCTCTCATCATCATCTCCCCCCGTCTGCCTGGGCAGCGTGTTGACTCAGAGATTAAAAGGCTAATGAAGTGAATTCACCGCTGGGTTTAATCCATGGGATATGTCTTTCTCCACAATGCCTGTCATCGGGATTTAAAAACCCTGATGGAGCGGTTACAGCTCGTGATGCACGTCTCATTAAGCTGCACAACACGGCGCCCTGCAGTGCGATCACTGCAGACGGCTGCCAGCCGTGCATTAAACATAATGCAGTGTGAGTGAATGTGTTTTCACCTACTTCTCCACACACTCTTTGACCACAGCGAAGTTGCCATCTCCGATGACCTTGCCGATCTCATATTTTTCCAAGATGGTGGAGGTAGGCAGGTAGCGGTTCCCATTAACTACTGAGGAGAGACAGTGGTTACAACAGGCAAAAGACAAGCCTTACTGTTTAATAAAACTAGAATAAAAAAGGGGGCTCTGGCAGAATATATTGAAATAAAGGGACAACACACTGTGCAACAAAATAACACACAGGCACCAAGATGCACAGCAATCTCTGCTAGTCCTCCTGTGGCAATTAGTAAACTGAGCAGCAGTTATTATGTCTACACACACAGAGACAGCCCTAAAATCATTTAGATAAGTATCTGCACACACAGCACTGTTATATTCCACTCTTATCCTCCACACGAGGCCGACTCTTTGCCACTTTTGTTGGGTAAGCAGATTGTAAAATGTGCCCTGATGGGAGAAGATGAGGATCAATTTAATGTGATAGTCACTGTCATTTCTACATATTAGAGGTTGAGGGAATCCATGCAATACTGTCTTAGTTGGCAGATCAGCTGAATGACTCAGACAAAAAAAGTAGAGGTGAGGAGAGGACGTACCCTCTGGACTCAGTCGATTGGTTTGCTCCTGGTGGTTGTTCAACGAGCCATTTACATTTGAGGACGAGATGTGATGTGACGGAGGGACCTGCAGGATGCAAAAAGAAACAAAAATAGAGATGAGCGCCTGGCCTAAAACTAAACCCATAGACAAATCACCATGGCAACCTTAGGCTTTAGAAGCACCTCGAAAACTTTCTGTACGTGGATGAAATATAGATGGTTTATTATTGGTGGGTCACTTTTTTCGTGGCTTTGACTGATGGCATTGTGCTGCATAAGGGCCTGCGTCCATATAGTGTTTTTTTCTGAGCGCAAGCATCTTTTTTAGATGTACCCAATGAGGAGAGAGCGAATGCGGCGGCATGAGGCCACCTAGAGAAAAGCGCTGCACCTAGCGTTTTTTTCCTGAGCGCTCCGCTTTTTTTTGTTTTCAGAAAAGCGCTGGTAACGTCATCCAACAACCAATCATCCGGTGGGACTCGTCACCACGGTTACCAAGTAAATGGAGGAGAAGCTTGTTTTTTGCTGTGTATGTCTATCTAGAGCTTTATGATATGTCAGACAGAAATTATCATAACAAAGATGGAAAAGCCCATTTGTGGGAGCAGATCGGCCAGACACTGAATTTTGCTGGTGAGTGCTTTTTACAACCAACTCCGTTAACGTAGCGTTAAGTTAATTACTTCTTCCTCCGGTTGGTGCTCATGGTGAAAAAAGAATGTCAAACAAATAGATAGTCGCCCAAATAGATAAAAAAAAAGCAAAGGGGCAATGCTAGTCTATCAAACAACAGTGGTTAGAGTGGTGATGTGTTTTCAACAGCGTTTGAAGCGGATTTTCGAGGAACCGCTGCAATGAAGCCCTCCTCATATGGACGCAGGCCCTTAAAATGTTTCCGATGACTTAGAGAGGAGACTAACGAACACCATACTCAAGACATGTAATTGAGCAAGCTACACAATTTTTATGCTTAATAATTGTCTATTCATATAAATAAAAAGCAAATGTTCAACATTTCTTGAATTCTTAAACAAGAAAAACTACCTGTGGCTATACAGTATGGAGAGATACTCTATAAAGCACGCTTCTCACAAACGTGACACATTTTTTTTAAACAGTACAACCTGAACATTAATCATATTATTTAAACAGGGAACGAGGTCCAAATTAAGCCCTTGCCCTTCAAAATGTACAAGGTGCCAGAGCTCCATTATCCACCTCTCATCACTGCAACATAAAACCGCTATGGCTCCAAATGAATGATTCATTTCTTAAGAGCGTCATTTCAGCAGAGCACAGCAGTGGCAATTTCAGCATCTTATGGCTACATTTTTTAAATGTCAGCCATAAATGCAGCATTACAATAAGACCAGTGATCTTTTCCATTATGTGCAGAAGTCTCCTGCACCATAATGCACATTACCTTACAGTAAGGATCTATTATTTAGTCTAAAAGGGAAGCCCTCTGGACCAAAGTAGAAATGGGACACCGTCAAGGTTTCTTTTACAACTGATACATTAAAAAAAGCTTTTTTCCTCTTATAAATAACTTCTTTAGGTGGCTTTAGTTTACCTGACCACTTCCAGAGTGAGCAACTACTATGTCATTGACATCCTTGTGCTTCCTCATTTAAAGTGTTACTCTACTCTAGAGTTAGTGTACTCTGCCTCTTTGCCAGTGAATTTTAAAGCTGTCAGTAAATCATAAAAATGTAATATCCGGCCAAATGAATGTGGATAGATAAGTCTTTGACTGGGCTCAGAGAGGAATGGAGGCTCTCTGGAGGAGGTTTGCCAGCTGGCTGCAGCAGTTTGAAACTCTGTAGTTTGGGACTAACATGCAGCTTACAGAAGAATCCATCAATAAATCAGATTAGTATCTCTAACTCGACCACAAATACATCATAGAGCTGCAGCGTGGGCAACATGGGCTGTACCCAGACCTGTACGTCATAGATGGCTGTCAGTCAGTGACTTGACTTCACGTAGACTTATTTCATCATTTTGTGGTACTGTATGTAGGTCGATACAATCCTGCCTTATCCCCAACCTTAAAGTACCGCCTTCATTTATGCGTCTTGTACAAGCATGTAAATCACAATAAGGTCCAACCTCCAGATTTGTCGGTCTGAAAAATGGCATTTTTATGTCAGAATGTTAGAAGATATACTGTATGGGTGGTGAAAAATGGGTCCAATATTTACTTTGGTGACTATGAGGCGGAAGAATCAGTCATAATCTGTGTTCACGTTCACTTCTCCCATTGGAGTTAATAGACTCAGGACATGACGCTAGTCTCCTAAAGGGGCGGGGCAATGGCGAAACCCATGTAACAAATACAGGAAACTGACTCTTGCACCGTCTCCTTTCTGAACTGTCTCTGGTGGCGGTAATGCACCAAGAAAAGTAGCAAGGAAAGAAGAAGACTTCAAGCTAGCAAAATTAACGATTGCAGTGTCTGTTAAAAATGTCTCTTGCTCCATGTCCTTCTAGTGTATGAGATGGACTATCAATGTAAATACATACCTACAGTATACGCTTTAAAAACCATATACTGTACTGTATAGATAATGTGTTTGAATGCAGCTGCAAGGTTTGGGCGGTCACCATGGATGTATAAAGAGAACTGGATAGAGTGTTGGAGGCGGGCTTCCATTCACTATGAGAGTTTCTCAGTGGCGCATGAAGCCAAAATGGCTCGACTGCCGAGTGATAAAGTACCCGGATCATCCGGCGATCTTCTGCATCCATTGGGCCCATAGAGCAGGCGCAGTTCTGTTTTTCCTTTAACTCTGGATTCAGCTATTAGTGCATTTTACAACTTTTAGGACCTAATGATTTTAATAAGGGCTATTAAAGTGTTCATACTGGGAAGTTGATTCACCTCAAAATAATGATTTACGGACGTCTCTTTCCCAATGTAAGTCTATGGGAAAAAGACTTTTCGGGCTCAATGGCATAGCGTGAGGGACACGGAAGTTGTAGTACCGTCGTTTGGCCACTACGAAAATTTGCTTCAAAGCATGTTGCTCTTCCTGGGGGCGAAGCGGACACACATGGATGCGATATACCGTCTTACCTTAAAACTTGGGATTGTTCGGGGGCTGGTGGGAGACGGAGTGGAGGACTTGGTGGATTTTGGAGTTGAGATCTGGCTGCTTGAGACACCGTTTACTATGTGGAGAAAAACAGGAAGGAAACATGCAAGAGCAGGAGAAAGAATCATTACGATTGTGAGTACAATTGTTATTTTTACGTGGTTTATACAGTATACACAAACGTGTGTGGATAAAACTGCTTGCCAGTGACTCAGCTTGTTTGGAGGTGCCTTAGGATAAGCGGTAGACAATGGATGGATGGATGGATGGATGGATGGATGGATAAAAAAAGACATAAAAAATGTCATAGTATAGTATGTAATGAAAAATGTATGTATGAATGAATAAGATTCCAAATGATACATGGTAATAGAATTTATGCCTCAAATGATTTGGTTCAGTTTGGTGTAAATATCCCAATGTTAATGGACCTCCTGTGTACTACTATGTAACACATACCCATAATATTCTTTAGTGTGTAACACAAGGAACACAGGCACGCAGCAAGGATGAGAGCTCTAATAGCTTTAGTGATTCATTCTCTCAAGAACAGACTATTTATGCCTCCCTCTCTCTGGGTTTCTGGCACAAATACAGATACATAATGCGTCAAACTTAAACTCAAAGTCTCTTCATCTGCATAAACCCAGCTGAGCTGAGGAAAATCATTTCACACTGCCTACAGGCTGCGTCTTTGCACTACTGTTTCAGAGTTTTTGTTTCATTGTACAATCACTTAGAGGTTTTTTTTTCCTCACTTAACGTTCCTCTGGGTATTTATCTTGTTTTTATAAAGGAGCGTTTGAAGCACTATTTAAGGAAATCTCAAACATGGCATTAGCTTTTAATGTTTCAAAAGTACAGTTTAACTTTTGAGCACCTCAGCTGCTTCAGATGAAGAGGCATGCGATTTAACTGTGAGAGCAGGATTTAATTAACACAGCTCAAGAGTGAGTCCAATCAGTTCATGGCTTTGAATCAGTGGATTCTGCAGCAGCTGGCTTTCAAATTAGATAGATGTGTATAATTCATGACATCCCGAAGTCTAGTCTTGGCCTTCTTTCTTTCTTTCTTTCTTTCTTTCTAGAAAGTCTAGTCTTGGCCTCCTTTCTTTCTTTCTAAAGAAGGCCAAGACTAGACGTTCTTTCTAGAAAGAAGGAAATAAAGCCAAAATAAAAGATAAAACATTATATAACTTGAAAGGCACTCTGAGAGCGCAGACCTCTGCCAAGGCCAAATGCCCTATCTCGCAAAGTTAACGGAAGTGAAATGGGGACTGTCCATTGTTCCGATGGCCCATTATTCTGAAAATACAGACTCTCCATGCAACAAACAGAAGCACAAGGCTAATTATTATGCAGAGTGACGTCATTGGACCTTCACAATTTATTTCTACTGGCGAAGGCATGACCCACCACTCTGTCTCTTATTACTCGTTGCCTTCATTGGTTGGGTTGGTTAGGTTTAGGCATGAAGAGTGAGATTATTTAAATTTAGTGTAAGAATATCAGGGTAAGCCAAGGCAGAGTAGGGCGAGTCATGCCCTCACCATGGTAGGAAAAAAAATATTGCGACCTGGAAGGTCCGATGATGTCATTTTGCATAATGACATGCTTCTGTTTGGGATAACGGGCTATTGGAACATTTTTCAGATTATTGGGGCCTTCAATGGCAATGGCAGGGCACCAGCAAAATAATTTGTGCATCCGCCCCGTGATTCATATCTGCTCCAAAATTAAATGAGTTCTTCTTTGGCCAATGTTGCACCCTTACCCCAAGTTTCATGAAAATCAGGCCAGTAGTTTTTCTGTAACCCTGCTGATAATCAGATAAACAAACTGAACTGAAAACATAACCTCCTTGTCGGAGGTAATGAAGAAATTGAGATCTTTTAAGAGTTTGTGGTTCACATGTCACTGAAGGCATTTCACCTCCAACCGGAAAGCCAATAAAACTGGTACTAATACCAGAAAAGCGTAATCAATGGATGGACTTTGCTATTCTTGGATCCTTACCCCTGTTGCGGTAAAAATGTAAGGTCTCGCCTGAGTGTGGCACCTGAGGAAAGGTCATGTTGTTACCTAAATCAAAAGCCTTGAGAACGTCTTATCTGTTGGTCAGGCTAATGCTGCATTTTTCCCCACTGCTAACCTTTTAGTTCCAACATTTCAATAGACTTAATGAGATACTTTTTGGTGTTACAGATTGTAGCAATTCATTAGGTGAAACCAGATTCAACTGCGTATACTGTAGCACCTTTTAAATTAGATAAATCAACTGCATCAGTGTTAATATTTAATTTTATTTAGATGCAATGGAGTTTTGTTTGTTGACAATTCTGTATTTCTTTACGGCAAGTGGAAGATATTGTAGCTGTCAAGAACTATCGCAAAAACCATCAAAAGCCTCACCTGGGGATTTGATTGGAGACTGACTGGTGGAGTAGAGGACAGGTTGTCTTGCTGCAGTGTCAGAGGCAGGAATAAAGAATAGTCAGAGAGATATGATTGGGTATAATCACATTACAACATGCATTAAAAGTGTTTGGAACTTCCAAGGCTAAACTCAGACTGCAGGCACTCCAAACTGGCAACCGCTCAAACAGCTCTTCTTTAAACTGACGTAAGGGCTTGTAGGACACTCATTACTCAGCAGAATGTCACCATCTCTCAATGCACCACACAAACTGCTTAGTCATTCTGTCACAACTGAAGGTTCAGGATGAGGCTACATAGAAAAGCTATTACTCAGCCTGTCAACCAGAAATGACCTTACAGTGTTGCTTTGGCATCAGATAAAAGGGATTTTTTTTTTAGATTTGTGAAACATATTTTTACACATATAATGTCATAATTTGCAAGACTTGACCTTTCAGATCTATGCATGAACATCTCTTAATTTAACAGTAATTCAGACAGTTTCTATGCGTGTACAGTCATGTGTCTTACCTGCACCAGGGGACTTGCTGCGTCGTGAAGATCCAGGGCTCTTAGCTGCCCGGTTCGGAGTAGCAGAGCGGCTGTGCGACGTCTTCAGCACTCTGCATTCTGGGGGGACACAACACGCTCAGGGTCACCATCGCATATATTAACCTTCCCCTATAAACAAACCTGCTCTTTCTTCTCAGTCAGAGTTAATGTGGCACAATTATGCCCAACAAGCTGCTGTACCAGGGATATGACCCTGGAAATGTTATTTATGTCGCATGATTTCATGAATGCTGATCACACTTGATTATGGGGACAGAGAAGCAGCAAATAAAAATAACGGGAAATAGCGTTTAGTCAAAACAGATTAAAAGCACAGAACAACAAATTAATTTCCGGATATTGGGTTCCAGTTGGGGCTGAGCTATATCAGCATTTTCACACTGTCATTTTGATTAGAGCTGGCCATCATTATCGTTTTCTAAGTTCTCAGTACCAATACCAGAAATATACTTTGTTGGATACTGTATCCTGCTGATACCTGACTTTTCTGTACTGATACAAAAACTATACTTGGATACCGTAACTTAATATAACCTGTTTCTCATTTTACACAAAGAAGCCAAACTTCACCCATGTTAAATATTGTCTAAACCAAGCAGCCGTACTATAAATTAGTGTTGTCACAATACTGGAATTTCTAACATCGATACAATACCTTGAAAAATATTGTTATCCTATGACATTTTCGATACCATGGGGGAAAATTTGCACAACATTGAGGGCATAAAAGTTTGGATTTTGTTAATTAAAAATATAAATAGCGGTGTCAACTCCCTGTCAGAGAGAAGAGAGAGCAGAAAGTCTAGCTGGTAAGTGCAGCTGGTATGTATCGATACTTTGATATTTTTGACAACACTACTAGAAATTATTCAAATAAATAACTGATTAAAGAATAAGTAAACAAGACTAGAAATATGGCCAGGCAACTTTCAAAATTAGACAATTTAATACTCGTCTCAATAGACACATTTTGGCCAGAACCAAAAACAGAGGTGGGATACCCTACCCTAATTTTGACCTGTAATATAGGATGATCGTCCAAGAACTGGTTGGAAAAATAACATATGGGCCATAAAAACCTCTGAGAATTACTTTTACATTATATTCAATGTGATTATAATTACATAACTCTAAATTACATATATTTGCTGATTTTATATTAAGTATAATGTTGAATTTCAACTGATTTGTAACTGATATGAGGATAGAATATCCTGTCTGGTGAAGAGCCTCACTACACAAACACCTACATTATTTAGAATAGTTGGCAGAAATAGACTCTCTATTAGACTCTCACACCAATATTTGGTAAACACCAGTGATGTCTTTTAGTGCCAGAGCAAAGCAATCACAACAGCTTGTGTTTTCCTCTGGAATATAGCACTGAGGATAAAATGATCACTGCACACCATGAACACATGAAAAAAAAAATCACAAGCTTTATGGTGTTTGCTGCATGCCACATCTGATTTTGTGGTGTTGCTTTGTAGCTGTGTGCAGTAAGAGAAGATGTGGTGAACTTGTCAGGGTTGTGTTAATGAGGGTGGGGGCGGTGAGAGGTATAATGTAATGACAGACACATTAAAGAAAAAAAAACACGCCCACAGAAGCACACCCACAGTGCATTTCTAATGTGTTCCCCATGCTATTAATAACAAGATACATATGTCACTGACTGAATTAAAAGGGGCTCTCCTTGTATGGTGTACATACGAAGCCCCAAACAAACCAAATCTGTTTCTAGGACAACTCCTGAAGTGAGGATATTTATCTCTAATTAAAAAGGGCTTTAGCTGAGAAAAGAAGATGTGTGGTCAGTTTTAAGTTTTTTTCTTATTTTTTCTGATTACATCATTACAATATACATTTTGGTGCCTTTTTTTGCATGGTCTATTGCGCAGGCCATTTTCTACATCTTTATTCTTTCCACGTTTCAACAGTAGAGTGTGTACTGGACCCATTTTTGTTAAAGGAAGAGCAGCTTCTGTACCTTCAGCAGAGAGCTACAGTGTGCATTTTTTTGTTCTTTCAAAGACCTAATTCTTAAAAGTGGAGCACAGGAGTGTAAGTGGGACGAAAGCTCCAAACTATCTCTGAATACGTCTAATGCACCATCACTCATCCTCAGTAACAGCTATCACAGTGTGTGTGTTAGGATATACCTCCCTGTTGTTAGCTAACCTGACGCAACAACAACAAAAATTAAACAGGATGTCAATACTTTGGACTGTTAGTAAACTGTTAGTAAACTCCTTTTTCCTTCTCTCAAGGTTGTCCAATATTGGCCGAAGTTCTGCACAGCTTTGTCAATGAATGGATCTGCTGGTTTAAAGAGGTCATATCCTGCCTGTGTGCTCTCCAACTTTCAGTGTTTTTTTCTTCAAGATAAAGGGGCGATACCCAGACGATGTGCATAATATACTGTTTGTACAACACAAACAGTAAAGAACATGAACACAAAGGCATTCACAGACGCACACAAGACATTTCACTCAGACAACAAGAGTGCAGCCTGTTTTCCTACCTTACAGCAAGAATGTGTGTGTGTGTGTGTGTGTGTGTGTGTGTGTGTGTGTATGTGTGTGTGTGTGTGTGTGTGTGTGTCACTGATTCTTTTCTGTAGATGCTACTACTAAATATACTGTATGTAAATACAAAAGCTCACTTTCCCAAAACAAACAACTTCCTAAAGGAAAAGCACGTTGCAAACACTAGTGAGGGAAGAATGGTGAGGAAAGACACTGAGGCAAACACACACACAGACGCACACGCACACAAACACGCGCACACAAACAAACACACGCACAGAGACGGATGTTTAGTTAGTCTTAGTCAAGCCTACCAGTCATAAAGGCTGTGGAAGCCTTACCACTGTGATCCAACAAAAAGTCGTCCTGGGTATAGCGGTGCTTCTCCGGGCCGCATGCTATAAACACATCATCGTCCCCGAAGAAGTCCTGCAGGCAGATAATCTGGAGGAAGAAGGGTAAGGAGAAACTAGAGGTGAAAAAGATGAAGGGTATAGTGCATTTTAAGATAATACTACTGAGGGAGTCATAGTCAGAAGCATTCACATTTTACACATAGTGGCCTTAAAGGAACAGTGTGTAACATTTCAGGGGATACATTAGCAGAAATTAAATATAATATTCATAACTATGTTTTCATTAGTGTATAATCATCTGAAACTAAGAATCGTGTTTTGGTTAGCTTGGAATGAGTCCTTCATATCTACAGTACATAGGGAGCGGCTCCTCTTCACAGACTCCGCCATGTTGCTCCGTCATGTTTCTACAGTGGAACTAACTGTAGCGAGAGCCTTTAGCGTTTTTATGTTTCCTGAAGGCCACGTGAAACTGCAGTAACGTGAGCTGCAGAGTGCAAAACCGTGGTACCGCCGTCCGACTTCTGTTGTTCCTAAAGTAGTGTTATCATGGTAAGGATGGTCTCTGAGCGAGGCGAACGGCGTTCGCACAGATTTGCACTCAGCAGCTCATGTTACCATAGTCTTGGAAAGGGAGGAGTGAGCAGAGAGGTGTTGAGTTGATTGCAACCTGCAACCACACCACTAGATGTCGCCAAATCCTACACACTGTACCTTTAAAGACACTAACATGCATGTGCACAAACACAAAGCGACACAACACACATTCTGGCCAAAGGTTTCATATCATTCTACTGATTGGCAAGAAATGTAGCAATGTGCTAGCAAAAGTAAGGAAGAAGATGACTGTTAGCTAACAAACATGGGATATAAACAATGCAAACTTTGTTGTATAAGTAAGGGAATGCATTCAATGCACTTGTTGGCCTCAAGGATACACACACAATGCTTTGTTGTGAGAAACACTGAAAGTAAATTTAACTTTATTGTACCTGGTCCAGGTGGAGCCAATTTTAACTACTTTATATACGGTCTAGTAGCGCAAGCTGTAGCAATGCATCATCTTTTATGAACATATCATATGTGGATGTAAAGCCTTAATCTGCACAGTAACTCGTAACTTCAGCCATGGGAACATCTACTGCAGTAGAAAGTACCATATTACCATTTTGCACAAATGTATATTTAATATATATTTAAGTATACCCAAGTACCTCAAAATTGTACATGGGTATAGCACTTGAGTAAATTATACCCTTTTCCCACCAAAATTAGCGCGTATATGCAGGTTTTTTGACATGGAAAAACATGTTAAAAATAGGCGATTTCCCATTGCCAGTATAAGAGTATGCCTTTTAGTTTTTTTCTGGTATGTCACGTTCAATATCACAGACGCGCTTTCCGGCACTGGAAGCGTGGTTAGTAAATAGCGAAAACGTTACGGAGGCTACTTCTTTTTTTTAAAATCCGTTACATGTTCAGTCTCTCTTTCAAACTCAGCAACCAGAGCTGGTGATTGTTGGAACAGTGGAAAGTCTAACAAAGACAGTTTGAATTAAGTGTGTTTACCAGCGAGGTAAAATTACTGTTGTCTGACTGGAGTCTGTTAATTGTAGCATATTAATTGTATGTTTTGTATGTTAAATAAATTATAATAACTGTAAAATCCCTGTTGATTTTATTTATTATATATTCACTTCAACACACATCAAATAGCATCACGCCGGAAAAGGGGCAAAAATTAGAGTGTCCACCCGGGTGTCATGTTTCCATCACTGGTGATCGGAGCTGGAGCCGAAAAGGGTGCATTCAGTTATTGTGAATACTAGACGTAGCAGATTCCCAAAAACCCTTCATTTATTTCATAGTTATTTATTTGTGAACTAATACAGCGACAGTTACCAGTTACTTTCACAAGGAATGGATGATGGCGTTTGGTTCACCAGTGTTCCTATTATCACATGATTCTGCATTAGTTTACATGATTCAACTGGCTTTCGGTCAATCCACTGCACATGTTTTTAGTACATGTGGTATTTTTGGATGTGAAATAATTGCTTCACATCGTGCTCGTTGAAATAGGCCAATTAAAATCAGTTTGTGTGATGCGTGTGACACGGTAAGGTTGTGACTGTGTGACTCTGTATGTGTTTTGAGTGAACAGCACAGAGAGACGGAGCATAACAGGAGGACAAGGTCAAAACACCCCGACATACAGAATACTGCCGAGTCAATGCGGAGTCATAGAAAACCAGTACAGTTAGCGTTTGGGCCGCAGGGTAATTTGTCTTGCTTTTCCTATACTGTTTCACACTGTGATCGCCATTTTCTCTGCAGTTCAGTGCACTTTTCCTTCTACACCAACCACCCACCCCTCGAGACAGAAACGGGAGTTACTTCTAAACTATAGCGAGTTGTGCACGAACACACACACACAGATTATCCCTCTGTTGCTGTAGGTGGACAAGTAGGAAGACAAAGGAGCAAAATATCCATTCATTATCCAACTGCCCACCACACACCCACACACTGCCAAGCATATGTACTGTATATGTGCACACACACACACACACACACACACACACACACACACACACACACACACACACACACTTGAAACAAGAGTAAGGAGGAGGAGCATGAGATGGCATAAGATTGTGGGCAGATGGATCCTCTCGGGGAGATTGGGGGCTGACACAGTGGGGGAAAGTGTGTGTGTGTAAGATGGGTATCACAAGAATTGGTGGGCCGGAAAAGCTAAATGACTACTAAAGAGCACAAACAGTCTCCACAGTAAAAAGAAGAGTTGGAGGCTGAGAGAAAATGAGACAGAAGTGGAGTAGGAGTGAGACATCGGACACCAAAAATAGTATTTAAAACCACAAATAAATATCATTACAGTAGGCCTGAGTTACACATTCATTAATAATAAATAAGACACTTCACATAACACTTCTGCATGTCCTACATTCAGACAGCATCAATTAGAAATGAAACAGGACGGATGCAGTATCCATAACATGCTCATAAATAATCAAAAACAGTATTTCATGGCCTTCATTTGCCCCCTTTTGTCTATTCTTTGAGGCAGCCAATCAGTGAGAGTAGAAGAGAAGTGTCTATGTAATGAGTGTCCTCACTGAGCTGTGGCAGATTATCAAAGGTTTGACATAGCTGGAGTGGATGCCATTCTTTAGATGAGCTCTCACCCTGGAACTTGGCAGCTGATCGCCACACCATACTGCCAGGGCACAGGTGTTAGAATCACCATAGCAACAGCCCTCGGGGATAGTCCGATGTACTGTATGTGTCAAAAATGGACTCTGGTGTGGTGCAAGCTATGACAGTGAGAGACTATTACATGCAGCTATTAGATAATATTTCTCATTGACCCATGACCTTAATACACACACTGCTTCCTCTGATGTGCAGACATTATCAATGTTAACACTATCCTGTTTTTTTCCATCCACTCAGTGGGCTGCTTTGAGAGCACGCTGGTCATTTGTTTGAGGACAATGTGAGACAGCAACACAGGGGACTGCTGAAGTGAGCACTGTCCCGTGGCAGGGAAACCACCAACTGTGGTGACATCTGCAGTCAGAGGACAGCTCAAAGGAATAGTTCAACATTTTGAGAAATACGCTTATTTACTTTCTGGCAGAGATTTAGATGCGAAGATTTATACCATTCTCATATTTGTCTATTAAATATAGCGCTACAGCCAGCAGCAGGTTACCTTGTCTTAGCACACAGACTAGAAACAGGGGCAAACAGCTAGCCTGGCTCTGTCCAACTGTTATAAAAATCCGCAAACCTGTACCTCTAAAGCTCACTAATTAGCATATTGACCGCTCGTCAATGTCACACTTGACCCAGGCAGCCAATCAAATCAAGGAAGAGGCGGACTTTACTACTTTACCAATTCCTTCCTATTTTGATGCTGGTAGATGTGGTAGGGCTAGCCAGCTAGCTATTTAGCTGTTGGACTGTGAGAGGGAAAGATGAATTCATATCTCATGTCGTGATAGTTTCATGCAGGCTACCGTCTTGGAGAGAGAGAGAGAGAGATTTTCCGTTAATCACATTTGATCGCCTGGTTAAGCACACAGCCCCGCTCCACAGGGACATCAGCTGTTTTGCCCGATGCCTTTTGCCAAGGGGCGTTTTTAAAGCAGCCGCGCCTGTAGCGACTCGTCTCGGTTGTGATCAGCCCCTGAGTGGGTAAAAATGACAGTCAACCTTTTCACGGGAGACATTTCGACTGCCTCAGTTCCATTAGGTGTCCCAAGCTATTCCAGTGAGCCATCAAGCACAATACCAGGACCTCCCCCAAGTGGAATGAATTATCATCATTATTGAATACCTGTGCTTTTTAAGGGCTGTCCCAAATAACATTTTTTGGGCTTCGAAGCTTCGATGAGAAATATTCGAAGGTATTCGAAGCTTCGGTACAGTGCCGCTGTTGCACAACTGTACACACACGTACCTCTACACATAGCATAACAAACAGCGATATCGATACCGATATATTGTAGTTTTTACACTTCAGTTGTTTTTTTTTAAAGATTTTTTTCATTGTCGCCTTTATTTGACAGAGGACAGTGTAGAAATGAGAGAAAGGTTTTAAACTTCAGTTGTTTTTTTTTAAAGATTTTTTTCATTGTCGCCTTTATTTGACAGAGGACAGTGTAGAAATGAGAGAAAGGGAGGGTTATGACATGCAACAAAACCCCCAAGGCTGGAATCAAACCCGAGATGTTGCGGTTATATGGCATGCGCTGTGACCACTCAGCTACCAAGGTGCTCCACGCTTCAGTTTTTTTTTAATGGATAAACAAACAAGATATAAAATGGTACTTTGTGAGCTTTGCAGTTGCTAGCAGGTGGATTTTATCACGGACAGAGCCAGAGTAACTGTTTTCCCTTTCTGTTTCCAGTCTTTGTGCTAAGCTAACCATCTCCTGACTGTAGCTTCAACTTTAAGGGACAGATAGGAGAGTGGTATAGACCTTAACATAAGCATTCTAAATGGGCCCCTTTGTGTTTCTTATTGCAATATTTGTTAATGCAGTAGCTGACAGGAAGTAATCTTGGACCAAAGCTGTTGCCCTAGCAACAGAATGGCAATAAAAAGCTCTATAGATCTTCTCATAAGTCATGTGACACTGTTAGACGACCACAAGCCAGGCTCTGCATTTTCACTACCGTACCTAACAAAACATTGGCACACGGATTGACTACATTACCTCACATTCATGTGAATTCCCATTTGAATCCATGCTCTACCAGGCCAGGTTATCTTGCTGTTGCCCCGGGACATGCTTGTCCCAGCATCACCTGAGGCAACAGGCTTATTGTGCAGAAAAGGAACTCAGGGCTGGAATATTAGATCTCTTTGTCGAGAGAGCCCCTAGCTGTATTCTCATTTACTTTCACCTCTACACACACCTCTCTCTGCAAGGCTAGCACTGCTGTGGCCTGTGATAAAGCACTTTTCAGCTGGCCTGTGACACCCAGGGGAATGAAGGGAAATGGAGATAAATGATGCCTGTATAGACACCGGTTTAAAAAGGCATGAACTGAAGGAGGTCAGGAGGATGAGAACTTATGTTGAATGACAAAGTCTGTTAAATTATGGTGTTTTAACTTAGATGCACTTTTTAAGAGTAAAATAATAAAGTAAAGAATAAATGCCTTGAACAAATTTGTTTTGTTTGATTATTCATTATTTCTTCCCTGTTGGATTATGTTCTATAAAGTCAAAGTATAAAGGTTTTCCTTAAAGGGACAGTGTGTAGGATTTGCTGACATCTAGTGGTGAGGCTGCAGACTGCAACCAACTGAGTACCCCTCTGCTCACTCCTCCCCTTTCCAAGAGGGAAGTGCCGCTGAGTGCATAACCATGGTAACGCCGTAATCGCTCAGAGGCCATCCTTACCATAATAACTCTACTTTAGGAGCAACGGAAGGTTTTGCACTCTGTGGCTCACGTTACCATAGTTTCACAAGTGTGTCAGAGAACTACGGTGGCCTTCAGGTAACGTAAAAACGCGAAATGCTCTCACTAGAGCCAGTGTTTGGTTTGTCCGTTCTGGCCTATTGTAGAGACATGGCGGAGCAACATGGTGGACGGTCGTGTCTAGAAGGTAACCCACAAACTGCAAAAACTTGCAAAAACTCTCGTGAGACTCGCTGCCTGACAACCTATCCTAACCTTAACAATTCAAGGTCAATGCCTAAAACCTGAACCATCTCGCGAAAGTTTCGCAATTTGCGTTTTACCTCTAGACCCGACCATGGCGGACTCCGTGAAGAGGACCCGCTCCCTATATAGATATAAAGGGCTCATTCTAAGCTAACGAAAACACAATAATTCTTAGTTTCAGGTGATCATACACTAATGAAAACATAGTTCTGAATATTATATTCCATTTCTGCTAATAGATCCCCTGAAATATTACACCCCGTTCCTTTAAATAAACTCTCTACAGCAGATTATTTGGAGCAAAGCAGTAAAGGAGTGTGTGAATGTCAGACCGCATTGTCCATGTTTCTCTTTGCTCTTGTCAACCACTGCCAGCATAAACAGCCATTGGCACTCCATCGCCAGCCCTGTCCTGCTAGGGCTTGTCTCGGCCAATCAGTGAAGTGAACTGTTCGCTGGGTTCTGTATTGGCTGGGTGTCGTGTCTTGAGGCTAAACTGAAGTTTGCCCTCCGAGATGCGACAACCCCCTCCTCTCGTATGTCTGACCTTCTCTTGCTCCCACCATCAGTCTATGTCCTCCGTCTTGCCTGCTGTACTTTCTGCCTTGCTAAGCTTGGCAACAGAGGAAATACAGGCCAAGGGCTTCGAGTGTGTATGCATATAAAAGTATCAAAAAGGAATCTGTCTATTGAACATGAACATACCCTCAAAAAATATAAGCTGAGTTGGAAGGAAATCATTTTCAAAATACGATTAAATAATATAAAATAAATAAAACAAAAAATGAGTTATAGGTTCCCACACAGTCAAGGTCAGAGATCCCTTAATAACCAAGGGTTTTAACAAATATAATAAGTGTTTTCATGACTTGGAAATCAAAACCACCCAAAGCAAAATATCTATTATCCAAATATATTCACCAAAAATACAGTATCGATACAATGCACTAGATTTTTAGGGGGTGGAAGTTGTCTTCTCTTGCTCTTAAGTAAGGGCTTTGTTCCAGCAAATGCCCAAATGTCACACAACAGCAGGTGGTAAG
This sequence comes from Sebastolobus alascanus, assembly GCA_916701645.2. Lineage (NCBI taxonomy): Eukaryota > Metazoa > Chordata > Actinopteri > Perciformes > Sebastidae > Sebastolobus > Sebastolobus alascanus. The sequence continues at coordinate 4,581,948 of CAKAOJ020000032.1, forward strand.
AATTGAGGGCAGTGGAAAAGGCTGTAAATGGCTGAACAAGACGCACACAAGAAAGTAAAGGCTCTCCTTGTAATAGCCGACAGGACAATGATCATAGTAATCATTCGGTACCATCAACCCCATTTACCTCCAAACCCCTAATTGCTGCTCATCACCCTGAGCCGAATGAGCAAGAGGCAAAGAAGGTGGGTGGAGTCCTGAAGGAAAGATGGAAAAAAAAGAGAGACAAAGATGGAGATCTCTGCCTCTTGCCTTTGGGAAGGTCAGCCTACACAGCACTCCTGCTGTCACAAAAGGAAAGAACCTTTCATGGTAAACTAGATGTGCATCACACAAGCTTTAACTCGCAGATAGCTAGATGCCTATTACGTTTGCCAGGGCGAAGCTTAAGCTAAAGCCAACCGGTTTATTAACTCTGTTTGAACTCTTACTAACAGACAGAGGCTGATTCCCGAGGCTGTTTAATTCCTTTGGATTAGAGCGGTAAATCTCAGAAACGCGTAACAGCCAAGACAAGGTGGCGGCACAAAAATGAGCAATGAGAAATCTAAGCCCATCATTAACTTGCTACTCTGGATTCACTGCATTAGCTGCATTAAACATTTGCAACCAAATGTTTTGCTTTTTTTTTGTAACAAATTCAAGTCGCTTTCAATCTCTAAAAGAACCAACAAACCATTGCTCAGTGAAGGCACTGAGGAAGAAACATGATAAACAAATGTGTTTTCATAAACAGGATTTCATTAACTCATGAGGGACACTTTTATCTGGAGATACTGAAGGCAAAATAACAAAAGAAGCATAACTAACAGTTTCCCTACATTTGCAAACCAATTTAGGGAAACTCCGAGGCAGTGCAGTGAACTCTGCTTCACATCAGCCACTGGCTGGTTTGCCTATCACACATTTCACAGCTGTCTGGCTTTCTCTCTCCTCCTAGTCATAGTCACACACAGAAAGACAGACATTACTGTACATAACCTCAGGCTGTCTGAATGTACACGAGTGCTGAGCTGTGCTCTTTATACTCAAATGGAGCTGTGCAAGTAGGAATGAAGAGAGTGGGAGTACGAACCCAAACATGCACACACAACTTTCATCCCAAATGAGCCTCGGTAGATTACCCTGCTCATTTAGAAAGTGAGACTTGCAGAATTGCTGAGGTGCTAAGAGATCCACAAGAGATGCATAAAATGTTGGTTTTTGTTACCAATTAACATAATACTCTCCAATAAAAACCAACAAAATTACTGCACATAAAGCGGCTACTAGGCAATAATTGCTCAAAATATAATATTGCAGTTCCAGCAGAAGTCTCTAAGGACCCATATTAATAATATCTCTTAGAATGTTTCATGTTTGCACTATTCAAATAAATAAATAATAATAACTTTCCACTAACATCAACACCAGGATGTACACCTTAAGACAACTAAAAGATTAAACACTGTTTGACGTGCAAACGAAACTCAACCATCAGCATCAGAGACGTGCTACCGTTGTCAGGATCACTTAGACACACAGCTCCTGATCTGCCCTGTGCAAAAACATCCATCACATCAATCTGCCACAACTTGCTGAGGCAACCAGAGCTCTCTTGAATGATTAAACTCAAGTAGACAAACAATAGAGTGTGGGCTGGGGTTTGAATATCATGATGTCAACTCTTCTGTTGGGAGAGTGACAGGCCCGCTGCAAAGAATGGATGAGGGCCAGGCTCGGACAAACAAAACAAAACAAGTAGTTGAGATCACACAGCACACAATGGACGCCCTCACCGTCTGTGGCCTCCACGCGGTCTGCACAGCCGACAGCCCCGTGGCCCCCCCGACACCCCCGCTCTCTGTCGTCTGCCGGCTTTTTGTTTTCCTGTTCGTCAATGTAGGGTATCATGGCAGCACTTGTGAAACGTGGGTCAGGCACTTTTGCTTTATAGATACAATGAAGTGTTTTTGTATTGCCCACCAAGACTGGGGGGAAAGCATTGATGGTGTGTGTGTGTGTGTGTGTGTGTGTGTGTGTGTGTGTGTGTGTGTGTGTGCGTGCGTGCGTGCGTGCGTGCGTGCGTGCGTGCGTGCGTGCGTGCGTGCGTGCGTGCGTGCGTGCGTAAGCCATCTGCTAGGACAAGAGACAAGAAAGAGGGGTTCTGGATTGTAGGATTTTATCTCCAAAGGCCAGACAGTGATGATGTTACGCCAGAGCTTCATCTCTTTGACTTGAACTGACTGAAGCTTAAAAAAGTTAATTTATATAATCAAAAATCACAAGGTTGTCTTTGAGGGCTTTACAGTCTGTACAATATACTGTAACATACCCCCTGTTCTTACTTAGACCCTGAATAAAGATAAACTAGAGAAAAAAAGGGAAAAAAAACATTGCATAATAGAATCTAGATAGGTGAAAAAAATATTAAATATATGTTTAAAAAGAAGTAAAATACAAAGATCTCAAGTCTTCATGTGTTACGTTTTATTTAATATTCTTAATTCTGAGTGACTAGTGTTACTTGCGTAACCACCTAACCCAACCCACCTAACCTAAAAAATGAGAACCTTCAGCGACTTTCTGGGTTTCCTCTATCAGCCTGGAATGCTTGCAATGTGAAGAACCCCGGCTCGTTTTTCCGGGAAAATCCAAAGGATGTGACGTCATGCGAGCGGATGTCGGGCGAAAACTAGTGTTGTGGGAGTGTGTGTGCACATGGGACGTGAGTGGTGAAGCAAGAGAGCGAGCAGCGGAGCAGAAGAGAGTTAGTTTAGCTCTGAGAATATCAAGTGAATGTACAGTGGAAGTTGCAGTTTGTGCAGAAATAAATGCTGCAGCTCCTCCAGACCGACAGAGGTTTCCCTGCTGCTGAGAGAAGTGACGGGGGTTAACTCTGGAGCGATTAACGTTATCGACTCTGGCCCAGGAGACCAAAACTACGGTGTCTCTCCTGTGCCTTCTGACCAGGGTCGGGAAGATGAAGCAAGAAAAGTTAACACTAGGATCAACATCCAGCCTTCCATTCATGAAGGGACCTTCATTTGGTCAGCTAACATTACTGCCAAGCATGTAAAATATATAGAGATATTGTGGTTTTAGCTGTCAATCACATTCAGTCTCGTGTGTGTCGCCTCACTGTTTTGACCGATGCTCGCTCTCGTCTACGTAGTGCGAGCACTAGCGCGAGCCCCAGCGCGAGCACCAGCGCGAGCAATAGGACGCCGACTGTTGTTGAGTTAACGGCCACAGGTTTCACTGTTAACAAGCAATTTCTGATTCTTACATTGAGTCCCTTTAAAACAGCGATGCAAGCTCAATATCATTTAAATGAGCTTGGTAACGGCATTATATTGGCAAGTGGCTGTGGTAAATGTGGGATAATACTACTACACCTAAGTATTATCCATCACTTGCAACATCACCAAACACTACCAGGAATTCAGAACCTAAAAGCTTGTTTCATCAATGAGTTCAGAATAAAAAAAACAGCATTTCACTCAGTCTAGCCGAGAATGTCTGGTTAGTTGGTGTCATCGCACTGGTGTCAGACGGTGCTGTATGCTAATGACAGCACAGAACAATAGGTGGGTATGCAGATTTCATGGCTGTTGACCGGAATGGCGGCGTTTAATCCAGACTTGGCCCTGAAAACAGCTCATGCCTGACAATCAGATGGAGCCCCTGTGTGGCCATGATGCTCGCCGGTCAAAGAGGGAGACAAGTTTTACTAATCTGTCTGTAACTGCCAGCATGTTACACCGTCATGCAAATGACAAGATATCATCCCGATCAATATGATAGTAACGTGGTGAGCAGAATTTAGACACCTTAATGAATGTAAAACTGTTGGCACAAGACAGCAGAGCAGCACGCCCCTGCTAACACATGTACTGGAAGACCGGGACTGGTTCAGAGTATCGAGGCCAGGAGGCCATCATCATTAGAAGCGTGTCATGTGAAATGATGCCACAGTGCATCAGTGTCACGCTAACCGATATCCACCTCCCTCTCATACTAATGTGTATGCCCCAAAAACCCAGCAATCCATGCACCATGAACTAGCTAGCTGTTATCTTCAAGACATGTTGGTAATCAAAGATCGGCTCTTAACTCTAGGGCTGAATTCACTATAGTAAATACTTTCTCTTACAACTTGTACTTCTACTGTACATGGTACTTGATGTTCCAAGCAAAGAGTTATTCTTAAGATCACTGATCCCACTCAAATAAATACAAAATGGGAGGAAGAAATGGGCATTGAGATCTTTGATACTTTGTGGGGCCAATTTAAAATTTCACATCATCTTCATTACTCTAAAGAGAGGTTACACATGTTATTACATGTGACTGACGCAGTACTCCACAGCTCGCTCTATGTCCCAAAGTTGGGACCTACTGGATCAATATTTTTTAAATGAATACTGTAATACTGTATCTCAAATACTTCAAATCCAGCTAGAACCAGATCCATTCATTGTTATTTTAGAAATATCTGATGGTGTTCCCACTACAAAGATGTGGCTTAGTGAGCTTACAAACCCACTCCATTTAGAAAGAATAAGATCCACACATAAGCTTTCTTACCATGTCTACAGGTTGGTAAATAAATAGACAGTAGATCACTAATAGTGTAACATGTTTCTGTGACTTTTTTTTAAATAAAAAAAAAAAGAAAATTGATTAACATACTGAGCCAAACTGAACAGATCTTACCAAGCTGGCTTCAGGACGTCAGTAGAATCTGTTTGTAAAAGTAATAATTATTCTAAGCCCTTTATCCCCTCTGTTATCCATCTACTAAGTTCTTAATACCCTTTAGTTGTATGCATTTCTATGGCTTCATTGATTTGTTTTCATATTTTTTGTATATCTTTACATACTGTATGTGTTGTCCTGGGCAGCAAGCTTCTGCAAACACTGGTAAATGCCCTTGAAGGTATAAATATAGTTAGACTGAAATGAATTGAATACGTAAACATGGATATGAAGCTGGCTTTATTTATTTATTTGTGTTTTGGTGGCTACTTAGGACAGTTTGTAATTTGGTTTAAGTAACTTGGGAGTCCTCTGGAGTGTCTAATTTTTCCCTAGCAGATTTTGAGCTATTTTCAAAATACTTCATGAAGTACTCTTAAGTTCTATAAGATTGACACAAACGCAGACAAGTGTTTTCTAGGCACAAAAACCTTTTTAAAGTGGCAGTAGGCAGAATGTGTTTGGCATCATTGGGCAAAAATTCCATAATACCCAGAGAAAGTTTGCTCCAGCTGGTTGGCGGTGCTTTGTATTTCCTCAACTGATCTCAACATGGCTGTTGGGTCACAAACTTTCTCATTTTACAGCTTAACAGTACACTACAAGATGTTTCTGAAAACATCTGGGGCGAGAAATAGGCATTACAGTAACAGAATATTGATTCATATTTGATCAGCGCTGCCTAGTTTGACCGTTTGATCGGAGTTCGCGAGTGAATGACAGCTGCTCAGAGACGGCAAGGCTCCAGCTCGTCTCTGATTGGTGGTTTTCTTCCGGTTTGTGAAATCTTGCAGATGCCATTAGGAGCACCGTAGGACACATGATTTTTTTCAGATTACCTGTCTCATGCAGTACTATCAGGATATACTGACTGTTTTATAAAAAAAAAAAAAAAATGTTTAAATCATATTTGTTCCAATTCTACTTCTGCTGCTTTAAGTGTATTTTGTTTTTGTTCTTTTGAAAAAAGAACAAATTGAAAAGTTATAGAAAAAATGTGCATGCTCACAGAGGGAATGCCACGACAGATAATGGATGTTCTTCTGTATTTTTCCATTTATTGCACTGTTGTCTGTAGACATATAGTAAAAAGTGTGTGTTGTATATTTTTAAGTGCTGTGAGTTTGTTGGGAGTAGTCCCCGTCTCCCTGCCTGCTGCTCTTACCCAGAGCATTGCGTAAAATTATTTTCGCCCTGATAAACTGCTGCAGTGTTGCGACTGCGAGTGACCTTCAAGTTCTGTTATGCACACTGTACGCATGCAGAAGCACTCTAAGACTTTCAGACAAAAACACTGACAAGACTGAGAGATAAAGAAAGAAAGAGATGAAAAATCTAAACCCATCACTTTGTTTTATGTCATTTAAACAGTGTGAATTTCTTTCATAAACCAAAATTGCTTATGTAGATTTTTCAAGATATACTGCAACTGTCTTCAATCTATCATGGAGGATAGAGTACATCCGCTTAACTACTGCAAAGATGTAAACAAACAGAGACATTACATCTGAGCAGACTGTCCAATTATCAGTGCTGAATTCCATTTCCTCTCTCATTCCTCAGCTTGCTGTGTGTCCTGAAAAGGCCTTTATAGATTTCAGAGAGATGAGCATTTCAGCCCTCATAGCTCAGCAGCCTACACGGTCCAGGTCTGTTTCCAGCCCCGGGTTAATGGGCAGACCGGCTGTCATCCTGATCACATCACTGAGTGAAAAGGATCGTGAAAGGCAAACACATTTCAGGATTTTTAGGTAGATGTTTTTGGAGAGAGAAAATCAATGTTCAGCTTATGTAAACTTTTAGCCAGTATACAGCAAAAATCTAAAGTAGGCTATATACACATGTTTATTCTGAAAACTAAATAAATACTTGAACCGATGCCCACGTAGTAAGCTCTTGCTACTTCTCTTTTGCCAATGAAAACCTACTGTAATAAATCCATGGCATTGAAGATTCAATTCAGAGCAACAAGCCCTTATTTACCACATGAATCATTATCGCCAAAAGAAACAGACTGTCTTCAAAACTTCTTATATTTTTAATTGCACCGATTTGCAGGATCAAGTGAGGCAGGCAGGACAGCAGGGCTATTGTTTGCTACAGCTAAAACAAGCAGAAGTAAACACAATCTTTGTGCAGGAGGCTACATATAGGATAGTTGGTTCTTAAATGACAATGTATGAAGTGTACACTACTAAGAAAGGATCAGAATACTTTGAAGAAATAACGGATAGTTATAAATTGTAGTCCTTAACATACAAATCAAAATTAAAATAAAAAAAAATAATTTAATTTGATGATTAGGGACCTATCAATATATATCAAATTTACTGAGGAATAATACATTCTTGAATTAATACTTCTCTTTTTCCATTTAAATGCATTTAATGGGTTATGTGTCATTTCTGCCTTCAACATTGCATGTAATGTTTTGCCCTCAACCTTTGTGAATGTCAGATCGAATGTAATCGATTATTCACTCACACCACCCACAGAGTATTTATCCATCTAAATATGGGATTTCTGCTTATCGCTATGTACCACATCGATCACTAATGTTTTAATAGCAGTACAACACACTGAGTGACACTTATTATGTGTCACAGGGGGCTGAAGGCTACATTGGGTAAAAGGCAGACAGAAACCCTGGACAGGATCCAGTTCTCCCTAATTGCACTGGTGTAACAGGAAAGGTCACTAAATGGTCAGCGATGTATCCTCCATTATCTGTTCATAGACTTTCTCCCGATGGAGCATTGGATTTGGATATGACTAAGACAGCCAACACGTTCTCATCCAAACTCGTCACATACTGACACTTTGTCAGAACCCTCTCTGTCACTTTTCGGTGGCAGTAAACACGTGCTTAATGTTGTGAATTAAAAATAAAAACACTTGTTTAGGATTAGGCAACAAACCCCCTTAGTTAGGTTTAGGAAAAAAACAACATGGTCGGGCTTAAAACTACTATGTTTTTACAGTGAAAATGTGACTTGACGTAAACACGGAATACAAACAAACAGCTGATTGTAAAGTGAAAGTGAAACGTAACGCACGGGTCATGAACAACGTCTCCTGTATGAAAGCCCTGTGTTTGTTGGGCCCATCCATCTCCCGCCTGCCATCTGTGTCTCTTTCACCCTTTAAACTACATCACCACAGCACTTTCTCTGAGCATTTACTGTTGCCGCGGATGGGTTTACATTGTAGTTAATTAACAGCCTGGTGCGTCTCATACCGCCACTTAAGGGTGCCTTGTGTGGCGGTATCGTAACGCTGACGGCTGTGACAAAGCATCTGTATTTGACGCCCTGGGAATGACAACGGGCTGAGACAGCTAGACCAGAAGGTCTAATACAGTAGTCAACCTAGCATCTTTTCTGTCCCTGACTCTATCAAATTCTCAGTGTGTCTAAAAAGACATTTCCTAAACTTGCAAGAGTCATGCAACTGAAGGGTGAATGCAAAATAGATTTTGTATGTAATTATGTCAAACAGAAGTGGTTTGATAAATAGTCGGGTGGTGAGAAGGGGGACAAAGAAAGGTGGAGGAAAACAGGCACTGAGGGTTAAGAAATAAGCTTGGGGACAATTCACCCTCCCTCTCTGTGGCAACCACCCTCTTCTTCTGCCCTTCCCACCTTCTGTCTTTTGTCAACACACTTCTAAGCCAACTACTCTGAGCTGGTAGCAGTCTTGATGTGGCGAGGTGTAGCCAGGTCAGTAGCAGCTTATTGGTGGTGTTCAGCAGTCACACAGGATAATCTACTGTAGCAGAGGGGTTAAGGTGCCAGAATACGCCGTCAGAACTGCTTGTCAATACCCCATACCTTTCTAACGTCGGATTGGTGAGGCCGTGTCCTACCATTACTGTAAATTTCCAAAACCGTCAATGTGACATTCACAGCCACCTCAAGCCAGCTGTGCAGAGGTGAGAAAAGAGCCAGGGTTTGAACTTCACTCTCCTTCTCCTTCTGTTTTATCACATGGGCCTTCTCCTCTTTGTCACTATTTCTACAGTCCCCTTGAATCATTTCTAAACGATTTCTACATAAAAAAAGACAACTTAGCAAGTACTGGACCGCTAATTGTTCCCCAAATTAATGAATGCATCGATTAGACAATACAAAAAGGGGAAATCTTATTTTCCGCCTGCCCAGTCAGCTTTGAGATGTAAAACAGGGGTTTCTCTCAAAAGCAGCAGCTGATTCTGCTGGCCCTGATAACCAAGATCTACAATTAACATTCAGTCTGAAGAGCATCTTTGAATCGTGGAGGGAGAGTGGACAGAGACGTATTGTGCAAGCACGCTCACGCAACACACACACAAACACACACACCTGACAGCTGCACTTTAACCCTCCCTTCTAGCTTATAGGTCTAATTATCCGGTGGTGGCCAGGGCCCCAGTGGGGGGCCTCTGAGTGCGTGTGTGTGTGACGCTGTGTGTGTGTGTGTGTGTGTGTGTGTGTGTGTTTGTGTATGTGTGTGTGAGTTCATCAGCGGGAGGGGGCAGACCGGGTGGCTGGGACCTGTGATTTGATTTTGGAGGAGCAGATGGCAGGCTGCTGCTGGAAGGCATTTGGAGCGAGTGTGTGTGCGTGTGTGTGTGCGTGTGTGTGTGTGCGTGTGTGTGTGTGTGTGTGGGTGCATGAGTGACTGAGTGAAGAGCCCTACTTTTTAGGAGTAAAAGTAAAGCTTTTTTATAGAATCTATGGGGCTTTGTTCAAACTAGTGTGTTAACATTTGATGCTCATTTAAGGAACTGCTAATATACAGTATTTGTTAATATACACCTAAAACAAAGATGAACACTACTTTTGATAATAGAACACACTAGCTACATTGTAGGGGTGTAAGAAAATATTGGAAATATTGAGTATTGTGATATTATGTTTTGTGATACTGTATCGATTCTCAAAAACAATATTGATTTTTGATTAATAGCTTACATGCAGCGATTAACTCAGTCAATACTTCATTGCATTTGCAAAGGGACGCGCTCTCTCAGTGTATGTGCCCTCTCAAAGTAGTGCTATGATGCTGGATGTTACAGGGACTGTGGTAAATGCAAATGCAGATCCCACTGTTCTGATTGCATACAAAAGTAAACTTTTCTTAAGCAGATTTTATGCATATGGTAGTGCGTTCTTTATACTATAAATATTATATATATATATATATATATATATATATATATATATATATATATATATATAATTAGATTTAAAAATGTCAATATATCGCAATATATTGAATCGTAACCTCTGTATCATGATACGTATCGCATCGCCAGATTCTTGCCAATACACAGCCCTACTACATAGTATTTCAAGAATTATTTCATGATTAGTGGACACTTATGAATACATATGGAATTAAGTTACTGTTATATTTCCTATTGCTTTACTTTTAATATAATGCATTTCTGTCATGTGGGTAAAACATTAGAAACATCTTTCAGTATAACGTATACAGTTCAACAGCACCACAAACTACAGCCTCCAAAATGACCATAAAATCAAAGTAACACCTCTAACAAAAACACAAAACTCGATGGAGTCTCTGCCTCGCCTCCAGTCTAGTGTAGGGATGCTAATTCTACTCTGAATTTGCTGAAATAGATATTGATCTTCTTGTCTGACTTGATGGTTTGAAGGCAAACCAGCTTCCCAAAATATTAGTGTTCTTTTAATAGGAACTGACATTAGGAATTGCCCTCCTTCACTACAGTCAAGGTATTTGTTTATGTTTTTACACAAACACTGCTCCATTCAATGTATAAGCAGGACACAAAACGTATGGGTTAAGGTGCATGTTGTCGTTGCCCAATGAGTCCTATGCAACTTGGTGGAAAATTCTCCTAATTGTCAAGTTAAATAAATCCTTTAAATACTCATCGGATTAGCAGAAAAATGCATCGTCACAACGCTGAAAACAGTTTTTCTTAGCTAATGAAAAGTTGATGTTTTGGAGATACTGTACATGACTTTCACAGGATAGCAATGATGTGGGAAACGTCCTTTAGTTTGTCTAACCACCAGTATGGCATCACTCAGGAGGTGAAAAGAGGCTTAACAAGGCAGAGGGATCCAAATAAATCAAGCAGTCAGATTACTGAGACATGTTTGGTCTGGGAGTGTTACCTCATCTTCAAGCAGAGGGGGGGGCAGAGGACAGGAGAAGGGTGAAAAGATTAAAGCTAATGCTTTTCCATTCAATTTTCTAAGTAGGCAGTATTTAGAAATAACGATTATGTTGTCAGATATAACAATTTATTTTGCTCTGGGAATGTAAAAGCTTCAGCCCATGTTAAAGAAAGCACCTAATGACTTTGACATTCAGACTGAACTGGCTCCTATTATCATGGACAGGATATTGTCAGGTGTCCAGCTCTGGTCTCAGGATCACGTTACAGGCTTAATGCGTTAAACCTCCGAATTAGACTCTTAATTCAATTCTGAGACAGTCATGTTGAGGCCAAGAGAGTAAAACGAGTCTTTTTAAGTAGTGAATCAGACATTATGGCAAGAACACACTCACTGTCTTTCCAATGGCTAACTGCTGCTGCTATGGGGCTGTTGCTCCAAACGGACATAGAAATGTTCAAGTGAAGGCTATATGACGCAGAATTCAATAAACTAATTGCAAATTTTAAATATTTATGACATTATATCGCTTTAAAGAAGGCCTGTTCTGGGTTTTACTCAGCAAACCCTATTCAGGTTAAATGACAAACTAGAAGATTAGTTGAAAAACTAGAACATAATTTGATTTCTCAAACGCTGGCCAAACCAAATTATACTGGCATTGTCTATACAGACACGATATTGATGAAAAAAATGTCAATACAAGTGAAGCTTAATGCTTCAAATTTAATGCATTTAAAACAATGCTTTCCTTGTCTGACTATGGCTTCCTAAATATACAGAAACAACTGGAATGCACCACTTGAGGATGGCTGCATCTATTGTGTTCTCTACTGTATATTGATTTAATGGAGATGAACAACACTTTATCATCTTTGCTGACAATGTTGTTTTAGCCTCAAACAAGTAAACATTGACCTCTACGATTGATGATTAAAATGGGAACTGTTACATTTTATCCAAAACACATTTATGTAGAGGATTTGAGCGTTTGGTGACAAGGACCAGTGTGTAACAATTAGGGGGATCTATTTGCAGAAATGGAATATATTATTAATAAGTATGTTTTCTTTAGTGTATAATCACCTGATAATAGGAATCGTTGGGTTTTCGTCACCTTAGAATGAGCCGTTTATATCTACGTAGGGAGCAGGTCCTCTTCACAGAGTTCGCCGTGTTGCACCGCCATGTTTCAACAGTAGCCCAGAACAGTCAAACCAAACTCTCCCCAAACTTTTCCAGCTTGGGGAGTCGATAACGTTACTCGCTCCCGTTGTCGCCGCCGCTCTCTCTCTCTTGCCTTACCACTCACTTCCCACGCTACTCAAACAACACATGGCTCTAGAGGGGGCCATTCGCGTTTTCGTGTCGGCCACCGTAGTTCTCCTACACGCTTGGCACACGGGAGAGGCTTCAGTTGGTTGCAATCTCTTCACCTCACCGCTAGATACCGCCAGATCCTACACACTGGACCTTTAAATAAGAAACTCTGGTGTCCTTTAGCATTCATCTGATGGTGGAGAACTTTATAGTGATGGATGGGTGGATTTCTGCTCCAGCTGAGGGTAGGAATCATCTATCAAAAGAAGCTTAAAAAAAGACTGCTGTAACTAATGGCTGATGTGTTTTATCATTAAAAACTCTGTGGTGAATATCTAAGTAAGCTAATTGAAACACTTAATCAGCATGACAGATGTAACGTGTCATTTGTAATGTATAATCCCAAAGACGGTATAGTATATGTCCTAAATCACTACTAAAAATGACTGATTTATGATTATAAATACATATAGCTACAGAGAAACCACTTACTGAATTCACTGTATCATAAATGTTGGTGTTATGTTGGTGGTTGAATTGGCTGGCATCCATCTCCAATCCAATACCAGAACATTAGGTTTGCCTGATTGTGTGGTTTGAGATTTTTCTTAAATGAGTTGCAGCTGCTGATCCATTAACAATTGCACTGTAGGCAAAGCTACAACAGTGAGTAATAATGGATAATATTGTGATTTCTACACGACACATCATCTATTTATGGGCAAGGATAAAATGTAGGCACCAATGTAAGTATGTGTTTTATTTTGAATAGTATAGCTTGAATAATGGGATCTTTATCTTTATGCATGTTGTTCAAACTGGTACAAAACAAAATAAACATGAACCCAAGCTGGGTTGAAGGAGGGGTTCAAAGTAAAACACTCCATGGTAACAGATCTGGAGCTCTCAGTTTTGGCTTTAACCACTAAAAAGAAGCTAAAACTCCCAGAGACTTTATAACCTTTAACAAACTGCCACCGTCTGGCAGACTGTACTGTAGCTGCCTGGCTGGGGAAAAAAAACCTCAAAAGGAGGTTAAAGGAAGGGTGCTCCCCTCAATCTGTCTAATAATATGCCAGCCTCCTCTCACTTCAAACAATTAGTCAAATTGTCAACTCTCAACACAAACTCAACAGCCAGCAAGACAGCATGGACATCACAGATGTATCGCAAGCACCAAAGTTACTGTACTTATATGCACCCCATAAAGTCCAATGCAACATTCGTCATGGCAATACAGAGCGTGAAATGCCGAGAAAGAACAGCCGGTCTGCATAGCTGATCTAGTTGGAATTTACCAAGAGATGGAAATAGAGACACATGAAGGGTTTATGTGACAGATATGGGACTGAATTAATCACAGTGGAGAATCAAACAGGATTCTTACAAGAAGCATTAATGTGTGCAGCTGTGGCCGGTGCATTTATTAGAAGATGTTTTATTTTAGTACCAGGTTTCTGAACACATCAATCCCTGACATTATTCGCCATATTAAGTGTGTAAAGCCATGTCTCCCCAACCAACTCTGTTTACTATAAACAAAGATGAAAACTTAGGCGTCCTCTACATGAGTTCAAGAGTAGCAGCACAGCTATCTGTTAGCTATTGGCTAAAGGCTTATGGATCTCATCTGATCTCCACTTCAGATCAGACATGAAGTTCTTGACCATCCACCATAAGAAACTAAGCTAAGATAATGTAAATAAAGATGATGTACTGCATACTATTATATAACCCTAACAGTCATTAGAGACTGTGTTCCTGCACAGTGCTGGCTAGACAGAAAGGATGCTAGGCCAGCCCTGTCAGAGGTGAAAAGGATCACTGTTGTCGTGAGTCATATGTCGAGACTCTCCGGCCTAGAAAGATTCCTTTCTTCTACAGGAAGCAAACATCAGCTGGTTTGTTTGTCAGACGTTGAATGTTTAAACATGTGACAGGAGATTGTTCTTTATCACATCTTGTGGTTAAAGCCTCATGTCAACTGTAGCTTATAACTCAGTAAATTCAGTTTTTAGTGGTTTCAAACTAATTGCACTTTAACCCTAAAGCCCAATTGTGATTATTAATAATGAAAGCAGGGTATTTTTATCAATAATCAACATCTCTCCATCTGTGGAATTGTCAATTTAAAAAACAAATATGCATATATGTTACTCCACTTTAAGAAGAAAAGTTATTTCCAGCCAACTACTTTTTCTTGATTTTATGAATAAACAACATTATTTGTGCAATTACAGCTGTGTTAAGAGCGAGGCAGAGCAAAGACACTGCTAACCAAAACACACACGAGTCCACCGACATGAACAGTTTCAAGAAATGTTCCAATGATGTGTGAAGTTTGTCACACTGAAGTGTGTTTGCTGTATCTAAAGTAAAACAAATCAGAAGTCATTTAATTTGCAGCCATCTGCCTGACATATGGGAGCAATCTTTGATTTTGACATTGAGTAGTACAGTCTTTTTGCTTTCATTTGAACAAAATAAAAACTATTTAATTATTCACTAATCTAGATAAAGTCATTCAGGTTTGTATTCGGTGTACTTGCCAGACATTTACGCAACCTTGAACCTTTAGGGGGTCTATTTAAGTTCTTTGTTTAACTTCCCAAACTGGTGAAAATCACATCAATTTATCTCTGCACTTGTCAGTTTAGAATGACTTTTAAATTCTTAAAATATAATTCTGACCCAAAGATATGATGCCGACATCTTAACTGCATTTCAGCCCTGGCACAGTCTCACACAAGCCCTCGAGCCTCCAAAGGGTTTAAGATGTAAGGTGAACAAGCTTTTACATTCAAGCTCCTTTCAAGCTTTGAAAAAAAAAAAAAAAAACACTTCATGGACCTTATTTTAGTGACTTAATCCCATTTTTCCTTATCCCATATCTTTATTTCTAGTTTATTTTGATCATATACTTTTGTTTTGTTACTTATTTTAAACCACTTTACCAATTTGAAGTTAAATAATTCTGTGAGATGTGAGTTATGGTTAAAACAACATAATTAAAAAGAATGATATAAGACTTCTCCCAGATGAGACAACGTCATATAAATCTTGTTGATAAGGGGCACCATGTGTTCAAGCCCACCTCATGTCATAAAACCAGGGACCCTCAATGAGAATTTCAGATGGAAATATTACTATATATGTGTCCCAGATGGATAGGATTATAGCAAAAACAGTCTCAAATGGCTTAATGGGGGGGAGTTTGGGGATGAGGTAGGGAGGAAACTATACTGATGGATATGGCAAAAAGGCCTGAACTCTTAAGTGTATTCATTAGTGCCTTGTTGAAATAATCGTGGCGTGTAATTATGTATGGATGATTAAATGGGATGTAATTACCTAGACTGCTGACACAGCTGAAGCCTATAAATCACAGCGCTTTTTGGAGATAAAACCTTTGTCTGAAAAGCTCAGCCTAGCAGTTCCATCTGGTTTTCATATGCACATCATCCAATCTCATCTCACTGAAAACAATAGTTAACTCCTTCCAACTGTCACGTTATGTAATTTTAGTAAATGAGTTCATGGATATTGGCAAGAACTAGACTAGAATACCTTGTTTGACCATGGTGACAGGAGTACATGAGTTTGCTTGGTGGTTACCAGAGCTGCAATTATCATCCAGTCCTTTAAACTTAAAGAGGACCTATTATGCTTATTTTCAGGTGCATACTTGTATTTTGGTTTTCTACTAGAACATGTTTAAATGCTTTAATATTCAAAAAAAACCTTAATTTATCGTATACCGGCTGTGCTGCAGCACCTCTTTTCACCCTCTGTCTGAATTCCTGCCCTTCCTCCAGAAAACCCAGTCTGCTCTGACTGGTCAGCTGACCCACTCTGTTATGATTGGTCAACTGAACCAAAAATTTCGTACTCCGCTTCAGCTCCGCTCTAACTAGCTTTGTTTGAGGACACCAAACTAGCCACTAGGCAGGTATTATGCAAATGTGTTACTTGGTGACATCACCACGTTACAGAAGAAAAGGACTTCGATCAAGGCGTTTCAGGCAGTTCAGGAGCAGTGTTTCTGTAGGGGACAGTAACTCTCTTTGGTGTGAACTTTGGGCTTTGTAACTTTGCAGACCTTTTACATGCACAAAAAACTATAACTAACACAATTAAGGAAAGGGGAAAAAGCACAAAAGCATAATAGGTACTCTTTAAACATAATAACAGACTCACCTGCTTGCCCTCCAAAGTGTACAGTCTCCTCACAGCTCCGGAGTCCAGCTTGATTGCATCTGTGATGTCAGTGAGCACCTGCTCGAAGGAGTGTGCCGTCTTCTTGTTGAGCAGTATCCGTACTGCCTTGCGGGGTTTGACACCGCTGCGGATGACTGTGACTAGTTTGGGTTTGATGAAGTCCTTGGACTCACGCAGCAGATCGCTCTTCAGCGGGATGAGAGAGGAGAGGGAGCGCGATGTGCCGGTCTTGCAGCCCACCGACCAGTTGGGGTTGACGTTCTTGGTGTACTCCACGCGTCGGAAGGGCTCATTTGAGGCACACACATAGCTCTCACCTGGAGAAGGAAATAAGTTGGTAGAATTGACAGTCAAAACATGGATCATGCAAACTGTATTCACATCTAAGAAATTCTAAAAAATATATTTTAAAGAGGACCTATTATTACTCATTTTTAGGTGCATTCTTGTATTTTGGGTTCCTACTAGAACATGTTTACATGTTTTAATGTTCAACAAACGCTTTATTTTTCTCATACCGGCTGGGCTGCAGCTACTCTTTTCACCTTCTGTCTGAAACGCTCTGTTTGAGCCCCGCCCTCCTGAAAAGCCCAGTCTGCTCTGATTGGTCAGCTGGCCCACTTTTGTTATAGGTCAACCGAACCAAACTCTTCAGACTCCGCTCCAGCTCCACTCTAACTAGCTTTGTTTGAGGGCGTGCCAAACTAGCTGATAGGCAAAGTGTTACTTGGTGACATCACCACTGTGTTTCTGTGGGGGAGAGTAACTCCCTTTGGCGTGAACTTTGGGCCTTGTAACTTTAAAGACCTTTAACGTGTACAAAAAAACGATATAACACACAAAGTACACACAAAGGGAAAAAGCACAGAAGCTTAATAGGTCCCCTTTAAATGAAATATCGTCATACATACATGTAATGAAATCAGAATCCACCTGACACGTGTGGTATGTACCATAAAATACTGCGTCCACATGGCATTAGAAGAATCAGTGGAACAACAAAGAGTTAACATTCCCGGGTTGAAACAAAAAGGCACATTGAGAGGCCAGGCCAGTGTAACGCTGTCCTCTCTCCCTTTCAGCTGTTGAGCTGCTGCGTTGGCCTTCCTCCAAAGCAAAGCATTTTGTTTTATCTGCCGGCATTCCAGTCCAACAGTTAACACGCAAATGTTTCCCCTTAAGAACAAAGTCATGTGACAAGTACAGGGGCCTGGCCGATAAATGTAAACCAAAGCAAGAATGTCTGGTGATTGTTTTTGTTTTGAAGGCCGAGTGTTGGATGAGAAACTCAATGCCTTTCTGTTCCACTCTGAGTAAGAGAGAGAGAAAGTGATAGATTCTTTCTGTTCATGCTACACTCATCATAGAAGTATTTAAGTGTCCATGAACCAGAATCAACTTGTGCTTAACAGACACTGAACAAAACTATACTTAACATACTGTAAATTATGTTCAAGCAAATATCCACCGTCTTTCAGTGAAGATATTTACAGGGCAGGAGAAAAAAGATCATAGAATGTCTCATCAAAGCTATCAAAGAGAGGAAACAAGTCTGCATCTCTGGGTCATTAGTAGAACTGTGTAGCACTGAGGCTGGCCAGGGAGCAAAAAATAAATGCTAGTCTATAAACTGCATAAAGTATAATCCTATAGAGTGGTGCAGGAATGAGAACTTCCGGTTCCTTCGTCTCAAAGTCAATGGGTTTGTAGTCTGATGCCTGAAATAAGGTCTGTGGTTAACACAAGCTGAAGAGATTTTAACGTTTTGTTTTACGATATAAAAATACGTCAGTAAATTATCCCACACAAATTTTGAAGCTTTTACGCGTCTTAAAAAAGGCGGCGGCAAACAAGTGGCTAAATGAGACTATTAAACGACGTCATCACTTTGATACGTCCACCTTTACAGCCTCGTTGTGTATACTCGTTAGCTTTTTACTTCTGGCGATTGCATTTACGCTTCAAAAATCATAACAGTGGTGTTCATTTGCGAAGATTTTCTTACGGAACAAAACGTGTAAGTATCATAAAAGTTTGTCACCACAGAGGTTATTTTCTGCAATAATCCAAAACCCAATGGAAAAATCCCATTGGCTTTTTGTCAAGGGAACCCATGCGATTCTAACTTCAGGGTTAGCCGGACATACCTCAAAAATGTATTCATTTACAACCTGAAAAAGGTTGCTGTTTCAGTATCTTTTGGTAAACACTTTTATCTAACAGTATCAAATCCAATCTGTGAAATTTTAGTTATCTGATGTGTGTCAAGACAAACGAATGGAGCTGCAGTGAAAGAAGGCCATATGAGACGACGTGTCCCACGATACCTGGTTTTATTAAGCCTGCTAATTAACCAAAGGCTAATTAAAATGCTGGGCCACAGCTGGGGGGGCTGAGCTTTGACTGAAAACTAAAACAAAATATAACTGGGGCTGTCATTCATCTTCGGGACAATGACAGAATACTGAAATGCCCTCCTCAGATGGTGACTGGTGACAGCATATTCCCTGAGGTGCAGGGATCTCAGGTGCAACAATCCCTCGGTGATGTGAGGGGAGCCCCAACCAGCCGCCGCTGGCTGCTGTCCTCATGTGGACAACAGATGAGGTCGGCCTTAACAGAGCTGTCTAACCAGTCCACCAGCTTTTACTGCAGTGGTCTCACAGCTGTCACCAGTCCAAAACCCAAGCGATGGCAGTAAATTCGAATCATAAAACAGTGTTAATATTAAGGCAATATAAAACTTCTCATCACCAAGACAATGAAGTGACCCCATGATCCAATGGTATTCTCAGCATGCATGGCCTTCTATATTGCTGGCATAGTATTCACAACTGTAGTAAAAGGAATTGGACCAGTATGGCCAGCACACTATTGTTGTCCCTGGGCAGACATACCACCTTATAGGTGGGGAAATTTGAAATGTTTCATGGTCTTAATCTGTTTCTAAGCTAGCTATTTATACAAAAAAAAATGTCAAATTTGTCGATGTCCTGTTTGTTCTTCTATCCAAGAAACCCCTTTTAATCGTGTTTAGTGATCACATAGTGACTAAATGTATAGGCATTGTACTACCAAGACACAGAGGACCATCTACCCATAAAGCAGTAGCCTGAGGACATACACCATGAGCTGCAACAAATTAGACATTTAAAAATATTCATGACTAAGTGTCTCCTAAAACTTTGAATTTATTAATCACAGATAATTGAAATCAAAATGGTTTTAAACTGAAATTCTCCAAGCAACAGGAAAAAATCGTAGTTATTCACAAGATTTGAACAATTCAATAAAATGGTGATTTTATAAGACAATGAAAACCTGATTTTTACATATTTTAGTGAGTATTTTCCTTATAAAAGTTGGTTTTAATTCAGCCGCAAGATTTCAATTGTCTGCGAGGCACTATTACAACAATACTGATATAGGAGCGAAGACCATAACCACATAGAGTCTGGTTATTAGTGGCACCACTGAGCACAATGCTAGAGTAGAGCAGCAATCCAGTCGGACAGCGAGAAACATTATGGCTCTCACATGGGTTGAGACACTGCCGATTTTACGCATAGAGATCAATTTACCAGTCACGAGGAGTATTACTGAGCCTGTGAAAACAGTTGTATAAAGTCTTCTGTGGCTCTAGAGGGACCTTTGAAAAGTCTGAGGAAATAACCTTGATGATGTCATCATGGTTATGTTGGCAAAGGCTTGGAAACTTAAAATGTATAACAGAAAGCCTGCGTAACAAACTGGGGGCATTCACCAAATAATATGCTAATGGCTGCATTATGATAAATGTTTTTGGAGCTTGACCCATACGAAGGACTAAGAATCTGAATATCTTGGCCTCTGTTTTTTTTTTTTAAATCTGTATCCTGTGAGTCACCAAACTTAATGAAAGTGCAGCACCGGGCTACTGTAAATCATTGGAGTACCTCTCTAATGGCTGCACTACATTGGAGAAAGTTGTTTTCATATTTCTTTTTATTTATTTATTTTTCTCTAGATAGGTCACTAAGAAATTTAGCCTTTTTAGAATGAGTTCATGAATTCAATTATACGAGTTAATTAAGTTGAAAACTACCAAAAAAGTAAATAAAATAAATCTAATCTTGTGTTGTTCTGCCTTCATATATTCGTCCACTTTCAACCTTAATTTCACCAGTCGGTGCTAATAAACACCCTGGCTTGCACACTCACTATTGTCCCAACTAGAATCCCTATGTCAGCATGTTATGTACCCCCACACATCCACATAGTAAACTACAAAGCTCTTTCTAAACCCAGTTCAGTATCTGCTACCTCTCTTTTCCGGTTTTCCACTAGCACAGCAGTTCAATAGGATTCTGCCATGGACCCAGGTCAGTCCTCTTTAGCCGCGCCGCGCTTAACCGTGATGACATGCATTTCAACTACTGCCCCACAACAGGGGATAGCCACGCCGAGCCGGCTGCTGTGGTCCTGATGGTAGCCCCTTAGCTGTGTTCTCAGTGGCTGAACACAAGTGTGTCTGTGCTGAAAACTAGAGAGAAAGCTTGGTGTTTAAAAGTCTCTCTATGTTCATCTCTCTGTACTTTTATAGTTTCTATTCTGAATCTCTATGGCTTGAGTTTAGTTTAACTCCTGTGTTCCTGTTAGTATTTTCAGATATCAGTTTATTTTACTGTTTACTGATGCTTTCAGTCGTACTGGAGCCGTGTTAAGTTACTGCTGATGCAAACCGAACCTTACATTAAAAGCTTTCCACTGGTAAACCGAACCGGGATGCTTTTATTGTGAAGAATTCTTGTAGGAAATGCAATGTGTTTGTCACCAAGTTAGTGGTGCTATTCTTCAATAAAAACGGGTCTAATCAACAGTATTTGGACGCTATGTGGTCAGCAGGTCAGTTTTAAATATTCCAGGGAGGAATAGTACAAACAGAAACAGCCACAATGAGCAGAAAAGGGGTTCTTACTGTGATTTGTGTCTAGAACACCTCCAACACGTAATCGAGGTAAACAACTTTACCTTGCTGTGCTGTGGAACAACACTTGCACCACTGCTGCTCGACTGCTTGCATGTGGACGACATGCTAGTTGACTGGTCGGCTCAGTAATCCCATCCAGCCATAAGGGACACACATGTGAACGGTGCTTATTGGGTTTCCACACAAAAGAGCCACAGCAGGCTTCAATCAATGGAGGCAGCTACTGCTGAGCTGTGCAGTAATGTTCCCTCTCTGTCCATTAGATGGGTGAGTAAACAAGGACAAGACACTGGTGCTCGGCCCACCTGCAGTGCATCTCACATCTGAGTTTACCCAAATCAAAAAAACACTTTCCTTCCCATTTACCCCTCATGTTATCATGCCATGCAGATAGTTTGGCTAATTTGCTGAGGTTTTTAGATATCTGCCCAAATAGATATCTACAATTGGATTGAATGGAATTCTAATTGAGGTGCTCACAGTATGAACACAGTGTCCCGGTTTCTCCATAGCAGTATTTTGTAATGAAGGTCAGAAATGGCTAAAACTGTGAGATCAGTGAATTATCCAAAGCAACTGGGACATTGTCTCTGGAAAAAGACATTGTTGCTAATTATTTTAAAAGGTAATTTCTCAATGCTTTAAGCATGATAAAGGAAATTCCATTCACCCTTCTGCAAACAGCCCTAATGGGGTTCCTCAGGAGAACCAGCAAGTCTCATGCTGTGTTCATGTCATACGGGCGATGGGAAAATTTTCCTTGTTTATGACTTGCATAAGTCATCAGAAAACTCATGATGGTTGTGTGGTTGCAGAGTTGGGAGTGTGAGGGTTAATAATATTATGCATTGACCAGGGCTGTGCATTGGCAAGAATCTGGCGATACGATACAGGGGTTACGATTCAATATATTGCGATATATTGTGATAAGTATAAAGAACACACCACCATATGCATAAAAATTTTTACTTTTTTATGCAATCAGAACAGTGGGATCTGCATTTGTATTTATCAAAGTCCCTGTAACATCCAACATCATGGCACTACTTTGAGAGGGCACATACACTGAGAGGGCACATCCCTTTGCCAATGAAATGAAGTATGACTGAGTTAATCTCTGCATGTAAACTGTTAATTAAAAATCAATAGTGTTTTTGAGAATCAATATAGTATAACAAAACATAATATTGTGATACTCAATATTTTCTTACATCTCTAGCATTGAAGATATAACACTATATACATAAAATCTGGTTTCAGTCACCTCTAATGATGGACTGGCTGATGTGAGACGTCCGTCCGAAAAGGCACTTTTATATTTTTATGTGCAAAGTTGGATATATATTGAATCTTTCAGGAAAGATGAGTTTCTAGAGTTTCCTACTTTCCCAGTTTCCACGGATTGAATGTTGATGTGAACGCACTTTGAAGTCGAAAATTGGCAATTACAATAACTTTGATATGACATTAACACGGCATCAGCTGCACATCTCAAACTCTAGATTTAAAAAAAAAATAATAATAATCTACATTGCTAGTCTATATGTTCAGTAAGAATTTATCTTTTTGTGATCTGACCCTTTTAAAAACAAAGAAAAGGGCCGACAAAATGAGTTGCTGAAGCATCAGTAGTACTCTCCTGTACATATAAGTGCAAAAGTTCAGTAGCAGAACGCTCTGTATCAGATCCAATGCACCAAAACAACTTTTGCTCAAATTGCCAAACTAGTGATGCTACAGAATTCAGATCAGGCGCTGGCCTAAATCCTCCCCGGTCACTCAGGGGATGGGGAAATGAGTGTAGCACAGAGTCTAAAGTTTTAGGAGGATGTGAGATGAAAATAGATCAGTATACGAGAATAATGACTGCAGTAAGAGGTCAGTGGATCCTGAGTGTGTGTGGCAGAGCCGAAACCTCTCGTGTTAAAAGAGGATTGCAGGCGGGTCACAGTGCAGACAGACACACACCAGGGTTGATCATGAAGATTAACCCATAACTGAGAGGTCACTGTCCCTGCAGGGTGAATAACACTGCAGGGAAGTGAAAGAGGAGGAGAAGACTGTTCTTCATTTGTGTCTGCATTGTGCATCCGCCTTTGACACCATGTTTTAAAACTTTAATATAGTAGAGTTAACTTGTACGCTAATGCAGTAAGCCAAATTTGTTAATGGACACCCGTCAGTCCTCTAGCTCCAACTGATCTTATTATGTGCGTGACTGTGGGAGACATTATATTACCTCTACACTGCAAGCAGTGAACAGATACTGGATGGGGGAGGGAAACTTCCATCTTTCAAGCCCCAAGGGTGAGATCAATTTAAAAGAGCAGCTGATGGACCCTACAACAACATACACATTCATCACACATTCATTCCCAGGCAGGACTGCACTTAAGCCCACACAAACTCATCTTACAAATACATACTAAAGGGGGGGGAGAGAGTGGAAGAGTCCAGCTGAGATCAATGGACACTGATGCACATTATACTACTCTAGTGCAGAACTAGAGCTGCACTGAGGAGGGGTCTGCTTGTCTGCATGCACGGCACTGGGTCAAACATGTCAGAACAGTTATGTCAATGATGCAAATGATGCAAAGGGGAGCTCTGCTTTGCATCCATTATACTGTATTGTCCTCTAGAGATAATTTAAGTACAGTAGATCTCTGCACACGGGAGCACAAACCCTTTTGTCTGGCAGAGAAAACTTTCCTGATTGGCAACATATTAAATGCACAAAGAGGTGCCAGTTCTTAACAATATCAATATGTTCTGAGTGACCTGATAAACTTCTGGCATAACTTGCCTGAGGCTATATTAGTGTATATGTGTGTGTGCCATTTAGCCAACACTCAAGGCATAAACCTAGCTTTTATAAAAAATCAATAGCATGTCTGGATCAATGCACTTCATCTGTCATCAATATATAGAATTATTGAGCATCTTTCATGATTTGTGGTCACACGAGGTGGTTGTTACCTTACCCTCTACTAACTCATCCAGGCTGGTGATCCTCCTGCCTCCATCCAACGCGTATAACGCCCGGACTCCTTGAGGAAGGTTGACGTTGTCCGACAGGGACCTCGTGAGCTCCATGAGCAGAGCATCCAGAGACCTGAACCGGTCGTTGGACACAGCGTACACCAGACCTTTAAAATACCTATCCCCATTGCGATAAAACCGCACTTTTTTGGCTTTCTTCTCGGTCGTGAGGGCCTGGAGAGTGCGTGTGCGGTAGAAGCTACAGTGCGCACTGTGCGCCGGGCTGGGGACCAGACCGTTCCCTCTGGAGCCGGACTGGGACCCAGAGACAGAGCTGGTCCTCGGTGTCCGCTGCGGCTTCTCTCGCTCCTCAAAGTGTTCAAATTCAATACTTCTGCTTAGCGACATGTTGTCTGTCTCCTTTTTTTTTTTTTTCCTGTTTTTAAACGAAACTCCAAACAGAAAATCAACTTTTTATCCAGAGCGCAGAAGGATCGATGCGTCCGCAGCCGGATGAAGGAGGATTGAGATGATTGGCTACACGTGTGCGTCTCCAGTCCGGTTACTCGTGAAGTCCAAACGCTAAAAACACAGCTCCAAAAATAAGAAACCAATCGAGAAATTAAACATTAAAGTCCACATAAAAATCAATCCCGTCCTGAATGATTCGATGAATTGATCCGCCTGCAACAACTCAGCAGGAGCAATAATCCAAACGCCAGGTCGGGATTATCCGGTTGAAAAGGTGTCGATTAAAGAGCAGCTGTATTTGACAGACATTTCAGTAGACCTGCCGGTTGGCTTTTAAACAACGGAGCAATTTTTTTACAAAACTTGGGCGCACCGCTCCAAACACCGCAAGCCGCCTCCTCCTCCTCCTCCACCGTCTCGCATCCTTCCTCTGAGTGGTCGGTCCTCAAACTGTCAAATCAATGGATAATGAGAGGGGAAGCCCTCCACCGCCTCAGGGTCCTAATGCTCTCTATTGTTCTGATAATATATTCACGACCTGGAAACAATGAAGTTTACACTCGTCCCCCATGACCTAAAATGTGATCAAACTGTAAGAATACCACAGAAAGAACCCAGGTGAGCTCTATTTTCAGGCATTAATTGATGATAAAATATAACAAAAAATTATATTTCAGTTTTAATTTGTTTCTTTATTTATTTACCTTTGTATTAATCCCCTTATATATCTACTCTTCTATTTAATTACCCCTTTTATTTATTTATTTATTTATTATTTCAAATGTATTTTTAAATGTATTTATTCATTATTAAATTGTATGTATTATTTATTTTTGCAGGATTGCATTTTTTCATTTCACCCCTATTTATTTCCCCCAAAGATATTTATTTCTGTATTATTTTCTTTATACATTTCTTTACACATTTCTTTTTACATTTCTTTACACAAACAACAATTTCAAAAGTTAATCAAAATAAATACCAATAAATAAATAAATGGGGAATTAAATAGAAGAGCAGATGGATAGGGGAATTCACACAAATGTAAATAAATAAAGAAGCAAATTAAAACAAAAATATTCATTTATGTCACATTATATCTATTAATTAATGCCTACATTTATTTTTAATATTATTTTTGGTACATTTAATGGCATATTTATTTATTGAGTCATTTATTTATTTATTTATACATTTTATATTTTGGCAGGTTCCGTCCTCCATATGTTTCATATCTTCATGAGCTAAAGAAAATGTTATACCCTATACTAAAAATGTTTTTTACAGTGTTTGAACAGTCAGCTGATAAGGCAGATGAATTGCACTCAAAGATTGATAGGTTGCTAGATTTACGGATTTGTTGATCTATAGCCTCCATAGGCTGCAGGCAAAAATAGTCACACACGGTATATGAATGTAACGTACACATTGAACGATATACTGTATACATACATAGACAGTTACAGTATGTTTGTCTCTTAGAAAATGAATACAGCATGGCTGTGTTGCAGAGTTCAGCAATTACTAAAGTGGACTGCCAAATAGTGAGCCTGGATTATACAGGGCAATGCCAGATTCACTCACCACCTGGTGGGTTCCTGGTGGAAACTCATCCCCATCCCCTGCCAGGCTCTTACATACCTGCGTCACCACCTGGCGCAGCACAGCACAGACCTGAGCCACACTGTCACTACAGCGAGTTGTCAGAAAGCAGGGCAAATATTAGTAACGGGCAGACTGGGGATGAGTTAACCCACTTTTCAACTACAGTAGCCTAATTCCTGAAGCCGGTGCAACAGAAACTAATAAGTATATCGTTGTCACATTTAATAAGCACTCATTGGGGACAAGACAGATTTTAAAGGTCAATCGGTAAGTAAGTATCACTTTTTGACCATGAAATCTAAAGTCACAAACAAGTCTAGCATAAAGATCAGTAAATAAGAGAATATTAAAAGACATGTCAGTCAATCTAGGCGAGATACCAGCTGGCATTCTTGTATATTGGAGGTGGGGTGACCCTTGATCACATATTGTGTATTTGAGGAAGGAAATTAAGTTCTGAGTGAATAGAAACTACATAAAGTAAGTGACCTCATCTGTCTATTGTCCAAGGATTTATTAATGTATTTATTATTTTTTTTAATTCGCTCATTTCATTCAAAGCTATATAAATACCACCAATGAGTTTCCAGCAACATCTGAGGAATTCTTCAAACAGAAAGCCAGCTGTGGTGGATGTATTGTCTGAGCAGCCTTTGAGGGAGGAAGTCGCTTAGCAGAAAGCAAATAGGAAATGCTCTTCCCCCGGCAGAGGGAAATCCTGTACAGAATGACAAAGCAGAAAATCCCTCAATGCTAAGAATCCCTCTCTCTAAATTAAAAATAACAATCAGGTTGGCGATAAGGCGTAAGCCTCCTCTGACTGTTTCTTCTGGTACTTGTGGTAAGCTACTAATATAATGCAGTTTATGAGGGATTTGGGGAATAAGTCTCCTCAGGCATTTGTGTGAAAATCACTTAGCTAAACAATCCACTCTTAAGGAAACAAAGCAAAGCATGTGATCTGTTTCAAAGCTCCGCTGGTTTCAGGCCATAATCACATGCTTTATGAATATACTACAGGCTACTCATTTTGAGAATTGAAAGTACAATGTTTTGGCTCTGGTATTTTACATCTTTGTAAATCCGATATTAATTGTTCCCCATGTCTTAACATTTTTTTGAATTTCCTTTGCAAATATAAATAAATAAATGTATTTATGTACTTATTTATATTTGCAAAGGAAATTATAAAATTGTAATACACGATAAAACGAGTCTACATTAGACTCTAGTCATCCTGAATATAGTAAGGAGGTATTTCTGAAGTGTCACATGGATCCTCATCACTCAGACCGACATGAACATATGACAGAAAATACATAAAAGGCATCTAAAGATTTGAGGAAAAAAATAACAATGTGTCTCTAAACCCACTGACAGGCAGCATGCGTGGGCGTGTGCATTATTTTCATGGCAGGCTGTGATTAATGTGTCATAAAGATGAGGATATGGCTTTGGGGTCAAAGGTCAAGAGAGAGGAAATGCAGCAGTTGAAGAGAAATCAGTGTGCTGCACAGCTCTTTGAAATATTCATAACACATCCCACAGGCATCACAGCCATAGCTGTAGCCATACTGTAGCATATCTAAAGATAAAATCTGATAAGAGAGCTATATGGTCAATACAAAACCACAAAATAAAATTATTGTAGTCATTTAACTAATTAATAAGTATGTAAGTACACTAATTCGCATATAAATCCCCAAAATGGTTGTTTTGTTTTCATGAGGTCAAAGGTCAAAGTCACTTTTGTCTGAAGTGTTGAAAGTTGAAAGAAAAAAAATACTCCAACGCCCTCTAGTGTCACTAATGGACACTAAATGAGGTGGATGGGGATTAATGTATTTGGCTTTTGCTATTATAAACCCAGATTAGTTCTTACTGAATGTAAAATGATTGCTGTGTGAAAATTTGGAACTAAAAGTTGAAGATTCAAAGATGATTGTTCACATGAATAAACATTTACACGTTGGTATTAATCAGAAAGTGTTTCAGAAAGACCAGATGCCATTTGTGAGGATTGATGTAACGAAAGCAAAGATGCAGAGGCAATGAAAGGCCCCACTTTAGGTGCATTTTGGTGACATAGCAATACTGATATGGCCAATATATGATATATTCCTCATCACTATGACCGTCCAGTACAATCCTGTCGATCTTACACTCAAGACCCTGAAATACTCCATCAATTGGGGCAGGAACTAGCACCCAACACAAAGGCCATGGCAGAGTATCATGGCCTCAGACCTGAAGGGTGCTGACTAAAGTGCTTCAGTGTATGAGGGCAACATAAGCACATCATTGGTAGAAAGCAGACATGCAATCCTGAGGTCACCCAACCACACACTCTCCACTCACCTTGAGACTCTGCCCCTGAAAATCACAAACAGAATTGGTGACAAAGCACAATCCATGGGCCCAAGTGAGCCCAATGCCAATGACACAGCTATTACTCCAGTTATACAAGACTGGATGGCACATATCAAATCCCATATTCCAGCAGCACCCTGCCCAAAACACCTTGGAGGATGCAGTAAAAAGCCTTGTACAAGTCCACAAAGCACATATAGATTGAATGGGCAATCTGGGGTATGACAACAGCCTCCTTTCCAGAACCCTGGTATAAAGCTTAGGCCATAGGCCGGCCTCACTTCGACTACCTCTTGGGAACTGGTGGGATTTTGGATTACAAACACCAGCAGCTATCAGGCCATAACTCAGAGCAGCAACCTCTACAATGGAGGCTTTGTACACGTTCAACTGGGATTCCTTGTTCTCAACCATTACTGGATGCACAGAAAAGTCCTGTCCTGAAGAACCTTATTTCTAAACAACAGCTCACGACTAGCACAGACAACCTATAATAGAACACCACTCGTGTTCAGATCAGGCCGTTCCTCCCAATCATCCTATTCCAAGTTTCTTCATCAACACGTCAACCACAAGTGCTGAATTTATATATGAATATTAAGGCTGTCAAAGTTTTAATGCCACTTATTTCTTAAACACATTAACATCATACTAGCTTGTTGTGAAGGAGGTTAAATAACGCTGCATGAAGGAAAAAGTGGCATGGCCATTTTCAAAAGGGTCCCTTGACCTCTGACCTTAAGATATGTGAATGAAAATGGGTTCTATGGGTACCCACGAGTCTCCCCTTTACAGACATGCCCACTTTATGATAATCACATGCCTGTGAGGGTTTCTTGACAATATTTGTCATTGCTTTGTGTTGTTAATTGATTTCCAATCCATACAGTTGCATAAAGTATATTTGCCCACTCCGATGTTGATAAGAGTATTAAATACTTGACAAATCTCCCTTTAAGGAACATTTTGAACAGATAATAAATGTGCAATTAATTTGTGATTAATTACGATTAACTATGGACAATGATGCTGAAGTCCCTAAGCACAACTATGGAGTCCACAAGTGGCACCCTCCCACCTTCGTCTGGCTCTGTGAGGCATGGTTGCTTTTTCACTGTTCTTGTAGTCTGGCCCTCACCTGGGACCAATCTGCCAACCTGCCTACAAGGAGCTGTTTCCTCTGACAACACAGCTCCCAGGAAACCCCTTCACTATAATAAGGTTGGGATTCTCAGAGGGGTGCAGAGGAACCCACAGGACAAAAGCCAATTAGCAGCATCTACAAGTACCAGGAATATAATTTGGGCAATTCTGACTCCTGTTTTATATCCATGTATAAGATATGAAACTCAAAATCTCTAGATCATCAAAGAAAACTAGCAAAATCACCCTTTAGGTTTGACTTCAAAGTTGGCATTCTCCCATAAAACTAAATTCTAACATTGTTGTTGTATGTTTGTCATAATATTGAAAGTTTGGACACTTTTTACACAGATCCCATCACATCTGTTAACATAGCACCATAATGTATTAAAAGATCCATGATTCATCCGAAGTTAAGGTGGAAAAATACTGAAAAAAATATGTACAGTATCTACATGTCACAACTACAAAGTGGGCACAAAACAATCCATGGCGACTTTTATGAGGATAATAAAAATGAGTCACACACTGCTACTGCAATTTCATCAAGTAAATCTCCTACTATATGAAATTAAAGTGTTCTCCAGAACAGAAATGACCAGCCAGGCTACATTTTCTACCTTTATTATTTACCAGGTAGTTTGCCCACAGCAACAAAAAAAAGCACACAGCAGGGATTCATAAGCCTCGGCATGATCAAAGACAAGGGTATTACAGGTGCCAGACAATGTGGGCCAGCCTCAGCTTGGTTAGAAACCTGATGAAACGAATCTAGCACTCCTTTCCAGACAAATTGAATTACAGCAGGTCACTTCAGGTTTTACACCATTTGGCAGCAGTGACTCTGAGGGGCCATGTTTTCCCACAATGACCCAGTTCTCTCACTTTCTGTTAAAGGTAGAGGAGCCCGTATTGCTGCCAGGTCAGCTAGCATGATGCTGCAAGTGAGCAGCAGCTGCATTACCTTGTCTGACCTGAGTAGTAATATTTAGGATATAGCAATTATTTAGTTATATATTTATAGTATTAATTCCATTTCCCATATTTTGTGGCGTTAGAGATGTGGATGAATTGGAATCAGACTGTTATACAGTATTGACCATGACTGTTAATGTGTAGCATACAGTAGTTGTGGCAGAATCAGGCTGCTGGGAAGGAAACTAAAACTTTGTATTTATTGGAGGGATTATTTTACACCAGCCATGCAGTCAAATCTGCAATGAAATGCTTCAGGATATGTGAGTTAAGTCTTTGTTTTTGTTTTTATTTAAACTTTGCATAAAATAAACTGCATGGAGCTGATATTTTACCAGTTTCATTAATTTTCATTCTTTTAGTGATTGTAATAGTAGCTGATAGTTATTCTGCATATTTATGCATTTCAAAGTTGATTTTAAAATGCTTAGCCAAATAATTTGGGGCAAAAAGTAATAAAAGTGGTTACCAAACTTAAATATTTCGTACAGTATGTTGATGGGTTGCGTTACATTTTAACACAACACATTCAAAATGCCACTATTGTTATAACAGTATCATTTGTGTCTGTATCAAAGAACACTGTACGACATTAATTTACTGTCCCTCAAGGTGTTTTAAGTTACTTAGTAAGTCAATGAACCAAGACAATGGTTAGAAGCCCAGAAAGGTGCCTGCTGATATTAGGGTTGGGCGGATCAATACTGTGGAATCGATACTTTAATACTTTAATACTCACAAGCTATCCATTTGGTATCGATTCCTTTGAAAAAATATTGAGAATAAAATTGTATAAATACAAACGTGGATGGCTGCAACACTTCCAAACAGCTTCACTACTTTTGAATAATGATTGTGCCAAAACAACCCTGACTTATTTAGCAGTCCTGTGTCACCTGACTGTGTGAACCAATGTGAGGTGTGGTGCTACTTTTCACCTGTAGATAAAAATAGAGCAAGATGCATTATTTGTGACAATAAAGTGCCACACACAGCAACACAAGTAACCTCTTCAAATACTTAAAAACAACACACCCTGAAAGTTATATGGAGGCTTATTATTTTATCATAGTATTTCTGTAAAATCCTGGACTATTTTCTTAATTGTATTCATATCTGCTTTTGTAATAAATTTGATTCTCGACCGGTTTGTGTCATGTGATTTGCCTTTGAGTGTAACAATCTTTTTTTTTTTTTTTTCTAAAAATGACCATTATTTTGATAAGTAACATACCCATTTAAGAAATTATCGGTATCGATATCGTTAAAATTGTAACAAAAAGTATTGGTATTGAATTAAAAAACTTTGGTATCGCCCATCCCTAGCTGAAATGACTCTTATAATCTTCAGATTGACAGTGTTTGGTGTACTGTAGATTGTTGAAAATAAATGAATGAATGAATGAAAAAGACATGGTATAGTATTACATTACAATATTATATTATTCTAGGAGCACTTTTAAACACCACTATGCGTGTCTGACCACTAGATGGGGCTCTTAAACCAACTGTTCACTGCATCTGCACTGATCACTTGAAAATGGGTGACTTCTTTTTCATCTTAAATATCCATACTATTGAAACATTTCTTTTATATTTCAGATAAAGAGACTCATCTTGTGGTTCTTTAGCCGACTTGTTAAGACTGACTTTAAAGGGATGCATCAGTATAATGAGCACCAAACCCTACATCACCTTCGTTACCATCAACATGGAGTGCTTGAGACATACTTCCCTTATGGCGACCTCATAATAATATACATGGGTGAGAGAAGCAATGGGAATAGAAATAAAAAAGAACTGCAAAAGGAGAAGAGGAAGGGATTTTGTTTTGAAGAACAAATTGGAGTGCAGGGGAGGAAGAAGGTATAGTGTGGAGAAATGATTCAGTGAGGCGAGGATGACATGAGGTATTTCATGAAGAGATGAGTTTTCAGACTCCAAAGGAAAGTGGGGGAATAACTGGAGAGAAAAAATAATCTCTGTACCATCAGGGGAAAGGCCAGGATGGAGGGAGGTCGAGCCTGCATGGAGCGATGAGCAGAGGAAGAGAGAGCTGAATGACTGGTCAAAAAAGAAAAACAATTAAAAAAGATTTCAGGAAGTCAGTGAGTTTGCAATAACTGTGATATAACATCAAGGCATGTTTCTGTGTATAATCACCCACACAAAATCCTATCAAACCACCCACCTTCCAACCACCACTCTGCTCTCATTTGTCAGTACACCTTTTGGCCTTGACCTGACATGAAACACACCTCTCTCATTAAGAAGTTCCGACGGCAGAAATACACATCTCTGATCAATAACTTAATCTGTGAGTCTTCTCCAGAGGCAACAAAACATGTAGACATGAATAGCACTGTTAATCGGTCAGAGCCGGTACTGGTAGATTACAGTTGGAGAGGTCATCGCATTGAACAGTCAAAACTAACCGAGGCTGACACGTGTCAGAGCGAGGCATTGCTCGGGCCTGATCTCATCCAAGACAACCTGCTCCTCCCCAGAGAAATCACTGGCCCTGTGGCCTCATCGCTGTGAGGAGCTGCATGTACCAGCCCATCAAAGGTATACAGTAAGTACTGCACATGCTGTCGTAAGGTACTGGGCTTATCAGGTAGCATTATTATGGTGTAGCCATGATGGTGCTAAATGTTGATTATTTGATGCTAAATGCATGATATTTTGTCCTTTAATGCAAAACATGGAAGAGAAAATGTTGGTAACACTTTATAGTAAGGAACCCTTCATACAAGGTTTTATAAGTAGTAACTAAGGAGTTTATTGCTTTACATATCAGTTATAAGCAAGGTTATAATAGCTTTTAATTTTCAATTAGTTTTTATTTTATTTCACTTTTGACTTTTCAATTTCGATTTAGTTTAGTTTTAATTAGTTTTCAGGGTGCGTTTGCTAATTTTAGTTTCAGTTTTTCAGAAAGGTTTAGTTTAATTAGGTTTAGTTTTTATATATTTAGTTTTACAGTAGTTTTAGTTTGTTTTTATTATGGCTAGGTATAATGTCTCAGAAGTATATAGCTACATACATACAAAATACATGGTTGGAGAACTGTGTAGGAATGGCCGTATTGTTTGAAGGTTCAATCTACGTGCTACTTTAGTGTCCAATGTGAGGAAATTGCGACACAGCGCCACCTCCTGGAATGTCAAGTCTGGTCAATGTCTGTGGTTCAACGTCACGAGAGTTGACGGAAATTGATGCTGTCTCTTTTTTCGGGTGGTGATATATTATAGCTAAAAAACTAAAACGGAAATGAACTTACGTTCATTTTTATTTAATTTTTTTTAGTTTTTAATCCACCTTAGTGATGAATAAAAGAGCTAAAAAAGACAAAGCAAGTGTCAGGCTGGAGGTTAAACACCAGCACATTTGGCAACCCCAAAATTGTTCTTATAACTGAATCATGAAGCATTAGTAAATGTTTTATTAATCCCCCATAAAGCCATTTGTTACAACGAATAAACTCTTAATAAAGAAAGTGGTAACAAAATGTTTATGTCATTGCTGTCCAGTGAAAATCATTTTGTATTTTGGTTTTGTTTCAGATAATTTGAAGGATTAAGTGTTCCTTGATGTGGTTGACAAACTTCTCCAACTTCTTAAACTAAGTAAACCTTTTAAAAACCCCACTGGATTATCTGAAAAATGCACTGTAAACAAAAAAAACTGGGTCTCATAACTCATGAAGTTTTTAAGATACATGGTTTTCACAGGATGGCGACGATATACTGTATGTTTCAGAAGTTAAGGGAGACACAGACCTGCAATATGAACTATAAATAGTACTCTCTTTGTAGAGAGGACTTTGTCTTTACATGCTGATGACTCAAGTATTAACTGTGCTGTTACCACCTTCTATATAACGATTACCCGATGTGAACTATGATGCACAGTTAACACTGGTCAGTGCATGTCACCACAGATCTGGCATAAAATTCACAGAGATGTGTCAGAAATTAGCATTGTGAGCAGTTGGGCATTGACGGCTGTCTTTCACTGTGAATATCAACCACGGTGCTGGTGAATAAGTCCACTCTCATCTAATCTTGTCACAAACTCCTACAGACCGCCGTGATGTCAGAGCCACCCTGGAAGTTCATGCTCCAATGTGAACGTGTCTGCTGTTGAATATGCAGCTGTCGGACTGAGAGGCTGCCTGTAAACCTTATGATACGGTAGTAGCTGCTGATGAGTGAATCATCACGGTGATAATTCACAAGGTCCAGTCACTGTGTGGCGTGAGTGAGCTTTGATGACACATTTTATGTAGGTTTTTAAAGGGAATAGCTGACCTGCTATGATCCTCTCCCCAACATTTAACAGTTTTAAACTAAATACTTTTATTCATTAAAAATTATTTCATTACAAAATATTAATATCATTACAATGTTATTGAATTGGTGATTGTATCCTATGGATCTGACATTGTGTTTATAAGGTCATAACAGATTAGAGACTTAATATCTGATTTGGGGTCAGCTGTGGTCAAGGTTTTTGGAAACAGTTTTAGACTCGGATACCTCTAGGAAAATGCTTTTAGCTGACAAAGACAAAAAAGTGACACAAAATATGTAACTTACATCAGAACAAATAGTAACAGAGCATTATCAAATTAAAAAAAATATATAAAATATGTACCACTTTACAGTATTTTAACCCTATTTAGCCTTTAAAAGCAGTATATAAACATGTAATAAATGATTTATAACACACTGTAATGTAGTTGTAAGCAGATATAAGTGCTTATTAATGTATTTGTCAACAACTATAACTCCTCCTTTGGGCACCTATAAGTAGAGGCTGGTGTATAATCAGATGACGGGTGACAAAATAGTAAAACACATCTGTAATAATACAAAAATATGTCGTTATAGGAGAAGTTATAATTGTGGATGAATAGTGTGCAATAATAAACACTTTGAAATGTCCTTATACTGGTATACAACAACATTATAGTCAGTGTGTTATAAAGAATTTATAATATGTTTTATAGTGTTTAGAAATGCTAAATGGTAATATACATGTATATCACTATGATATTAACATAATGAAAGACAGGAAAAAAAACTGCAAAACAGTTTCCCAGATCCACACGATCACCCTGATACCTAAAGAGATCTTGATATTGTTTAAATGCTGCCACACACTATAATGGGATAGATACAGTAGACCCACACTGCCTGCATAGAAGAGAATACAACTTAAATGTACACCGGGTTGGAAAATTGTATGTAGTTTACCCCAAGGGATCACATAGACACAAAACACAGAACATATGTTAAAAAATACCTTCACAAAATAATAATAATCTAAAATAAACAATGAATAACTCTAATAAATGTAAGTAAACATTTGCTGACAGTTGTAGACTGCATATACCTTGAGCTATTCATCAATATTCACCAGTGTTCGGCAAACCTGCATTACAGTATTTGCAGTAAGTTTGTGAATATAGAAGGAAGCTTGTGTCTGAGAGGAATAACACACAGGGAGAAGTACATACACGGTGGCTGGGGAAAGAAATGCCTCTGTTAAACCTCTGCTTACTGTATATATGTGTGTTAAACCCCACAAGCATGCATCGCTGCAGCATTACAGCAGGCAGGAAGTAGAATCAATAGATGGCACTGTTTCCCAGGCCTTGGCCCTCCACCTTCAGTTAGTACCCATTCAAATCTCCATCTTGCTTTCTCTCCTGGGAGCCAGAGTTGTTCTGTCTAGAACCCACTTCACTAAAATGTTGAACAGACTCTTGGCCGAAGTATACCTGGAGCGATTCGAATCAGAATCCTCCAGGGAATCAAATATCATTGCGCTTATCGTGTCAAAATAAAACTGAGGATGGGAGAAACTGTTTGGGATGAGACAGATGGAGGTGGTCACAATATAAGAAATCTATATATAAGGTTAGAGGCAGATTTATACGCAGTAAAATGTGTGATTTTTGCATTCTGGGGATACGAAAGATGTCACAGTGAAGACAGGATTCTAATCATGCATTATTATCTTCTGCTTAATAAATATATAGCCTATATAGAACTGTCACTCTCAGCTTTAACACCACCACATTCAAGGCAGTCGACCCATGACATTACCGGCCTGCCAGTTTTGTATGTACTTTCTTGTTATTACATTCAATAGTATGTTTTAAAAAGTCATAACTAGGGCACAGGAATAAAGAAACAGTATTAAAGGTCTCGAAAAGCTTCTTACTACTGTACTTTATGAGTATAACTCAATATCAGTTTTGCCTCACCGAGGCGTGAATATTACACGCGTGTATTAACATGCAATACCAGCAGGGGGCAACAAAAACACGCACTTAGGATGAAGCAACAAAACCATGAGTTAGGTTAAGGGAAAAAATCTTGGTTTGGCTTAAAATAAGTACGTAAACTAAGTAAAACACATACGGAAACGACGTAACGTCAGTACGGAAAACATGTGATGACTGTCACTACAAAACACGTGACAAACGTCATTAACGCAACTCGCAAACAGAGTTGGAAATGAACTTCTTTGTACACCTGGCACTGTGGCTGTTGGATTCTAAAATCTACCAGCCACTCAATAGATAACCATTGCTTTTTTGTCTGGTGAGTGAAGCAAATATAGTAGCCACTTGCATATTTTACCAGCATTTGGCTGGTGGCTGGTGCTAATTTCCAACCCCGCTTGCAAAACAAAACACGAACGAACACGGGTCTCCTACTTGAAAGTCCCGTGTTTATGAGTAATGTGGTATTATTTTTTTCCTCTGTGCCCTTCTCACTGGTTTGAAATGGGTTGGGCTTAGTAGGAAAAAAGGTGTGTCACATACTTCTGAGGATGTAGCATTATCATATTAAATAACAAAGAATCTGATGACAGTTATTGGATTGTCTGCTTATACTGCCAGGCTGCTGTCAATCAAAGCTAATCAAACAATACCGACACACAGTCCTGACGAAACAGTTTTTGACTGTTCAACTCTTAAATAACTTCTAAGGATGTTTTATCCAAACTTTAACCTTGATCGATGCACATTTAGTCATGGGTATACAAGGTTACAGAGACGCTTACAGATCCCTAACCATTCATAAACTAACAGAAATATTTGCTAAAAAAAACATAATTCTCAAGTATGATTTTGAATTTAACAAAAGTACACTGGGAGAGAGAAGGAAAACATATTAATTTGATTATTTGGGGAACCATTTTTTCCTGTCTAAATGAGCAATTTGCATTTTCTTGATATTTGTAAGTCAGTAAAATGTGTTTTAACGAGTGTTTGTGTGCAATTCTACTGATGTTTAAGTCTAAGCTGTGTACTACTGAGATGAAATATGTCATGTTGGTAGGATTGCTGCCCCTGCCTTTCTAGAAAGTTGATCTACCTGCAGATGATTGACTGTTGCTTTGTTGCAAAGAAGTCTGGCTTGAAACTTACAGTAAGAAATAAGATTGATCGGAGTGCTGTCTGGTGCTGTTTGATTAATTATAACATTGATCACAGAACGTGAAAGTGTGGAAAGAGAGACAGAGTGAAGCTTGATTGATGAGTCAATGTGATACAGAGGAAAACCGCTCGAGCTCACGATATTCTCTCTTAAACCTTGTAGCTCAACAGCTGCTTCTCGTTTTTTGCCTTAAGTGCACAAACACAGTGTGTGTTCAGCATCCTTTTATTCCTCGCTGTGTTCTTGAAATACAAGAATAACAGGGTTTCAAATAGCGTAGCGCCTGCCTTGGTTCACATGGGGCTACCTTCTTCGCGGAAGTTACACCTGGAGCATGAGACAATCACAGCGGTTGCTAGGTAACGGGTCTCCTCGTGGTCTCTGCTGTGAGCTTCCAGAGAACCAGGCTTTGCTTAGTGAATCATTCCCTACACTCTATACAGGAGTGAGTTTGACAATGAGTGAACCATATATAGTAGGAACCCAGAGTGTGTGTATGTGTGTGTGTGCGTGTGTGTGTGTGTGTGTGTGTGTGTGTGTGTGTGTGTGTGTGTGTGTTCTTTGGCTTTTACTATGGGTAACATGTCAACACTCACAGGACATACGCCTTTCTCACAGATGACATTTTGACATGTCACAGCAGGGAAAGCACAGGTTTATATAATAAAATTATTGGCTGAATTGCCTTTAGCTGCTTTCATTTCAGGGTGGTGGTATTTTACATGCTGGCTCACTGCACAGCTCACTATTAGTAACACCCGTACTCCTATGTCAGAATATCTGCTGTGAAAAAAGACCTACTGCAGAAAACCCACCAATGCGAGGACATTTAACCAGTTCTCACGTCAACAATAGGCTACTCATACAGTATCACCTTATAAAGTTGAGATCAGTGGGCAAACCCCCAGGTCTGAAAAGTGAAGCCATGAGGAAGTGCCTTAAACTTGCATTCTTTCTAATAACCAGCAGGGGGCGACTCCTCTGGTTGCAAATAGGATTAAGCAACAAAACCACTGAGTAGAGTCTAAGTGCCAAAGACTTTCTGTCAAGACTTTATTATCACAAATCATCTTTTATAATAAACAATGGTGGTTGGTTTAAATGAAAGTAGAGGTAGCCCATTTAATTGGTTTGGACGATTAATCTGCGCCGATATGACGTTTTACAAACTATCGTTATCGGCGAAACTGGGCTCTGATAGTGGCCGATGGCTGCACACCAGTTACACCAGTCACCGTTTTGCATGGAGGCTCCATACACAAAGTCAAGGTAGAGGGGGAGAAAAAAGTTATCGCTCGTATATGTAACGCAACACTATCAGCTCTTTGTCCCAGATACAAGACAGGCAGACAGGGAGGAAAAGAAATCATTCACTGTCGCTTTAACTTGCTTACTGTACCAATTTTGGTGTTCTCTCTTCCAAATAATCCAGCCACGTAGCCATCCCTTCATAAAATGAAATCACGCATTTAAGGATCCTCCTTACCCCGGGAATATGCACAAACATTAATGGTTTGCAAGAGTGGCACTTAACAATGTACGAGACGCGCAACAGAAGTAATCCTGGCTAGTCATACTGTAAGCCACAGAACAGCACATCGCCCATCGCAAATAAATAGAAGATTTTCCACATTTGTAATCCACCAAATCACACTTCAGAATATTATCTTACGAATTATAAAACTTGAAGTGACAAAAAGAAGTGCAGAAGTGAAGAAGATATCTACCAATTAATCGGCTGTTAGCTATTTTCTGCTCCTAACTATTGTTATTGTATTGGCTTTTAGAAATCCACTATTGGTCGACCTCTAAATGAAAGCTACAATAAAGAACAGTTAAAGCTGTGTACTGGTAAAGATAAAGGTTGCTTTCATCTGTAATGGAAATTAATGTAGTCAATAGAGGTTCTTAATATCTGTGAAGTGTAGATGTGAGTATGCTTGTGTAAAAGGATATATAATCAGCGGTAAATCTCTCTGGGATGAGCAGATATTGGCTCTTGTTTTTAAGGAGTGCTCTCCTCTGACTAGTGAAATGAATGGTTTATTATGTTGGAGACAAGAGGACTGAAATCAGCCCAAACGCCTCTTCGGCTCTACTGAATAGTGTCGTTTCCCTCTCCTCATCAATTCCAGCCATCTGTTGCTCATTTCATATCTGTCCGTCTGAGTTTGGCCCTGGAACCTTGTTGGAAGCTTCGGGTTAGTGTTAGAAATATTCATTTATCCATTTCAAAAGTGGTTTGCCATAATCACAGACTTTTAAAGCAATGCCACCATTTCAGAAAGTGATGCCACTGAATTTAACGCTGCACAAATGACACAAGCATTTGTAAGTCCACAATTTAAAGGGTCAAGGTCGTTTTCTCACTTTCCCCCAGTTGTATAGCCATGATATTTTTGAGAAATCCGTCTGAAACTGCCGCCACCTGCATTTGTGGTGCTCACAGCATTAACAAATTACATGCAGCAATGAATTCAACAGCAACATCTCTTTCCAGAAAGTGTCACCGTGGATAATCTCCAGAAGGCTACGAACAGTTTTTATGGGGGCTATTTCTTTGGTAGAAAGTGAGTATTCACAGTAACCACAACATTGTTTCTGGAAAGCCATGTTGCTGTTGGAAGTTTTTAGTTGCAAATTTTTAAAGCAAGATGCCTCTAGGACCTCTCTCTCTCTCTCTCTCTCTCTCTCTCTCGTGGCTGTCGGTGCCTCATTCCACATTTTGGATCAGGATCTTTATCCTCCTGCGAGATTCAGCTTCACCCCATGTCTCACGCTCTCCGTTTGCATGTATGGTTTCCTTGTCTCTTCTCTTTCTGTCTGAATTGTGTCCTTGAGTTTTGCCTCTTGTGTTTATGTGTAGTCTGTCCCCTTTCCAGGTCTTCATGGTGGAGAGGAGGTCATGTGGCTCAGGTCCTACGGGTTTGGCAGTACCTGGAAATTGCTCGACATCCTCATGGATCCATATTCTTCACATACGCGGGGGAGTCTTTCCTCAGCCCGGTCGCACTAAATGGCGTATGAATGACACGGTAATTCGCAAGTCATTTAGTGTGAAATAAGAACGCCGTTCTTGCTTAGTAGTCTGTATTGGCTGCAATGTAAACGCATCTGTGTAAATATGCTTCGCTCATTGCTAGTGACGAAAAATAAAAAGTGAGAAAGACTGCTTATGGTGAGCAGGAGGGTCAAACCCATACAGGACTTTCAACCAGGAGACCGATATTTGTGTCCCAAAGTGTTGTTGAGTTATTTTGAAGTTACGATTGTGACCAGTGGGCAACCTCCGGGTCTGAAAAGGTTGGTACTTGGTACTAATTTAGTACATTATGGCTCATTTAGAGTCAAATAGACCATAAATCAGGGTATGCTTCAGGGCGTAGCTACCTTGTGATTGACAGGTTGCTACCATGGCGTTATCCGGTCTGGGAGTTGTCCGTGTTTTCGTCTTACAATTTTAACTCTTTCACAGTGTGTTTTCAGTTCATGAAAGTTAATTATAACATTTTTGGTCGCCTGAAAATGTCTTATTCAGCGTTCGGTTGTACCCTCTCGAATCACTTCTGGTTGCAAAAAAACAACATGGCGACGGCTAAAATGCCGAACTCGAGGCTTCAAAACGGTAGTCCACAAACCAATGGGTGACGTCACGGTGACTACGTCCACTTCTTATATACAGTCTATGTTTGTGTCGTGTTTTCCGTACTTCTGTTACGTTGTTTTCTTATGTATTTCACTTAGTTTGCATACTTATTTTAAGCCCGACCATGATGTTTTTCCTAAACCTAACTCAATGGTTTTGTTGCCTAAACCTAACTAGCAGTAAATTTGTGATTTGGGCGATATAAATAACATTGGGTAAATGAGGAAATATGTTATTTTGTAATTTGGGTGAAGCGACCCTTTAAGTATTTACCAATGAGTTGCTATGCTGTAACTGATTCTTCGTATGTGATAAAAACATTTCTTGCCAGTTGCACAGTAGTTGGGGTTTAAATGAGGCACATAAGGTGATCTGGAGGACTACTGCTGATTTATCTTGGACTGGGACACTGCTGTGGTGCTACAGTTTGGCACAGCTGCTCTCATAAAATGTTTTGATACCCCCAATAAGAGTTCAGTGTTTTACTGTGATTAAATCCCCCAGGCCTGTTTGCAGTAAAAAAAAATCTCTCTCTCTTTCTGTCTGAGTGTCTTTCTCTCTCTCTCTCTCCCCCTCCCACACCATCACCACCACTCTGCCTCCATAGTCATTCTCATTCTCTCCCACTCTCTACCTCTAGTGACCTACACACAGGGAAACATGGGTCACTGAGTTCGAGTCTGTGTAGTCAGTACAACAGTCTGGTTAAAACCCTTGTAACTGTCTTGAACTGAAGTCACACCAAATAATTGTAAACTGTTTTTTTTATGTCAAATGGCATGTCTGCATTATTGGATTTATTCATCACCTCTGCGAGGGAGCAGCGGCTCTGCGATCGCCTCCGTCCGTCTGTGGACGAGGATATTTCCACAACTTACTGTACGGCTTGATTGGTCCAAAATTTGCCATGTACATTCAAGCTCCCAACAAAAGAGACATATTGATTTTGGTGACCTTCCCACCAGGCCAACATTTCAATTTTCAAATAAGTGTATCTCCTGACCCCTCAGTTGTAAGCACACACGTTTTTGCTGTAGACCTTTGTGCTCCCAACAGGAAGAAACTAGATGATTTTGGTGACCTCGTGACCTTTCCTCTAACACCACCATCAGGCCACATTTTGGCTACTTTGGTATAGCTATTTCTCTCATTCTGTTGACTCTGGCTAACTTGAATGATTGGCATTGATGGAGATGTGCCCTCTGAGTGCTTTCTTGTTGAAAAGTGTTTATTTCACAACTTGAAAATGTGGTTTAAAAATGGCTATATAGCAGCCCTACAGACAGATGTACAAATCTAAGCAGAAATCTGCCGTCCCTCATTATCTAACTCTAACTTTGCCAGTGGTTGGAACGGTGTGAAAATAGTTTAAGATTTACTTCAGACGTGACAATGCTCATATCCTGTTCAATATCTCAGCCATTAAGTTTGTTCTGTGCAGAAACATCACTGTCAGATTGTTAAAAAAAACAAAAACACATCTGACTTCTTTTTCTCCTGGACTCATATTATCTGAACCCATT
This sequence comes from Sebastolobus alascanus, assembly GCA_916701645.2. Lineage (NCBI taxonomy): Eukaryota > Metazoa > Chordata > Actinopteri > Perciformes > Sebastidae > Sebastolobus > Sebastolobus alascanus. Next base: position 4,625,519 of record CAKAOJ020000032.1, read on the forward strand.
TCTTTCCACTCTCTACGCCGCCATATGACCGACTCCGTTTAGCCCACATTTGTCCTTTGACTGTGACTGATTGTTAACCAAATGCCCTAATTGTTTAATTAGGTTGGGGCCAGGGAGCTGTGACAGCTGCGGCGTGATTCATGTATGCTGCATTTTCAGCAGCAGTAATGGGAGGTTGGCAGGTGGGGTGGGGAGGGTTGCAAGGAGTGATGCGGCCTTTGGCAGGAGAGCTGGCATCTGTCACCCATGTCAGCATAATGGGAGTGAGAAAGGCAGTCCAAAAATGCTGCCAGGTAACCCGTAGCCCCCATTTTC